>CM059437.1:92262242-92862242 GCA_030390025.1 Squalus acanthias | reverse complement strand
GGATAGGCCGGGGAAGTAGAGTTGAGGTAGCAGATCAGCCATGATCTTATTTTATGGTGGAGCAGGCTCGAGGGGCAGTTACTGCTGATAGACCATTGCACCTTTTGGAACTAGAAGAATTTGATATTGAAAGCCTTTCACTTCAGAATCCTTGAACCTATATAGTCTAGGAAGCATAATCTCTGCAGAAGAGATGTTTGGGTCAGGCAAACTTTCCCTCTCTGTTTTCATAGTTGTAAACATCATTGATAGTCTTAGTAAGGTGTTTAATGCATCAGTGACTGAGGTGTATTTAAGAAATGATCCAATTATTGAAAGAAGATTCGAGACAAGTTCCCCACCATGTCACAAACCTTCATGACTTGGACATATATCACCATTCCTTCATCGTCACTGGGTCCAGATCCTGGAACTCCCTACCTAGCAACACTGTGGGAGCGCCTTCACCTCACGGACTGCCATGGTTCAAGAAGGCGGCTCACCACCACCTTCTCAAGGGCACCTAGGGATGGGCAATAAATGCTGGCCTTGCCACTAATGCCCACATCTCGTGAATGAATAAATAAAAAAAATTATACTCCAATTAATCCTGGAATTCCCTACCTAACACCATCATGGGAGCACCCTCAGTACAAGGACTGCAGCGGTTCAAGGAGAAGATCCACCACCACCTTCTCAAGGGCAACTAGGGATGGGCAATAAATAATGGCCTTCCCAGCAACACCCATATCCCAAGAATGAATAAAAAAATAAATTAATAGTTCCCTGGGCTCTTGGGAACTGAATTCTGTGGGTGTTGGGCAAGAAAGCCTCATCTAATACAACACACAGAGCCAGCCAGTCACATAAATCCAGATCACAGTTCATATCTGAGGTAACCAATTTGCTGATGTTCACATGAGTATGGTACAGTACAGCTGAGGAAAAGAAAGTGTTCTTTGTAAATTAGCAATTATGCGCCCAGACGTTAAAAGTTTAAGGAAGCACATAGTATTACCATTGAAACTTAATGAAGGGACATCACTTTTGATAATAGCCAATTTGCATGAGTTTATCTTGATGCAGTCTGTTTTTGCTGGGATTAGGTAGCTCAGCACAGATCCTAACATCTTCTTGGTATCTGTGGCTCAGTGACAAATACTGAGCTGTCAAAGAGTGGCAGCTGTGTCAGTTGTGATGTAGACAGGTATGTTTAACGGTATCCAGATTGGCTCAATGGGTAGCATTCATTGCCTTCTGAGTCATAGAAGGTTGTGGGTTCAAGTCCCACTCCAAGTAGACCTTGAGCACACAAGTCTAGGCTGATACTCCAGTGCCAGTACTGAACTGTTGGAGATGGTGTCTTTTGGATAAGGTGTTAATCTGAGGTCCTGTCTGCCCTCTCAGGTGGACGTAAAAGATCCTATGGTGTTATTTGAAGAAGAGCAGGGGAGTTCTCCCCATTGTTCTGGCCAACATACATCCCTCATCAAAACAGATTACCTGGTTATTTATTTCATTTGCTGTTAGTATGGGATCTTGCTGTACCCAAAT
Organism: Squalus acanthias; assembly: GCA_030390025.1. Classification (NCBI taxonomy): domain Eukaryota; kingdom Metazoa; phylum Chordata; class Chondrichthyes; order Squaliformes; family Squalidae; genus Squalus; species Squalus acanthias. The sequence goes on along the minus strand of CM059437.1, from coordinate 92,860,709 downwards.
TGGCTGCCATGTTTGTCTATAAAACAATAGTAACAAGGCCATTCATTGGCTATGAAGTGCTTTGTAACATCCTGAGGATGTGAAAAGTGCTGTAAGTTATTTCTTGCTTAATATTAATGCAGTAATCATATAGCGCATAAGAATAGATACCTGGGAAGGATTCGAATGCAATAATTGCACAAAGGATTTGGTGACACTAGACGAACTACTTCAAGAAATCTAAACTTTGATGGTTTATAATCATCATATGAAGCCCAGAATAAGATTCCAGGCTTGGGTTTATTTCAGCGTATTTATTTAAAAGAAAATGCATATATGGAATTCATGGGATTCATTTCATTTTCAGTTCATGTTTATTTGCACACAACAGTTCTAATTAGTGATTAGTGAAGTCCCTGTTCAAAATTTACTGAGTGCGATGTAATTGCTGCAAGTTCACCACTGTATGTTCATTACTGGGAAACTATGTTCAGTATATAGATTATAATTATGACATATAATGGATTCATGTCATTGCTGCACTCAGTGTAACAACTGATAAGAGTAGAAGAAAATAAGTAAAAGTTTCACTCCAAAATAATATTATTTTTACATTCAAGATGCGCCATTTTGAGATACTTTTGCTGGAAAACACGGGCTGCTGTCATGTGTGTCAGCTGTGGCTCAGTGGGTAGCACCCTTGCCTCTGGAATCTGAAGGTTGTGGGTTCAAGTCCCACTCCATGGCCTTGAGCACATAAAGCTAGGCTGACACTCCAGTGCTAGTACTGAGGGAGCACTGCACTGTCAGAGGTGCCGTCTTTCGGATGAGACGTTAAACCGAGGCCCCCGTCTGCTCTCTCAGGTGGACATAAAAGATCCCGTGGCACTATTTCAAAGAAGAGCAGGGGAGTTCTCCCCAGTGTCCTGGCCAATATTTATCCCTCAATCAACATCACTAAAAACAGTTTATCTGGTCATTATCACATTGCTGTTTGTGGGAGCTTGCTGATTGTAAATTGGCTGCTGCGTTTCCCACATTACAGCAGTGACTACACTTCAAAAAGTACTTAATTGGCTGTAAAGCACTTTGAGACATCCAGTGGTCATGAAAGGCGCTATAGAAATGCAAGTCTTTCTTTCTTTCTATGTGATCTTATTGAATGTCAGAGCAGGCTCGAGGGGTGTATAGCCTACTCCTGTTCCTAATTCTTATGTGATGTTGCTCTTGGGTTGGAGCATGGTTGTAATGTTTAACTGCTAACCTGGCCTGTCCCTTTAAGGTCGTGCTCCCTATGGAGAATGGTTTAGGTAGCACTGTTGCATCTTTTGGCTTTTTACTCTAGATATTCACAGTTTCAGGATCTCAGACCACTCTTGCAGGAGAGGCGTCCCCATGGGCTGGACTGTGCCTTTATCTGCCCAATACATAGGTAACTCGTAGCATGTCTAGGGGTTGAACAGAAAGACCTTGTTGCTGTTTAAGCTTACTAGTTATATCACATGCCCTTATGACCTTCCTTGACTTGTGAAGATGGTAGAAAAACATGTCGCTGGACTGTGGCTTTGGATTAAAAACTGCCAAGCAAATTTGTTAAACAGCAAATGAGTAATTAAACAGAGTTAATGACATACTGTAGATTTTCAAGAGTTACAGGCTTAACTATCCTTCCTCAGAGAATTTGTTCTCTGGGTGAAGGAAACACTGGCAGAGCTGCACTTGTTGTTCATCACTAGTTGCCCTGAGAAGGTGGTGGTGGATCTTCTCCTTGAACCCCTGAATCCTTGTACTGAGAGTGCTTCCATGATGGTGTTAGGGGAATTCCAGGGTTAATTGGTGTATATATATTTTTATTTATTCATTCACGAGAAGTGGGCATCGCTGGCAAGGCCAGCATTTATTGCCCATCCCCAAGGTGGTGGTGAGCTGTTTTCTTGAACCATTGCAGTCCGTGTGGTGAAGGTACTCTCATAGTGCTGTTAGGTAGAGAGTTCCAGGCTTTTGACCCAGTGACGATGAAGGATCGGTGATATATTTCCATGTCAGGATGGTGTGTGACTTGGCGGGGAACTTGGAGTTGGTGGTGTTCCCATATGCCTGCTGCCTTATCCTTCTAGGTGGAGGAGGTCACGGGTTTGGGAGGTGCTGTCGAAGAAGTTTTGGCGAGTTGCTGCAGTGCATCTTGTAGATGGTACACACTGCAGCCATGGTACGCCGGTGGTGGAGGGAGTGAATGTTTAAGGTGGTGGATGGGGTGCCAATCAAGCGGGCTGCTTTGTCCTGGATGGTGTCGAGCTTCTTGAGTGTTGTTGGAGCTGCACTCATCCAGGCAAGTGGAGAGTGTTCCATCGCACTCCTGACTTGTGCCTTTTGGGGGTGGAAAGGCTTTGGGGTGTCAAGAGGTGAGACACTCGATGCAGAATACCCAGCCTCTGACCTGCTCTTATAGCCACAGTATTTATGTGGCTGGTCCAGTTAAGTTTCTCGTCAATGGTGACCCCAGGATGTTGATGCTAGGGGATCCTGACAATGGTAATGCCGTTGAATGTCAAGGGGAGGTGGTTAAACTCTCTCTTGTTGGAGATGGTCATTGCCTGACACATGTGTGGCATGAATGTTACTTGCCACTTATCAGCCCAAGCCTGGATGTTGTCCAGATCTTGCTGCATGCGAGCACGGACTGTTTTATTATCTGAAGAGTTACGAATGAAACTGAATTCTGTGCAATCATCAGCGAACATCCCCACTTCTGACCTTATGATGGAGGGAAGATCATTGATGAAGCAGCTGAAGATGGTTGGACCTAGGACACTGCCCTGTGTATAGTACTGTAGTGGCTATGGTACTGGACTAGCAACTCAGAAGTCATAAATTCAAATCTCACCATGCTAAGTTATTAAAACTGAATTCATGAAATCTGGTGATTTATGGGTTAACGCCAGGAATAAAGGTTGTCAAACTTCTGGATGGTCATAAGAATCCAACTGGTTCAGTAATGGCCTTCAGGAACATGTGACTCTTAATGTTGTCTGAAGTGGCCTAGCAAGCTACTACGTTGTGAAGGTGGAAAATAATAAATAGTTGTATCCGCTATGCTAAATTGCAATGTACACCAGGTCCCTGAATATGTCAATATCTCCCTGATCTCTTCAGATAGACTAATCAGTTGGAACAAGACTCTGGCAAGTGGGTCGGTAACCAGAGGTCATAGATTTAAAATAATTGGCAAAAGAACTGGAGGCGAAATGAGGAGATTTTTTTTTCACACAGAGCATTGTTAAGATCTGGAACGCACCACCTGACAAGGTGGTGGAATCAGATTCCATGGGAACTTTCAAAAGGCAATTGGACATGTATTTGAAGATGACTAATTTGCAGGGTTATGGGGGAAAAGCTGGGGTGTGGGACTAAATAGGCCAGCTCTTTGAAAGAGCTGGCACGGGCATGATGGGCCGAATGACCTCCTTCTGTGCTGTAAGATTCTACGATTCTAGATACTTTGTTTTTTAATTTGACCGGGTAAAAGGAATTTTAAATATGTATCTCTTAATAGAGCTGCCAATCAAAACCAACAGGATGTTAGTATTTGAATTGAATGGCTTGGCCATCCCCTTGGATATCTGACACAGGAATCATGTTTATATTCTGCGGCTATTGTGCATCAAAATAAGCTGGACAGTTTTCTGGGAGTGAACCTGGTTTTTTTTAACCCTGTTTGCACTGTGGAAATAAAAACAATCCCGTGGCAAAATTGACAAGATGCTTCCTTTCTGTCACGGGCACAGCCCGAGACCAATTAATGGCTAATTGCTCTTTCTGTCGAACATTTCTGTAAATTGGCAGCTGCTTGGCCCCTTTCCTTAGTGAGAAGCAACATCAGCTCACAATCAGAGAAATCAGCAGGAAATAACTGTTGTTCTTTCTCATTTTTTAAAAAACGTTTTTGTTTAAAAAAAAAGATTGCTCACTTATGAATTGGTATTTTATACATAGCTGGACACGGGGAGTGCGATGGACATGCTAGGTGCAAGCCTTCATGTATGTATGACTTCTTGCAGGCAACTCCAACTCCAGTTGTTGTGGAGAGCTTCGCTGCTTTTAGCGAGAACCACAAACATCTGCATTTAGTTGGCATGCTGGGAAAATGATACTGACTTGCATAGAGTGTGAAAGAAACTGATTGTGGGGTGCAGTTATCATTAAAGCAACGTTATGTCAGGAATAATAGTGCTCTAATGAAAAGAATTCTGATTTAAGGGGGGGGGGGGCGGGAATTACAAGCGCGACAGGAATATTACTGTGCATTTACACTTCCTCAAGTTAACCACTTTACACCGGCTCTTCCAATCCTAATCTTTCTTCCTGATTTTGATACCAGTTTGAAGTCTTTTGATTTTCGGACACTTTGACATCACAAATATTAGAAAGATGCCCGTAACCATGCTGTGTGCACTGCGGAAAGCCGTGTTTAGACCTGAGGAACTGGGATCTGCAGTTTGGGTGAGAATCCCCTTAACTTCAGGGAGTTTCGCTTCCAACATTCTGGGGCGATCTGCATTCAGATCACTAGTGAGCGTCACTGTTTGCACACCAAGTGGAAACTACTTTATTGCAAAATTAAAGTTGGTGTATTAATGCACCCCTTTACCGCAGGCAGTTGTAAACAGAATTTACAGCACAGAAACCGGCCATTCGGCCCAACTGGTTAGTGCTGGTGTTTATGCTCCACATGAGCCTCCCCCTACCCCTGTTTATCTAACCCTGTCAGCATATCAAACATTCCTTTCTTCCTCATGTATTTATCTAGCTTCCCCTTAAAGACATCTATGCTATTCGCCTCAACTACTAAAGAGTGATTCCGCCTCCTGAAGATTTTAATTGGCTCCATGCTATAGTTCCCCCTCCCCACCCCCGGCCAGCTTTTGCTATCCAACTATGAAAGCCTCAGCAAATCTGTCCTATTTCTGCTTAAAATTCTTTTCTGTTGGTTTGGGCTTGCAGGTTTAGAAAAAGGCTGTTTTAGCAAGTTTTCCTCGTTGGTAGAAAGATCCAAAATCAGAACAACAAGATTTGTTCCTATTAACAAGTTAAGATGTATGCAAATTATTGGGCAGATCACTGTCCTTACAGATATGTATACGGCAGGTTAACGATACAATGTCATTCGCCTCAATAGGCCTACTGAGTGAGAAGGTTCTGGGGTTCAAGCCCCACTCCAGAGACTCCAACACAAAATCCAGGCCGACACCTCACTGCGCTAAACTGAGGTCCTGTCTGCCCTGTCCGGTGGAACTAAAAGATCCCACAGTTCTATTCAAAGAGTTCTCCCAGGTGTCCTGGCCAATATTTATCACTCAAAACAACACCTTAAAAAGATGACGTCATTGCTGTTTGTGGGAGCTTGCTGTGCCTCATTACAACAGTGAACACATTTCCGACTCTATAGATGGCTGGGAGGCTCCATGGCAGCACCAGTGCGGTCCAGTAAGACAAAAGATGGACAGCCTTGCCTTCGATTACAACTTAGTTTGTTATTCACAAAGTTACAGTAACAGAGCACGCCGCTAGATGGCAGGCGTTGGTAATTTTCTAAGAGCCCGCAGTGGTTTAGGTATCTACACATCATCGATCTCCTACAGCACAGGTTGTGGTATATTAATATGTTTCATTTAGAATGTGTCAAGGAGCGGCAACAATTGAGATGCAACTAGGCGTTGTACACCTTCAAAGAGTGACCGCCCCTATCTTTGATCTGTACTCAACGTCCTGGAACATGGTTTATTTCTAGATTTGATCTCAAACTACCTCCCTCCTTTTTTTTTCCAGAGATTGGATCCGATCTGAAGTTAATTTCAGTGAATCCCCGAGTTCTGTTATAGCTGATCGGAACTCGCTCTATTCTTAAGTGGGCCGCACCTTAAGTTTCAAATAATCTCAGATGCTCTTGTGAAACAACCGTGTTGGGGAAATGCACAATCTTTCTCTGAAGATCTTGCAGCGGGAGCACTTCGACTTCAACACTAAATCTAAACTCTGCTCAACTTCCAACTCTCAAAAAAAAAAGCACCAAACACAGCCTCGGCCAAAACCAGGCCACAGAAACAAATATTTTATTCTCAGTAGCTGGTGTAAGCGATGTCACCTCAACTGATTAAAACACTTGGTGAACACAACAGTCAGTGAAACTCACACCGGACAGATTGTGTGGCCTTTGTGCCCTGCCCTCGGTACTAAATGTTCTGTTACTGCTTTCTGAAAAACAAAAAAAAATGAACGGAATTCCCAGAGAGATTGATAATTGTTATCGGATTGGATGTTAATGGATTTATTGTATTGAAGTCCCATATTAGATTTCCGGCAGCTGGTTTGTCTTTCGGAATTTGCAGCATTCCGTTTCCCCGGCCCTCTCACAGACTCTGTATAATGGTGCACCATAGACCGAGTGTACGTGACCCTCCATTTCAATTTTCTATTCACATTTGTTTTAAAATGTAATATTATTGCAACATCTGGTTAGTAATGGCGCCGGTTGCTAAACTGGGTCATTGAACGAAATACTTACATCTATAGAGCGCCTTTCAGGAACTCACTTCCCAAAGCGCTTTACAGCCAATTAGGTCCTTTTGACATGTGTTCACTGTTGTGATGTGGGAAACGCAGCAGTCAGCGTGCGCACAGCAAGCTCCCACAAACAGCAATGACATCATCTTTTTAAGGTGTTGTTTGGGTGATAATTATTAGCCGGGACACCTGGGAGAATCCTCGGCTCTTCTTGGAATAGAACTGTGTGATCTTTTAGTTCCACCGGACAGGGCAGACAGGACCTCAGTTTAGCGCAGTGAGGTGCGGCCTGGATTTTGTGTTGGAGTCTCTGGAGTGGGGCTTGAACCCCAGAACCTTCTCACTCAGAGGCCTATTGAGGTGAATGACATTGTATCGTTAACCTGTCGTATACACATCTGTAAGGACAGTGATCTGCCCAGAGGGACCTCCCATCCTCAGGAAAGATACAACCCGAATTCGGGGAACATCAGACTGGAAGGACGAGGCAAAGTGCCTTCAAGGTGCTTGGTTGTATTGGCCTCGCTGAATTGGAAAGGCTACCTCTTAACTGTGCCAGTGTGGTGTCCGAGAAGGTGTTGAGGCTTAAAGAAAAAAAAGACTTGCATTTCTACAGCGCCTTTCACGACATCAGGACGTCCCAAAGTGCTTTACAGCCAATGAAGTACTTTTTGAAGTGTAGTCACTGTTGTAATGTGGGAAACGCGGCAGCCAATTTTCGCACAGCAAGCTCCCACAAACAGCAATGTGATAATGACCAGATTTTAGTGATGTTGGTTGAGGGATAAATATTGGCCAGGACGCCGGGGAGAACTCCCCTGCTCTTCTTCGAAATAGAGGCCTTGGGAACTTTTACGTTCCCCTGAGAGGGCAGACAGGGGCCTCGGTTTAACATCTTATCTGAAAGAGGGCACCTCCGACAGTGCAGCACTCCCTCAGCAGTCCACTGGAGTGTCAGCCTGGATTTAGTGCTCAAGTCTCTGGAGTGGGACTGTGAACACACAACCTTCTGACTCAGGCGAAGAGTGCGACCCACTGAGCCACGGCTGACCAGATCATTACTCTAGATGTGAGGGAATTAGTGAAGTGTTGCCCATCAACTAAATAAATAGTCATTGCTAAATACTGTTGGTATAATAGCCATCACCGTTTTATGTCCATACTTCTGAAATATCAATTTAAAAAATAACGATTGAAGTAATTTAGATCACTGATGTTGAAGGATACAGCAACTGGCCCACAACAGTGAGCGATGGGACAACCTGCCTGTGTTGGACAAGCGCCATTGTGTTGTGTGAATGTTTATAATTGTGACGTAATTCATCCGCGCCAGGTTATTTCACTAAAGATTTAAAAAGCGAGAGCAAAATCGTGCTAGAAAACGACTCGTGGCAATAGGAGACGCCAATAAATGCAAGGGGGTAAAATTGGCAGGAGGTCAGGGATTATTTTATCCTCTTGAAAATAGTGATATAATTAAAATGTTTTCTGAGCAACCGCACTTAAACAAAAGGCAATTTATAAGCTTTCTTCTCCAGCACAGCCATGGCTGAGATTGTTGATTAAAATCTTGCTGTAGTTTCAGTATTGAAGGTCGCGGCCACGCCTAAGGCAATGATATGTCGCTTGCGTTTAATTTATTGAGCTCTTTACCTATTCTAATTACTTTTAGTTCATATCTTCGAGCGGTAAAGCGAGGTTCAAAGAGGCCAACAAATAAAACCAGGGCAAGTGCAATTGGAAAACAATTATATTGGGGAACGAATGCCAGCACTTGCCTTTTTAACAGGTCTGACAATGACTTTGCAAAGTGACAGTCAAATCTCACTATTGTAAATCTGTATTATAAACTTGCCAACACATCATTCTTAGAGCACTGTTACAAGTAAAATTTATTATCAAAAATCTTCTAAGTATGGGTTGAATTATTTCAAAATTCTCAATTATCCAATACTCTCTGAGACATTAATATGCATAAATTATTGTAAGGTTCGCCGTATTTACATTCAGAGCTTCCTGTTATTTGGGTCGTTGGATCAGCTTTCCGACCAGTGAATGTAATTCAAAGCAGAATTTTGTCTTTCGGTACAGTGAGATTAAATGGGTGGTTGGAACAGATATCATTTTATCTGAATTACCAAAGATAAGCCCCCACACCGTTTATAAAACTTTGCTCAGTTCGATAATAATGGTACCCGGACTTCAAGGTGCAATTGATAAAATCTCACTCTTGATTGATTTTTTTTAACACACATACATCTCTCAGCCACACCTTGCTTTAGCGGTGATTGTTTTTGAACCCAGTGCTATCTAGGTTCAATGTGTTTTTGTCCCTCTTACAGGCTGTGTTCAGACCGGCACAGCTGAGAAATGAAAAGGAGAACAAACACAGCTGGACTTCAGGAGCGGAAGAGTTTGTGCCGCTCAATGTGACCATCTTCCTGATGGGAGAAAATTGATTCCAACTCCATCTCACGCACAGGGAGCCCGATCCCAATCCCGGCTTTCCGTCTGCCTTTCCCTTTACAGGAAGGAGCTGGCAGGAGGACAAGAATTTTCCCACTATTCATCAGAACAGGGGGAGGGGGAGGGGGGATGGAGAAGGCAGGAGCGGTGCGAAAGTTGCCTCAGCGCCTCACGGTGCAATAACCCGCAGGAGGAGCACCGAGGTCACCTTACACTTACTGTTCATTCTAAAAAAACACAATCTTCGTTAGACAATGAAATGAGCTTTCATTTAAGAGATTGCAACTCAATAGCCCAGTAATAGTTTCCCGTTTCCATCATGGTACAGTTAACCGTTGACTCTCTTTTTCTTTATCTTTTTCTCTCTAACTTTACCTCCGACGCTGTCTGTCTCTGCGGGTCTCTCTCCGTTTCTATTTATCTGTCTCTGTTGCACTCTCTGTCTCTCCTGCACTCTATCTCCGTCCCTGGCTATCATTCCCTCTCCCTCTCTCTCTTTCGGTCTCTCGTTGGCTCCTTTTCTGTCTGTCTCTCTAATCTGTCTCTCCTGCTCTCCCTGTATCCTTTCGTCATCTCTCCGCCTCTCTGTCTCTTTTTCACTCTGTCTCTTTTTCACTCTGTCTCTCTCCCTGCTTCTCTCTCTCCCTGCTTCTCTCTCTCTCTGTGTGTCTTTCTCTGTCTCTCTTGTATTGTCACGCTTTCTCCCTCTCTCTCTATGCCCGGTTTTCTCTATCTCTCTCTATATACCCGTTTCTCTCTCTCTCTCTCTGTGGTCAGTCTTTGGGAAAGTTTTTTTTAGAATGTAGGGGAAGAAAATCCAGATACTGTTCCACGTTTGTGTGCAGACAATGATTAATGCGGACAGGAGGGAAGATGCTGCACATTGATTTCCATTTCTCCTCGCCTTCCTCCCACAGTCTACAGAGTCTGAACCCAAACGTGGCTCCACAGATCACAACTACCCGACCTTGCGATCTACTCTTTCCCCCTCAGTAATGTCCTGTATCATGAGTTGGCCCTTCAGCAAGGCTGGGCGTAAATTTAGTTTAAAGTGTTTGGATTGCAACCGGTTTCAGATGCCCCGGGTATATCCTCGATTTTAAACAGCGAAAGGTGCGGATTTGCCTCTCTCACAGTCAAAGTCATGTTTGCAAACAGGGATCCGGTGTACGGCCTCGGGTTCGGGGCGATTTTGAAGACGGAATCACTGAATCGGACAGCAAACAGAATCTTTAAAATATGAATTAATCAAGGTCACATCACTGGCGATATTAAGTCGAAAGACTGAAGTATTTTTTCATATCGATATCTTCAATAAGGCGAAAGGTCATGACCTGAAATGTTAACTCTGTTTCTCTCTCCACAGATGCTACCCGACTTGCTGAGTATTCCCAGCATTTTCTGTTTATATTTTGCTTTTGTCTTCAATACAGGCCTCTGAAAGATGCAGAACGGAGACAGCGTGGACAGCACTGGGAGTCCTGTCTATATAATCCCACACACCAATAAACCAGCGGGTCCTGGGCTTGGAATTCAGTGTGAATGCTTTAAAAAAAACTATTTAAATAACCCTTTAAGTGTATGTGATAGTGTTCAATAATTAATATGAAAATATCTTCAATTCAGATGTATTATATAGAACTACATAGCATTTACAGCACAGAAACAGGCCATTCGGCCCAACAGCTCTGTGCCAGCGTTAATATTCCACGGGAGCCTCCTCCCACCCTTTTTATCTCACCCCATCACCATATCCTTCTATTCCTCTCCCTCATGTACTTATCCAGCTTCCCCTTAAATGCCATCTGATACTATTCGCCTCAACCACTCCCTGTGGTAGTGAGTTCCACATTCTCACCGCTCTCTGGGTAAAGAGCTCTCCCAGATCTCTGCACTCCTCTAATTCTGGCCTCTTGAGCATCCCCGATTTTCATCGCTCCACCATTGGGGGCCGCGCCTTCAGCTGCCTGGGCCCTAAGCTCTGGAATTCCCTAAAGCTCTCTGCCTCTCTACCTCTCTCTCTCCTCCTTTAAGACGCTCCTTAACACCTGCCTCTTTGACCAAGCTTTTGGTCACCTGTCCTAATATCTCCTTATGTGACTCAGTGTCAAATTTTGTTTGATAATCGCTCCAGTGAAGCACCTTGGGACATTTTACTGCGTTAAAGGCGCTATATAAATGCAAGTTGTTGAAGTTTCTCCTGAATTCCCTATTGGGTTTATTAGTGACGATCTTATATTTATGGCCCCGCGTGTATTACATTATGTATAATGTTTCTGCTAAATCCCCCCCCCCCTCAAAAAAATGCGTCCACCGCCCCCCTGTAATTGACCCCTCTCCCAACTCAGTTCATGATGAGAACGCGGTTCATTGGAAAGGCTTGAAACCGCACAATTCAATTCTATAAAGGCAAGTTTGAAATTATTAATATGTCGCGCGTGATTTCCCCCCACCCCTTTGTCACATCTGGGAGCGGCGATGTGTTTGTTGTGTTGTTTACAATTCTGGAACCTGGTGAAATGACTGGAAGCAAAAAAAGGTGGAGAGTTGTGGCGACCCTTCACAATTTTGGAGTGTGTGTTTGCACTTTCGGATTAGGTGCTGGGCGAGTTCTGGAGAACTCAAAGGGTTTTGTTCAATTTAGGAATGTCGAAGCATTGGAGCTGATCGGTGGACTTGCTTGAGTTGAAATCGCTGGTTTAGGTTCTTACACAATAAGCTGAAATCCAATTGCTCAGAAACACCCGGATCCGCAGAGACACAGAAACACCAGCAGAGCCTGCACGCACCTCACACAAACCACAAAACATCCGCGCACAGCGGCTCACAGTGGGCTTTTAGGCAGACAGGGAGAATGTCTCAACCGGCCTCGGTCCTTCGTGAACACATCTGATTATTTATGTATGAATTTGAGGCTGTAGATAAGAAGGATGAAGAGTGACACTGGGCCCATTTAATAAAAGCTACAATCTCCAGTGTAGGGCCCAACTGTTTTTCAAAATTATTCTACTTTTTTTTTTGCCTGATGCCCCTACCCGGAGGTCCACTCCACGAGTCAATCACTCTTCATGTGAAAAGGAACTCGTTGGTTCGAGACCTCCTGTTTTACTATTTTGAGGCTGCCTTCCTTGAGAGCTTTGCTGCATCTACCTTAGCTAAAGAGATTTGCTATCTCTGCCATGCCTCTATACAAGGTCCCCTCCCCTTTCTCAAACTGCAAACACACCATATCAGGGTGACAGTAAATACTTTATCACGGTTACAGGGGCGAGACCAGTAGAACTGAGTCCACTCTTGACATTGAGCGCTCCAGTACTTGTGGTCACCGTACACATTCAGATCAGTAAAACAGGATGTATCTGAACAGAGCTGAAGAAAGATCAGGAACTGAATAGAGTAGATTTATTTGTGCGTTTTATTTATCCACGTCACTGATATGTTTTTCACATATATACATAAATTATTTCGTACAACTATTTAACTTGTCTAGTGTTTAATGAAAGATTACAATAAACTAACTGATGAAACGAGGCATTAAATGTTCTACATAAAACACAACATCGCTCTATCTGCAGGCACAAAAAACTGATTAACAACCTGAAATACATTTTATCAAATGCTGTGCTGAAATTAATTGAACATCAATTAGTAACTATGTGAAATAATATGATGAGGGCGGAGGTACCGAAAATAATTGCCACGAAGGCTGGTTTAATAAAATTGGAACTAAACCTGATCATGTGAGTTTTCAGTGCAGTTTCTTTCTCTCTTCCAATACCCATACCAATCCTGTTGAACTCGTTCCCTCATATTCCACGACTCTCCCCTATTTATAAAAAGGTTGATTTTGCAGGGTTCGCAATATTTGTCAACATCGCCCGCCTGCCCCCCCCCCCCCCCCGTCTCATTCACCGAGAAAACCCTATCACAGTTCAAGGAGGAATTCGAGGATTGAGTTATGTTTATCTACCTGCCGACCTGCAATAACCCACTTTAGGCGTTTACCTCGACATAATTCGTATGCAAATCGCTGTTGAGAATGATTTGCCCAATTGCGGTTGGCAATTTCGTGCAACCATTGCATTTTGTTTTCTATTTAGACCGGGAAAGCGGGATTATGAATGGTCATTTGTGTATTGATATGTTTCAAGTGATGTTTTTATATGGCAATCTGACCTACATTAATTTGTACTGTTAAATGTAGATGAAATCGATCGTATACTGATAATTAATTTTGTAAAGAAAATTGTTTTTACATTTCAAAGGCACGATGGATCGAATTAATATTTTACAAACCGTTTATTCGGCAACTATATTTCAGTTTGCAGTAAGAGAATGTGATCATTTATACCTAATGGGATTAGGGGATGGCGGATCTGTAAAGATTGCGGGGTCGGGGAAGATACGTCCTAACTAAATAATTCATTAATCACATTTGTGTTAAGTGATAGAATGTTTTTTTCCCTTCTCTCCCAGGGTGGCTGGTGTGAGTTAATGCCCAGTCACCCAGTGTCAGAAGAGATCTCAGCTATTTCCCCCTCTTTACATTCAAAATAAAGCGAGACCAACTCAGCCGCCCCACGGTGTAATAGTGGGGAGAAACTCCGGCCCAATCTTCTCCTGCGCTTTGAGCAGCTTGGATTCTTGTTAAAGCAACAGTGTATGACTTTGCAGTTTCCAGTTTCCTGGCCCCAACCGCCTCCTTTTCACTATGGACGTACAATGTATTAGTGTATGACTTTGCAGCGGACCTCTAAGAGGGACACCGGAGGAGGCCATTCAACCCCCCGAGCCTCTTAGCCATTCAATTAGATCTGTATCTTAACTTAATTTACCCGCCTTGGTTCCTGTAATCCTTTTCAAAACGGGTTACGCATTTCTAAAAGGGCCAGCAAGTAAAGGATAGGCTTCCAATGGTACCTCCGGACATTCTGTCACGGCCACCGGGTCCAATTCGCAGACCATGGTGGAGCTGGTGGGCCATGTACTGGATCTCATCCCAAATATAAGTACACCCCTTCCTGGGAAACCTTAAGCAACACAACTATTCACACTGACTATCGAGATGATATACCCACCATAACAACTACCTTCTGGCTGGGTGAGAAAATATTTATCAATGCAGGAAGCAATTGTTTATATAAATCACTTCTTATTTCCGTAAACGGTATTCCTCAAGTCGGTAGTGGGTATTAAATGAAGGAAGGAGTTAATTTATTACGGGGCATCGGTTACTGAGAAATCAGCGGGGGACTTTGTGTTAAACCACTTCATGTTAGTCCCCAGTGTGTAGGTATCACTTTAAATCCGCGTTGGTTGTGAGACTGGGTATGGGGGTCAGTGTTGCTCAATCTTAGCTTCCAATCTTGTGTGGGTGATTATAAAAAATGCCAGTGCGGTTTTTGGAGTGGAGGATTCTAAGTGTTGCAATACCATCCGATGTGGTGAAGCTTTTAAAAAATATTTTTTTAACCCTGAGCCAAGATTTCACGTCAGTTCCAATAATCAACCCCTGCCCCTCGCCAATAAATGGGGCTTATTGCTAGTGCTGATACCAGTAGTGTGGAGCACACTGAGCTGACTGCCGTGCCACTATCACCAGTCATGTACAATCACCTTCGACCGCCAGCACTCAGTAACTCGCCGAGCTAACAGACTCGCCAGGCCACATGCTCAGTGCACCTGGAACTGTGGAACGCGCTTTGAGACGATTCCGAGAGGGTGCTGTCTAAATCCAGGTCTGCTAATATTAATGATCATTTAGAGTCATGGAGTCAGAACGGCACAGAAGGAGGCCATTCGGCCCATCGAGTCCGTGCCGGCTCTCTGTAGAGCAATCCAGTCAGTCCCATTCCCCCGCTCTATCCCCGTAGCCCTGCAAGTTTATTTCCATCAAGTGCCTATCCAGTCTCCACTTGAGTGTCTCCGCTTCCACCACTTCCGTCGGCAGCGAGTTCCAGGTCATCACCACTCGCTGCGTAAAAACGTTTTTTTTAGTTTTACAGTTGGTTCCAGACCCCGGAAAACTCTGAGGCTGAACAGTGATACAGACTCGCGTCCCGGTCAAATTTCACTTCATTCATTTGCCGCAGCACCGCCGGTTGCGTTTTAGTGATAGTTCTCGAATTCGATCGAAAATTGGAAAGTAAAAGCTGCATTTTTTTTAATTTTGCCTTCAAAGCCCCCGGGGTGTAACGAGACGGAATATGTCGCTAAGATTGAACATCGGCCTGACTCCTTGACCCGCAGTCCGCCACAAGCTGGGTTATTTTTTCTTATTAAAGTCGAGAACGGCCGACTGTTAAGGAAACAATCACTCGGGGGTTAGAATTGATTTGTTTTCCTGAAATTTTTTTATACTGCGGTTCAGGAGTCTGAAGGCTGCTTTAACACAACGAATTCTAAAGAACATTAGGAACAGGAGGAGGCCAGTCAAGCCTGTTCCGCCATTCCATTAGATCATGGCTGATCTGTACCTCAAGTTTATTTACGCGTTTTGCTCCATATCCCGTGATACCCTTACCCAACAAAAATCAACTGATTCCAGCCTTGAAAGCTCCAATTGACCCCCAGCTTTTGGGAGAGAGAGTTCCTGATTTCCACTACTCTTTGTGTGAAGAAGTGCTTCCTGACTTTGCTTCGGTTTAATTTTTAAGGATTGAAAAGCAGAACTGCACTAAACATAATTTCTGCGAGATAATAATAGCCTATGATTAAATTTTCACTAAATTATTCCGTGTCATTAAATACTAGTCTAAGGGATTTTTTTTTTTAAATGAAGGAGCAATTCCATTGAATTCATTTCAGTTCTGGTGCCGTGTTCACACTCGGCAATGATTATGTCTTTTCGCTTTTGCCCTGACTTACCTGCTATAAATTTCCAGCATTTTCTGTTTTTAATCCATTAGATCTAACGCCATTAACAGTTATAATTTCTAACAACTTCCCAGCTTACATTTCAGTAGCCAGGCCCTGCACATAGTGCATCACATGAAACATGGGCATTGGTAAAATAAATAGTTATACGGTTGTTTTATGTTTTACAGTCACAGTGGAAGTCAGATAGGATTTTTAGCTGAATTGTTTTAATGGGCTTGAAGTATCTGTCATTTTCAAGTATCTCTGGGTCAGAGGCAGAGCCCTGGTATGACTTGCTACAAATAGTACAATACTGTGTGTCTATATCTCGATCAACCTTTTCCAATGGGTTCAATTTACTGATTCCAACGTTAATCCTGGGAATCTTTCTGGGCTCTGTTTCTAAGGTCGGATCTCCTGGACGTTATCTCCTAACCCCGGCGTTCAAAGCGGATGTCTCCTGTGGCAAGATAACGGCGCCTAACATTGTGCAGACTGTGAGTGGGACGAATATAGAGAGAGGTGGTGGGGTGGGGGGGTGGGGGGGGCGGGGGTGGAGGGGGAGCGGCGCTTCAGGCGAGTTTATTTAGTTTCACGGTTCCTGATGTCTTCATTTTTTTTGTATTAAAAGATAGGTACAAATAGACTCAAAATAGAAAGAGGTATTTGCTCTCTGACAGGGTGGGTTTCTAAAACACTATTTTTATTAACGTGATTATGAACTTATTAAAGACTTCTCCGCTTCCATACTATTTCTTAAAGCGTGGGCTGATGGTGACAAGGACCAAAAGTTGGCCCATGTGTACTCTTCCCAATTATTTTTCACACACTCTTGCAATCCAGATGTTAACCGAGCTCATTCACATCGCGCTTTGACTCCATCCAATATTCGTGACTGTCAAACGGTTGTCAGCTGCCGCGTTCCCACATTTACAGGGAGTTTACACTCGGCAAACGGGGCCGATCCATCACAGTGTCTTGAGAAAGTCTCAGTACAGGGGGTAGCTGAAAAATTGTTGTAAACACACCTTCGGGATTTTTTTTTTCCTAAATGATAATAATTATGCTATTCACTAGAAGAGAAAACGGGACATTTAGTCTTCCTTTAAATTTACCAGTTTATATAGAAAATTACAACACACTGGTTCATTTAAAAAAAATACGAAAGCCATTTTACAACAAAGTTTTCACATTAAAACAATATCGACTACTAAAAAGTAACGGTTTACTATCTAAATATACAGTATCTACAGGTTAAATATCTACACTTATCTACACTATCCCTGTTCACGGGTGCCATCCTTTAGGTTACTGTTACTCCTCCACACAGTCCCTGCGTGTTTTTTTTTAATATAATCATTTGCACCATCCACACTGTAAGGAACAATAAATACCAACTTCATTCCGCGGTAAAATCAGCGTGACCAAACTTTGGCACTATAATTTGAATAGATAATATCCGTATGTGTGTGTGTGTGTGTGTGTGTACACGGTTTAACATGTCACCAAACAACAACGACATGGCATTTCGATAAATACCGACTATTTTTTTTGTCTTTCTTCCTGTTTCAGAACACATGCAGAAATTAAGGCATTCTTTGATGCACATCGGAACGGACAAGAAATACAAGCGAGCGAATTAAAATTCAGACATAAAAATAATGCAATGGAGCCTCGGTTAGGGCTGATTGTCTGTTCGCAACGTGTCTGTATTTTAAGAGTAACACAGTGGTATATGTGAAATACAGCCTCACATCCATTTCCCAAATATAATATTTAGTTGTAATCTGCACACAAAACTAGAGAAATATATATATATATATATATATTTTAAATTAGAATATTACAAATGCTTGGATCAGTAGATAGCTTTCAACTTGCATATCTTACAATAATTCATGGAGGGTTCTGAAATGATTTGTTATTTTTCGTTTTTAATGTAATACTTAATGCACCGGGAATGTGATGTGCTATTCTCACTTTATCTGTCTACATGCCCACCGGTATTAACACACAATCAAACGGCTGCATTGCCTGAATGATGCAGCCATTGCTAATACAATCGAAGCACACACTCGTTATAAAACACAAACGTGTTAAGCCTTTAACTATAGGTGGCCAATGGGATAAGTCCGTGCCATTGCGAAACTGTCGCCAGCGTCCCCGTAATAAACAACATATGGCTTTCTCTCAAAGCTGAAAGTGCAACTCGAATAACCTTTGCCGTACAAATAAAATTA
Source organism: Squalus acanthias (assembly GCA_030390025.1). Classification (NCBI taxonomy): domain Eukaryota; kingdom Metazoa; phylum Chordata; class Chondrichthyes; order Squaliformes; family Squalidae; genus Squalus; species Squalus acanthias. Next base: position 92,842,605 of record CM059437.1, on the reverse strand, counting down.
AATTAAACTCCAGTTGCCGTTATTATCCATAGTTATCAGTGCAGTCATGCTCTGAAGCCACTTTGCTCACTTGCCATGCTTTCCATCCAGCCACGTGGGACCACGCCGCCCTTGGGACCAATGGGAGGCGAGATGTCCCGCCCGCGTCTCTCCCCAATTGGTTGGCCCGTAGCCGTCAATCTGCCGCCACGCAGCCGCCCATTGGCCGAACGCCGCGCCAATCAATCAAGCAAAACAGAACAACCAATCACAACTCTACGATTAAGAACCCACTCACAAGCCAATCAGGAACCAAGCCCGCCTTCTCGCTGCACTGCGATTGGTCGGTGGGCTGTCAATCAACCTGCCGGGCGGTGTCACTGACCCATCAAAGTGAAATGTCCACCAACATGGACCTCCCTTGAACTGCAAACCGTGAGAACAGTTCAATTAAAGCAATGAGACAGATAATTCCCCCTTTTTTTGTGCATCTTCTTTAGTTTGCAGCAATAGTAGTTTTTTTAAAGTACATAGCAGGAAATCCTTGACGTTATCTGTGCCCATAGTCATAATTAGTGGGCGCTGCACTGGCAGGGTACATGTTTGCAGTTGGGTTCATGTGGTGGTAGCCGTGGCTCGCTATGCCGGGCAGCGGGTAAGGGCTGGGCCGGGCTTTGGCACCGATGTAAGCATCGTGGTAGGAGCGGTACTTGTAGGTGTGGTGGAGGCTGTCCGGCGTCTGCGTGTGGGGGTCCAGTCGCAGTTCGTGAGGAGGGCTGGGCCGGGTGAGCGGGTGAAGTCCGCCGGGGAGAGCCGGGCTCAGCACACGGGACATGAGCTGCTGCTGGTGTGGGTGTTCCCCGTGCATGGCTGTCCGGTTAGGATCCCGGTCATAGTCACCTCTGGCGTCTCCATCTGCAAATACAACGTGCCAAGGTTTAAAGACGCACACAGTGAATTTCGACTCACAGTACATCAACTTATCAAATCCGAGGAGCAGGAGGAGGCCATTCGGCCCCACGAGCCTGTTCCACCATTCAATGAGATCAAGGCTGATCTGCGACCTAACTCCACATACCCGCCACTGGCCCATAATCTTTAATATCTTTGTTTAACAAAAATCTATCAATCTCAGATTTAAAATTAACAATTGATCTAGCATTTGCAGAAGAGTTCCAAACTTCTACCACCCTTTGTGTGTAGAAGTGTTTCCTAATTTCATTCCTGAAAGCCTGGCTCTAATTTTTAGACTATGCCCCTTAGTCCTAGACTCACCAACCAGCAGAAATAGTTTCTCTCTATCTACCCGATCTGTTCCCCTTAATATCCTGAAAAACTTCGATCAAATCACCCCTTAACCTTCTAAATTCCAGGGAATACAATCCTAGTTTGTGTATATCATGAATTATCAAATTATGAAGGGGTTTGATAGGGTAGACTTGGAACAGAAGTTTCCATTTGTGGGGAGTCCAAAACTAGGAGCCATAAATAATAGTCACTAATACATCCAACAGGGAGTTCAGGAAAAACATCTTTACCCAGAGAATGGTGAGAATGTGGGACTCGCTACCACAGGGAGTGGGTGAAGCGAATGGCATTGATGCATTTAAAGGACAAGCTAGATAAACACATGAAGGAGAAAGGAACAGAAGGATACGTGGATAGGGTGAGATGAAGTGAGGTGGGAGGAGGCTCGTGTGGGGCATAAACACCCGCATAGACCGATTGGGCCGAATGGCTGTAAATTCTATGTAACCCGTTCCTGTCCTGAACAGTTGGGCAAAAGATTGGGAATGCTTTCCACACTGTCCCTCTCTTAAAAATCCATAAATTGTGATGTAGGCTTAAATGCAAAGCAAAGTTAACACAGAATGGAATTAGTTATGATGCATGAACTCTGCATCGCTGGGTCAATGCTGAGGCAACCGACCGTCTGAAAGTTTGCTTCAATAAATTATGCACGTTTAAAAAAAAACATCTAAAAACAACCATTACTTCTGTACGGTAACGTTGCTAGCAGGGACCAGTGTAAAAAGAAATGTAAATGGTTTTTAAATGTGAAGGTAATTGATGATGGGATGGGGCTTTCAATGTGCCTCATTGTTGCGGTTGCTCGGTGAATTGAGCGGGGACAAGGTTCCGATCCAGCAGAGCGAACTCAGCCTCTAACCCTTCCCGAGGTGAATAATACAAGGAGCTTATCTATGGGAGCGGGGTGAAACAGGGTATTTGTTGCATTGGCGCCGTATCTGTCCGGCACGCGCCTTGCTGTTGGTCAATACAAGTAGAGGCTGGGACCGCAAAAACCTTTCTCCCTGTGGTTTGCTGCAACGAAAAGGCGCAAACAAAGGATCCGAAGAATTTGCGATAGAATAATTTAGTTAAACTCGTCTCAACACGGGGACTCCTTACAAATCTCTCGGGGGGAGTGGAAGGCTGAGATACGCCGCTATGTAATCCTTTAGGTACAAAAGGTATCAATTATTTGACCATTGCATCATTTCTTTTTTGAATGCTGTGCTCTGGCAAAAAGTTTATTTCCTTTTTAATATATGATTAGATATAAAATTGCTTTGAAGTGGATGTAGGATGTAAAAGAAAAAAACTGTTATTGGAGTAACATTCACATGGGCACCATCAAAAGATCGTGGAGAATCCGGAATTTGCTTTCGCTGCTCTGGTCAATTAGTAAAGAAGAAATAAAGAAATTATATATATAAATGAAAACACTTGTATTTCTACAGCGCCTTTCACGATCTCAGGTCATCCCAAAGCGCTTTACAGCCAATGAAGTACTTTTTGAAGTGTAGTCACTGTTGTAATGTAGGAAATGCGGCAGCCAATCTGCGCACAGCAAGCTCCCACAAACAGCAATGTGATAATCACCAGATAATCTGTTTTTTCAGCGATGTTGGTTGAGGGATAAATATAGGACCAGGACACCCAGTGAGAACTCCCCTGCTCTTCTTCGAAATAGCGGCATGGGGATCTTTTACAACCACCTGAGAGGGCAGCTGGTTTAACAGCTCACGCGAAAGACGGCACCTCTGACAGCGCAGCACTCCCTCAGCACTGCACTGGGAATGTCAGCCTAGATTTTGTCCTCAAGTCTCTGGAGTGAGACTTGAACCCACAACCTTCTGACTCAGAGGCGAGAGTGCATCCACTCTTGTTGAGTAGCATATTTACTAAAGTGTGTGAGCAATTTAATTTGGGCAATCAATCAGAAGTGGCCTGTGAACGGTCCACAGTGGATGTCGACACTTTCGGGTTTTTAGTTTGGCATGTGTAATACAGATCTACACATTGTACTTAGAAGCAGGGTTGTTAAAAGTTATTCCATTATTCCTGTAGCCTTGAATTGAAAATTTACTCTTTAATTTTTAGAACCCACTTCACCTTGCATTCTTTAGTCCAGATGCATTCTCTAAATTCACACTGAACAAGCCAATTGGAGGGGCTAGGAGTCCTTCAAAATCAAGAGGGGAACGTTCTATTTAATTCACATTAAACATGAAAGATCCCGGAAGAACAGAGAGATTCTCCCAGTGTCCTGGCCAAGACTTCACCCCTTAACCAACAACGCAAAAACCTCATTAAGAGGTCATTTGTCTCACTTGCTGTTTGTGGGAGCTTGCTGTGTACAAACTGGCCGCCAGATTTGTCTACGTTACTGCACTTGAAAAAGTAATTCATTTGGCTGCCTGACGCGCTCTGGGATGTCCTCGGAACGTGCAAGACGCGATATTCTTATATTTTAAATATATAAATTTAAAGGGCGCACGAAGTTAGTTGGCCTGAAAGAAACTATCGTGCTTGGCGGTGTTGCCTGGTGTATTTGAGACACAGAATGAGGGACGCGACACTCTACCTTTCTCGCTGCCGTTCTGTTGCGGTGATGACACCGGGTTTCGGTTTCTGGCGAAAGCGCTGATTAACTGTAAAGAGCCCGGTCTGTGATTCCTCGGCCTAAAATATGGTACAAAACTGTTCATTCGAGAACATTTATATCAATCCCAGGTACTGTGTGTTTTTTAAACAAATAAAAAAATGATGACAATGCGTGCAAAAAATATTTTCTTTAACTTATCAAATCTCAAACAAACGTTACAAATCCAGTCTAGTTATCAAATGAAGTTCGCCCGTCCCTTCCACTCAAGAAACAGGCTTACCAGTCTTCGGGATCACAGTCTCTAAATCCTTTTGCGAATGGATTGCTTGCGATTTTTAATTGTGTTATCTGAGGGGAATTAAAAATAAATACTTATTTTCAATTAGGTTTTGATGTGAAACTGAATGTTGTATACAATTCTAAAGGAAAGTTTGACGTCTGTAATTTTTTACAGACCTTTTACTCCAAATATTAAAATTTCTTTAGTGGCATTCGAGGGCCGCGAACCCGGGTCTACATAAAAGTGCACATGCACCCAGAGTGATTTTGTCTTTGTTATTTTTTAATACGTTAGATTGATTTCCAAATAAAAGGTAAAATCTCAGGCCAGTCTTTTAAAAACAACACTATAAATAACTGGGTACTTTACAATATTCATTTATACACCGATGCCGCACGCTTAGCCTTTGTAAATCAGGCTGATAGATGTGAGTTTGTCACAGCTTATAAAACTTAGGTTGCTAACAATCGGTCACTTTTAATGGCCTCAATAGCCATTTTCTCCTTTGTTTAAATGCGCAGAGGAATCACATTACAGCGGCAGATACAGCTGCCTTAAACCTCTTGCATATATAGCAAACTATTAAATATTATCGCTCTCCGGCATATACAGTGTTGTCACACACAGAAATGATCAGGCGCGAAATTTTATGTTGTTGTTAATTCATGGCTAAAATATGCCCCTGTAAATGTCCGGAATGGTTGTAAAACAAACTTTAATCCGTTATTGACAGTTGCAGACGGAAAGGTCAACTGATGGAAATCAGGAGGCATGGCAGTCAGACTTGGAACAGCTGTTCACAGACATCAGGACCATGCCAACAGTGTTACACATCGGTATTTCATTAAAAAAAAACTGAAACAGATTTACAGACACAGCCAGTATTGAGAGATCTCTTCATATTCTAGTTCTTTTACAGACTAACATTTCAGGGGTTTGGCAAAAAAAGATATTGCCATTGAAAGTGGCATCTAGCCCAGTTGGTGTGTGTATGTAACTGAGCCGCACCACCTTTGATTGACATTTCTTGCTGTGACACTTTCCGTGGAAATAAAAAAAATCGCCGGGGCCTTGAATGTACACAGATAATTGGGTCCCAGTGGGTTTCAGGAAGTTTTCTATAGTCATAATTGCAGGTCGGCAGTCCTTGGGGTTGGCTGAATGTGCAACATTATGGATTTGGAGCCTGAGCTCCCTCAGCTATCAGGTTCCGCGCAGAGGTTTTGGGAATGAGTTGAGCAGATGCACTGGAATGAGGGTACACTTCTCCCCTGATACTCTCCGAAACAGACTTCAACTCCAAAACGGCAACCGGGAGCTGCCAGTTCAAATCTGCTTCATGCTCCAAGCTCTCTCTAATCAGGGTTCATGCATGCCAAGGAGAGATGTACAACAGATGACAAGATGATTTAGCGCGAACATCCAAAGGCATGGCACTGGTGACACACATACATACTTCAATTTTATATGCACATAGCGAGACGGAGCATATGAATCCCTTTTCTTTTTGTTTTAATGTTTTTTTATGGTTGTTTCGACACGCCTTACGTTATTTCAATAAATGTAATTTTCCCCTCTGTGCATTTAACTCCTAAAGGGCACCAGAGCAGATCTGTGCCTTTAAGTATTGCATCACAAAGCGATTACAAGTCCCTACTTCAGTCGATTCCTGCAGACGGCGCATGGCCTTTGTTTGGTTAGGATTACCGATTTATTTACAGCTATTAAGTCAGTGCCATGCATTATAACATCGCTTATTTAAACATTTATTTACAATTGAATGGCCAATATTGCATTCCCTATTGCACCTTATTCCCAGTATTTTAAAACCGTTCCCCTTATTTCAAAGGTTAATAAATATACTCAGTTTATCAAAAAAATAACAGTAATTATGATGAAGAGACCAACCCTTTCATCAATTTTCAAATAACTCCCTTACATTGTGCCCAAGTCTTGCCTGTAACTGCAGTAAATTAATGATAGTTTCAGGCTTTAAAAAAAAAATCTTTCCAGATCGCCATCGATCATTAACAACTTTGATGAATGAAGTATTGCAAATCCCCGTCAGTGCGAGGGCCCAGGATGATCCTGCAATGAATAATAATCTCCAGATACACCTACCCGGTGGTTTTGATACGCCGTGACCGCGGTAAATCTCGTCTCCTCAAAGAGAAACGTTTTAAAATTCTCCTCGGCGTACTTTTCACTGTCTTTTCTTGGGTCAACATATACGACGTGAAACCGCGGCTGGTATCTGTGCATCGAGTTTAGGATAATCTGCGTGAAGAAGAAAAAAAATAAAAGGAGATTATTTGAAAATTCATGGGTCTCAGAGCCTGACCTCACCCCACCACCAAAAAAAAAAAAAAATTTGAACGGGACGTAAATCTTCAGCCTACTTACATGGCCGTTATCGTCCAATAAATTATTGGTTAGTTTTAGCTTGTCGAAAGAGACAATTTGTTTCATCCATTGAGCACCCTTGGCTGGTGAGTCGGGATGATAATGTACTCTGCCCGGGGTGGCTGGATCTGCTTTCCCGGCCACCAGCCAGGAGGAGCTGTGGAAAGCATACCTGCAAAAATAAATAAATCCAGTCAGTCAGTCAGTCAATAAATAAATAAACACGGGCAATTAATTAACTGAGCGGCCAAAAAAAATGAAAGAGAAGCAATGAATAAATTGAGTTAATTCATAAGATGAACCAGGTTTCAATGTGTAAGCCAGTCAGAATTGCCACTGCTCAATTAAAATGCAAAAAAAATGAAGCGTGGTTTCATGCTCTCCACTTCATGTTTATGGTGCCAATATTGAGCGCAATTAGACGATTAAACTGGACAAATTGAGGCGGTTTGGGAAGAGGAACCAGCTTATTAGCAATAGAATCAGAACCGTAGAGGAGACTCCTTTGGTGCATACAAATGATTTCCTATAAAAGGCGTGCCTAATCTAAATCACTTAAATAAATAAACATCTGAAATGTTCACTGTGCAGTCTCCTTTAGGCGCGTTCTTGAAATCAATCTTAAGAAACTTCAACACAGCTCGGAGGCGGAACTCCCCAACCCCCCTCGCCCCAACATACCTCTGACCAGCGACTAAAAACCGACAAAAGTCTTTTAATCACCCAGCACCCTATTCTGTTTCCACTAAACAAATCTTGGGATGAAATACCTATAAACTCGCGGGTTGCCGGACAGTGTAAGAAACTTCTAACCTGCTTCCAACAGACAGAATTATTTTTATGTTGTCACCGGCCAACTTTTGCAAGAAAATGTGTCGAATCAGAGTGTTCTTTGAGAAAGCCAGCCTTCATTCAAATATTTTAATGTTTAAATCGTCAATTTGTAAATCTATTGAACGCCTTAGAAGATGATGTAGAATTTATTTTTTGAGAAGCTTGTAACAGAGCGGAGGAGACTGACGCCCTCTCTTAAAAAATGTGGTAAATAAATCTGTTGGACTATAACCTGGTGTTGTGCGACTTCTCATTTTTTTTTAAAATGTAGCGATTTAGGAAAAAAAAATAAGGGGTGCACTCAAAGCATAACTTGTAAAAATCCACAGGAACATTCCTGATGGACACCAATGAACGGAGGCTGGTATATGGAAGCTGAGGAGTGTCAGTGAAAGCGCCGTGAAAGTTAGCCTCCAACCCGCGTGTGGCCAAAGGACACTTGCCTTCCCTTCCATTATTTTGCACCTTAAAACACGGCCACAAGAAGCAGTTGCCGCAACTGATCATTGAGACTTTTCTGCAGCTTTATAGAAGGTCGGTGGTGGACATAACGGAAGCTTTATTTTAACAGCGAAGAGATGGGGAGGGTTGCTAATTATTTTTACTTTTATCCTTGTAAAGTTCTGCACTGAAAAAGGTTTCAAATAACAATTGCCCTTTTGCACTGTGCATGTTCCCTGTAGCGCCTTGAACTGATCCTCTCTGATCTTCAACTTGATACCAATTCAAGCACATTTCAGGCATCTATGTTGCCTATTTTATTTCGGATGAAAACTCTGCACCTTACATACAAGCCGCTACTAAAAGGACGCCATCCACAGCACACAGTGTTTAATCCACATAAATCCTCCGTTAATGTAGATCAGAACTAATCTGTTTCCTGTGTCAATATTTACTGCAGTAGCTCTGACTGAATAACCACTCAACATTGTAACACATGGATTCAGGTTAGTGCATGATGCGTCAAGCAATGTGAGCGAGGACGCGCTGTGTGATTAGATTTAGCAACAAAAAAACAAGGAGGGCAATTAATAGAACAAAATGCTGCGTTATCCGGTCATTATCACATTGCTGTTTGTGGGAGCTTGCTGTGTGCAAATTGGCTGCCGTGTTTCCTACATTACAACAATGACTACACTTCAAAAAAAAAGTATTTCATTGGCGGTAAAGCACTTTGGGACGTCCTGAGGCTGTGAAAGGCGCTATATAAATGCAAGTCATTCACTCTTTTAATGGTGCATTTTAATAATGACTGCGATTATTATATAACTGCAGCTCTATGCTTCGGTATAGGAACAATCTGAGATAAATACCACAAATCGAGAGGTTCATTTGCAATTTCATGACGAGACACAGTCTCCAAAACTTAAAACTGTCCTTTGCAATAACCCATTGGTCATATCCAGGTTAATACTGATTTAGCTTCACTTGGACTGGTTAAAAATGAGAAGTCGCACAACACCAGGTTATAGTCCAACAGATTTATTTAAAATTACAAGCTTTCGGAGCTGTCGCCCCTTCGTCAGGCAAAGTTACTGTGAGAGAATCTATCAGACTACTATGGACTGGTTAAGACCGAGGGGACAACAATTTAATTCACCCTTTAACTGTAAAAAAAACCCAGCTACATGTACAGAGTGGGGGAATCCTGGGGTGGGTGGGGCAGTGTGACCTTGAAGATGAAAGAGTGTTTAAATAGGGCGATTGTTTTATATATATTAATACAAAAGCAGCATTAAAAGCATTTCTGGCAATGTTCTGGAGCGACGTGCATTCTGTGATGTCAGTGGGTATTTTTTTAAATCTCTCTCAGGTTGTTGTTGCCCTGAGGCAATGTCCGTCTAGAACTGGCTCCGCCGCCCATGCTGACTGCAGTTGTGGCTTGTTTCTCTCTAAAAAAAAATGTTGACAAAGTTTGATTTTACTTACCGGTATCTTTTGTCGTCGACAGGAACAAAATCCATGAGCAGCATGTAGTCAGCCATGGGATCCATGCCGAAAATCTTCACTTGAAAAGTCGGGAACATTCTCCTGTGAGGGGGAGGGGAAAAAAGGAGTGAGGCGATTACACCGCGCCGTCAATAGCTGGAAAGGATCCTTTAAAGAGAGGCAGCACAGGCGGGCTGGTCCCCAGCTCTCCGACATTCAGCGGGGTCACAGAGAGGAACTTCAGCTCACCCCCACCCCCCCCCCCCCCCCCCCACACACACTTCCTATTCCTGATATCCCTCTCTCTGTAAAGGACCTGGGCAAGTTTTGATATAAGCTATAGTGCAAAATGTTGTTGTTACTCAATTCCTACCTGGGGGAAATCCAACTACATATTTCATAAATAGCTGCTTCTGTTCATTGCCTGGATTTCTGCCCCAGTCTGAGCGAATCACAATCACCTTTAGAACCGTGTAAAGGGTGCTGCTTTGCTTAACCCTCGCCTCCCCCAAAATATGGGGTCAGAATAGTGCCAGCGGGATCTATGTAAACCTACCTATCTGGTTATAAACCTCAGGGGCCTGCAGCCTTGTCCCTCTTCTGAAAGTTAGGGCAATGCAAGGGATTGCCATAATAATTCCACTATTGTTGCTATTTTTCTCCAAAAAAATGACGAAGAATTGTGGAAATCAGCTCCATTCAAATATTCAGCAAGTTCAAATATAATTTTGCGCAGAAATGGGTTTCACTTTACTCGGATCCCAGTGTAAAGATTTAACCACCAAGTTTGGCTGTGGTCATCTGATAAACTATTATTTTTAAAGTGAAATCAAAGAATCATTTTGTAATAAATACAGAAGATAAGACGAGAGGTTCCATAAAAAGGATCCCAGCAGGTGAATAATTGAAATTAGGAGATTGCAAACTAGGTTACTGCAACTTAATATTGAATGAATTATGTATGCGCCTGTCTAGATACAAGAGTTCAGGCAGCTACCTTCCCCGGCGCAAATTCAGTTAGGAATAATTTAAGGATTTTCTATTCTGGTCTGTACTTTAGATACAAATAAAATACATCTACACAGAATGAATGTCTGTTATAGGCTATTCTGTGGTCATGTGAGGCTATTTTACAGGAGTTTTCATAAGACATCTAATCCTAACCCTAAAGTAGGCCTTTGCAGAATAGAACTGCTCCACTTAATCGGGCGGAATTGCTGTGTGAGTGTGTGAATATATGTGCGTGTGTGTGAATATATATGCGTGTGTGTGTGTGAGAGTGAATATATATGTGTGTGTGTGTGTGTGTGTGAATATATGTGTGTGTGTGGCAGAGTGTGTGTGAATACATGTGAGTGTGTGAATATATGTGTGTGTGTGAGTGAATATATATATATATGTGTGTATGTGTGTGACAGTGTGTGTGTGAATATATGTGTGTGTGTGAGTGAGTGTGTGTATGTGTGAGTGTGCAGGGGCGCAAGGGTTAATAAAGTTGTTTTCTTTCATTTCCCACACCGATTAAAAAACACGAATTTATAATAAACAAATTTTAAATCTGACAATGTTCATTTCCCTCATAAGAAGATGTTTATCTGCTCAACAACATTTTATGAAATGCGATTTCAAACCACAGCCAGACTCCGGAGAGTGAAATCTTGAGATAAGGGTGTGCAGATCTACAGTTTACTCTGCCGGGTTTTCGATTTCTTTTCCCAGTTAATTGAAGAAAGCGAAATGCACTTTTTGTCAAAAAGGTTAGTGTCAAAATGAAAGGGGAGGGGCAGCGACGAGCAGAGTGGGATTAGATGAGCTGGTTGGTGTGCGCACTCCATGGCCGAATGGCCTGTTTCTTGACGGTAACATGCTACGATTCTGAGTGGAGAAATGTTGCCCTTGGTCTTTACTTTCCGGCACAGGTTACACAGAAGGACTTGTTTCCAGGTTTCCATTTCTGTTGAAGGTTATATTATCCTGCGGCATTCACTTGTTTCTGGAGAACGAGCATTCCTTTGTTTTTCCCTAAACATCTTTTTTTTGGGGGGGGGGGGGGAGGGGGCACACAGGGTGTCTGAGCGGACAATAATACACCGAGCTCTCCTGAACTTTGTAGGAGTTGAACCGATTAAACCCGTTCCCTGCAATCTGGTACATTACATTTTAATTTAATTTAGTTGTGATTTGGGCCAGCCGCATTAATTTGACTCAATTTGGAAACTACAAGATGCAATGTCAGGGTGTTTACTGCATTCCAGGGACAAGAGCTTGCAGTTTGATTTAACCCCAGTTTGATTTCTCCACTGGAGTTTAGAAAAACCCTGTGTTATCGACAGCCCAACACTCCGCAACAGTCTCACGAGCTGAGCGTCATTTACTTCCCATGATAAAACTCCTCGCCCCGCTTGAATATCTATTCAAACATTTCTCTTGGACAAGATATTCCGCCGCATTCATTGCTACAGATTTATTGAAGAACGGAATATTTTTTGTTCATCAGAAGCAGCCTTTAAAAAGAAAACTACTCACACACACACATTCACTCTCTCTCTCTCTCTCTCTTTCACACACACACACACACACACACACACGCACGGTACACAATAGTGCATCGCCTAAGCGCCGCGTTACCTGTCCAGGTGGCAACACTACCTGAATGAGACCTATGTTGACTGAACAACCTAGAAGGACAAATGTAGTCGAACTGCCGCGGCTTTGTAAACGAGTAAAACATTCAGAGATTGGCAGGGTTCTACCTTTGCAAGCTCTAACTTTATCAGTCTGGGAAGTGGCCATTTAAAAAAAAAAATTAATATATAGCATTTTTTTCTTTAAATAACCTATCGGTACAGAGCTGAGCGTGGGCCAGGATTCAGTCAGATGTAGTCAATACTGTTTTTTTTACAATTGGTTTCTTCATGTTTCATATTTTTCTGCACTCTGACTTGTCAAATGAAATTTGCAGTTCAGCCATTGAGTAAATGTGCTGCAAGAAAGGTAACTTGTCACCATGTAATAGTTTTCATGGACTAGATGGAAAGCCTTGTAACTTGCAGTCCCTTTTAAATAACTTGAGTATAATTGTACTGACGTGTTTTAATATGATGTGATAATATATATGTGTGTGTGTGTGTGTATATATAAAAATGTGTTATATATATAGAAATAATATATGTATACATACACATACAAAAGACAAATACATATATATTTGCTTAACTTTATGTCTAATTCTATTCAATATTAACGACTTTGCATAAGGCAAACGCATAACGTGTCCTAGTCACACTTACAGATTAAGTTGACATTGCCATCCAAACTCGCCTGAAGCAAAGAAATAAATCAGTAACCCGCTATGGAGCAGGTTAGTTACCTTTACAAAAAATAACTTTTACCAATTGGGAGACTTGGCAACAAGAACAGACATTTCCCATTCGGTTCTGTTTTCCCAGCATTGTGCCGTCAGACAAGGGGTTCTGTTTTGAAGTGATTTGTGTGTGTGTGTGTGTGTGTCGGGAGCCGCAGATACACACAGCCAGGCGGAATTTTAACAGCCATTGTCAATCCCATCCGCGTCCAGTGGCCGAATCATTTCAAAACAAACCCACACTCCTCCATTTCTTCAAATGTCTTTTTTGCACTCTATTTGGGGGGGGGGGGGGGGGGGGGGAAGCCAGTCGGCAGCGCACAAAATAAAACACCCGCAATAATTACAAGATGCTGCGATTCTAGTCCAAAAAAACTACAAGCATATTTGGCACTTGTTAAACGGATTAGATTGATTTAATGCCAGGTTATAATATAGGCGAGCCCAGGAAAAACCATCAAGGAGCCAGAATCGTTTGAGTCCGTGCCATCATACTGATTGCTGTTGTAGCAAAGAGCTCAAAGTACAATGGGAGACAAAGTAATGTAACACCCACATTCACATTTACTAAAACTTAACACGGAGCAAATAAAAGCAACTGACAACTGACTTAAAAAAAATCCTAATTTAAAACTTTAGGCTGCTGTGGAGTTGGGGTAAAATAGACACGGGGCACCCATTAATCCAATATTAATGTTGCTCGCCCCCCACATCCCTGGAACCGCCATTTTCTGCCGCACAAGAGGAGTCCAACTATTAAAAAAACATTGCCCACTGCAGCTGAAGGAGCCGAGGGGAAAGGTGATGTTCTTCCCTGTTCCAGATCATGCCCAGATGTGCACTTTTTAAAAAAAAAGCTGAACATTTCTTGGTAATTAATACGTTAGATTCACGGCTCCCGTTTCATAAACATTCACTAGACTGGAGTTTAAAAAATAACAAGCGGTTTAAGTGAGATCTTAAACTAATTCGATTTGCTGGATTGAAACCTACAATTAATTAGGGATTTTTTTAAAGTAAAACTGCATTTCCAGTGCAACTCACACCCCCAAAGCAAACTGTAACAATTGGAATTTAAATTACTATTTGTTAAGTCTGCCCAGAGCTTCATTACAGTTTAAAATGCCCTTGATTTTTTTTTAAATTAAAAAATGAAACTCTCGGTACCTCTGTCTATATGTGGCGAATATCTACAGATCCCAAAAGAATCAACAACTCCAGGGGTAGCTAACTTGCCAAGTCTTGAAGACGAGAGACCCACAGAGTGTAAACAGCCATCAACCAGGTTCTAGTTGGTTAAGAATGTATACACATCTTGCAGAACCTCAGACATATTTCACAGGTCTTTGAATGCGAATACTCGGGCAGATTGTAGCCCGTGTTCTGCTCCCTGCACAGGCCGAGCCACTGCACACAGGACATTCTGCAGCTTTACAGTTGCCGAGGAGTGCGGGGCGGAGGGGGGGGGGGGGGGGGGGGGGTTGGAATTGGGTAAATCACGGGCTGTGTGTTTGCCCGATTTATCTGGAAATAGTTGAGTAAACAGAGTCTACACAAAGCGCTCCGGCAATAAAAGCTGGGGGTCAGAGACAGAGCAGAGCTCCGCTTTTTATCTGTTTTCACAATCTCCCAGGTAGAAGTTGCCGCTCGTGTGGCATCCTCTCTGTAAGAGAAAGAAGTGAAAGAACAAAAAAAAAACACTCCATACCTGCACATCTGATTAAATGAAAGAAGTCTGACTCCGAGCTAACCTCCCGGGCCCGAGTTCACCGCGGGGTAATGCGGTTTCTTTAAATATCCTGACATCTACAGCTCTCCCTCTCTCAGCGACCCGGGCAGCCCCTCTCAGCACCGTCCTGATGTTTATACACAATATTAATATTCTGCATTATTAATAGGCTATCTGAGTTGTAGGCCGGTATTGAAACGAGCGAACTCTCATCATTGAAGAGTGCCAATCTTGTATTTTGGTTCGGTCTGGTTTAAACACCTTCCTGCCTGGATTCATTCACGGTTTCGGATAGCCCGTAAAAAAAAAGCGGCATTTAATTTAGAATTTCTGAAATAAATCTAACCTTGGTTTTTAGTGGACTTCGCATGCAAGCACCGTAAACCCAATGGGGAATAGCAACTGCGAGGATTATCCCTGGATTAAAATGGTGGGAGTTCATACAAGATTTTTTTTAAAGTTTAAAATAATGCATTGGAGCGAGGTTAACTTTTAACTGGACTTTGGGTTTGATATTATTGGTAAAAGGTGCCCATACGAAAAGTCTGCACTTTTTTGGCATATTAATAACCCTGCAAAAACCCAGAATGACAATTGTAGACGCCTGTGTTAGCGAGCTCCAAGCCAAAACGTTTTCCCAAAGAAAAGATAGATGGTAACAAAAAGTTGGCAAAGTTAATTTATGGTTGAAAAAAAAACATCCCTATTGAAAAACTGAGAACGACACACACACCACACACACACACAATGTAAAATATGGCGGATCTGTATATAAAACGGTTCTGGAATCCTTACCTTCCCGCTTTGGTGACTATCATCTCGGTCCCGAGTTGGTTAAACTCGTCCCACAGCGCTTTCATCTCCAGCTGCACCGTGATGTTGGCCACTTTCGGGTTCTTCTTGACCGGCGCTTTGTTGGACGCGCTGACCGATGCGCAGTTGGAAGGGCCGGTGTCGGCCTCCGAGCTCGGTGCCGAGCCGCTGCTGCCGAAGCTGCTGTAGGTGTGCTGGGCGGCCGGGCAAGGCTCGTAATGCGCCTCGTGGCTGTAGGGACCCGGGTCCCCGGGAGAAGGCGAGAGGTGGTAGCCGCCGGATGAGTTCAAACTACTAATGCTGTTGGCAGTGAAAGCTGCAACATCACAGAAATGAGAGAGTTGCGTTAACCAGGGGCTGGAGATCGCCGAGATCATTTCCCAATTTTATTCCTGGCTTTCTTTAAAAAAAAATTAAATCTTTTTTTCCCCCGTTGCTATTTCTTGCTCTCTTTCTCTCCCTCGTCCTTCCTTTCTTTCTGTGTCCTTCTGTGCCTCTCCTCGGCTCTTTAGTGCGAGAGACGATCCCAATGTCACCGCACTCTGCGCCGCGCTACTGCACTCTGGCAACACTCTTCTTGAGAGTTCTTATCTTTCGCGGAGGGCCTCCCCTCTCCATGAAACCGGTTCCTTTTTTTTCTCTCTATTTAGATAAGGACCTACAGGTAATGTGGATTTCGTCGCCTTGGGACGAAGCCCTGATGGTCTGATTGACACAGCAGTGCGCCGGTTTTTTTTTAATGGTCTTTCTGACACCCATTACTTAAAGTGGGGGCTGGGAGAGAAAGAGAGAGAGGGGGGGAGGTCGCTCACACACAAAAAAAACCATTTAAACAATGGCGATCCACGTTTACATTGGAAGCCCATTCAGACACTAACAAACACGGATCCAGCATCAATAAATAAATGACATCAGGCTGATTTATCAGATTAAACCCCAAACTCCACACATTTAAAACCAGCCGCGGGTTTGGGAGCGCATTTATCATTTTTTTTGGTGGGGAAGGAGGAGGGGGGGGGGGGACGTTTCCGACACATTTCCCACTGAACATTAAAACAAAAATGACATACAGCAGATCCTACTTTCATATATCGCCTAATCGGTGAATCGATAGCGATTCGCAGCGCTGAGGTTTGGAGCTCCTAGTGTACGCGGCGAACACGTATTTAAATTGCCTGACCTGTGCTCGCAACCGTGTGTGAGTGGGATTCATGCGAACCCAGCTTTCCTTAATCTACCTATCTGCATTTATATAACTTGGAAAAAAAGAAGCGCTTCGGCTGTCACCTACCTTCCATGTCCCTTGTCACGGTGCTAAAATGCATCCTACTGCAGGTTAGACTGGGATCGAAGTGCTTGCCGAGGGCAGGACTCTGCAGGATCGCTTCGTTTCCTGGTTGCGGGCCCGCTGAAATCAGAGAGGCAATACTGAAAGCATTCGCCTTGCGAGAGAGAGCACTGCTTTCGTCCATAGGAGAGGAATCTAAAAGCGCTCGAATTTCCCCCTTCCTTCCTTCTTTCCTCCCCTTACAACACTGCAACCAAACAGAAGAGATCCGAGTTTAACTTTGTGTTTAAGCCACGGATCTCTCAGATTTTTTTTTAAAAAAGTTACATGGAATGGGGCCTCCGGGTGTTCAATGTCCTACTGTTTTTTTCATTTTCCCAGGCGAGTTTTTTTGGGGGGGTGCAAATAGGCGCCGTTATTACCTCGAGTATGTTGATCGATTCATTTAAAAGATGTGTTCATTTTTTTTTGCGGGGGTGGAAAAAAAAGTGTGTGTTTGAGCAGCTCCATTCCGCATGTTTCTCCGCCCGAAGACGCCGCTAAGAGTTGCCGAGCTCCCCCATTCACAGCAGCTTGGGTGATGTCACTCGAAACTTGCAAACCTACCTAAATAAAGCAGCTACTGCAAGGAGAATGTCAAAACTGACGGCTCCCTCCCCGCCCTCTCCTCTCCTCCTCTCACCACCCCCCCCCCCCACACAACCCCTCCACCCACTGCTAGAAATGTGCTTTCCATGTGATGTTTTATTTGAGCAGGTTCCTGTCAATCATAGGGCAAAAAAATTTGAATCCAGCCAGAAGACAGAGAGAGAGAGAGAGAGCGAGAGAGCAAAAAGAATACACGTCATTGCGGATGTCCGGCTAGCTCCAGTCTGCCGATGTGCACACTAAACTTGAACAATTTGCAATGTTTTAACAGTGTAGAGGGTGCGTTGCTTCGCCTCTCTAATAAAAACGCCAAAACAAATGAATACATTCAGGGTAGCACCTATTAAAAATGCTATTTATGTGCAGCCGGGCGCCATTCCTGCACACTTGAGATCAGTTTTAGGATAGGCGATTGTACAATAGAAGACTAATACATATACTTATAATGTGATACTAATACATTTAGGATATGAAACGTGTCAAGGCAATGGTCTAGCTACCCATGTATTTTTTAAAAAAATCAACGTTACCAAAAAGAAGTATCGAACTCCAACATTTTAGTGCCGGAATGTGAGGCAGTTTTTTGCACAGCGCTCACCAAGACGCAGATTCTGCGGTTTCCTGGTAGGGTATAAAGTTCAATCCTACTTTGAATTGTAGCAATAACAAGGACGGTGTGTGCATGCAGCACTGGAGGAGAGTACACGTCAGGACTCGATCCGAGCAGTTTCACTTCACCTGCCTGCTCACATGCATCTCTCTCTCTCTCTCCCTCTCCCATTACAGTCAATGCCTACACTACTTCCCAATTCGGATCAATGCTTCCTTCGGGCGATTTTGGCCCCCGGTTAAGATCACGATTGCTTTGAAGTCTTTCTATTACTTACAGTAAAGAGAGGTGGGGGGTTTGAGGGGGGACATTCCCTTCACAGTGCATCATAACTGTGTATGTATATCACCGTCAACAATCAACCCGATATTAACAGCGGTATTAATATTCGAGATAATCATCAAATTTAATTAAAATAGCGGAGCTGCCAGATTTCGCTGTCTGATGCGACCAGTGTTACATTGCCTTTTCTCACTATTTGTACTGTTTACACTTCCGCAGTAGGTGAATTTCAAACCGATATACTTGTGTTATCAAATTAACACGATCTAAAAATAAGTGTCAACCACCGAGTTGTTTTTTTTTTGTTATGCAAGTCAGTTGTTTGACTCTGTTTCAATCTGTAAATGTAAAACTAAAATCTTTCAGCCCTGCCCAGAGAAAAGCGACTTTCACGGCGGCACCTCGGCTTCCTTTTCTGATTTAAAGATATTTAAAGATATTTTAATCATTTATTTTTCATAGAAGCTAGGCTGGCAGAATTGAGGGAGGCGCAGAACTCGCTCCCAGACTAATAGATGTTATCTTGTCGCCTGCCTATACGGTGGAAATGAACACGGTTGACTAAACGGGAAAAAAATGTTAATATCTGAACAACAGCAACTTATATTTACATAGCGTCTTTAACATAATAAAATCAGTCCACTGCTAATCCTAATGTCATGCTCTCTTCTCATAGCCCACCCGCAAGCTTTAATATCTGACCATATGTTTTACACTCACGATGAAATCACTCATTTAGTTTTGTGCTAACATTGTTTAAGGACTCGAGCCGCTTTCAGCTTGCATTATATGGACAGCCGGACCAATGCAGCACGTTTAACCCCGCAGAGTCAGAATTCTCCATCTTTTTTCCTGTTAGGTAAGACACCAACAAATTCCACCGTTCTTTTTTTTTATTCAGAAACGATCCGGCGTGTTTATTTACAGATACATTGTAGTAGTTTACTTTCAACAACAAAAAGACACCAGTCTTAATGAGTTAAAGTGTACACTGTAGTTTAAAACAACTCCAACTGTTGGCCCGCGTTGATAAAGGAGACTGTACCCGGCGGCTACTCCTAGAGCGGGACACTCACTCTGCCAAGCAGTTGCAATCATTTAAAACTACGAGGTAGTATTCCCTTCCATGGCCGAATATCCAGGTGTGAGCTGTTTTCCCCTATCCCCGTGTACCTGGGGCTTCGAAGCAGAGATTGATTGGTTTCCATAATGTAGACATATTTTAAGATCACTTTGTGAAAAAAGGTCGCATTTGCTTTAAACACCGGTTGGTAGATTGCCATCGTGGCCGCTACTCCCCACAATCCCTCCATCGAGATTTATTCGGATATTAAGAAAAGGGCGTTAAATCTGCGCGAGGTCTGACTGAAGTATTTACTCCTTAAAGTAGCTGAAAGCAAAACTCTACAGATAAGAAAGACAAGGTGATTCATGTTCTGTCTGTGTGTAATGTACGAGCCAAAGTCGACGCTTTGAATCATTGCCACGTCGGAAGTGCCTTTTTTTCTGACTCTCTGCAGGCGTTAAAAGATAAAATGCATTGACCGGGTAACGAGGAACTGCTTAACCAGTCTTTTTTTGCGGGATGCCCCAGGGAGCTAGACGCAACTGGGCCAGGGCAGAGCTGGGGCGGGATAGTCAATGTGACTGTCCCGGTATGGCAACTATTGCCCAGCGAAGTAAGGACTTGACACAGAAACTCATGAACTTGTCACTATTTAACATTTAAAGAAACCGAGCAATTTTTGAGTTGTTCTAGCAAGTTTATCTCTCTCTTTGTGTCTGGATCTATCCTTTCGTTTAAACCAACACTGTAACTACACTACATTCAACCCCTCAATGTATAGATTAGTTGGTTGAAAACAACATGGGAAAGCTCCGATCAAAAAAAAAATCTTTAAACACAAGAGATTTTGTTGGAAAAGTAATACCTTTAAATAAGCAAAATATACTCTAAAGGCTGCTGACTGTTTCACTCTCAATCAAGTTCAGTCAGTTTAGACATTGTCAGAAATTATTAATGAAACCCTTTCTTAATTTAGAACCAGTGAGATTATTGTTCGGAATAAAACAATACTTACATTGCAATTGGTGATAAACAAACATGTCTTTCGGTACAGTTTCTGTACCAACCTCTCTTGAAATTCCCCAAGGTTTGTGCTCAGGGATGTTCTTTAAATGTTGTTTTTTTTTGCTGTCCTTTTTATTGGCCGGGCGCGTATCTCTGGTTCCACTCAATGACGCATCAATTTTACCTTAACCACAAGGTTTTAATTGAATCATTAACGATCAGTTTAATGGCATGTGCATTCTATCTTAATCTTACACATTTCCAGCAGAACCAATGGGCGTGCAGGTTAAGCAATCGCCGTTTCCAATCCTCGGGCCTCCGCAATATAACCAAACACAAGCAACGCACTAAAAAGCATCTGAAAAATATCCATTTCGTACACTTAATATGTATTTCAAGACAAAGCTAGATT
The DNA here is from genome assembly GCA_030390025.1 of Squalus acanthias. Classification (NCBI taxonomy): domain Eukaryota; kingdom Metazoa; phylum Chordata; class Chondrichthyes; order Squaliformes; family Squalidae; genus Squalus; species Squalus acanthias. The sequence continues at coordinate 92,822,071 of CM059437.1, read as the reverse complement.
ATTAAATACAGCTGGCATTCTATATGCCCATTGTAAATGGCCCAGCATTGCTGAACGCGTCTTCTGCCTTTGGAACCTACATGCAATCTGTCTAAATTTGTCTAAATGTAAACCCTGCGCTGTCTACAAACGCACGCACCGAATAGGAACTCCCATTGTTGACACGGGACCTTTATAAATGAATTCTTCAAACTGAAAACCGAGCTTGATTAATGGACCAGTGCTTTTTTTTTACTGTCATGTGGAAACTGGGAGCCCTCAAAACCGCTCAAATAAACAGTGGCTTTAACGTGAAAAGGCGACTTTGTAACGTTCATTTATCATAAAGTGGAATTGCACAGAATCGGAGGAGGGTGGGCTGCAGCATTGGCGGTGGGATCCTTCCTATTACCTGCTCAGGCTCTGTTATAAGCATAATGCAGTTTGCGCGGGGTCCCCAATAGGATTAGACAAGAGTTAAAGCCTCACCTTCTCTCCCTTTATAAAGACAGAAACCGAGTTAAAGGTCCTCTTGCAATCAGAAACACGCGGGGTCGGTCTGGCTAAGCTTATATTTGGCCCTTAAACAAAGCCTGTCAAATCTGACAGCCCATATCAGGATCTGGACTCTACTTTATTTAGCTGAAGGCCGTGCAGAGATTTTAAAAGTTTACATTCAAACTCACGGGCAAGTCTGAGCACAACAGGTCGGAATCGTCAATTCTGCTTGTTTCTCCCAAGTGCGCGCAGACAGACGGCTCTCTCGGCCTCACACACCCCGTAATGGACATCAGATGCCAATGAAATTGACCCATGCTCGAAACTAACCGGCGATAATCGAACTCCGGATTAACCCGTGGCTGCATCGACTGTGTGTGTGTGTGTGTGTGTGTTCCAAACAGGGAGCCTGCCAAACAGAGCTAACTTGTTGAATGACTGCGGTGCTTAACTCGTGTACAGCGTTGGGCAGGTCCATTTGAAACGTCCCGATCACTTCTCCCTGCACCCCAAGTGATCGCTTGCTAATTTCAGCTTGACTTTATGTCCCGCACATCGCTTAGCGTCAAACGGCCCGCCATCGCCCGAGTAACCGGTTAACATAGTAACGATATTCAAAAGATCCACACTGCTTTATCATTTGGACACCAGCTGGGAAAAATCAGAACGTTTACGAGACTGCGACACTTACTTGGAAGGGGGGTTATGTACTTGCAGGTTTCCGTTCTCTTTCTGTAAAGTTTGTGATCAAGCCCTTTTTGTTTTCAATGAGCAGACGACAGATGCTCCATTTCACTCTCTTACTGACACCGCACTCTGCTTTCATGCGATTTCGGGACGTTTCTTCATTGTTTTCTCAAATGCACCGCAAACTTCCATCTATGGGTAAGATCGTCTGCTCTTGCAGCTGAATGTTCAGATCCAGACTGCGGACGGTCGCCCCCCCCCCCCCCCCCCCACCCCCACCCCTCTCTTACACACCCTCACACTTCACTTAGGGCTGTATTCTGATCCAATATACAGAAGGAGAATGGAATTTTCATCGGAAGAAATTTATCATTTCTTTCGCTCTCTCTGGTGATTTATTCACTCGAGTCGTCTCTCCCAGTTAAGTGAAAGCATTAAGTAGTGACCCAGAAGGGTGGTTGTAACTTGCAATCAGAGTTCTGTCATGATTAGCAAGAATCATACATTCTTGACTCCCTTAACACTGGAGAACAACATGTCAAATATTTACACATTCGTTCTGTTATGTCCGCCCTCTCTCTCTCTCTCTCTGTCTTTCCAGATTTTGTAAGCAACTTGCTGCTCGCCTTCCTTTGACACTGGGTTATCCGCACCAGGTGTTCGCGTTTACCTTGGATCCAATCGCCGTAACAATTTATGCCTTAAATGTTATTTTTTTCCACCCTCCCAAGGGCCATCTGTTTTTCTCTCTTTTATGAAACCCTAATGTACAGATAGTCGACTGACAGGATGAAATATGAATCGACGCGACAAGTACTGAAAGCGTCAAATTCCGCACTGTTACTTATTTAAAACAAACCGCAAAAGGCGAGACCGCCTTCAGATTTTTTAAAGACGGAAGTGTACAGCGAGGAGAGAGAGAGAGAGTTAGGAAAAGTAAAATAAATGACATGGAACTGCGCTTGCTCCTACAGGCTGCCGGGAAAGTGGCAATGAGTGTCCCAACATATATAGTTAGTAACAGTCCGTTTACTCTTTATTATTAGTCACATTTGCAGTCGCGTATTTAGCAAAATGGAGAATTCTACATCCAACTTGTGCTTTTTAAAAAAAAATTGGACTGGCGGATTTTAAATGAGAGGACAAGAGGCCAAGGGAACGAACAAAAAAAAAGTTGATATAGTATTAATACACATTTTTAAACCGTCTTCTCAAATTGCCAGTCAATTCCCGCTACATCAAGGAAGAAAAATGGCTCTGCAAGTTTGGTAAGAGTATTTCCCATGTCTATCTGTGTCCTGACCCTTCTACACACCAAGTGTTCCCTTTACAGCCAGGCAGAGAATTGCAACTGATTCTGCTGATCATTACACGAACATTTGTGCAATTGCTTTTTCTTAACTAGAGGGGACTATAAAGGATTGTAAAATGCCGTTCTTCACCAGGGTATGTCATGAACTGCTCATTTTAGAAGCTTGATGAACTATATATATATATATCGATTTTATGCCATTGATTTTTCTATCTAACGTCCTTAATATCGCTGACCACTTCTCACAACTCTCCACTTGAATGTCCATAGAACGTTTACATTGCGAATCCTGGGGCTTGGGATTGTGTGCTTGGGGCATATTTAAATGTTCACTTGGTCCTATCAACAACAACAACTTGCATTTATATAGCGCCTTTAACGTAGTAAAACGTCCCAAGGCGCTAAATGCATGTAATTTATCCTGGCACTAAATGCATTATGGCAGATGTAAGGTGGTCAAAGGCGACCTGATAACAATCTAACACATGTAGAGCGGAGCGATAGACAGCGCTGACAGGTAGTGCAGTTGATGTGTTTACCTATTAAAGAAAGGTGCAATTTCCCTTCCCTTAAAAGAGAGGGGGGGGGAAATCAAGATTTAAAAATAACTTTCCAGGCACAGGAATCATCCGACTAGATCATTTACCTCACTTTATGAACTGCAATGTGAAATCGGAAGAGTTCCGATTCCAGGTCCAGGTGTCTGGCGGGCATATATATCTTTGTCGGCATCGGTGTTACGGGATATTTAACACAGACGGGAAACAGTAAAACAAATTATTTTAAAAACTGCTCTTTTAATGAAGTCTTTCCATTAACACAACAGCAAAATACTGCGGATACTGGAAATCTGAAATAACAACAGAAAATGCTGGAAACACTCAGCAGGTCAGGCAGCATCCCTGGAGAGAGAAACAGAGTTTCAAGCTTCTATAATGAGCTGTTCATGACACACCCTGGTGAAGAAACGTTAACTCTGTTTCTCTCTCCACGGATGCTGCCTGACCTGCTGAGTGTTTCCAGCATATTTTGTTGTTATTTCTTTCCACGGACAGGCGTGTAGAGAAACAGCGAGGTGGAGTGTTAGAATGCAAAAGAGAATCAGGATCGCCTGATGTGCCTTTATTAAAAGAAAGACCTGCATTTATATAGCGCCTTTCACGACCACCGGACGTCTCAAAGCGCTTTACAGCCAATGAAGTACTTTTTTTGAAGTGTAGTCACTGCTGTAATGTGGGAAACGTGGCAGCCAATTTGCGCACAGCAAGCTCCCACAAACAGCAATGTGGTAATGACCAGATAATCTGTTTTTGTTATGTTGATTGAGGGATAAATATTGGCCCCAGGACACCGGGGAGAACTCCCCTGCTCTTCTTCAAAATAGTGGCCATGGGATCTTTTACATCCACCTGAGAGAGCAGACGGGGCCTCCGACAGTGCAGCACGGCAAACTTTCAAGAAGTCTCCTTGGGAGGAGATTGTAAGAAAATCAGAGCGCAGCCAGGGCTTTGAATATTAAACCACACCAAGTATTTGACAGGCGAACGCTTCGCCACTCTAGTCCGTCCAGACTTGCTCATTATTTCTGGTTATATATAAACGCAGCATAAATACAGTTTAGATGTGGCTGTACGTTGCATATAAACTAAGTTAAAACGGGTATAGTGTAGTTAGCACTTAGAAAAATAAATGGCGAGCGTACCGGTCAAAACCCAGTGCGTCTTACTGTCAGTTCGGGGGGTCAGTCGTTCATTGTTCTTGTTTGATACGTTCTTGAAGAGCTGCCGATCTCTTCGTTTCCACGCCGCATAACCGCGCTGGAATTTCCTTTACATTTCAAATCACTGAAACATAGTAAATAAATCCCCGCCAGCTTTGCTAAAATCACTTCTAAACAACAGAAAATGCTGGAAGCACTCAGAGCGGCTCAGGCAGCATCCGTGGAGAGAGGGGAAAAAAAAACCGAGTTAACGTTTCAGGTCGACGACCCTTCGTCAGAACTACCATTATATATCTATTTCGCTGACCATCGCGTCAACGAAAAGCGGTAATGATGCCGATTGCGCAGTTGTCTATTTTTAGTTCTGCTGGAAAAAGCTTCCCGCACAATATCATAGCCGCTGACTGCATTGTGCGCAATCTGTGCAAATAACACAATCAAATAGCGTCGATTCTAACATTGCCCACTCACAGTCAACAAGTGGTTGATGGGCACGAAATCGATATTGTGGGTTTTCAAGGCGCAATAATGAATTTGGGGCCGACTACGATTAATTACATTTAAAAAAATGTTTACCATTATATCTATTCAAAATAACACCTCCGTGGCTGGTGTGTTTCGAAATCCCTCGGTGTGTGTTTCGTCGCTGGCTCCGCAGTTAGACAAAACAAGATGCCTCACATGCATTCATTTACTATCACTAACAACAACAGCAACAAAAAGCACGCCCGGATCTTCTGTGTGTAAGATGCTAAATATCTGCCATGCTTCTTTGGAAATTGTCGAATACCCCTCTCCCACAATTTGCAAATTTCCAAGTCCGTTTCAAATACAAGGTTCAGCTTATACCACCAACCCGGAAAGAAGACCCGAAAACCATTCCACACGAACAAGGCGCCTACAACCCAAGGAGCTGAAATATTATTATCACCAAACATGGAAACTCACGTTTACTATTTATATGTGACTTTCATAACGGATACATTACGATATTATTTGTAATCATAGAATCCTACAGCACAGAAGGAGGCCATTTGGCCCGTCGGGTGTGTGCCTGCCTCGCAATAACGCTATTAAAGTTAGAATCATACCAATGTTTTGCTTCAGTTGAAAGCTCACTGGAATTTAATTTTGTTGTAAAGACTGATATGATAGCGGGTTGGATAATAGGGCAAGCGCTCCACTTTTTTTTTGATCATAAAGACAGGGGCGTTCATAACAATTATCACAGAGACTTCCTGTAACCAGCACAATAATTCATTGTCTGGGATTTATTTTTGTTATAAACGTAGCACCGCCGCCCGTCTTTGTTTTCGGTCCCATTGTGTGTCTGTTGAAGATGCCTGGGTTGACAAATACCCTTTTCTGTGGCGTGTAGCCCTTGCCATTGAGTCGCACTTCCTAATTAAGCAGGTGTGTAGATACACGCGATTTGCTACAGTTAATGTGCCTTTCATTAAGTGTTTGTTGTGCCTTAACATTTTAATAGTCTAATCAACAGCAGCACTCCAAACTTTTCTTTACCATTCACGTGTCCACTATCAAGAGTGATTCATGAGCCTTTGAGTTTCCTGAGGAGACTGATAGCTAAAGCAGATAACGAGCATCAGCAATCACCCGAAAGGCGGCCTGACCTAAAATAAACTCAATTTAACTCCAAGTTTGGCATAAAGAAGACAAACACGAGTGGTGGTGGTGGGGGGGGAGGGGGCGGGGGCGGTGAATTAGTCCGGTCAAATGAATTCGCCTAATTGGCAATCTGATTAAGTACCGATCTGTTGATGCGATATTTCGATCAGGGTGGAAGAGAAGGTGAGACAGATTCAAAGCTAATGTGAGTGCATTGCCCAGCGTGCAATTGTGGCTTTTAAAAGCCACCTAGTCGCTAAATCAACAGAAGGTAGACAATTGGGGGGAAAAAAAGCTTTGCTGCGGTAAATCTTTCCTCGCCCGAATTTACCAGGCAGATCATTCCATCTCACGTACCAGGTTAGGATGTTAATCCTTCGCGCCTGCTTTCAGAGTACAAAAGAACGGTGGAATCTTTGTAAGAGAACTTCTGGGGGGAAATGGAAGGGATCCTTTATGGCCATTCAGAGTGTCTTTCAGCATCAAGTCACCTGGAAATATAAATGACCACTAGAAAAGGTTATTGGTGGTCCTTGAGAGTTTAAGATTTCCAGAAGCTTCCATAAGCAAACTTGAAACAAACGAATGGTAGATGTCTCTGTATGTGCAGTATTCTATCTGTCAGTGAGTGTGTATTTATATATCCAGCAAATAACAACTGAGAACTGTTAACGATCTCTACGTCTCCACATTGGAATAATTTATGTTACATTGCCTCATTCTTTACTGTATATTTTAATGTGATTATTCAAGAGTATTTTTATATTTGCAGTTAATATTTCACACGCTGCGTTGTGTTAGGCGCCGTTGCTCCGTTCCATATCATATCTGCCAAAAATAACAAAATAGGGGAATCCAATGCTTTAACCTTCTGATTTTATTTGTAATTAAGGGCCATTTTCTTTGTAATGCGTGCACACATCAATATGCAATCGCAAGCAAGAATACACTGGCACCATATAGATAATTATTCTCTAAGGAATCCATCGATGATAACTAAATTTAAAAAATCAATGTTTACCCTCTGAAGTCGATAGTTATGCATAATTAACTATAAGTATGTGTGTGTGAGATAGATTTTGTGTTTTACTAGATTACTCCAGAACCGCAATGCGAAACTGGTTGCTGACTTTGTGTTACCCTGCATAAATTAATGGTTAACTAGGTACTAGTTAGGACAACATATCAAGTTGTCCTAACTATTAACAGTACATAGTGTTGGAAAAATAACTTTCGAATTTCTTTCAAAATGCTTCATTATATCCAATTAATACACGCAGACTTAACTCTATACAAAATTAAATGTAACATCTATTAATATGACTGCTGAAAACAGAATTGTATTTGCTAACGTGCTACTTGTAAATTAATATTTGTATTGGAAGAAGCACATGTATTTTCGCAGCTTCTTTCAGCCTTAATCTGTCACATTAACACCACCTCTAGCCTTGCATATCTCTTAATGTCTCTTCATCTCCCCCTTTGTTCTTTTATCCCCTCCCCCTTTTCCCAGCTTTACTCTGGCCTTAAATCTATTTGATTTCCGGCTCTTCACAGTTCTGACGAAAGGTCATCGACCTGAAACGTTAACTCTCTTTCTCTCTCCACGGATGCTGCCTGGCCTGCTGAGTTTTTCCAGCGTTTTCTGTTGTTATTTCAGATTTCCAGCATCCGCAGTATTTTGCTATCGTATTTTCGCAGCTTTCTGGCTCCCAATTTGTAAGCCCAGTTTTCAGTGCTGCCTTTCCTTATTCCACATTTACTAGAGCAAACAGCTACTTTAAAGCCTCATTTCTTTATTCCTGTCCTAAAAATAAAGACAAATTATTAACGGCGCGAAACGTGGCTTCAACAGCAACGTGGCAGAATCTCCACTAAAAAAACCATATTCCAGATATACGAAGATATTTTTAAAAATGTTTGATAATTCGGGTTGATAAATACGTCGAGCCTCCCCTAATTTGTAACTTTGGGAATTTGCAGCCCAGTAAAATGACGCATAATGTGAAAGCCAAGGTTTTCCCATTGATGAATCGACACACACATTAACACAACACATTAACAACAGGTACGGCGCAGGCACGCCAACAAAAACACCAACTCGATTGTAAAACATGATTGCAGCAATTGCAATTTATAAGGAAAAGCCAATCAAATTCAAAGTGAAATTCAATTCAAATTAAGGAAACAATCCACATTTTTAATACTAAGTGTCCCTCGCTCCATGTTATATATATTTATAAATAGCCACCAATGTATGTACAGGTATGTGAGGTGAAAGGAGAATGTGCAACTTTTGCCCGCAAACTCCATTTGGAGAAAGAAATTCAATAAAAGGTGCGAATGTTCTAATTATTTAGACGATTTACGACGTTTTTGCCTTTGGAATCAACCTTTATTTTTCGCCTCAAGTAAAATCCGCCATTTCAAATCTCGCTCGATTATTCCGATATGTTTTAAACCTGCAGAGATGTCCTTTATCCTGCTAGAAATTGAGAGGGCTCCATCCGTGTCCAGTAATTACTTCGGCTGTTGCTAACTTTATTAGGTTACGAGTCCACGGTTTTAAATACCTTCTATTTTAAATGCATTTTTAATGGAGGGGGGTGATCTGTATATTGTGTACCGTCTGCTGTGCTAATTTAATCTTTATTAACATTGTTACATTTTGCGCGTGTGCACAGTTCTTATTTTCGCTGTTTGTCTTGCAGAGTTAGCAGCGCAAACGTCACCTTAACTCAAAGAACACAAAACTGCACAGCAACCATTGAAAGATGTGCGACAAACGATTATTTCTGGCTACCTGCCTCAGACAGCTGTGCCGATATGTTTCAGGCATTTGGGAGGTCGATCTACGTAACCGCCCCTTCATTATAGATAAAATATAGCCAAACGTTTTCTCTAAAGCAAATTTAAATTTGCTAGACCCAACTTTGCCAACTATTAAGACAATACAAATTCCAGTCCGAGATTAGATGGCTTTCATTTACAGAAGTTTTGTTTAATACCCTATTGATCCTCACGGCCATACACTTGATTTCATCTTTAATTCAAAGCATTAATAAGACAGCTACAGTCATCCATTTTATAGATGAAATTACGCTGCGGTTTACTAGCTTAGTCTGAAATTCCTCTCGCCCCCATTTTAGCGCAGGTATTAAGTCCGGGGAGAGCATTTCACGCGAACCCTTTAAGGGTTCTCAGACGGCATAATTACAGAGTATTTCTGTCCCTTTCACAGCTCCTCGTTAACTAGGTGTAAAAAGTAACCAAAAAAGGCATAATAGAGATCAAACGCTGAAGTAAAAGTCGATTTAAATGGAATTATGTGGTTGCTTATCAGACGCCCCGCTTAACGAAACGACACAGGGTATTATACCCAGACTCGATACTGGAATCGTATCCAAATAAAACCAGCAACAGTCAGATTAATTAAAACTGATCGGAAGCTACAGTAAATAGTTTATAACTACCCTATTCAAATCTAACTCAAACCCCCAGGATATATTGGAATATTAGCGGAGCATTTAATTCCGTTAGTATTTTTTTGTATTTATTAACATATTGAGTCAGCAATCTTTTAATCGTGGTATTAACTAGCACTTCGGGCTGGTTTTTTTTAAAAAGCTGGATAACAGGAATGACTACTCACCTTTAAAATACTCGTATTATTATTAATAATAATTGAAACCTTTTTTAAAAATAGAGCAGTGCTCAGTGTTATCACATTGTTCTCAATGGTAAACAGGAGCCTCGTCCTTTTCTATCACTCGAGCAGTAACAGTTCCTTAAGTCTAGACCGTTCTTTCATTACCGTTTATTTGGGGGAAGTGTTTTGTATCATTTAAATGTTCTGCCCTGAACACTGGTAGAATTCAATCTGACTCTCAGCCAGACACAGTCTGGGAACCACGAGAGTGGAGGAGCCCAGGAAAGCTGATCTGATCCCGGCTGGGATTTGGAGACTGGGATACACTGACACTTAAAAAAAATATTCAGGGCATATCGCAACCGTTTCTGCGTGTGCTAAATTTATAACCAGTAAATGAAAAAAAGTTAGAACACATGTCTATTTCGAGCTATGCTCCTCGGCATTAATGTGAGAAGCTATTGGACATTACGCAGGGAGGGAGGGCTGGAGAGCGTTAGAGATATATGTCATATCCAATAATGTAATCGATTGATTCCTTTCCCTGCACCTCAAGCTGTATTCAGGATTTGATTATCAGAATATCCCATAATTTCTGGTATTCTCCGGATATTTACATTATAACTCACATTTTGTTGAAGACTCAACTGAAAACTCACAGAGAACTGCTGGATACTGAAAGGAGTCAACGGCGTTGGGGCCGTGTGTATCCTGCTCGAAAAATCAACAGTAGGCGATTACAGCAAATACTTTCAAACCACATTTTTTAATTAGGTATTAGAGGCTCCTCCGGCTATGTCTGCTCACTGTTTAAGCACACACCTTTTCATAGAGGGCACGCAGTTCCTATCTTTTCCAAGAATTCTGCCAATAACTCACAAAGCATCGCCTTGTTGTAGGAACCTGTGAGTACTGTACTAGATTGAGTCTAACGCCCTGAAATGTCTACTGAAAATGTATTAAGTGCGAGTTTGATATGCTTTATGGAGCAGCAGATAACGCGGGCATTGATTTAACCATTGATGTGCTCATTTTTATTGATAGATACCATTTATATCGGAATTAACGGAGTAAAACATCCCAAGGTGCTTCACATGAGCATAATCAGACAAAATTGACACCGACCCAAAGAAGGAGACGTTAGGACAGGTGACCAAAAGTTTATTCAAAGAGGTAGGTTTTAAGGCGGGTCTTAAATGAGGAGAGAACTGAGAGGTTGAGGGGAGAGCTTAGGGCCGAGACCTCGGCTGAAGCCGCAGCAGCCAACGGCGGGCTGAAAGAAATGGGGGGTGCACAAGAGGTCAGAATTGGAACAAGCAGAGATCTCAGAGGGTTGTATGGCTGGAGGAGGTCACAGAGATAAGGATCGGCCAGGCTATGGAGGGATTTGAACACGAGGATGAGAAGTTTAAAAGCGATGCGTTGTGTAGTCTGGAGTAGGGGTGTGTTGGCCACTCGGCCCCCACTGCTCCTTTTTTATCCTTCTGACTTGAGTACCGAACTAGGTCAATAGACAATCTCTACTTTCACTGCGGCCAGCAAATGTCCAAAGTGGAACGAGCAGCTCATAGACCCGTTAATATTGGACGGCCAATGTGTTAACTGGTAAACTCAGCTGACTGGACCAGTAGAAATTTCCGGCAAGTGCTCCGCCCCCTTACAGTCCAACTCCTACCAACTACTTCACTTGGATTTTCACGGATGGTTGGTCGTATTTGACTTGGAGTCTTCAGTTTAATTTAAAAAAAATTACGGTGATCATCACTTCCTGGTGGAATGTATTTAAAATGTTGTGATATAAACATCCGATTAACACAAAGACCTCATTGTCAGCTGTGGATTTCCCCCTGTTTTCAGTGTTAGTTGGGAGCAGGTTGGCGAGAAAAACCAAAGGATGGGAAGTTCTTGCTTGTAAGCCACACATCTCCCTGGTGCGTTCCTCACAATCAATATACGGCCCTTCAGCTCAATAAAAGGAACATTGCTTTAATTGGGAGCGAATTTTCTCATTGACCCATTTTTGGATTATTCGAGAAACTTGGACCTTCTCACCTCTGAGTCAGAAGGTTGTGGGTTCAATTCCGGCTCCAGAGATTTAAGCCTATATTCTAGGCTGACACTCCAGTGCAGTACTGATGGAGTGCTGCACTGTCCGAGGTGCCGTCTTTAGGATAAAATGCTAAACCGAGGCCCCGTCTGCCCTCTTAGGTGACCATAAGAGATCCAATTGCACTATTTGGAAGAAGAGCAGGGGGAGTTCTGTCAGATGTCCTGGCCAATATTTATCCCTCAACCAACATCACTAAATAAAACAGAGTATCTAGTTATTATGGCATTGGTGTGTGTGGGAGCTTGTTGTGCACAGATTGACTGCTGCGTTTCCTGCATTACAACAGTGACTACACTTTAAAAATACTTTGGGACGTCCTGAGGTCACGAAAGGCGCTATATAAATGCAAGTCTTTCTTTGTTTGGTTCTTTCTTTCAAAACACAAATGCTTGGACTCTTACTTTTCAATGGGCCCAGAATGATTAACCAGTGTTTTTAGAAGAATTTTATACCTGTCCCAACTCACACCTCCTACAAAGTACTGATATTAACCGTCATGTTCTACATCAGCAAAGACACCCCAGCTACATTTACTAGTTTATCCACAATCCAAGATTTTGGAACCTGTTATTGTGGATCACTCATGGTGATAATACTCCCAAAATATAAAAAATACATTACAGCTAGTTATACCATAAGCTTTATTATAAATAAAAGATTAAGCAAATCAAAGTGAAGTTCCTCAAATAGGTTTTGATTTGAGGAATGAACTCGTGTTCCTTCAGTACCAGTGCATGCTTCTTGAGCAATGCAGGGATAGACTGAGCAGCTGATTAAAATATTTTTATTGTCATCACTTCCCCGGGTCTCTAATCATCAGCATTTCACAATTGCTGGACCCGGATACTGATCGCTAACCTCTTGCAGACTGATCGTTCCACGCTTGCTGTATCTTTCATCGCCCAGCTTGTTGATACAGTAGCGAAAACCGGCGATAAGGAATAATAATAAACATCAATCAATTCACAACCTCCACCTTTATCATTTGATATGTATAAATTTTGAGACCTTTCGATTTCCTAACGGTGCCCCACCGCCCTGAGGGCATGTTATCTGTGTGTATTACACGTGCAACACTGGAGAAAACCCGACAGACCAGGCTCCTCAAAGTCCTTTTAAAGAGACTGCACAGCTCTATTTATCATTGGAAAGGAATACAGAGCCGTGCATTCATATAGCGCCTTATCAGCCCCCCCCCCCCACCCCCAACACCTGTTCACATCAATCGAGAATCGATCGTTAGTGATTGCAACTCAAACTGGCTGTTGAGGAAGGATTGTTACAACAACAGAAAATCATTCAGAAAAATCATTCAAATTTTGGAAAGAAATAACGGGCATGAAATACATCAACCAGCTTGTTACCCATTACTGAATGTAATGCATGCATTCCTTAGTGCAGAGAAGGTTGAGGGGAGATTTGATAGAGGTGTTCAAAATCACGAGGGGTCTGGACAGAGTAGATAGAGAGAAACTGTTCCCATTGGCGGCAGGGTCGAGAACCAGAGGACACAGATTTAAGGTGATTGGCAAAAGAACCAAAGAGGACATGAGGAAAAACTTTTTTTTTACGCAGCGAGTGGTTAGGATCTGGAATGCACTGCCTGAAAGGGTGGTGGAGGCAGACTCAATCGTGGCTTTCAAAAGGGGAATTGGATAAGTACCTGAAGGAAAAAAAATGCAGGGCTACGGGGAAAGGGCGGGGGAGTGGGACTAGCTGAAGTGCTCTTGCAGAGAGCCGGCATGGGCTCGACGGGCCGAATGGCCTCCTTCTGTGCTGTAACCATGATTCTATGTCTATATACGGGCAATCAGACCCAGGAAAACATTTCACTTTGATGATATTTATATGTAAAAATATAGTGGGTCCATATACAATTACAATATCATGCTGATATCTACCTTACTTTCCAATGCATTGTTTTAATTACAATAGATTATATCCGTCCTCCCTGTATTCAACTTTGATTTGTAGGTTTGCAAATTTCCTTATTTTTTATGGTGGGGCAGTGATTTGTGTAACTTGACCAGCGCTTCCGGTCTAACTGATACACGTTGCGTCACCAGTTTAGTTTCAAAAATTGTTAAACTTGTTTTATTAATAAACAAAGGGATGCTTCCGGATGTTTGGTTTATAAAATACTGGGTTGGGAGGTGGGGGGAGGGGTAACTGGTTTGTAAATATATGGAATAAACTTACCACAAATTTCGGTGAGTGCAGATTTTGATGAATGGTTCAAAGAGGAACTGCACAGGTTGCTGATGAAGAAGGGAGGAGAAGGGCATGGGGAAGCGGAGGAATTGTATTTTTAAGATCCAAACGCTCTTGTGTTTCAGAATACACAGTAAACCCAAGGAGAGAGTTAAAAAAAAAACCAAGCTCTACCCTACCCCGGAAAAAAGTTTCCCTCGGCTTGATTTTAAACGACTCGCTTCACCTCTGGTAGGAAAACCAAACCTCGGATGCATATTTTTAGTCACATTTTAGAAACGAAATACCCGGAAGCATCCCTCGTGGTTAATAATAGAACAAGGTTAACAGTCCTTGACACCCAAACTGGTGAGACCGGGCGGTGTGCATCAGACTTTGGACAGGCAGCGGGGATCGGATTACACCGACACTTTTTCTGGGTGATTTTACTAACTATATGGGGACCGGATAGGGTCGGCAATTCCACCAATCCCACCCAGGCAGCAGATTGCAACGGCTGCAACCCGTACACGCCACTTGTTTTGACAGAATTCAGGCGGACAATTCGTATTAAAGAAAAGCACTTTTTATATTAGTTGCAGAGTGTTCCAACTTACGCTTCTAACAGCCTGAACCATCCGGCACCTTGTCCTTATTAGTTATTTCACCTCCAAGTAAAATTAAGGAACTTGGTACCGATATATATATATATATATTTTGTCTTTCTCCTCGTTCACGCAATATGGAAACGAATTGGTGTCAAATTGCCTCCAATCCAAGGGAAGTGTTTGATTTATAAACTGTTGTTTTATATTGAATCAGTTTTGTTGATAATTCGAGGCGATGTTTTATTCTTGTCAAGGAACAGAATAGAAAAGCAGAACCAGCTAGTGAGGCAAACTTGCTCGTTTATTACAACGCGAGTTGGCAAATTCTGGCCTCTGAGGTAATCAGAATGGTTCCAATCTGCCGATATGAATAGCCCATAATATACCCCAATACAACTGGAACTTTTTAAAAATTCATTCAGGGGATGTGGGCGTCGCTGGTAAGGCCGGCATTTATTACCCATCCCGAATTGCCCATGAGAAGGTGGTGGTGAGCCACCATTTACAGACGGTAGTTAAGAGTCAAGCACATTGCTGTGGGGTGTGGAGTCACTTATAGGCCAGGTAAGGGCAGCAGATTGCCTTCCCTAAAGGACATTAGTGAACCAGATGGGTTTTTTGTGACAATCATGGTCACCATTACTGGTACTAGCTTTTTAAAATTCCAGATGTATTTAATTGAATTTAAATTCCCCAGCTGCCTGGGGTGGGATTTGAACTCATGGTGCTGGATCATTAGTCCAGTAACATAACCACTATGCTACCGTACCCCTCAACTAGGACCAAGCCTGATATTTTTTGGATATTCAAGACAGAGAATCGGTAGATTTTTGGATACTAAGGGAACCAAGAGATATAGGGATTGTATGGGAAGGTGTAGTTGAGGTTAGAAGATCAGCCATGATCTTATTGAATGGCGGAGCAGGCTCGAAGGGCCGAATGGCCTATTCCTGCTCCTAATTCCGATGTTCTTATGTAGCTTCATTGCTTTGAGTTGTTCTCACAGTTTCACTCAACATATCTTGAATGCCATTCGTTTTGTAAAAATCCAAAGAGACCCACCAACTCTTGTTTTCCTTGTGCTATTTTCTGCATCGGTTTCCCTAATAAAGTGAATATAAATACAACGGGCCCAGTGCAACAAAGCACTCAAAACGATCCTCGCACCCAACTTTGAACTGTTGGATGGAGAAAGGTTGAAATTTGATGATCTGTTTTTAACAATATTTCTATGACCCAAGTTGCTGAATTTACTTTTTGGGGGCGGGGTGATTTAAGAGACAAAGGAGAAAGAACTCGCATTTACTCAGTTTTTATCACTTTGCTCAGAAATGTCCCAAAGGCTTTACTTATTTTGAAGTGTTATGTATGGGAAAGCGCAGTCAGCACACACAGCGCGTTGACCTGTTTGATGCTATTATTTGGTGGGTGGATGCTAACAATATAGTGTCAGCTGTGGCTCAGTGGGTAGCACTCTCATTCTTCTGAGTCAAGAGGTTTGTGGGTTCAAGCCCCACTCCAGTGACCTCGAGCACAAAAATCTAGGCTGACACTCCAGTGCAGCGCTGAGGGAGCGCTGCACTGTTGGTGGTGTGGTCTTTCCGATGAAAATGCCCTCTCAGGTGGATGCATAAGATTCCATGGCACTATTTCGAAGAAGAATGGGGAGTTCTCCCCAGTGTCCTGGCCAATGTTTATCACTCAACCAGCATTGCTGTTTGTGGGAGCTTGCTGTGCACTGATTGCCTGCCGCGTTTCCTACATTACAACAATGACAACACTTCAAAAAGTACTTCATTGGCTGTAAAGTGTTTTGGGACGTCGTGGAAGGCGCTATATAAATGCAAGTTATTCTCTTTTATATAGATCAGTGGTATTACTGGACAAATCTCACAGCAAATTATTTGAGGACATTTATTCTGCACTTCCTACATTGTTCTCTATACCCAAGGGGTTTTACTGCATACCCAGGTTCATGCCTGAAAGCTCATTTCGAGACAAAGGCGGTGACATTATAAATGCAGGTATGTACTGAATTTCAGCTTGAACGGGATGGGAACTCTAGTAAGTGCCCGCTGGATAGGGATGGGGAGTCGGTGCCCTGCAGTTGAATAGGGGACGAGGAGTTTCCAAACACACACACGCGGTTTATGAATGTCTGATTGTGCCGTGCTAACCTTCATCGAAATGAAGAGATCTATTTAAATAAGAACGGAATTACTCCGAAGCCAATTTACCAAGAAATTCAAGATGGATCCGAGTAGGGTTTGACATCGAAACTTGGGAAACAATTGCAATCTAGAAAATGTCAAAATTGAGAAGTCGCACAACACCAGGTTATAGTCGAAGGAGCAGTAACTCCGAAAGCTTGTGATTTCAAATAAAACTGTTGGACTATAACCTGGTGTTGTGCGACTTCTCAATTTTGTCCACCCCAGTCCAACACCGGCATCTCCGCATCATAGAAAATGTCAAACAGTCATCAGAAAATCATTTGGAAAAGGCTGGAGCACAGCTTGAAACAAACAGCAGGAAAAGCCACACTCGCATTTCCGAATCTTTAGTGAGGGGTGGGGGGGGGGGGGGGCGGTCAACATTTCGATCGAATTTAACATTTTGCTGGTCGTTAAAGATCGATTGCGGATGGAAAAGTCTTTGCACTTTGCTGGGCCACCTTCAGAATTCAATCCAAATAATAATGGTTTCCACAGTCAGAGACCTTACAACAAGAAGACCCCCCAGTGACCCCTCCCACTGCCCCCCACCCAATGTTCCACGTACCCAGTGTCGCCCACCCAGTCCCCACCCACCCAGTGCCCCCCACATAGTGACCCCTCCCACTGCCCCCCCACCCAATGTTCC
Organism: Squalus acanthias; assembly: GCA_030390025.1. Classification (NCBI taxonomy): domain Eukaryota; kingdom Metazoa; phylum Chordata; class Chondrichthyes; order Squaliformes; family Squalidae; genus Squalus; species Squalus acanthias. The sequence goes on along the minus strand of CM059437.1, from coordinate 92,804,827 downwards.
ACGCACCAAGTGTCGCCCACCCAGTCTCCCCCACCCAATGTCCCCCACCCAGTGCCCCCCAACCAGTGCCCCCACCCAGTGCCCCCACCCAGTGCCCCACACCCAGTGCCCCCCACCCAGTGCCCCCCGCCCAGTGCCCCCCACCCAGTGCCCCCCACCCAGTGTCGCCCACCCAGTCCCCCCACCCAATGTCCCCCACCCAGTGACCCCTCCCAGTGACCCCCCACCCAGTGACCCCCACCCAGTGACCCCCCACCCAGTGTCCCCCTCCCAGTGTCACTCACCCAGTATCACTCACCCAGTGTCATCCATTCAGTGTCCCCCCTCCCACCCAGTGACCCCCCACCCAGTGTTCCACCCACCCAGTGCCCCCCCACCCAGTGACCCCACCCAGTATCACTCACCCAGTGACCCCCCACACAGTGTCCCCCACCCAGTGCCCCCCCACCTAGTGACCCCACCCAGTATCACTCACCCAGTGCCCCCCCACCCAGTTACCCCACCCAGTATCACTCACCCAGTGACCCCCACCCAGGGACCCCAATCCAGTGCTCCCCACCCAGTGTTCCACCCACCCTGTGACCCCCACACCCTCTGACCCCCACACCCTCTGACCCCACACCCTGACGGGTGATGTCCGCTCACAAAATCATTGTGGAAAAAAACATTTCAGAAAAAAACATTCAGAAAAAAATATTCCCCCCCCCAGGAAGTAACGAAGATTCAGTGGACAAAGGGTCAAGTGGCGAAGAGTGAAGCGAATGGCGCATCAATTACTTTAAGCATAAAAATCCCAATCTGTTAAATAGACTGAGATAGGCGCATGTTTGAAATGTAGAAACATAAAAGAAAGACTTGCATTTATATCGCACCTTTCACGACCTCAGGACGTCCCAAAGCGCTTTACTATATACTGTACTGTAATGTATATATTTTTTACTATATACTGTACTGTAATGTATATTTTTTTTACTATATACTGTACTGTAATGTATATATTTTTTACTATATACTGTACTGTAATGTATATATTTTTTACTATATACTGTACTGTAATGTATATATTTTTTACTATATACTGTACTGTAATGTATATATTTTTGAAATCTCTTTAACATGATTCTCGGCCATGAAAGCAAATCATTTCTACAAATCAGTTCTTTGATTGTTTTCCATGCAGCATTCCAGGAAAATACCGAACACATCAAATATGCTAACGTTAACGACCAAGACGGCGCTCAAAGAATCACACAGAAACATCAGATTTCACATCAGTTGTAAATAGAAAGGAGACTGAGCAAAAGAAAGGCCTGTTCGAGTTTCTCTCCCTCCATAATATAGACCCCCTCCAAAAAGAAAAGACCCAAATATACAGTGGTGAGAAGCGGGACGGTGAAAACCTCCCACGCCAAGAATAAGGGACTCCGGGTTGAGTTGAGCCTGTTTGGGTCTGGATTTCTATGGGAGGCGGGGAGTCTCTCAGCAACATATTAATGTCCCCATTTTATTTATAGACTGTTACCAAAGTCACCAATGACTCTTATCATCACCCAGAGAGCCCTGTCTGCGCTTCGCACAATAATTCGAGGATATCCTCTCCCAGTCAGTTCCCATCCTGGTGTTTACCGAATACTTTCACAATGAACCGATAATAACAACATTAAAACCAGAGAAGTAACAGGGATGCAATGATATCAAAATCAAATTACGAGTTTTATGGAAACTAGCTGATGGATATTTTGTTTGCAGCCCAGGAACAGGTTGCAATATTTCAATAAATATGCCAAAGATAAATATACTAAAAGATAATCGTTAGCACCGAGTCTGATTTAAGTATCTGTCTTCTGGGGTGAAATATCCAAGGGATATCTTTTAGTTTGATTGTAATTTCTCTGATAGGATGTTCTCTGCCGGGACCCGCTTCACCAGCGGACTCTGGTAGAGAGGAGCTTCAGAACAAGCAATACTGAGCGGCCGGAGGCTGCAGACACCAGCCCCAGAGAGCAGTCTCAATCCCGGGCCAGCAAGCGCTGGGCGCTGGGCGCCGTCTCCTCCCGGTTAAACCAACAACACCCCAACCGCTCCACTTAAATCAGGTGGAGTGATCACGCAGGCGGCTGTTGGGGTCAAAGGATGGGGAACATCTATTTCTCTTTTTATGGCCCTTAAGAGCTAAATGTGCATTTTTCCGAAGAATTAGATTAAAATGAGGGGGAACAATCCCGTTTATTGCGGTGTTAAATACATTTCATATGTTAGATTGGATAACATGGAATGAATTGAAATAAACTGTTGGACTTTAGTACTTTATATCAGTTTCAAATCTTGCACTTTTTATTTAGAAGTAATTTTACACACTTATCAATTTCAACGCTTGCACTTTTTACTAAAAGGGTGTTATTTTACACATTTATCAATTTCAGCTATTGCATTTTATAATAAGGGGGTTATTTCACGTTTACCCTCGAATTACGATGTTTAGAGAAGGAGTGCGAATGTTGATTGTGGTAATCCGCCTCTTTGACAAGTAATGTACCTTGCTCGTAATGAATAAATATATAAAGTACAGCCATGGTCGCGAACACTGAGAACCCTGTGGAAATATTGAGAGTCCAGCCCCCGAATCCTCCGAGCTGCCCCTTTCTCTTTTTAAGATACTGGAGGGATCGCTGTTGCCTGCACGCTCTGGCTTTATGTGAATTGGGAATGCGTTAAGACAAGTGGCTATTGAAGCCGAATGCTCAGGGCATTGAAGAGGAATTAGATAAGCACTTTGAAGGGGGCAATATCTTGATGGGCAGGGAAACGAGGTTAGAACGCGTGGCTCCGGCGTGGAGCTATCACAGTCACAGTAGAGTGAATAGCGTCTTTCACTCCTGTAATTCCAGCCATTTCGGATTTGCATCATTGGTGATTTAAAAAAAACCTCTTGTTATTTTACCTGGATAATTTGAGCGGCATGAACGGGAATTGTGAGATTTATTAGGGGGAATGACCGACTTTTCAATCGGTAAAAAAAAAGAAATTAAACCAGTTCAGGAACTTCTAACAGGAAACCACATTCTCGTGAAATATAACATGGAAAGATAATCATGGCACTTTTCAGTAGATAAAGTATATAAAAACGCCTTTTGCTTGGGAGCAGAGGTAATTGTGCAGCTCACTATTCCGTCTCGCTGGCGGTTTAAGCGCGGGTTGCCAGTGAATCTCAGGCGCTTCTTAATAAATGGACCTCAAAGTTCACAGTCCATGTGACGTCCTGGCTCATGCTGTGTTGAAATTGTCACCTTATATGTAGAAAGTTAAAAAACCTCGACAGCGCATGAAATGCCTTGTGAGGTTTTAAAGCTGTTCTCACTTATACGCTCCGCCGCACACCAGAATCCCGTGTGATGCAGTCTTAAATCTAAAGCAATGCCTGCTATTTTTGTAGCCACTTTTACCAGACTCCAATTTTGGTCACTCCGCAGTAATGTGCATCCATTCATTGTCTGCAATCCATTTCTCCCGTCCGAACGGTTTTATTTAACAGAATTACAAATATCAATGTAGGTAGATGTAAAAAAAAAAGGCTTTCGTTCGATTTTTAGCATTATTTCCATTTCTTGCATAGAATATAGTACAATAATCACGGATAGTGTTATGTGCTTTTTTTAAAGGATCTATTCACCCATTCACAACCCAGCACTGCTGGATACCACCCCCCCCCCCCACCCCGCATATGTCACGTCACCAAATCCTAAACTGATCGAAAGTTCAATTTTTTTTACCATTCTAAAGAAAACCGATAATTACATTTGCTCTCAGAGCCCCGCTGTGCCTCTAACATCCGCACAAGCCAGTGTGGCTCTGCTAACCTGCCAGTAAATGGCCAGCCAGTCTCCTTGCTGCCTGACCGGCTGAGTATTTCCAGCTTTTTTCTCTTTTTATTCCAGATTTCCAGCATCCGCAGTATTTTGTTTTCAGAACCGTCTCAAATTGTCCCTTGAGATCCCCGGGTACAGATGTTTCTAAAAGGTTTCATACCAGTCTTTCTACCGCCTCCCCCCCCCCACCCCCCACTCTCCCCCGCCCCCCAACCAAACCCGGGTTACCAGCACCAACATTTCGGCTAGACCTTTGCTGATAAAGAGGTTCCTGTCCCCAGCTAGCGAGAGGGAAAGACGGCTCCCAACCCCTGCTACCTGATCCCCCCGCTGTCTCCCTCGGGGAAAGGGCGAAAGTCGCTGCTTTTCCAACCAAGTGTTCAATTAAATAAATTCAATGCGATGCCCAATCGCTATTTTGTGACGACCCTCCCCTCCATTTATTTCAAGGCTGCAAAAAATGTTATTCACGACCCCCCACCTCCCTTCTGAGGGCAGTGAACAGTCAGGGTGTACAGTACAGCAGAGCGGCATCCTGGAGTAGACAGACCTTGTCAACTAAGAACAGCTGAGTGATAGCTTCCTTTGCCCCGATGGAAGAGGCAGTGTAGTGTCGCCCAGTATAAAAGGGTAGGGCACGCTGGGCCAACTGAATTCTTGTTTAGCATATTTCAGCAAAAGGGGCACTTAAACAGTTTGGTGCGATAAGCAAGAGCCGTATAAATCATCGCATCGACAGCACACCTACAATTAATTATAGATATTGTTTGGAGTTGGAGTTAGATAACGAGGCAAGGAATAGTTAGCTTCACATGTTCAGACGAATCTGTTTCCAGTGGCAGGCGGGCCAGTCACCAGAGGACACAGATTTAAGATAATTGGCAATAGGAACCAGCGATTTTTGTTTTAACGCAACGAGTTGTTGTGATCTGGAATGCGCTGCCTGAAAGGGCGGTGGAAGCAGATTGAATAGAAACTTTCAAAAGGGAATTGGATAAATACTTGAAAAGGAAACATTTGCAGGGCTGTGGGGGAAAGTGCAGGGGGAGTGGGTCTAATTGGAGAGCTCTTTCAAAGAGCCGGCACAGGCGCGATGGGCCGAATGACCTCCTTCTGTGCTGTGAGAGGCTATGACTCGGACTTTGAGGCATCTTAAATAAGATTTAGAGGCCCAACCTTTACTGTATCGCAGACTATTGCGGCGATGCTGCTTGTAACTGACAGTCGGTGTGAGTATATGAGCCATAATAGGGCGTAGAACTGCGACCTTTATAAAACTTGTCTATTATCCGGAGAAATGCACAATTGGCTGCAAACTATCAAGGTCCACACTTTTATATAATTTTAAAACTGTCTTTCTTTTTAATGCTGGAACTCTATTCACACATATATAACTTGCATAATTAGCGAGTTAATAAACAGAACAAAATGCCTGCCCATTCCTGCCTGCCTGTGGAATATTTAAATATTATTCTGCACGTTGCAAATTATCATTTCTTCAAGTTCACTAACTTTCTATCAGTGGTGATGTCATAGAGTCATAGAGTTATACAGCACAGAAAGAGGCCCTTCGGCCCATCGTGTCCGCGCCGTCCATCAAGCCCTGTCTATTCTAATCCCATTTTCCAGCACTTGGTCCGTAGCTGTCATTCGGACATTGCATGACACAGTCGCCATATTATGTCGGGGCATCTGGCGGCGGTGCCACTGTTCCCTCACCACTTGCTGCCCCAGAGGCTTTGCTTTGCTAGAATTTGCACCACGCAGTAGTTGAATTGAATATAGTTAACATGGCCAATGCCAATTATTAATAGTTTTCACGGAAAATGGGCAGAATCTCAGAATCCAATCTCTAAAACATCCCAGAACATCCCATGTAATGAAAATGCAATCTGACTCATTGAGTCACCATAAACCAGTGGGATAATTCGAAACACACAGGGCCGTGAGCCCCGAAAGACGGGTAACAATCCAAGGATTGCACCTAATAAACAGGGAGTCCGTCCCTTTATTCAGCCTCGTGACCCATTTCGCACATGTTGGGTTTGGGAATTGGAGAGAATCTTTTCCTATCTCCACAGTTGGGGTATCATCAGTTATGAAACTCTTGTGTTATCCCAGGTGCCCTGGCCAATATTTATCCCTCAATCAACATCACTAAAAAACAGATGATCTGGTCATTATCACATTGTTGTTTGTGGGAGCTTGCTGTGCGCGATTGGCTGCCGCGTTTCCTACATTACAACAGTGACTACACTTCAAAAAGTACTTCATTGACTGTAAAGCGCTTTGGGACGTCCTGAGGTCGTGAGAGGCGCTAAAGAAATGTAAGTCTTTCTTTCTTACTCATTCTGTACATGCAGTGAATAGCACAGATATAACAACTAGCTGGGTCAGACTTGCACGTTTACCTCACTGAAATAAAACCTCTTCCTGGAAATGATCACAATTCCGTTTTCTTGGTTCGCTCCGAAGGAAAACATTACAATTGGAAGTCTGAGCAATTCTCAAATAGTGCAGCCGGCACAAATGAGCTCAATAATCATTAGTCGCGGATCAAGTTTAAATTTGGAGCTCTGACACTGTTTACAAGGTTAACACTTATAATTCATGAGTCACTTCCTGCTCCCAAATTTAATTTGCGCTCGTAATATAAATTGCGATGGAATTATTTTACATTTCTCCTTGCTGACTCATTCTCGGGCACAGCCTGTGAACTGAAATAAATTAACAGTGAACCAAACTAAATAAAGTTAAGTGCTGGCGGGAGAGCAGCTGCTGGGAAGGGTGTTAAGTGCATAAGCAAAGGTGCATTCGTGAAGAAATTTCCTTCCCGACCTTTTGACACCTGCCGCTTGAGTGTTTCTGAAATCATTCAGTCATTTCTCATTGAGCAAGTTCAATGTCTAGTTTAGGGACGGCAATAAACCCGCGACCCCAGAGAGTCTGACTTTATATTATTCATTAAATATAGGAAAATAAACCACCAAGTTGGACATTAAATCCAACTCAGGAACGCAGTTAAAATCAATCACTATTACTGCCCAGACTCAACTATGATATTCACATGCACGTCACAACCCTACAAACCTAATCAGCCTTGGGATAAATAATTAAAAATAATATTTAACTTTCAACATTAACCTACACTCAGGAGATTTTTTAAAAGAGCGCAGTTGATCCTCGGTGATATAAACAATGATTAGGCCGTCACCCTCATATTAGTTCCTCTGAGAATGATTACAGATTTAATAAAAATATCAAATTACTTTAAAATAAAGAATAATTAACACAAAAAAACCCCGCACACCTCCATCATTTGTGGGTTAGCGAATCAGCCTCCCCGGTGGCGATATTTAACACCTCTCTTGCAGCACCATCTCTACATGGGCACGGCGTTTACTGTACAATGAATGATGATGCAACATTTGTACCAACTACTTGTTGAGATCAGTGCACCGGTCCGACCGCTATTTTCGGTCCCATTCTCAGGAATAATCGCTTACTTTGTTCAGCGGATCACAAGTACTATGCCGGGGAGTATCAAACCTCCCTCTCAGTTTTGAAACCACATTGCAAATGTCTAAATCCCCCCCCCCCCCCAAAAATAATTCGATGGAGTCAGAAACATACGCCCCTGAACTTGTTAAAAAGTTCTCAGAATTTCCTGAATGTTATTAATCGCTTGAAATTCACAACCACGGTTTTGCATATTTTAAGAATGAAAATAGATGGTCAGACTTTTCTTATATTGCTTCAAAGCGACGAGGAACTAGGAGCCGGGTTGGAAAACCGAAGCTTCTCTCTGTGTGGTGATGGATTTAAAGGACTTTTTTTTTCTAGGTTTCGGAATCTTTAGTGTTTAGATGTGTAAAACGGATGTTCTGTGTAGAACTGGAGAAGAATCCTTAGCAGGGTAATTGGAGAAAGGCAGAGCGACACAACTAACATGAGATTCTTCAAACAAACAAACCCACCATTACTTTGTGGAGCTCTTTTTGTGCTGGGCAGCTGACACCGTCCTCAACACAATGGACAAGTTGTTCTTTATTAATTCGTTAGTGCAATAATGTGCAGTCCCACTAGCATACAGACACTCCACATCCCAACAGTAGACTGACGTTGCTACAATCTATTATAAATATTTCCCTGAAGGGAATTGTGCCAATGTAATGCACGGCTCTGCGGATAATGATATCTAATTCTTTAAAAAAAAAATATTTGTTAGAACTTTCAGAGGGGGCAACATCACCTGGCAAGTCTTCCAGTTATGACATTCTGTAACCTTGTCAGCGGCTCTCAAGGAGTTGTTGATCTTCTTCCAGAATTGTGACACCGAGATCTGACGCAGCCGAGGATGCAAGAGAGTTTGGTGTGAATGGGATCGGTTGTGCTTCTCTACTTTGATTTATTCTTTGTTTATACAAGGTACAGATCCACTTGAGACAAACCGTTAAAAATTCGGCGAGATATCAAAAGGGGAATTATCCTGACTCAGGCAACGTCTAACTCGCAGCTGGCCCCTGCGATGAGATCATAAGACATAGCCAAGAGGAGAAAGAGATTTTTTAAAAAGTGCATTTTAATTTTTTTAAAATATTTTTGATTTGATTTGCATTCCCTCGCCTTTTATAAATCCTCGTGCCACGCACCGTGCCAGAGTCTCATTCCTAGCCCTTCGCCAGTGCCAGTTTGCACTCAAACCCATGTGGTGTGGAAGAGTTGCTCAGAATGATTCATCCTCACACGTTGTCCCGGTCCCCAACACCTGTAACTGCTTTTATACTTGTGCCAGAGTCCTGCTGGTTTCACTGCCTCCCAATGCACCGGGTCCACGGACAGATAACAGCATCCACAACGTTCACTTGCCAGATTTGCGAAGCCCAACAATGGCTTTCCTGGGCTATGGCCTCAGGCAATCCCCGACAAGTTACCCTGGGTTTGCCACCCGCTCTCCAAGACCAGTGCATTGGAAGCTAGTGGCATTGGCGTGGCTCCTAATCCCAATATCAATGCAACTTTACATTGGGGGAGACCTGGGACAATGTGACGGCTCCCCTGCATTTACGCCACTTATGGTCAGCCCCCTTTATCCTGGCAGCAGAATTGGAGACCCAGTTTTTTGTGCCTCGACGATTCTACTGCTGGGTCGAGGGAGCTGGATGTAGTGGTGTAAAAGCAGGGAGGCAGCTCATTCGATGCCAGTCTATGACGACCTGATCTAAACAAGCGTCAGTGTAAAAGGAGCATACGAGCAACAACGTGGCTTCACTCCTGATGGCCGAGATCGGGAACTCACTGCCTGGAACCCATTTGCCAATACCCACCGCACCGAGCGTTGGGAGACAAGTCACAGCTAAATATCTGAACAACTTGTAGACAAAAGTTAAAAAAAGCACAATTGAGGCAAAACCTCCAAAAAAGGAAAATTACAGTTGATTATTGCTAATAATTATTACTAATGATATGGTAATTACGGCACATAGATTCTTATCGCAGATTATTCTGCGGGGATTTAATTGCCTCGCTACTGGTTGCTGCATTTGCATTACATTCCCATCTACACAATTGTAGCCGGTGATAACGGCAATTTAAACCAACAGATCTCCCCGAGTCGCAGGAGACACTTTTATAACAGGGGTGTTATCACCAAAGTGTGACGGGGAAAGTGTGACAGGGAAGTAAATATGATACTTACAGGAAGTGGACAATATTTTAAAATATATTACAGATAGTTAACTTCAATAAAATAGCCCAGATAGGAATTAAGCATTTCATTGGTGAACTGAACAGGACACGGAAGGAACCAAAATAACAACAGAAAACGCTGGAAAAACTCAGCAGACCAGGCAGCATCCGTGGAGAGAGAAACAGAGTTAACGTTTCAGGTCAAAAACCTTTCGTCAGAACTGGAAAAACGCAGGAAATGAAATAGATTTAAAGCAAGGATAAAGCTGGGAAAAGGGGGAGGGGATGAAAGAACAAAAGGAGAGATTAAGGGACATTGAGAGACATTAAGAGATGATCAAGGCGAGAGGAGGTGTTAATGTGACAGGTTGAGGCTAAAAGAAGTGTGAAATACACTGGCAGAATGAAGGACAGCTGCCAGCTTCTGGGAGGGGAAAAAAAAGGGGTGCCAAACAAAAGGGTGGATGAAAAATAAAATATAAATGTGATAGGGGTCGAGGTTATGATCTAAAATTGTTGAACTCGATGTTGAGTCCAGAAGGCTGTAGGGTGCCTAAACGAAAGATGAGGTGCTGTTCCTCGAGCTTACGCTGAGCTTCCGTGGAACAATGTAATAGGCAGAAGGAACTAAACTCCCTTAGAGTAACATGCAACAGAAAGACACTGTGTGAAATAGTTAGCATTTGATTATTAATAATTATTAGCAATCACCAAGTGTACTAGGGTAGACAGGGAACAAAACGCTCTCTGGCCTTTTTCTTTCCAGTGTAATTAAGTTTTGAATTGAAAGTGCATTTACACGTCACAAAATCTGCAGTCTAATGAATATCTTAAATAAGCACGGGGACCATTCAACTCTTCCGTCAGTTTATGAGTTGTATTTATTTGCTAATTGAAAGCGGAAGTGGCTTGAAAATAAGTTTTTTTCCACACCAGATTTTTGGAATATTTTCCTCACCCGTAAACGGTGGACCATATCTGGGACTGCACTCCTCATTCAACCATCAAAGGTTTCAATGGGGTCTGATAGGTATCCCTCCATAGGTCTTAAATGCCACTTTCTTATTGCACTTCATCAAGCACGAACAATGATTGTCCCAAAAATGCACGTGTTTTGTTGAACTGAGCATGGCGTTGTATTAGTTATTGCATCGCTGAGCAGAAAAGACTTTGGGATCGGTTCTGTCCCCTATGTTGCTAGGAACCCTTTTATTTTTTTCTCTCCAGCCCCTCTAGGTTTCAGTGCACCATGACCTGTGACAAAGCAAGCAGGCAGTTTGCTACCAGTGCCTTTGAACAGTGAGCTGCTCGGAGACACAACAATGGCCTGGTGACTGCTGTCTCTCAGACCCTACATGGAAGAAGCCTGGCCTCTGCTTGGAACCTCTCCATAGCAGTATGGCAGTGATTATAAACATAAACACAGTTATACAGAGCCTTGGTGAGACCACACCTGGAGGACTGTGTGCAGTTTTGGTCTCCTTACCTAAGAAAGGATATACTTGCCATAGAGGGAGTGCAGCGAAGGTTCACCAGACTGATTCCTGAGATGGCAGGACTGTCGTATGAGGAGAGATTGGGTCGACTAGGCCTGTAATCACTAGAGTTTAGAAGAATGAGAGGGGATCTCATTGAAACGTATAAAATTCTGACAGGGCTAGACAGACTGGATGCAGGGAGGATGTTTTCCCTGGCTATGGGGTCTAGAACGAGGGGTCACAGTCTCAGGATACGGGGTAGGACATTTAGGACTGAGATGAGGAGAAATTTCTTCACTCAGAGAGTGGTGAACCTGTGGAATTCTCTACCACAGAAGTCTGTGGAGGCCAAATCACTGAATATATTTAAGAAGGAGATAGATAGATTTCTAGACACAAAAGGCATCAAGGGGTATGGGGAGAGAGCGGGAATATGGTATTGAGATAGAGGATCAGCCATGATCATATTGAATGGCGGAGCAGGCTCGAAGGGCCGAATGGCCTACTCCTGCTCCTATTTTTCTATGTTCTATGTTTCTATGTAAGGAAGCAAACCTGTACTGCATTAGTCCATGGCACCCTGGCATCTGGGCCAATTTTACGCTAATGTAGACCTGACCAGCATCTCTCATTCTAAATGATCATTTTATTTTGCTTTAAAATGTAACCTACCTAGCTTCCCATAAAAGCTCTGTAGGTAAAGGCCCTGTCTGATGTGGTCCTGAGTCATACAGAGAAAAAGGAGCCAAGGTTAACTGAACTCTTCCAGTGCAGCAATGGGGTTACTAAAATTGGACTCATTCTCCCTGCGACACTGTTCCTATTCCTGATTGCAATCCAATGCCTGTCTTCCCTGCAGTGCACTTGTGTGAATGTTTGGTGAAGAGTAGATCAGGTTCATCTGTGATTACCCTTTATAGGAGTTAGCCTACCAATATGTGGGTGGTAGAGGCAGAAACCCTCATCACATTTAGAAGAGTAAGAGGTGACTTGATCGAAACATATAAGATACTGAGGAGTCTTGACAGGGTGGATGTGGAGAGGATGTTTCCTCTTGTGGGAGAATCTAGAACTAGGGGTCACTGTTTAAAAATAAGGGGTCGCCCATTTAAGACAGAGATGAGGAGACATTTTTTTCTCACAGAGGATCGTGAGTCTTTGGAACTCTCTTCCTCAGAGGGCGGTGGAAGCAAAGTCTTTGAATATTTTTAAAAGTGAGAAGTCACACAACACCAGGTTATAGTCCAACAGTTTTATTTGAAATCACAAGCTTTCGGAGCGGCTGCTCCTTCGTCAGGTGAATATAAAACTGTTGGACTATAACCTGGTGTTATGCGACTTCTCACTTTTGTCCACCCCAGTGCAACACCGGCATCTCCGCATCATGAATATTTTTAAGGCAGGGGTAAATAGATTCTTGATAAGCAAGGGGGTGAAAGGTTATCGGGGGTAGGCGGGAATGTGGAGTAATCAGATCAGCCATGATCTTATTGAATGGTGGAGCAGGCTCGAGGGGCCGACTCCTGCTCCTAATTCGTATGTTCGTATTTAAAAAGTACTTGGATCTGCACTTGAAGTGCAGTAACCTACAGGGTTAAGGAGCAAGAGCTGGAAAGTGGGATTAGGCTGGATCGCTCTTTTTCGGCCGGTACAGACACGACGGGCCGAATGGCCTCCTTCTCTGCCGTAAATGATTCTACGATTTCTATGACCTCAAGGAGATGCTGCCTCAGTCCAGCCCAACCCGGCCACATTGTAACTGTACAGCCTGCTGTCTCAGGAAACGGGACCTGATCGATAAAACAGAACCGCCTCCTGCAAGCGGAAAACTCAACACTTCACATTGCATCAAAGATCAGCTTAATTAAACCCGCAGGGCTGAATCGAGGTAATAGATTTTCAGATTGCCATTTTCAGCAATCTGTAACTAAATGCTGAAATTAAACACAAGTACTTTTTTTTGGGGGGGGGGGGCGGGGCGAGGGGGTGAACTTTGAATGACACTTTAAAATACTTTCTTTTTAATGGGATATTACAGATCTCCTTGTTGGACACAGATTTCTACCCTTTGGTTTTGCTGCTTTCCCAGATGACACGGACCCGTGAGTACAGAATCGTGCAACACAGGAAAATAATCCACCCCCACCCCGGGCAAGGACCCCCGCCCTCCCCACCGAACAGAGACAAGACCCACCGACACATTCTATCGCAGGAGCTGGACTGTCATTAGGTGAGGCCACTGGTTTTGGAGAATTTTTTTTCAAAGTCTTGCTCAAAAATCAGCCGAGAAAGTTCAGCGACTCTGAAGTTACCGTATTTACAGTTGCACAGAGCGACTAGCCATTCATTTCTGTTCCTGCAAATGGATTTACACTGGACTAATTACTTTCTTTAATATTAGGGCCTTTCACCACCTCAGGACGTCCCAAAGCGTTTTACAGCCAATGAAGTACCTTTGAAGTGTAGTCACTGTTGTAATGTCAGAAACGCAGCAGCCAATTTGCGCACAGCAAGCTCCCACAAACAGCAATGAGATGAACTGACCAGATAATCCCCTGCTCTTCTTCGAAATAGTGCCAGGGGATCATTTATACTCACCTGAGAGGGTACACAAAATGGTACCTCTGACAGTGCGGCACTCCCTCGGTACTAGCAGTGAAGCACCAACCTAGATTATGTGCCTATGGAAAAGACAGACTTGCATTTCTATAGCGCCTTTCATGACCACCGGACGTCTCAAAGTGCTTTGCAGCCAATGAAGTACTTTTTGAAGTGGAGTCACTGTTATAATGTGGGAAACGCGGCAGCCAATCTGCGCACAGCAAAGTCCCACAAACAGCAATGTGATAATGACCAGATAATCTGTTTTTGTGATGTTGATTGAGGGATAAATATTGGCCCAGGACACCGGGGATAAATCCCCTGCTCTTCTTCAAAATAGTGCCACGGGATCTTTTACATCCACCGGAGAGAGCAGCTGGGGCCTTGGTTTAACGTCTCATCTGAAAGACGGCACCTTCGACAGTGCAGCGCTCCCTCAGTACTACACTGGGAGTCTCAGCCTCGATTTATGTGCTCAAGTCCCAGGAGGGGACTGTGAACCCACAACCTCCATGACTCAGAGGTGAGTATGCTACCCACTGAGCCACAGCTGACACCATCACTCTCGCTGAACTGGTTTCTCTGATAGTTGCTACAAAACTGACTACAAATATGGAGCTTAGCTTCAAATCATGATCCAATGACACAGAAGAGTTTTATATAACTGCTGTGAATGCTAAAACTTTGATTAACACAACGATGCAAAGTCATGGATCCTTGGAGCACCCAGGAGATGAGGTTGAACCACAGTGTCTCTTAAAGAAGCGTTGGTCTCACTACAGATCAATAGTACATTGGCTCCAGGTTGCTGCACCATGGATCCACTACCGCACAGTTCCCAGTTTCACTTGTATCATCCAAGGGAGATGGCACCCATAGTTAAGCACCATCCCCCCCACCCCCATCACAGTGAGAGAGGGAAAGCTTGGAGAATGGTCACCTCAGACCCGTTACTCACCTCCCAGTGCCTCATTTCACGGAGGGGTAGGTCGTCTATTTGTTCAGGGCATTTTGTGGGCAAGATATAGAAGGTAAAAGAGGGAGAGAGGGGGGCAGAAGTTTCTACCCAAAAACGGAATGAAAACAATGAGACCTTGTTTGTTAGTCGAAGGTTATTTATCTCCAATTGATTTTGTCCCATTTAGAAGTAACATAACTGTAAGGGTGAGGCACCCCATTGACAGATAAGAACTCCCTGTGGCTTGATTACAACACATCAGAGATACAAACATCTTACTCTCATCTTTTTACTTTTTATGGTGCATCTTCCCTTTTGATTTACACATTTCAGTTTCAAATTTTAACTGACCTTATAAGAAAGACTTGCATTTATATAGCGCCTTTCATGACCTCAGGACATCCCATAGTGCTTTACAGCCAATGAAATACTTTTTGAAGTGTAGTCCCTGTTGTAATGTAGCAAGCTCCCACAAACAGCAATATGATAATGACCAGATAATCTGTCTTTTTTAGTGATGTAGATTGAGGGATAATTATCAGTCGGACACCGGGGATAACTCCCCTGCTCTTCTTCGAAATAGTGCCACGTGATCTTTTACATCCACCTTAGAGAGCAGACATCTTGGTTTAACATCTTATCCAAAAGACGGCACCTCTGACAGTGCAGCACTCCCTCACTACTGCACTGGAGTGTCAGCCTAGATTTTGGTGCTCAAGTCTCTGTAGTGGGACTATGAGCCCACAACCTTCTGACTCAGAGGCGAGAGGGCTACCCACTGAGCCATGGCTGACACATATGTAGAAGAGCATGTTATATTTTAATCTGCATCACACATATGAAGCCACAAATGCATTTCCTTCATGTTGAGTTTACTTAGCATTTGTATTGAGAAGGGAAAAGGACATATCACAGTTTATTCTGCTGACAGGTTTTTGGAGTCCCGTTGGTTCCTCAAGGGTTTACACTTAGAAAGACTTACATAGAAACATGAGTAGGCCATTCAGCCCCTCAAGCCTGTTCCGCATTCAGTTAGATCATGGCTGATCTGTATCTGAACTGTAACTACCCACCTTGGTTCCGTAACCCTTAATACCCTTGCCTAACAAAAATCTAGCAATCTCAGTTTTGAAATTTCCAATTGGGCCAGCCTTAACAGCTTGAAAGCAAGGGATAGCTAACGGCTGAGATTAAAGCAAACAGCCTCAATTTGTACATCTTGCAAGCTGCTGAAAGCAGAGGGCATAGGATGACACAAACGCTTAAAAGTGTTTAGCTTTACTTAGAGGAATCTGTTACATGTTTGAAGGCCATTCCTCAATGATGTGCGAGCAGATGAAACTGTCAGCGTTAGGAAGGCAGGCATTGCCAGGAAGCTTTGTCTGGGCTACTTGGATTAGCACATTGTGTAGGAGGTGTTCCCATGGACACCCATATTAATTATCTCTTCAAAAACCAGGTGCTCCTGCCGCTTTCAAAAGGAGCCAATTTTCTGTTGTTGCCAAAAGTGTTGCTAATGTCTTCATGTCTAATATTTCGCAATAGAATTAAATAAATTGGCAGACCCTTAGAGCGACCTTTCACAGTGTGATCACACCCCACCTTTAGCATTGCCTTCCAGGCTGAAGGCTGCGTGTAAAGAAATTGGTGGCCCATTGAAAGCGATCTCCAGACTCCACCGTTGAAACCCAGTGACTTTATTTTTGTTTCTCCTCCAAAGTTTGGACTCATTCATGAATTATTCCAAGGAAGGTTGTCCTAGAAGAAAAATAACCTTTGTTGAAATGCCTCTTTAAATTTAATGTCAAACCAGGGTTTTGCATCCCATAGTTACAGGCAAGAAGATAAGCCAAGTGATGTTTGATTGCTTAAAAAAAACCTAAGTAAAATAAGCAAGAAAGAAAAAAAAGAAAGAAAAAAAGAAAGAACTTGCATTTATATAGCGCCTTTCATGACCTCAGGACGTCCCAAGGCGTTTTACAACCAATAAAATTTTAGTCACTGTTGTAACGTAGGAAACACAGTTGCGCACAGCAAGCTCCCACAAACAGCAATGTGATAATGACCAGATAATCTGTTTTAGTGATATTGGCTGAGGAATAAATATTGGCCCCAGGACACCCGGGGTGAACTCCCCAGCTCTTCTTCAAAATAGTGCCCTGGGATCTTTTATGTCCACCTGGGAGGGCAGATGGGGCCTCGGTTTAACGTTTCACCCGAAGGACAGCACTCCCTCAGTACTGCACTGGAGTGTCAGCCTAAAGCTAGTGCTCAAGTCTCTGGAGGACATAGGGGGTGTATTTTTCTCTGCAAAGTCAAAGAAACATTCTTTTTCTAAACAGCTAACGGTGAAAGTTCGGTTGGAGAATTTTCTTTAATTTTTCAGATGGGAAATATTCCTAGTTAAAGACGGCAGTGGAATTTGTGCCGTTCTGTTCTAAAGCCAGCAATTATTTCTGTTGGTGTGGAATTTTCAGCCACTGTTGACGTAGAACACAGCAAGTTTAAACTTAATTTGGTTTGATTAATAAATGTAAACAAGTTGGACCAAAAAAGAGTGTGTCTGATTTAGGCTTGAAAACTGAGGTTGTGATGAATGCTGCAACAAAGACAATCGCCCTTTAATAAAATATCTCGGGGTAGACTTTTCCACTTTGGGCACGATCGGGAAATTGCGCCCAAATTGCGCTGGTTATGTTGCTGTTCAATTCATAAATAGAATTCATTTGCATAATTACAAACGTAAAATCTTCGATGAACTAGCGCAATCTTGCAGCATAATAGAACGCAATTGTTTCTTTTTATTAAAAAGTATTGGTTAGAGTGGTGACCTGGTGCAGTTTTATTAATCCAGCTGGAAATGGGTTTATCACAAAATATAAGCATTTTTAATCAGGGTGTCCAGTCCTTCACCTGTGAGTAACCCGATTTAAAATCACTGAAAATGACTTAAAAAAGCTACACTGAACCATTTAATAGTTTCACTGGTGTACACGAGTGAGTTTCTTAATACATTAAATAATTTTTGATATGAAAATCTTTTAAAACGTGCCTGCTAGTTAGTGCCTGTGCGCCTCAGAAAACGAGCGCGATTTGAAGAGGTTTCCCGAACCAGCGCAATCAGCGGAATCTCGTAATTTTGACCTGGGGGGGGGGGGGGGGGGCGTGGCCAGTTTGTGGGCGGGGCCTGATTCAGGCAAATTGAATCTTTGAAGCAGCATAAAAAGATTGTGGAAAACACGAACCTAAGTGTTTTGGCCATAACTCACTTATGTTTAAATTTCCCCCGATTTTTTGTGATGCTTTGGTCACTTGCGCTGGAATCTGGACGCAAAACTATCGGAAACAAGTGGAAACTCGACCCCTCTCCCTCCCCCCTTCAGCAGGAAGAGGCTAAATGTTGTGCCCAAGTTTAAAAATAAACCAAAAAACAAGATTACAATGTTTAACTTATCTACTAAACAAAGAAAATTTATGATCCTATATATACCAGGTTGAAATATTGTCCATCTAAGAGATTACATCATTCCGTGTCGGCAGATACATTGCAGTAAGTGTGTTTTTATAAAGCTTCGAGGGCCATTGATAGTTGACAGAGTTAATGCACGCAAACTCTTTAACTATCGTTAGCACAAGTGATAGTTGTGGTAAGTAATCGGTTGCCACTCAGACCTGCTCAGGAAACAAGCATTTTCACAGCCACTAGGGTTGCATTTTGCAAAATAGTTTTTTTGAGTGGCAAATTGTAAGAAGGAAGGTTGGGTGAGTTTTGATTATTTAAAAGTATAACTCAAGTAAAATAAGTAGGAATCACATAAAAAAAATTATGCATTAACATGGCGCCTTTCATGATCTCAGGATGTCCCAAAGCGCTTTACAACCAATGAAGTACTTTTTGAAGTGTAGTCACTGTTGTAGTGTCGGAAACGCAGCAGCCAATTTGCAAACAGCAATGTGATCAATGACCAGATCATCTGTTTTTAGTGATGTTGGTTGATGGATAAATATTGGCCAGGACACCTCCCCAGCTCTTACCCAAAATGTGCCTTGGCATCTTTTCCATCCACCTGAGAGGGCAGACAGGACTCGGGTTAACGTCTCATCTGAAAGATGGCACTTGTAGACAGTGGAGTGCTCCCTCAGTTAGATTTTGTCTTCAAGTCTCTAGAATGGGTGCTTCGATCCCACAATCTTCTAGCCTTGGAGGTGAGAGTGCGACCCACTGAGCCACGGCTGACCTGTGGGTGTACAAGCGTGTACAACAAATGTATACATTTCACACTTCACGCTTCTAGCCACCTTTTGTTTCTTAACCTGTCCCATTACCATCTCGTCTTGCCTTGAGCATCTCTTAACGTCTCTACTTACCATAGACCACCCCTTTTGTTCTTTTATTCCTCCCCCCCAGCCTCCCCCTTGCTTTTTTATCTGTTTCATTTCCTGCTCTTTTCTCAGTTCTGACGAAGGGTTTCGACCTGAAACGTTAACTCTGTTTCTCTCTCCACGGATGTTGCCTGGCCTGCTGAGTTTTCCCAGCGTTTTCTGTTGTTGTTTCAATTTTCCAGCGTCCGCAGTATTTTGCTATCGTATACATTTGTGGGGTCTGTTGCAGGATGTCACACTGCCGTAAAATTGGTCACTCATTTTGTAATTTATCCATATTTTTAATTCCTGTCCTGTATGACTCCTTGATCCACTAGAAAGCAGCTCAACTTTTTAAAAGCTCATCAACAAATCTCGGCAGGAAAGCTTCAGGTTTTTTTTTTATCTGGGATAAGAAATAGCTATTCCCATTTTCCAGAGTTATTTTACAACATCTGCCTTCCATATTTAAAAAAAACGTAAATAAAGAAAATTCTTGGATGGTGTGTTTGCCAGCTTTATTTCCCAACAATTAAAGTAACTGTCTAGAGGAACACATCAGGGCACCAGAAAAAAATAAGTTAATAAGCAGTTTGCAAATAAGATTCCAGCTGATGATCTTTTTTTTTTAAAGACTGGAGTGAGTAGTTATGATGAAATAACAACGGAAAACGCTGGAAAAACTCAGCAGGCCAGGCAACATCCGTGGAGAGAGAAACAGAGTTAACATTTCAGGTCGAAACCCTTCGTCGGAACTGAGAGAGCAAGAAATAAACAGATAAAAATGCAAGGGGGAGGCTGGGGGGAGGAATAAAAGAACAAAAGGAATGGTCTTTAGTGAGCAGAGACATTGAGAGATGCTCAAGGCAAGACGAGATGGTAATGGGACAGGTTGAGAAACAAAAGGTAAGGTGTGAAATGCTGGCAGAATCAGAGACCATAATGTGGAGATGCCGGCGTTGGACTGGGGTGGACAAAAATGAGACGTCGCACAACCTAAACGGAAGATGAGGTGCTGTTCCTGGAGCTAACGCTGCGCTTCTGTGGAACAATGCAAGAGGCCGAGGACGGTGAGGTCTGAGTGAGCGTGGAGGGGTGAATTAAAAAGGGTGACCCCGAGCTTCTGGTCGCTTGTCATTTTAATTCACCCCTCCACGCTCACTCAGACCTCACCGTCCTCGGCCTCTTGCATTGTTCCACGGAAGCGCAGCGTAAGCTCCAGGTACAGCACCTCATCTTCCGTTTAGGCACTTTACAGCCTTCTGGACTCAATATCGAGTTCAACAATTTCAGATCATAACCCCGGCCCCTACCACATATGTATACATTTTATCCACTCTTTTGGTCCGTGCCTTTTTCCTTTTTTTCTCTCTCTTCCCCCACGGCAGCTGTCTCTGATTCTGCCAGCATTTCACACCTTACCTTTTGTTTCTCAACCTGTCCCATTACCATCTCGTCTTGCCTTGAGCATCTCTCAATGTCTCTACTCACTTAAGACCATCCCTTTTGTTCTTTTATTCCTCCCCCCAGCCTCCCCCTTGCATTTTTATCTGTTTATTTCTTGCTCTCTCAGTTCCGACGAAGGGTTTCGACCTGAAACGTTAACTCTCTTTCTCTCTCCACGGATGTTGCCTGGCCTGCTGAGTTTTTCCAGCGTTTTCTGTAGTTATTTCGGATTTCCAGCATCCGCAGTATTTTGCTATCGTATTAGAGTTATGATGAATGTCTGATTCAGAGGCATTTCATAATGTTGCCGCAAGTGCTTATCACTTACTGTATCGTTCTGCAAGTAAAAACAACTTCCTTGAATGTGCAGCCACTTCGGGCAATGCAGAATGTCTGGGTAGGGATGGCATTTGAGGTATCTCAGTGCGATCTCTTTGAAAAATGTTTTCCCAACAAAAGGAATTTACATATAATTTATGACAGATTGAAACCATACGATGTGAGCAGATGATCCTGACACGACATGTTTGTTGTTTAGTCCTCCAACATAAATGAACTGCCAGTCAGACTGCATTGTTTTTGCACCCAGTGGAAATCTCTTGACTTTGTGAAGTATATATATATGTTCATGCACAGTTTGTACGTGTGAATGAGAACCTGCGTTTAACCCTTTCACCGACCCGTTCGCTTGGCGACGCAGTTTTTCCAACGCGGCACTAATTAGGGTATGTTGCTAAATCTTGCGTTGATGTAAAGTGGCCACTGTAACACAGGACGAGCAACATAACTGCATTAAGACAGTGTCAATTCCGCACTTTTGCACTGGACACGGCTGAGACTTCCCGGAGAGGTGGACCTCGTTCAGCTTTGCGACACTCGCTGTGTAATTACCAAGTGTCTATTGGCACCACACTGTGTCAGCCAATGAGTTGGAGGTGGGGGACGGGACTTTCGGCAGGACTCACTGCAAACAGTCTATTTCACAGCAGAAGCAGAATACTGCAGATGCTGGAAATCTGAAATAAAAACAGAAAATGCTGGAAACACTCAGCGGGTCAGGCAGCATCTGCGGAGAGAGAAACAGAGTCAACGTTTCAGGTCGATGACCTTTCGTCAGAACTGGAAAAGGTTAGAGATGTAACAGATTTTAGAAGGCAGGAGTGATCCTTTGTCATTTAATCACTTCCACCCTATCACAGACCTTCCCTTTTGTTCTTTCCTCCTCCCTCCCCCTGCCCCTGCACTTGCTTAAAATCTGTTAAAATCTATTTGTCCTAGCAATTTAAAAAGAGTCTCTCCGAATTACAGCAAACGGAACTCATGACTGAAACTACAGCAAAGTCTCCCTGTAAATGCAAGGTTATTGCTACAGCAGTGAGTGGAGGATACTGCAATTACCCAATCATCTCCATATCGGCTGGGAATAGTGGTGGGAATAGGCAGCCCTTGCAATTAATGCCTTTACATTTCTTACAGTAAGCATTTTACTGGCAATCAGATGCCTGCTCACAGAGCTCTGTGCACGAATAGCGCTCTCTTTTCTCTGACCCGTGGGTGGTGCAACCGGGGCAGTATAACACATTGCTGTTCGCCTGCAACATTCAAAAGCAGGTACCCTGTATTGACCTGGCACTTGCGATATCACCGCAGTATAAGCCTCATTGGTTGTGAGCTGTAGGGTCATTTCACTTTAGCCTGCGATCCCTTTAAGTACTGATTGGGTTTTTTTGTTTGTTTTTATTTTGGCACTCTATCAAACACATGTGCACCTTCTGTTACTTATCATCTGGCTGCAAGATTTTCAGTGAATATTGAATGCTGCATATTATAAAGTAGAATAAGAGAAGTGTGCAGAACCCATATCATCACATTTATGAAAAAGAAAGACTTGCATTTATATAGATTCTTTCATGACCACCGAACGTCTCAAAGCACTTTACAGCCAATAAAGTACTTTTGAAGTGTAGTCACTCTTGTAATGTGGGAAACACGGCAGCCAATTTGCACACAGCAAGCTCCCACAAACAGCAATGTGATAATGAGCAGATAATCTGTTTTTGTTATGTTGGTTGAGGGATAAATATTGGCCAGGACACTGGTGATAACTCCCCTGCTTGTCTTTGAATTAGTGCTATGGGATCTTTTATGTCCACCTGAGAGAGCAGATGGGGCCTCAGTTTAACATCTCATCTGAAAGACGGCACCTCTGACAGTGCAGCACTCCCTCAGCGCTGCACTGGAGTGTCAGTCCTAGCTTTATGTGCTCAGAAGTCCCTGGAGTGGGAATTGAACCCACAACCTTCTGACCCAGAGGCAAGTGTGCTACCAACTGAGCCACAGCTGACCCAAATATGGGCAAAGTCTGGTGGAAGATGAAAATAAGGGAACTTCTGGAAGGTTTAGAAAGGGAGCCAGCATGAGTTCAGAAAGGGCAGATTGTGTCTGACCAATTTACTGGATTCCTTTGAGGATGCTACAGATCTGATGGATAAGGGTACAGCAGTCGATGCTATCTATCTACCTGGATTTCAGGAAGGCATTTGACACTGGCGCACAAATAACAAGGTGCGGGCCTATGGGATAGGAGGCAAAGCATTCGGCTGGATTGATATGTGGCAGAAAGGTAGACAACAAAGAGAATGTGGATTAGACGTTAGACGGTGCTCGGAACGTGTCAGAGTGGAATCCGGCAGCAAGTGGAGTCTCACGGGGTCAGTGAAGGGCAGCTGTTGTTTACAATATTTTATAAAAGATTTAGAGGATGAAATATGTCCACGGTGTTTCAGTTTGCAGATGACGTCAAACTAGGAGCAGTGGCCAATGATGCTAACCAATGTGCAATAATCCAAATGGACCTGGACACCAGATCAATGGGCCAATGGTGTTCAACACGGATAAGTGTAAAGTCTTCATATTGATGAGAAGAAGTTTCCAGTGGCAGGAGGGTCAGTATTCAGAGGACACAGATTTCAGTTAATTGTCAAAAGAGCCAGAGGTGAGAAGAGGAGAATTTTTTTTACGCAGCGAGTTGTGATCCGGAATGCGCTGCCTGAAAGGGCGGTGGAAGCAGATTCAGTAGTAACTTTCAAAAGGGAATTGGATAAATACATGAAGGGGAAAAATTGCACGGCTATGGGGAAAAAGCAGGGGAGTGGGACTAATTGGATAATTTCATAACAACTCGCCGTGTAAATTTTTTTTTACTCATGTTGCCTCTGGCTCTTTTGCTAATCACATTAAATCTGTGTCCTCTGGTTGCCGACCCTGCTGCCACTGGAAAAAGTTTCTCCTTATTTACTCTATCAAAACCCTTCATGATTTTGAACACCTCCATCACATCATCCCTTAACCTTCTCTGTTCTGAGAAGAACAACCCCAGCTTCTCCAGTCTCTCCACATAACTGAAGTCCATCATCCCTGGTACCATTCTAGTAAATCTCTTCTGCATTAACATTTTTGTTATTGATAATCCTCCTTCAGTGCCCAAATGGTTATCTGACTCACTTCCCGACACGCCAGTTATAACTTCTATACAGCAGCATTTCATTCATATAAAATTCATTTCTACAACAACTTGCCCAAGGCAAATTATACTAGTTGCACAACGTGCAATTCCAAACCACAACCCAGGCTTGAGTTGCTCAGAAAATATGTAACTTAGAACTAAATTTAGATTTGCATTTGGTGAAAAGGGCCAGGATTGTGATGCAAATTTTATCGATCAAAGATTTATATAAGGTTTTATTTCCAACCAACACCTCCTGGCAGTGTACCAGAAATACAGATGCCATCAAATATTTAAAGATAGAAAGACTTGCCTTTCTACAGCGCCTTTCACAATCACCGGACCCAAAGCACTTTACAGCCAATGAAGTATTTTTTGAAGTGTAGCCAATTGTGCACAGCAAGCTCCCACAAACAGCAATGTGATAATGACCAGATAATCTGTTTTTTGGTGATGCTGATTGAGGGATAAATATTGGCCCAGACACCGGGGATAATTCCCCTGCTCTTCTTCAAAATAGTGCCATGGGATCTTTTACGTCCACCTGTGAGAGCAGACGGGGCCTCAGTTTAACGTCTCGTCTGAAAGACGGCACCTTTGACAATGCAGCACTCCCTCAGTATTGTACTGGAGTGTCAGCCTAGATTTTTGTGCTCAAGTCTCTGGAGTGGGACTGTGAACCCACAACCTTCTGACTCAGAGGCAAGAGTGCTACCCACTGATTCACTGAAGATTTGACTTAAACACACACTCAGCGCTATAGTTGTAGACTATCAGTCCCTCCCTGTGTGAAAGGAATAAAAGGGGGGGGGGGGGGTGGGGGGAACTTTCTGTTTTGCTGCATGTACTATCACCACTCAGTCCTTCGAGATATACAACATGTTCCACACAAATCTGTTCGGAAGCTTGAACAAAGGCAAAGAGCTTGACTTTATTTATTTACAGCATGCTCCCCAAGTAATAAGAGTTAAAATAAAATCAAGTGAGCAAAGAATGCATTCATTGAGGGGGAATCTGCGTCAACAGGTTGGGGCTAATGAGCACAAAAATCTAGGCTGACACTCCAGTGCAGTACTGAGGGAGCGCTTCACTGTCGGAGGTGCTGTCTTTCGGATGAGACGTTAAACCTGAGGCCCCGTCTGCTCTATCCTTGGTGTCCTGGCCAATATTTATCCCTCAATCAACATCACTAAAACAGAGTATCTGGTCATTACAACAGTGACTGCACTTCAAAAAAGTACTTCATTGGCTGTGAGGCGCTTTGGGACATCCCAAGGTGCCTGAAAGGCTCGATATAAAATGCAAGTCTTTCTTTCTTTTATAAAGGGAAGGGAAGGGTGGGGAGGAGTATGCCGGTGAGTGTGCGATTGCACCTTACACAGGAATGATGAATCCCCATGTGTTGCAGTGGCATGTTTGAGGCACCCTCCCGAATCCTTCGCTCTCCCACTGTTAATGTTTGTTTACGAACGATGACTAAAAAGGATCTGGCCGCCAGTCAGCCTTTAGAGAACAAACACAGTGCTGACAGCTGCCAAGTTTCCATTTGATACGCCTGACAGATAGCTGCACAGCAAACCTGCTATCACAGCACATCAAGTACAGTGCTTAAAATAAAGTGAGAATCTCATACCTCTCACATTAACTCCCCTGTCCATTTAAACACTTACAGCTGCATATCTGCAAACGTCATTCCGTCTCACATAGAATTACATAGTATTTACAGCACAGAAACAGGCCATTTGGCCCAACAAGTCCATGCTGGTGTTTATGCTCCACATGAGCCTCCTCCCGCCCTACTTCATCTCACCCTATCTGTATATCCTTCTATTCTTTTCTCCCTCATGTGTTTATCTAGCTTCCCCTTAAATGTATCGCCTCAACCACTCCCTGTGGTAGCGAGTTCCAGATTCTCACCACTCTCTGGGCAAAGAACTTTCTCCCGAATTCCCTATTGAATTTATCAGTGACTATCTTATATTCATGGCCCCCAGCTTTGGACTCCCCCGCAAGTGGAAACATCTTGAATTCACAGCGCAGACTCCGTAAGGTTGCAGTCTCCCCTTATTCTTCCTGCAGGATATCTTAAAAGTGCATTTCCACCTCAAACTGTGAAGCAGCAAGCTTTTGAAGTTACTTCAAGAATTTGACAAATGGGGGTTTCTTGGTTCTGTGCATTTCGCTAATTCAATAGATGCTTGCAGATCCTCTTTTTCAGATGTTGTTTGAAAGAAATGAAAGCACATATTAAAAGCTGAAAAGGTCTAACGCTTTCAAAGAGTTATGGAACCTTTAACCATCTCGCTTTCCTTTTTCGTTTAATAATCTTTGGGACTTGATTGCAGACTTGATGCATTCCTCAATGATCCCATAGTCAAGTCAGCCACTGGATGGCCCAGTTCTGAATTCATGAAATTGACCTGATATTGACAAGAGTATAGTTGGAAATGCAGCACTGCAACAACAATAACAACATCTTGCATTTATATAGCACCTTTAACATAGTAAAACGTCCCAAGGTGCTTCACAGGAGCGATTATCAGACAAAATTTGACACCGAGCCACATGAGACATACTTGCATTTCTGTAGCGCTTTTCACGACCACCGGATATCTCAAAGCGCTTTACAGCCAATGAAGTCACTTTTGTAATGTGGGAAACGCGGCAGCCAATTTGCACACAGCAAGATCCCACAAACAGCAATGAGATAATGACCAGATAATCAGTTTTTGTTATGTTGGTTAAGGGATAAATATTGGCTCAGGACACCGGGGATAACTCCCCTGCTCTTCTTTGAAATAGTGCCGTGGGATCTTTTACGTCCACCTGAGAGAGCAGACGGGGCCTCGGTTTAACGTCTCATCCAAAAGACGGCACCTCTGACAGTGCAGCGCTCCCTCAGTATTGTACTGGAGTGTCAGCCTAGCTTTTTGTGCCCAAGTCCCCGGAGCGGGACTTGAACCCACACCCTTCTGACTCAGAGGCGAGTGTGCTACCCACTGAGCCACAGCTTACAGATGAGCAAAAGCTTGATCAATGAGGTAGGTTTTAAGGAGCACTCGAAGGGGGTAAATTCAAAACTAACCTGCAGAAACAATATTTCAGTGAGCGAGTGGTCAATCTGTGGATTAGGCTCCCCAGAGAGCCGGCGGAAGCAGTTACTATCGATTCATTCAAATACAAATTAGAGAGATTTCTTTCAACAACAACAATCTGTATTTATATAGCGCCTTTAACGTAGTGAAGCGTCCCAAGGCGCTTCACAGGAGCGATTATCAAACAAAATTTGACACCGAGCCACATAAGGAGATATTAGGACAGGTGACCAAAAGCTTGGCCAAAGAGGTAGGTTTTAAGGAAAGAGAGGGAGAGAGGCAGAGAGGTTTAGGGAGGGAATTCCACTGCTGAGGGCTCAGGCAGCTGAAGGCACGGCCGCCAATGGTGGAGCGATGAAAATCGGAGATGCACAAGAGGCCAGAATTGGAGGAGCGCAGCTATCTCAGGGGGTTGTGGGGCTGGAGGAGATTACAGAGCTAGGGAGGGGTGAGGCCATGGAGGGATTTGAAAACAAGGATGAGAACTTTGATATCGAGGTGTTGCCATTCCGGGAGCACAGGGGTGGTGAGTGAACGGGACTTGGTGTGAGTTAGGAAATGTGGAGCAGAGTTTTGGATGAGTTCAAGTTTATGGAAATAACATCTTGGGATACAGTATATGTGTAATCTCAGAAATGAGGTGTGGTGAGTGTCGCGTGCTCGGGAGGAACAGGTGACTTTGGACCTCTGGTTCCCAAAGCTCTCCACCACTGGGGGTTTTCCTCGCCTCGTGTCTGGGTCTGTTGTAGACTCGTTGATAGAGATTGATTGCTGTGATTGGTCAACAACTCCATTATCGTTGTATCGTGCGACTTACCGGGATGGGAGAACATGAACTAGATGGATCTTGGGCCTTTAGTCATCCAGCAACTCCTGTGTATCACTGCCCAGCCAGCAGGCAGGAGCAAGAATTCAGATGGCAGGAGGCCTCCACTGGGGACCCACGGGATTGGTCTCCCAGCAGTCAAGTAAAATCTTGGAGAGAGGAATCCCGAACGGGAGGAATCCTGGGACAAGGGAGGCCTGAGGTTTCCTTGTGGGGCCCGGAGGAACACTCCTGCTCATCCTGGGCCCGCAATGAAGCATAAAAAAAAGGAACATATCTGGTTGGACCTCCTCTGGCCCTCAATCCAACTCCTGACGGGGGAAAGCCACATCTGCTCCCCACACCACCCCACTCCCCTCCCACCGTACAGGCCTCAGGTTAAATAGCAGATCGGGTTTGGAGGGGGGGGGGGGGGTCGGCGGAGGGTGCAATGAGATCATCAGAGCCTTACCTGCATATTAAAAGAGGATCCCCCGGCTCGGGGACATTGCAGGTTAAAATTGCAGTCAGCCAGATCGGGGCGGGAAATGAGCGGCGAAAGTCCACAGTTTCAATTTTAACCGTGCCTCCCCCCCATCAGCCCCCCTGACCCGCCCGAGTTAAAATCGAGGCCAATACAAAAAGGGGACCAATAGAAATGGGTCTATAGAAGGATCTCATGGGTCAATAGCATCCTCTTAACTGTCCAATGAGGAACTAAAGTATA
The DNA here is from genome assembly GCA_030390025.1 of Squalus acanthias. Lineage (NCBI taxonomy): Eukaryota > Metazoa > Chordata > Chondrichthyes > Squaliformes > Squalidae > Squalus > Squalus acanthias. The sequence continues at coordinate 92,776,296 of CM059437.1, read as the reverse complement.
CAGACCAACCAAGGTTCGATCCCCGGGACTGTTGAGTTAGCACGGCTAACTTTCGATCTCATCGCCTGGGGAGAAACCTGGCGAAGTGGATCGCCCGCCTACTGTAGAAACCAGCCCGATTTTCGTCGACAGGCCCTGGCAGCTGACTGCACTGGGGGTGAAGTATTAGTATCTCTGAACGGTGAGCAGCATTTTACAACTCGAATCTTGGTCTTAGTGGAAAATGGATTTTCGGGAGATTTCTCCAAGTGCGTGCTGGTAAACCAAAGTTGCCATTTTGCTATTTGCTGTTAAACGGAATAACCAGTAAAATGTTTGAGCCTAGAAATTACTGGGCGATATTAGTGGACCAACGCTTAACTAGAAATAAAGAAAGACTTGCATTTCTATAGCGCCTTTCATGACCACCGGACGTCCCAAAGCGCTTTATGGTCAATGAAGTACTTTTTGAAGTGTAGTCACTGTTGTAATGTGGGAAACACAGCAGTCAATATGCACACAGCAAGCTCCCACAAACAGCATATGTGATAATGACCAGATAATCTGTTTTTTAGTGATGTTGATTGAGGGATAAATATTGGCCAGGGCACCGGGGAGAACTCCCCTGCTCTTCTTCGAAATAGTGCCGTGGGATCTTTTACGTCCACCTGAGAGGGCAGACGGGGCCTCGGTTTAACATCTCATACCGAAAGACGGTACCTTTGACCGCGCTCCCTCAGCACCACTCTGGGAGTGTCAGCCTAGATTATGTGCTCACGTCACTGGAGTGGGACTTGAACCCACAACTTGATCGATTTTTGGACTCTAGGGGAATCAAGGGATATGGAGATCGGGTGGGAAAGTGGAGTTGAGGTCGTTGATCAGCCACGATCTTATTGAATGGCGGAGCAGGCTCGAGGGGCCGAATGGCCGACTCCTGCTCTTATTTCTTATGTTCTTATGTTAACTTTATGACTCAGGGACCTGAATGCTACCAACGGAGCCACAGTTGCCCATTACTCTGATATAGGCGTGAATCAGTCTCTCTTAACTGCTCCTCTGCTAAAATAATAAAGGGATTCCGCAGGTACGAGTTGGGCATCCGTTTGCTGCTATCAGCGGTAGTCCTTTCTAAGCTGATAGGACAGACCTTGTGAGTGAGCTAAAGGCACGTCTGAGTTTGCAGTACAAGCCGCTCCAATGTGTTCTTGAAATCCAATTTCACATCTGCCTGCCTCGTTGTTCGTGTAAGAGGGAGGCAGTTTTCAATAGCGTTTAAAACGTTACCTATCAAACAGCGGAAATTTATAGTGCAGCCTTGTAATAATAACCAAGTAAATGAAGTACAGTGAGGACATTCACGCAAGTGCTGTGGGTTCCTGAACGCTCAGAATGCCAGAACTGGGGATGTTTCCCAGGATAGCTGAACCATTTGTGAATGCACTGAGCTGTGACGACTGAAGCTGCGAGTGCAGCCCGGGAGCCCTAATGAAAAGTAAGGGCGCACTCTCCCCCTTGATCACAGGAGAGCTCTCCGAGAATGGATTCCTGCCAAGTTCACCAGGGAAAATAATATCGAGTTTTTCCACAATAGCCTCATTCTGCACATTGTTCTTAATGTGCACTACTTCCTGCCTTTTCGCATGATCGCGTGGTAGAAGAGAGGGGACATATATAATTTTTTCCTTCCTTTTTCAATTTTAATGTAAAAAACAAAAACCCATATTGCACTTTATTTTCCTGCCTCCGATGGCATCTGTATTCCACAGGGATATGAAATCCCTTCATGTGGTGTGCTTGCACAGTAAAGACTGCATAATATTAGGTTTTGAGCTACACAGGCCTTTTAAAATTTACAAGTTATCTATTTCCTGCCAGCACTATCAGCAATGGGACATCTGGAGCCAGCTTCCCCCCCTTAAAGAAAGAAAGAAAGACTTGCATTTCTATAGCGCCTTTCACGACCACCTGACGTCTCAAAGCGCTTTACAGCCAATGAAGTACTTTTGAAGTGGAGTCACTGTTGTAATGTGGGAAACGCGGCAGCCAATTTGCGCACAGCAAGCTCCCACAAACAGCAATGTGATAATGACCAGATGATCTGTTTTTTTGTTGTGTTGGTTATTACAGCCCGAAGGAGAGTCATTTGTTGGGACAGAATTGAGCTTCTCACCTGCCTTTCATGAGAGATCTCTGAGATCCAAGTTCATCAATCTTTATCGAGGGAAAGGCTTCGGAGGACTGTCGGGGAACTCCCAGCCGCCGCTGGGAAACCGAGCAGGGCAAAAGAGAGAGGGAGAGACGCGCCGACCCAGAAATGGCTGGGAAACTATCGGCGAGTTTAACGGCGCTCGCTGTTATCAGCGCGTTAAAAAAATAATCCCAGCCGTTTGTGGCGAGGAAGAGATACGCCGTGAGTCGCGCGAATCGCCACAAATTGCCGGACGATTTGCGCCTCGCGAACAAAAAAACGGCAACTGACAGTCAACCTCCCCGCCAGTGTCAGGAAATTGCTGCATTTGCGCCGTGAATCGGAATTAAACTCGCAGCAGAAAGTTAGGGCTGGTATTTAACGATCGAAGGACCCTTTTAATGATGTGATTTATATTCGTGCAATGCCACTCGACCTCAAAAGCCCAGAAAGGGAACAATTGAAACTGTGGAGTCTCAATCCTACAGGTAGTAAATTGTTCCTAGAGGTTTCTAAATTAAAAAAAAATATATATTACTTTTGTAAGATTGGCCTTTATTACAAGAGGATTGGAGTATAAGAGTAAAGACGTCTTACTGCAATTACATAGGGCCCTGGTGAGACCACACTTGGAGTATTGTGTACAGATTTGGTCTCCTTACCTAAGGAAGGATATACTTGCCATAGGGGGAGTGCAACGAAGGCTCACCAGACTGGTTCCTGGGATGGGGGGATTGTCCTATGAGGAGAGATTGAGTAGACTAGCCCTATATTCTCTAGAGTTTAGAAGAATGAGAGGTGATCTCATTGAAACATGCACAATTCTTACAGGGCTTGACAGGGTAGATGCAGGGAGGATGTTTCTCCTGGCTGGGGAGTCTAGAACCAGAGGTCACAGTCTCAGAATAAGGGGTTGACCATTTAGGACTGAGATGAGGAGAAACTTCTTCACTCAGAGGGTGATGAATCTTTGGAATTCTCTACCCAGAGGGCTGTGGAGGCTCAGTCATTGAGTATATTCAAGACAGAGATCGATAGATTTTTGGATATTAAGGGAATCAAGGGATATGGGGATCGGGCAGGAAAGTGAAGATGAGGTAGAAGATCAGCCATGATCTCATTGAATGGCGGAGTAGGCTCGAGAGGCCAAATGTCCTTCTCCTGCTCCTATTTCTTATGTTCTTATGTCCTTTTCTTTTCTGTCTCTTTTTTCTCTCTCTCTTAATCCAATCTTTCCTTCCCTCTCTTTATTTCTCTTTCTGGACCTAATTTGACACTAATTCACCCTCCTTCTTCGTCGATCCTCTGTTTCTTTCGCAATCCTTAAACCTCATGGGTTCAGGAGATACACTGAATGGTCCCGCCGTTCACTGAGGTCCCAGATGCCCCGTTGCCCTCGCACTCAGCTCGCACCTCCAGCAAGTTACGGCGCAAAGACATTTCGAGCTGAAGGGTGAGGGGGAAAAAAACCTAACTCACGGAGCACGGCGCAAGATGGTCCGTTCCAGCAAATTCTGGGCCGATACTTAGCAGGAGCTGAAGCATCTGAGTCTGGGGAGTTGTGTTGCACAGAGGGAAGTGGGGGTGGGGGGGCTTCCTTCATGCTGGTTTATGCCAGTAAAAACACTGTGCCTGCTGTTTCTAAATAAATTATTGAGGCAAGCTCAAAGGACGCCTGAAGCTGTGAGGTCTGAGCACTTAAAAAAAAACCCCCAAGATTTATTGCCTAGGTAGAGTTCACATCTCACTTAATATTGGGTTTAAAATCCAATCTTTAATAAAGAAAAACAGGTCTGCAAAGGGCTTCTCCATTTTTTTCTCTCCAAAATGCCTTAATTAAATTGGAAGCTTACAAAGCAATCAAGCCCTTGTCATCGGGTCTTTGTGCCTGGAATGCAAGCTATTTTCGGTGAGGCCAGTCTGGAGGATGGCGAGTTTAGGTGTTGATGTCCATGCAACATGACCGAGGATGGGAAGAGGAATCCCAGGGAGAAGAAAAAAAAATGCAGAAACAAAGCAGCAGAACGATGCCTGGTGAAAGGTAGCACTTCCTATCAAGTATCATGCCCGGCGATTTACTTCTTGCAAAAGGACTAAAGGTATCATTGAGTTAGACCCCAGCACTTTAAAAGTACTCATTAACGGAGGTTTTTGCATCCTTGATTGGAAGCGTTGTTCAGAAGTATGATGCTACCCAATCAAATACTCTAAAACTGAGGGAGGGGGGGTTGGGGAAACATTTACAGATCTTTCGAAATCACGTTTTGAAACCCATTTTGAAACATTTGTGATCTTTCGGTTAGTTCTGTGAGACTCATTAATATTTTAACCCTCTCAGTCACACACTCTACTTGTGTAGTCCAATTCTTTCGCCAGCTTTCCTCAAGCCAAAAACCTACATCGACAGAGCTTCGACTTTCAGAAAATAATTTCGCTGTAATTATAGCTGTGAATGTGGCTGATGGAGCTTTGCATTTCTCTTCTATGCTCTGCTGAAGTTTTCAGGATATTAAGGGGAGCAGATAGGGTCGATAGAGAGAAACTGTTTCCGCTGGTTGGGGATTCTGGACTAGGGGGCATAGTCTAAAAATTAGAGCCAGACCTTTCAGGAGTGAAATTAGAAAACACTTCTACACACAAAGGGTGGTAGAAGTTGGAAATCTCTTCCGCAAACGGCATTTGATGCTAGATCAATTAATTTTAAATCAGAGATTGATAGATTTCTGTTAACCAAAGGTATTAAGGGATATGGGGCAAAGGCGGGTATATGGAGTTTGATCGCAGATCAACCATGATCTCATTGAATGGCAGAACAGGCTCGAGGGGCTCAATGGCCTCCTCCTGTTCCTATGTTCCGATTAAGGGCAGTTCCAATACTGTTCAGACCTCATAGCTTAGAATACAAACATTTCTTCTCCATGGGATTAACAAATTCTCGTCTTTGTTTTCAAATCCCTCCATGGCCTCGCCCCTCCCTCTCTCTGTAACCTCCGCCAGCCCTACAACCCTCCGAGGTATCTGCGCTCCACCAATTGTGGCCTCTTACGCATCCCCGATTTTAATCGCTCCACGGTTGCTGACCTTGCATTCAGCTGTCTAGGCCCTAAGCTCTGAAATTCCTTCCCTAAACCTCTCCACCTCTCTCCCTCTCTCTTTCTCTATTAAGACGCTCCTTAAAACCTACCTCTTTGACCAGGCTTTTGATCACCTGCCCTAATATCTCCTTATGTGGCTCGGTGTCAAATTTAGTTTGATAACGCTCCTGTGAAGCACCTTGGACGTTTCACTACGTTAAAGGCGCTATATAAATACACGTTATTTACAAATCTATCTAATTTGCATTTGAATGGATCGAGAGTAACTACTTCCGCTGGCTCTCTGGGGAGCCTGATCCACAGATTGACCACTCGCTCACTGAAATATTGTTTCTGCAGGTTAGTTTTGACTTTACCGCCGTCGAGCGCAGCCCGTGTCCTCTGGTTCTACAGTTCTGGACGAGGTGAAACAGCTTGTTGTGGTCATCATTATCTAGTCTTGTCGGGTTCGGGCGGGAATATGGAAATGAGCCCCCGGAGTTTAAAATCTCTCCGGGCCTCAGCATGTGAGTCTGTTGCTCGCCCTGGCCCCGGCCCCCCACCACAGGCACCGACCCCCTCCCCGACTTAAAATCGAGGCCATTGTTCTCTAACAGTCAGGAGAATAGAAAGTTGCATTTATACAGCGCTGGAGCATTAAAGGATCGGAGTAGTGAGGAGGTATCACTGGCACGTTGCCATCAAACCGATAGCGGCTGATTTGAAATCGAAACCGTCTACTATTGAAACAGTGTCCGAAAATAGGTTGTCATCTGTGCACTGAGATCACAGGGCAACCCAAAGACAAAAGAAGATTAGGCAGATGCACGTCCATGGTGCGGTGTTACCCCTGGCTCAGTGGTTAACACTCTCGCCTCTGAGTCAGAAGGTTGTGGGTTCGAGTCCCACTCCAGAGATTTGAGCACAAAAATCCAGGCTGACACTCCAGGGCCAGTGCTGAGGGAGTGCTGCACTGTCGGAGGTGCCGTCTTTTGGATGAGACGTTAAACCGAGGCCCCCGTCTGCCCTCTCAGGTGGATGTAAAGGATCCCACAGCACTATTTCGAAGAAGAGCAGGGGAGTTCTCCCCGGTGTCCCGGGCCAATATTTATCCCTCAATCAACATCACTAAAACAGATTATCTGGTCATTCTCACATTGCTGTTTGTGGGAGCTTGACGGGGCCTCAGTTTAACGTCTCATCAGAAGGACGGCACCTCTGACAGTGCAGCACTCCCTCAGCACTGCACTGGAGTGTCAGCCTAGATTTAGTGCTCAAGTCCCTGGAGTGGGACTTGAACCCACCACCTTCTGACTCAGAGGCGAGAGTGCTACCCACCGAGGTCTGACACATGAGGGAAAATAAAGGAGGGGGAGGGGGGGTTGGGGGGGATCTCTGGAAAACAAAAACGCCAGTGCAGTTCTTGAAGAGTTAAAAAGCCAATTTTGCCGTCTATAAATGAAGTCCAGCTATGATAACAACAATGGAATCTGCTGCTGGAAGTTCAGGTCCTTGTTTTGAGATCTGTACATGCTTCCCCGGGCCTCTGAACAAAGCAGGAATTCTTAATGATTTTTTTTTTCCCCTCCGTCTCTCCAGAAGGAAGCAACACGTGACCGCAGTTGCGTGCGGGTCAGGGAGCCTCATGCGATGAGAAACTGTTGTGTATCGTGAGCAGGGGAGGTACAGCTTGCAGCTGGTGTCCTAATGTGACAGTGACTAATGAGAGCGGATTGAGGCTGATGATACCGTGTACATGTTTTCCGAGGTCTCTTTTTTTTTTCCTCTTCCCCCTTGGTGTAAACAGGAGAAGGAGAAGGCTGCTCTCAGCTGTGTCTTTGTCCAACCCATAATATGATTGTATGCCTGTTACATACCGTCCTTGACGAAAGCAGCGTTCGCTCGTTAGCATTTCTGCTTCCATTCATTGGTCAAATCCGTTTAGCGTCCAAACTCTGACGCAATCAAATTCTTGACAAGTTTTCATGCCACCAAAGCTTTTTTTTAAAAGTTCAGTCTCCATTTATTTTTCACTTTGAGCCGGGCCCTTGCAACAATTTCAGTCACTTATTCCAGCAAGTTATTTAAAAAAAATTTATTCGCGCATCGGAGTCAGAAGGTTGTGGGTTCAAATCCTGCTCCAGAACTTGAGCTCATAATCCAAGCTGACACTTCAGTGCTGAGGGAGTGCTGCACTGCTCGGGATGCCCTCCTTTGATGTTCAACTGAAGCCCCGTCTGCCTGTTCGGAGGATATTCAAGATCCCAGGCCACTAGAAACACAAAATGTTTCCACTGGCGGGGAGGGCCGGTAACATGTGGACACAGATTTAAGATAATTGGCAATTCAGACAATTATCTTATAATTGGCATTTAAGACTTAAATCTTAAAACTATTGGCTATTGTTTCATGCTGTCCAACATTCACGGTTTATTGCCCCAGAATTTGCTGGAGTGGGGCATCTCGTGGCATGCTCCGTTACTTTGACTTTTTCCCTCACCCTTTAGCTCGAAATTGTTTTCTCCTGCAAGTTATTGAAAGTGTGAGCTGATAATGGCGCGGCGAGGGCGACAGGGGCATCTGGGACCATGGCGAACGACAGGACCAACAGTCTATCTCCTTTAACCAATGAGATAGAACCAATCTGTTCAAACCCAGGGCCCAGAGCGCGTCCATCTCCAAGGCCTGTCCCGTGGCCAGGTGGCAGTAAACAACTTACATTCTGGTTGGCTGCGACCATCTGCACCCACGCCCTTCTGCACTCCTTTGATTTGACGCGGCCAGATTCAAGGAGAAAGGCGCCCTATTAATGGGTGCCCCTGTGTTTGAAGACCCAGGGGAACGAGGTGGGAGGCGTCTTGACATCTCTCACACCTCATTAGCATGGGGTCGCCATGCTTGCACCTGCTCAAGGCACAAGCCTGCCACCTCCTCGGTGCAAATCCCAGAAACACCTGGAGCAACACAAACAGAATGGAGACTTGCTACCACAGGTTTCTGCTCTTTTTACCTCTGTTGTGTGCCCTGGGAATAAGCATTCGCTGGGCTCAAAGCAGAGTAAAAGTCGCTATCAAACGCCAAAATCCATGCTCTTTACTTCAACCTGCGTGTTTAGCAACAAGCTATCAGGCATCCATGGAGAAGGAAAGCAAGGGAGTGTATTAAGAACTCATTACTGGTCAAACATGTAGATGATATTTGTTGATTAACAATTCTGTCAAGTGGAAATAACTAATCCTCGCTGAACTACTATTACTAATATTACTAGTATTACTTGTTAAGTATTTGGACTTGGGTGTACAGAGCATAATTTCAAAGTTTGCAGATGACACGAAACACAGACAAGTAGTAAATATGAGGAGGATAGTAACAGACTTCAGGAGGACCGAGACAGACTGGTGAAACTGGGCAGACAGATGGGCGGATATAACTTAACGAAGGGAAGTGTGAAGTGATGCATTTTGGTAGGAAGAATAGGAGAGGCAATATAAACTAAATGGTACAAATTTTAAGGAGGTGCAGGAACAGAGAGACCGGGGGTGTGCGTACACAAATCTTTGAAGGTGGCAGGAGAATTTGAGAAGGTTGATAAAAAAGCATGCGGGATCCTTGGCTTTATAAACAGAGGCGTAGGCCGCGATTTCACCTACCTCGGTGGGTCCGGTGTGGCCGGAGTCGGGGGCGGGGTGCAACCTCGCTGCTGGCTCCAGCCCACTTGTGAAGCCCGCCCAGCGTGTTTCCCGGCCAATTGAAGCAAGCGGGTCTGATGACGTCACTTGATGACGCGTCATCAGTCGGTTTCCTTAAAGGGACCATGCACAAATTGATTTTGACAGTTGTTCTGTCAGTGTTCTACAGCATTGAGGTGCTGCAAACGCTGACAAGCACTGCACAGAGGTGCATGGCTATACCCAAGCTCTCCCATGACACCCTCCATATGCTTATGGAGGGAGTCACAGCACGCAGGGAGGTCCTCTTTCCTTTCCATGGGCGGAAGAGCCCTCCCCAGAAGATCAACGCAGCCTGGTTATACATTGCACAGGAGGGCACAGCAGGGATGTCGTCAGGAGGACCAGGCTGCCGTGGCACAAACATTTCAATGATCTCATCAGATCACGAAACGTTACTGCAAAGCCACACTCAACCTCATCCTGCTGTGCCACTCATCACATCTCCATCACTCTGCCTTCCCTACCCTAATCCTGCACATCCTTACTCACACCAACTTACCTTGCACCTCCACCCATCCCTCTCTATCTACATTATCACTTCCCCATCTCTCTAGCCACCCCCCACACTCACCCTCATCCTAGTCCAATCATACCAACTAAGAACACACAAGGGTGGGCACTTGGGTGTTTTAGCCAATGTTCATGTGAAGTTTCTGTTAATGTGGTGTCAAACATTGAAACCTTTATTTTCAACACTTTGCGTTCTTGGACAGATTTGTGTGCACCTTTGGAAGTGGCTTAGTGCATTGCAGTGAATGGTGAGACATAATGGTACCCCCCGCAATGGCGATGAGTGTGAAATAAATGGCTTGGGCATTGTAGGGATGCTAAATGTTGTTGGTGTGGGGTGGTGCCAACCTGGCGCATCATGTGGCAGCCAGGGTGTACAGCGTCAAGTGAAGTAAATCTGGCCATGGTGAGGCCATCCCTGGCGTCCCGGGCAGCAATGTGGTCGGGTGCTGATGGCCTGTGTCCTGTGCAGCATCAGTTGATTGCGGAGAAGGTTGGTGTGGATGTTGGTGCTGCTGGTGTGGCTGGTGATGCTGGTGTTGGGGCTGATCGTGGTGGGATTCTGAGGACCAAGGTGAGATAGTTTCAAGGGCACCAATGCTGATGGAATAGATGTGAGAAGTCGCACAACACCAGGTTATAGTCCAACAGCTTCCCCTGACGAAGGAGCAGCGCTCCGAAAGCTTGTGATTTCAAATAAAGCTGTTGGACTATAACCTGGTGTTGTGCGACTTCTCACATTTGTCCACCCCAGTCCAACACCGGCATTTCCACATGATGGAATAGATGGCAGGTGAAGTTGAGATGACAGAAGCGATCTGTCAGTGATGAGAGAGATTGTTTCAATGAGGTGACACTGGATACAGAGTTTGCGCCAAACACTTGCAAGCAGCATAAAGCACAATCTGTCTTCTAAATGCAGTAAGCAACAGTTTCTCACCTTGGAAAGTGATCAGCTATGAAATGGGAGCCTTAACGAGAGTGCAGAGGAGATTTACTAGAATGGTACCAGGGATGAGGAACTTTAGTTACGTGGAGAGACTGGAGAAACTGAGATTCTTCTTCTTAGAGCAGAGAAGGTTAAGGGGAGAATTAATAGAGGTGTTCAAATTCAAGAAGCATTTTGATAGAGTGAATAAGGAAAAATTGTTTCCAGTGGCAGAAGGGTCAGTAACCAGAGGACACAGATTTAAGGTGATTAGCAAAAGAACCAGAGGCATGATGAGCAATGTTCCCTCTCATTTTTTTTTGGCCCGCACAGCCCCTTTAACAGGCTGGGCGGGCAATTCAAAATTCTGCGCATGCGCGTTTTTAAAATTTAAAAGCCGGCTCACCGGCTGCGCGTGACCAGCGGAGCGCTACGTGACTGCGTGGCCACGCGACTTAAAGGGAACGTTAGTGATGAGGACAAATTATTTTACGCAGCGAGTTGTTGTGATCTGGAATGCGCTGCCTGAAAGGGTGATGGAAGCAGATTCAATAGTAACTTTCAAAAGAGAATTGGATAAATACTTAAAGGGGAAAAATTTGCAGGGCTATGGGGAAAGGGGCAGGGGAGTGGGACTAATTGGATAGCTCTTTCAAAGAGCCGGCACAGGCACGATGGGCCGAATGGCCTCCTTCTGTGCTGTATCGTTCTGTGATTCTATGAAATCTTAACAGACGTATTTTGTTCAGGCAAGAATGCGCGCTCTGGTTTTCGTGCCAATGGTCAGATTATCGGAATGACGTATGAAGAGAGATTGGGTCGATTGGGCTTATACTCGCTGGAGTTTAGAAGAATGAGAGGGGATCTCATTGAAACTTATAAAATTCTGACAGGACAGGGACAGGACAAACTAGATGCAGGAAGGATGTTCCCGATGGTCGGGGAGTCCAGAACCAGGGGTCACAGTCTAAGGATAAGGGGTAAGCCATTTAGGACAGAAATGAGGAGGAATTTCTTCACCCAGAGAGTGGTGAACCTGTGGAATTCTCTGCCACAGAAGGCAGTAGAGGCCAATTCATTAAATAGATTCAAGAAGGAGTTGGATATATTTCTTAAGGCTAAAGGGATCAAGGGATATGGGGAGAAAGCAGGGACAGGGTACTGAATTTGGATGATCAGCCATGATCGCATTGAATGGCGGAGCAGGCTCGAGGGGCCGAATGGCCTACTCCTGCTCCTATCTTCTATGATTCTATATAACATAACATGTCCTGCACCATGATCTTCCTGGTGATCAGCTATTTCTCAGCATTCTTGCAGTAATTATGTCACAACGAATCTCACTGTGGATCAAAGGCAGCTGCTGTCAGCCACGCCTGGCACTAACACTCGGCAGAGACAAAATTAAAGCCTTGCAGAAGTAATCTAACAAACAATCACAATAATTAGTGAGTGATTTCAATGATGTAATCTAATTCAGATAATGCCTATAATCTGCTGAGATTAATTTCCATGGGTTAAAATATCTTTGATTAGATTAATGCCTTGCATTTACTCATCAGTATCCTTGTAAATATACCTAGCTATCGGTTACTCTATATATGAAAATGTTTCTGAGTGTATTTGGAATAGTTCAGCTCTTTAGAATCATGTTGCTGTTTGTGGGATCTTGCTGTGTACCACATTTCCTACATTACAACAGTGACTGCACATCAAGGTACTTCATTGGCTGTAAAGCGCTTTGGGATGTCCTGATGTCGTTTCTTTCTTTCTTTCTTTCTTGTCTCTCCCAGTGTTATCGATACTATTAAGGACATTACTACTTTAAAATTTCTTAAACTCCAAATACTCTGCCCTATGTATCCTTTCTCTCCCTTAAATCCTTGCAATCAGGATCCTCGCACTGTTACCACGTCTAACTCTTCCGTTCCCTGGGATTCAACACTTTGGACCTCCTCACCCCCATCTTCCCTTCTTCCTACAAGCTGCAGGCTTCTAAAACTCAAGGTTGGCATCAACCAACCATTTCTTCTTGATTTACTTCATCGTCTCCGTCTTCTCCAGCACTCTTTCCCATCTTGGTGGTGTCCTGTACTCTAGATCTTGGCCGTTTGGGCTTCTCAATATAAAGGAAGTTCCAATACAGAGAAATCATGAAATGGAGTTACTCTATATGTCTGAACCAACTAATGAGTAAATCTGCCTGAGAATGATGGTAGGATTAAAAGTTAGAAAATTCTTTGGTGCTTGTTGTTTATAATATCTAGCAGCAGATCTCCAGTGTGGATGTGCAGCAAATGTTACGCTGTCTTATTACAATAGGGCTTGTGGTAACACAATACAGCTTCCTGTGACTCGAACTTTATTGCATCACTTCCTGTGATTAGTCCAGGATAAATACTGGACTGATCAGTTGGATCCTGGAGAGGCATAGAGTAAGACCTCTTTTGTATGTAGCACCTTTTTTAGTTGATTAAAGCTTACTTTAAGTTCACCACGCGTAAGGCTCATTCTTACGACAATTTAATCAACTTTGGAAAACTTCGCACTCAAACTTTTTGGACGAACTCGGAACTAAGGATCCAGGGAATCACCCATCATGGAAAACATCCTTAAACCATCGCGTCTTGACTTGGACCCAAACACCCCAGCAGCCGGTAAGGTGTGGAAACACTGGTATCGCACGTTTGACAATTTTCTGGAATATTGTAAGGCGGATGATGACTCAAAGTTGCGGATACTCATCAACTGTGTCACCCCGAATGTATTTCAGTATGTGGAGGAATGGGACAGTTACGAGGAGGCAATTCGGAAGCTTAAGAGACTATATACTAAGACACCGAATGAGGTCTATGCCAGACATCTACTTGCTACAGCCCAACAAGGGCCGGAGGAATCCATTGATAAATTCCTCCAAGAGCTTCGCAGACTTAGTATGGACTGTAACTTTCGGGCGGCCTCAGCTGAGCTGTACCATGAAGAAATGATCCGTGATGCTTTCATCTGCGGGCTTGCCTCCCCATTTATACGCCAGCGTCTACTGGAAAGTAAGACACTTGAGCTTCAGAGAGCTTATGACATGGCTTGCTCTCTAGATCTGGCAAAAAGAAATACAGACCTTTATACAGTGCCCAGACCTCGGTCTACTGCCTTAACTACAGTCAGGCAATTTAAGAGGCCACAGGTGAACTCTATTAGGGAGGTCTTTATCCCTGACGATCAATCTGATGACTTCACTGATGAAGAGGATGATGACCCCACTGTGGCAGCCTCTTGGCAATCTAAGAAATGCTTCTTTTGTGGTGATGAGTTCCACCCTCGGAAATTCTGCCCTGCTCGCAATGCGTTTTGCAGTCATTGCAACAAAAAGGGTCATTTTGCAAAGGTTTGCCTATCAAGAGCCTCTACGAGGGCTTATCAAGCTAAGTCCTACCGAACTGCCCCGGTAAGGGCCTATCAAGATGTTCCGGCTAAAATCTATCGTGCTTCCTCTCGAAGAAACACACCTAGAGTTTCAGCCACTCTTTGTGCAACGACACCAATTACAGCTGCTTGTCCTCAGAACCTATTCCATGCAGCTACAAAAGCATCAATTAATGGACATACTTTAGATGCCTTAATTGACTCAGGTAGCACTGATAGTTTCATTAGGGAACAGATTGTTGCAGAGTTAAAGCTACATGTTTTCCCATCGGACCAGGCAGTTGCGATGGCTCAGTCATCACTTAATACCAGAATTTCTGGCTTTTGTAGGGTTGAAATAATACTTAATGGTCACAGGTATCCCTCCACCCGGCTTTTGGTGCTGAAGGACTTATGTAGTGATCTTATCTTAGGGCTGGATTTTCAAAAGCAGCATAAGAAGCTCACCATTGAGTTCGGCGGATCTAAACCTGAACTCACTATTTCTAATATACTACCTCGATTACCGTTCTGTGCATTGTCAGCAGCTTCACTGGATGAACCCGCACTGTTTTCCAGTATCCCTCCTCGATGCAAACCGATTATAACAAAGTCACGACGTTTCAGTCAGGAAGACCAGTCTTTTATTGCGGCTGAGATTTCTCGGCTTTTAGCAGAGGATATCATCGAGCCTTGTTCGTCGCCATGGCGCGCCCAGGTCGTTATTGTTAAGAACCCTCTACAACCTCACAAGAAACGGCTGTGCATTGACTATTCACAGACCATCAATCAATATACGGACTTGGACGCATACCCATTGCCGCGCATCGATGATATGGTTAATAAATTGGCTGAGTACACGGTGTTCTCAACATATGATCTAAAAAGTGCCTATCATCAGGTACCCTTGAAGGTCTCAGACAAGCAGTATACGGCCTTTGAAGCCAATGGACGGCTGTATCAATTTCGTCGCCTCCCCTTTGGGGTCACTAATGGAGTGGCTGTCTTCCAGCGAGCAATGGATGACCTGGTCAAACAGGAAGACTTGAAGGATACGTTTCCTTATCTGGACAATATTACTGTCGCAGGTCGCAATCAGCGGGAACATGACGCCAATCTCCAACGATTTTGGGATGCACTCCAGCACCGTAATTTGACATTAAATGCGGCTAAATCCATTGAGTCACAACCAACCATCAACATCCTTGGCTATTGTGTGGGCAATGGCATCATTAAACCTGACCCTGAAAGGCTTCGCCCACTCCAAGAACTCCCGCCACCTAAGAATCCGGCCTCCTTGCGCCGGGCCCTCGGCCTGTTTGCATACTATGCTAAATGGATTCCTAACTTCTCGGACCGAATCCAACCTCTACTGAAGGCCAGCACATTCCCACTAGACACAGCGGCTGTTGCAGCCTTTAACCTCCTGAAAAAACAGTTGGAGAAAGCGACTCTTCACTCCATCGATGAGAGTCTTCCTTTTGTCGTTGAGTGTGATGCCTCGGAGGTGGCGATCTCGGCCACTCTGAATCAGGAAGGTCGTCCGGTGGCATTTTTGTCCAGGACTTTTCAAGGGGCTGAGCTACATTATCCTCCAGTCGAGAAAGAAGCTACAGCCATCATAGAGGCAGTACGGAAGTGGAGTCACCTCCTAGCTCGCCAGCACTTTACCTTAATCACGGACCAGCGATCGGTCGCCTTCATGCTCGATAATCGAAAACGGACCAAAATTAAAAATAATAAAATCCAGCTTTGGCGGCTGGAATTGGCCTCTTTTGGTTACACCATCCACTATCGACCTGGCAAGGAGAATGTGGCTCCAGATACCCTCACACGAGCATTCTGCTCCGCCATGGCACCCTCTACGCTCGTAGACATCCATGATGGGTTGTGTCATCCGGGCGTTACTCGCATGCTACACTTCGTGCGGTCCCGAAATCTCCCATTCTCTACCGGGGATGTAAAGAAGATGTGCTCGGACTGCAGAGTCTGTGCGGAATTGAAACCTCAGTTTTTCCGCCCCTCGGGTGGTATACTCATACATGCGACCCAGCCAATGCAACGGCTTAGCATCGATTTTAAGGGGCCGTTGCCCTCTTCAACTCGCAACACTTATCTATTGACCATGGTCGATGAGTATTCCCGTTTTCCGTTTGCCTTTCCCTGCCCCAATATGCTGACGTCCACGGTTATCAGCTGCCTTGAGCAGGTATTTGCTTTCTGTGGCATGGCATCCTATGTTCATTCGGATCGGGGCCCTTCTTTTATATCAGGAGAACTCAAGGCCTATCTCTCGGAACGGGGTATTGCTGCCAGCAAAACGACGCCTTATCATCCGGTCGGGAATGGGCAAGTCGAGCGTTTTACCGCTATCATCTGGAATGCGGTACGTCTGGCTTTGAGATCTCGGGGCCTACCCAACCAGCAATGGGAAGCAGTACTTCCAGACGCATTACACTCCACACGGTCCCTCCTTTCGACCGCCACAAATACGACGCCTCATGAACGGTTCTTCTGATTTCAGCGTCGCTCATCCTATGGGATATCTCTCCCGTCGTGGCTGACTGCACCGGGACCAGTGCTACTCCGAAGATATGTCCGGGCGTCTAAGAATGACCCCCTGGTAGATGAGGTTGAGCTCACTGACGTCAACCCTACCTACGCCTATATTCGGTATCCTGACGGTCGGGAATCTATCGTGTCATTGCGGGATCTGGCTCCCTGCCCGCTGAAACATAGAGGGACACCAGGGGATGATATTGTACCAGGCACATCTCTGGGCTCGCCAGGTGCCTCTCATCACGATCTGGATCTGACGCCGGCTGGTACCTCACTCCAGCGTGCCGACCTGGGGCAGACTGACTATGAGCCCGTCGGGGCTCGCACGCGCAGCCACGATCCACCCTGTACCGTACGCTCGGAAACGGATCTGCCACAGCCCTGCCCGACACCCGTTCGGGCACCAGTACACAGTCAGGATCGTCCTGACCCCTCACAGAGCGGGCTGGATCACTCGGACTCTGGTCCACAGCCCGCGGTGGGTAAATGGGCTAGGGGCCCTCTACCGCTACGAGAACCCAAACGGGTGCGGCTCTCCCTCGTCCAGCGGCTACGAAATGGAGGGAGAATGTGGTAACACAATACAGCTTCCTGTGACTCGAACTTCATCCCGGCCTCCTAATCTTTTGGGGGGGGGAGAATGTGGTAACACAATACAGCTTCCTGTGACTCGAACTTTATTGCATCACTTCCTGTGATTAGTCCAGGATAAATACTGGACTGATCAGTTGGATCCTGGAGAGGCATAGAGTAAGACCTCTTTTGTATGTAGCACCTTTTTTAGTTGATTAAAGCTTACTTTAAGTTCACCACGCGTAAGGCTCATTCTTACGACAGGGCTGTGTCACGTTTATGGCATTTTTGACTATTTGACACAAGTGGAATATCTGGTCATTTCCATTAGGATGCATTACTCTACTCAATCCCTTTAAAACTCCAAGGAGGCTTCATTCCCTCAGTGTGTTATTTTTAGTGAGCGAGTTAACTCATTCACATTAATTTCCTCTCTGTACTGTTATAACACAACCGCTAACTTGTTTAAATGGAGGAGTGACTGTGATAAAATACCACAGGCAGGAGTTTAACTTGGATGTGCTGACCAGCGCGCTAAATATAGTGCACAGAGGAAATTAAGACCACTCAAGAAATTCTTTAATGTTTTCATTGAAGTTAAGGGTTGCCAAGTAACATCTGATACGCACATTCTCTGTATGTCTATTGAACCTGTTTAAACAGGGCAATGCATATTGGGGCAAAAGGAAAAACGAGAAGTCTTAAAATATTTATTTTGGCTTTGCCTGCGATGCCATGTTTATGGTTAGGCTGGGACTGTGCCCGCCAGTACTGGCCCCGGTATGCGGGGCTAGTGAGTGCGCTTCATTTGCATAGAGCTGGTGGATGCCCGCATCAGTGTATGGGTTCCTGCCAACCTTTAGGAACCTCCGAAGCCCACTGACACTGGCTGCACAGTCTAATTGCTGTTAAGTAAACTCTGAATCCATGCAGAGCTCAGGGGGTAGTTTCTCCCAGTGTTCTGGTCAATATTTATCCCTCAACCAACACCGTAAACAGATTATCTGCTCATTTATTTCATTGCTGTTTTGTGGGAGCTTGCTGTGGGCAGATTGGCTGCCGCGTGTAACGGTGACTACACTTCAAAAGTACTTCATTGGCTATAAAGCACTTTGGGATGTCCTGAGGTTGTGAAAGGTGCTGTAGAAATGCAAGTCTCCCTCCTTCTTTAAAGCTTTCTCTTCTTTCACTGTGACATCTTCTACTGCGGAGCAAGGTCAGTCTACAGTTTGAAGGGGGAACGGGATCTTTCCATTGTATAAAGGGAAGTAAGAATGACACCGATATTGCCGGTTACACAAAGGAACTGTTTCATTCTGGCAACACCGAAACTCCACGGGTTCAAAGCAAACAATCTCTGGTGTAGTCACTGGATCTGCCGCAATTTCAGGAACATACCTTTGAAGGTGGTGGTCTTTCCCGATCTTTGAAATTGTGAAAAAAAACAAAACAATAATGAAAACCGCACCAGACTCAATCATGTTGAATACGACCTTGATTTGTTTCTGCGATTTTGCGAGGACCCCTTTAAAACGCAATCGGCGGCAGGTTTTATGTTGCCTTTGTGACCTCTGGACTTGACTATTCCAACGCTCTCCTGGCTGGCCTCCCACATTCTACCCTACGTAAACTTGAGGTCATCCAAAACTCGGCTGCCCGTGTCCTAACTCGCACCAAGTCCCGTTCGCCCATCACCCCCTGTGCTCGCTGACCTACATTGGCTCCCGGTTAAGCAGCGCCTCGATTTCAAAATTCTCATCCTTGTTTTCAAATCCCTCCATGGCCTCGTCCCTCCCTATCTCTGTAATCTCCTCCAGCCCCACAACCCCCCCCGAGATATCTGCGCTCCTCTAATTCTGGCCTCTTGAGCATTCTTTGATTATAATCGCTCAACCATTGGCGGCCGTGCTTTCAGCTGCCAAGGCCCTAAGCCCTGGAATTCCCTCCCTAAACCTCTCCGCCTCTCTACCTCTCTTTCCTCCTTTAAGACGGTCCTTAAAACCTGCCTCTTTGACCAAGCTTTTGGTCATCTGCCCATATTTCTCCTTATGTGGCTCGGTGTCAAATTTTTTTGTCTTATAATACTGTCGTGAAGCGCCTTGTGACGTTCTACTATGTTAAAGGCGCTATATAAATACGAGTTGTTGTTGTTGTTTCATCACCGCTGTGTTCTGAATTACAAAGTTGAATAAGTGAAAAATATCTTACGAGACGCCCAGATCACCAATACTGGATGGTTGGGTAAGTCTCTTTTCTCACGCTCCCCTTCTGCACACACAGTTACATTGCGCACCTGAAGAATGCACAGCTCTGCTATGCGATGAGCTGAGTCCCTTGATTTCCCACCCTCCTCGCTGTAACATTAGCTCTCTCCAACTTCTCTTCTACACACACACACACATACACGCACAGGCATTTTCTGCTGTTTGTTCAAAACCCCCTCCAGTTCAAGGTTGTGTTTACTGTGCTCAGTCTGCAGCCTGGGGAACGGTGGGCTCTAATGTAGGATCATGTGTCTTTATCATTCCAACTCCTGTCTGGTATGGAGAGGGATGACTTGGGAAGGGACTTCTTTGCTTTGATTATGTAGCACTAAAACACGCCGTCTACCTGGGTGGTAGCCTGCGCACTTGCTCCACTGCCATGACAACACAAGGTTTAGACCAACACACCTTATGGCCTTCTGCATTCCTCTTCACATCTCATGGACAGCAGCCTTTGAAGATCCTGCAACGATATTTACCAATGCAAATTAATCAGAAAGTTCAAGCCCAGAAGTTAAGAGCTCTTTCTTAAAACTGCCAGGTAATAACATGAAAAGTAAAAGGTTTTTCTTTTTTTTTAAAACAAAAAACAGGTCTCAGAAAGCTGAAACCACTGCTGTAAGTAGCTTTCAAACACTGACATGTTGCTCCTTTCTAGAAGACCAGTTGGTCACTCTTTGTCCTGTCAGGTAAATTCAACATTACCTACCCTTCAGGTTGTGTTATATGGATCTCAAACTCACTGTCATAGCCTTTGTTGTCTCTATTTTATCAATAGAACTATGGCCATTATTTCTCCTTCCTCATGCTTCCTAGGTTCCAAATATGCCCCATCTACACATCCCTCCTCCCCTCCATATCTTCACTGTGTAATTAAAAAAACAACAACTTGGATTTATATAGTGCCTTTAACGTAGTAAAACGGCCCAAGGCGCTTCACAGGAGCGATTATCAAACAACATTTAACACCGAGCCACATGAGGAGATAATAGGACAAGTGAGCAAAAGCTTGGTCAAAGAGGTCGGGCTTAAGGAGCATCTTGAAGGAGGAGAGAGAGGCGGAGAGGTTTAGGGAGGGAATTCCAGAGCTTAGGGCCCAGAGAGCTGAAGGCACGGCCGCCAATGGTGGGGCGATTAAAATCGGGGATGAGCAAGAGGCCAGAATTACACAGCCTCCCGCCCTAACTCACCCTTTCCCAGGACCTCAACACCGTGCAACTCCTGAAATTCCTCAGTCTTTCTTTCCTCCTACAAGCTACAGGTTTTTAAAACCCAAGTCAACTAACCTTCATTTACCCACAGTAATTTACAGCACAGAAAGAGGCCATTCATCGGGAGAAACATCAACACATGGACTGCAGAGGTTCAAGGAGAAGGCCCACTACCACATTCTCAGGGTAACTAGGGATGCAATGAGGCTTTGCCAATGTTACCCACATCCTGAAATCAAAGAAAAACACTGTATCAAAACCCGTTATCTTTTTAAAAGCTTCTATTAAATGCGTTCTTAGTTTTCTCTACTCCAACCCCTCTACTAGAGTGTCTCCTCAGAACTATAGTTTCCCAACCCTGCTATTATCCTGATGAATCTATGCTGGACACTCTCTATGACATTAATGTCCTTTGTATAATGGTGCACCCAAAACTGCACACAACACTTGAACTGTGGCCCAACTAATGTTTTGTAGAAATTTATCATTACTTTTTTTACGCTTGTACTCTATGCCCTTATTTATAAAACCCCAAATTCGATTGTTTTTTTTCTGGCTTTATCTACCTGCACTTGCACTTTGAGGGCATTATGTACTTGAACCCACAGTTCTGTCTATTTATCAACAGCAACAACTTGCGTTTATATAGCACCTTTAAAGTAGTAAAAAGTCCCAAAGCGCTTCACAGGAGCGATTATCAAACAAAATTGGACACCGAGCCACAGAAGGAGATATTAGGACAGATGACCAAAAGCTTGGTCAAAGAGGCAGGTTTTAAAGGAGCATCTTAAAGGAGGAGAGAGGCGGAGAGGTTTAGGGAGGGAATTCCAGAGCTTAGGGCCCAGGCAGCTGAAGGCACGGCCGTCAATGGTGGAGCGATTAAGATCAGGGATGCGCAAGAGGCCAGAATTGGAGGAGCGCAGAGACCCACACCCTTCAGTGTATACTCTCATTCCTCACTTTTTCTCTCAAAATGTATTGGCACACATTTATCCATCTTAAATTGCATCTGACACTCGCCTGCCTGTTCCGCTAACCTCTCGATGTCTACCTAAAATCTTGTACCATTCGCCTTGCTGTTTGTCAAACTTCTTACTTTTGTGTTGTTAGCAAACTTCAAGATTGTCTTCCCAAATCCAAGTCCAATTCCTCTATGTATACTGAGAATAAAAGTGGACTCGGCACGGACCCCTGGGGTACACCACTTCCAACCCTTCTGTAGTCTGTGCAACACCCATTTACCCCAGCTCTTTGTTTCCTGTCCACCAACCAACTTACGTTCCATGCTGCTCCATTTGCTCTTATACTAAATGTCTGAATTTTCTGAACAAGCCTCTTGTGAGACACCTTGTCAAATGCCTTCTGAAAATCCATATGCATAGAATTACATAGAAAGTACTGTGCAGAAACAGGCCATTCAGCCCAACAGGCCTATGCTGGTGTTTATGCTCCACGCAAGCCTGTACGCTGCACATACTACATTCCCTTTATCCATTCAATCTGTCACTTTTTCAAAAAAAAACTCTATTAAATTTGTCGAACACAACTTGCCTTTAACAAATCCATGCTGGCTGTCCTTGATTAACTCATGAAATTTGAAATGTTGATTGATTTTATCTCGAATTCTAGATTCGATGCGTTTGCCCACAACTGATGCTGGACTATATGACGTATAGTTACCCGGTTTATGCTTCTCTCCCACCTTGAGCAAAACTGCTGAATTGGCTACACTCCAGTCCCACAGTACAGTTGAAAAATTGTGATCGGAGCCTCTGTGTTCCCCTCGCTAACTTCTTTCTGCTGCCGAGGGGGTGCATTCCATTGACTTATCTATTGTAAGTTCAGCTGTCATTTTGCAGAACCAATTCAGTTTCTAAACTAATGAGAAAGAAAGAACTTGCATTTATATAGCGCCTTTCACAACCTCAGGATGTCCCAAAGTGCTTTACAGCCAATGAAGTACTTTTGAAGTGTAGTCACTGTTGTAATGTAGGAATGGCGGCAGCCAATTTGCGCACAAACAGCAATGTGATAATGACCAGATAATCTGTTTTAGTGATGTTGGTTGAGGGATAACGATTGGCCCAGGACACCAGGAAGAACTCCCCTCTTCTTTGAAATTGTGCTGTAGGATCTTTTACGTTCACCTGAGAGGGCAGACGAGGCCTCGGTTTAATGTCCCCCCGTTTTTGCACAAAACTATCAAAGAAGAAAAGTTTAAGAAAAGTGAAGATCCAGCGATAGCAAGTGTTACTTCTCAGTCCTGTGTAATCACTGAAAATATGTAAGAGGAGAATCACTGAGTATGAAATTCATGCAAGAAGTGAGCGGTGGGTGGGTGGGGGGTGGTGTGGGGGAGTGGGGGTGTGTGGGGGGTGTGGGAGGTGGGGGTGTGGGGGGGTGGGGGATGTGGTGCGGGGAGTGGGGGTGTGTGGGGAGTGTGGGGTGTGGGGGGTGTGGGAGGTGGGGGTGTGGGGGGTGGGGGATGTGGTGCGGGGGTGTGGGGGGTGTGGGTGTGGGGGGGGTGGGGGGTGTGGGTGGGGGGTTGTGTGAGTGTGGGGGAGTGTGGGTGGGGGGGGGTGTGGGGGTGGTGGATGTGGGTGGGGGTGTGTGGGGGTGTGGTGGGTGTGGGTGGGGGGTGTGGGGGTGGGTGGATGTGGGTGGGGGTGTGGGGGGAGGTGTGTGGGGGTGTGGGTGGGTGGGTGTGGGTGTGGGGGTGTGGGGGTGGTGGATGTGGGTGGGGGTGTGTGGGGGGGTGTGGGTGGGGGGGGTGTGGGGGTGGTGGATGTGGGTGGGGGTGTGTGGGGGGGTGTGTGGGGGTGTGGGGGGGGGGGTGTGGGTGGGGGGGTGTGGGGGGTGTGGGTGGCGGTGTGTGGGTGGGGGGGTGTGGGTGGTGGGGTGTGGGGGTGTGTGTGGTGGGTGGGGGGGTGTGGGTGGGGGGGGTGTGGGGGGTGTGGTGGTGGGGTGGGGGGGTGTGGGTGGGGGGGTGTGGGGTGTGGGTGTGTGGGTGTGGGGTGTGTGGGTGGGGGGGGGTGGGTGGTGGGGTGGGGGGTGGGGGGTGGGGGGGGGTGTGGGGGGGTGGGTGGGGGGGTGTGTGGGTGGGGGGGTGTGGGGGTGTGGGTGGTGGGGTGTGGGGTGTGTTGGGTGGGGGTGTGGGGGGGGTGTGGGTGGGGGGGTGTGGGGAGTGTTGGAATGTGGGGTGGGGTGTTGGGGGGGTGTGTGGGGGTGTGGGGGTGGTGTGTGGGTGTGTGGGTGGGGGGTGTGGGGGGTGTGGGTGGGGGGGTGTGGGGGTGGTGGTTGTGGTGGGTGGGTGTGGGGGTGTGGGAGAGGGGGGTGTGGGGGGGTGGGGATGTGGTGTGGGGGGGTGGGGGGTGTGGGTGGGGGGGTGTGTGAGTGTGGGGGAGTGTGGGTGGGGGGGGGTGTGGGGGTGGTGGATGTGGGTGGGGGGGTGTGGGGGTGTGGTGGGTGTGGTGGGGGTGTGGGTGGTGGTGGATGGGGGTGGGGTGTGGGGGGATGTGTGTGGGGGGGTGGGGGGGGGTGTGTGGAGTGTGGATGTGGGTGGGGGTGTTGGGGGGGGGTGTGGGTGGTGGTGGGGTGGTGGGGGGTGTGGGTGTGGGTGGGGGTGTGGGTGGGTGGGTGTGGGGGTGTGGGGGGTGGGGGGTGTGGGTGGGGGGTGGTGGGGGGTGTGGGGGTGTGGGGTGTGGGGTGTGGGTGGGGGGTGGGGGTGTGTGGGGGTGTGGGTGTGTGTGTGGGTGGGGTGTGGGGGTGTGGGTGGGGGTGTGTGGGGGTGTGGGGGGTGTGGGGGTGTGTGTGGGTGGGGTGTGGGGGTGTGTGTGGGGGGCCGGTGGGTGGGTGGTCAAGGAAGGCGGATGGGCAGCTGTGGTCCTGGGATGAAGGCTTGCGAATTATCGAGGCCTCTGTATTCTAACAACTTTCTGTATGAAAAAAAATTCTCTAACTTCCCTTATCATTATCCTAGTGATAACCCTTCGTTAGTGGAAGCTTTTACGAATCTTTGAAACATACAGTTAATCTTTGAGGGACCAAATACTTTTTCTAAGAAAGATTCCAATCACAATAGTTTTCAAAAACAATATTTTAAACAGTCCATAGATGCTGAATGCTAGAGTCACAGTAAGAGCTGGTCCCTGTTAGTTTGCAGAGGTAGAGAGGTAGAACTCTAATCTTGAATTACTTGACGATCAGTGTGAATATGCCACTATAATCTCATGACAATTGAATTCTTTAACTTTCATTAGCCTTAAAATGGTTGATACACTGCACAACACAGGCTGTGTTTTATAACCTGACAACTGTGCATCAATTATTTAAACGGAAATATGAAACCTGTGAGGTTTCGCTCTGCAAAGTAAGACCTTATAAAATAATGAGCCTGGATCAGGGTGTGGGGAACATAGGAAGGAACATAGGAAGAGGAGGCGGCCATTCAGCCCCTCGAGCCTGTTCCGCCATTCAATGAGATCATGGCTGATCTGTATCCTAACTCTCTCTGCCCGCCTTGGCTCCCTATCCTTTCATACCCTTGTCGAGCAAAAATCTATCGATCTCAGATTGAAAATTATTAGTTGAGCTTTGTATCTACAGCTTTTGTGGGAGAGAGTTCCACACTTCTACCACCCTTTGCGTGAAGAAGTGTTTCCTATCTTCTCTCCTGAATGGCCTGGCTCTGATTTTAAGGTTATGTCAGCTTGTTTCCCCCACCAGTGGAAAAGGTTTCTCTTTAACTACCCTATCAATTCCTTTCAAGATCCTAAAAACCTCAATTAAATCACCTCTTAATCTTCTATATTCCAGGGAATACAAGCCTAGTTTATGTAATCGCTCTGCATAATCTAACCCTTGGAGCCCTGGTAACATTCTGGTGAATCTACGCTGCATTCCTTCCAAGGCCAATATATCCTCTCTAAGGTGCGGTGCCCAGAACTGTACACAGTACTGCAGATGTGGTCTAACCAAGGCTTTGTATAGCGGGGATGGGGACAGGGACGGCGGGGGGAGCGGGGGGCGGGGGGGGGCGGTGGAGGGGGGGGGAAATGACATTGAGATCGTGGCTGTGTTTGATTAGATTCTTTTTGTGAATCAATTCCCCAAACTCTAGGAACCAGTTTAGAGGACGTTGTAAGCTGAGTATTGTACTGGACTATTTCTAACTCCCTCCCGTAATCAAACAACGTGTGGCTTCTGTAAAAAGTCTCTGGACTAGAAATTCGATGGCAGTGTGTCCGTTCTTCAGGTGCAAAAATGGGCACCTATGCATCCAATATGGCGGGTCCTCGCGTGTGAGCCAGAAGCGTCCCACCCGCCGGAGTGGTAAAGGCAGAAAAAGAGGCAAATCAATTTCTAGGTCTCTGTCAGAATCCTAGAATCATAGAATGGTTACAGCGTGGAAGAAGGCCATTCGGCCCGTCGAGCCCGTGCCGACTCTCAGCTAGTCCCACTCCCCCGCCCTTTCCCCGTAGCCTTGCAAATTTTTTTCCTTCAGATACTTACCCAACTCCCTTTTGAAAGATAAGTTTGACTCTGCCTCCACCACCCTTTCAGGCAGTGCATTCCAGATCCTAACCACTAGCTGCGTAAAAAAGTTTTTTCTTACGTCGCCTTTGGTTCTTTTGCCAATCACCTTAAATCTGTGTCCTCTGGTTCTCGACCCTTCTGCCAATGGGAACAGTTTCTCTCTATCTACTCTGTCCAGACCACTCATGATTTTGAACACTTCTATCAAATCTCCTTTATATCCAAAGGCAATGTGCATCTGTCCACAATATCATATAGAATGGTCAGTGGAATCAGAAGGTTGTCCTGACCCCCTTCATTAAAGCACAACACAAAGTATTACAAAGTATTTACAGCACAGCAAAAGGCTATTCGGCCCTTCAGGTCTGTGCCGGTGTTTCTGCTCCACACGAGCCTCCTCCCACCCCTCTTCATCTCACCCCATCACCATAGCCTTCTATTCCTTTCTCCCTCATGTGTTTATCTAGCTTCCCCTTGAATGCATCTATGGTATCCGTCACTACTAATCCACATGGTAGCGAGTTCCACATTCTCACCACTCTCTGGGTAAAGTGGTTTCTCCTGAATTCCCGATTGGATTTATTAGCGACCATCTTACATTTATGACCCCTAGTTCTGGTCTCGTCTGCAAGTGGAAACATCTTCTCTACGTCTACCCTATCAAACTCTTTCATAATCTTGAAGACCTCTATCAGGTCACCCCTCAGTCTTCTCTTTCCTAGAGAAAAGAGCCCCAGCTTGTTCAATCTTTCCTGATAGTTACAACCTCTCAGTTCTGGTATTATTCTGGTCAATCTTTTTTTTGCACCATCTCCAGTGCCTCTATATCCTTTTCGTAATATGGAGACCAGAATTGTACACAGTACTCCAAGGGTGGTCTAACCAAGGTTCTATACAAGATATTAGCCTGATGATATTGGAATCCTTCACACATGCGCATGACGTTCCTGTGGCCGCTATTTTAATGCATTCGTTAAACTGGTTTGTTTCGAATGCCTTTTCGTCGACTCTAACCTTGTGAACAAAGAAACATTGGACGAAGGCTTTAAACATTTGTACGGTAACATTGCTTACAGGAAATTCCAGCATATGCAATTTTAAACATACCCCACTTTTTATACTAAATATGGGTGACACTGCAACAAAATTAATGGTGCTGTTTTTTTTTTAAACAAGAAATATTTACAATTTGCCGGCTGAAAAGGGCTCATTTTTAACCTTTGTGTTCCTGGCCTGCTAGAAGCATATATTATAACTTACTAGGTGTTAGCCTTGGCTCAGTGGTATAACTCTTCCCTCTAAAGGTTATGAGTTCATAGCCCCACTCCAGGAGTTCAACCTAGAAATTAGTTGGCTCCACGCCTGTTTACTGGTGTAAAGCAGTCGCTTAAGCATCCAATATGGCGGGTGGCAGGTGTGCGCACATTCCGCACTGGAAGTGTGTCGTCCGCCATATTGGTAAAGGTGGACGTATAGGCCTCCAGAGCTCAGGCCTGTTCCAATACACCCAGTCCATCCAAAACAGCCAGGTCATCCACTATGCCCAGGAAAAGCTGGCCCCTTGGAGTTACTGGGTTTGGGTTAATGGGTATAGTCAATGGTTATTCTGTTGCAATTTTAAATCAGTTTTCTTCCCTTATATCATGGACCAATCCCTGGCCAGGTGAGCCACTCTCCGCCCTCTGCTAATGTCATTCTATAACTGGCTGCCTGGAGTTGTATGTGTGGAATACAACCCCTGCCCCCCTGTGATATCCCTCAAGGTGGATGGGGCGCACAGAGCTGAGTTCATCATTTCACAACAGAGCCACATGTTGTTATACATTGTACAAACAGCTCCAATAAATAGGGAAGACCCACCCAGAACTGGTTCAGACAATGGGGGTAATTTTAATTTTGGCCGATGGTATAAAATGGATGATATCGAATTGACCGCCTGTTATAAACCTCATCTGATTTTCCTTTCCATTAAAGTCAATTGGCCGTGATGTATGACGGGCGGTTAATTCGATATCGCCCGTTTTACACTATCGCCCAGAGTTAAAATTACCCCCAAATGTTTGATAAAGGGGTTAATTTTCAACGCTGCCTCCTGGGCAGTACATAGCGGAGCGGATCACCTGACCATTGTACATTGAACTCAATGGTATGAAAATGGGGCGAGTTCTCCAATGGGCGGGCGTTTTGCTCTGTCAGCTACCACCCAGGTGGTGAAAGTACCCCTAGGGTCTCACCTGAAATATCAGCCGTTATGTCAACTATGGCTCAATGGGTAGCACTCTTGCCTCTGAGTCAGAAGGTTGTGGGTTCAGAGTACCACTCCATGCAACTTGAGCACAAAAATCGAGGCTGCCGCTCCCAGTGCAGCACCGAGGGAGTGCTGTATTGTTGGAGGTCTTTTGGGTGAAATGTTAAACCGAGATCCCATGGCACTATTTCGAAGAAGAGCAGGGGAGTTCTCCCCGGTGTCCTGGCCAATATTTATCCCTCAATCAACGCCTAAAATAGACTATCTGGCCATTATTACATTGCTGTTTGTGGGAGCTTGCTGTGTACAAATTGGCTGCCGCGTTTCCTACATTACAACAGTGACTATGATTCAAAAAGTACTTAATTGGTTGTAAAATTGCTTTAGGACATCCTGAGGTGGTGAAAGGCGCTATGTAAATGCAAGTCTTTCTTTCTTGATCAGAGCTATGTGTTTTGTTAATTATTGGGTACAGTGGTGCCCGACTGCAGCCACCGCCTGACACGTGGGGTCTTCCGCGACCAGTGGCAACCCCAACGTCACGCTGGCGGATTGACTAAGGCGGGTGGCCATGGAGCGAACGGTCAACAGTAAAGGGTCTTCTTGCACACTGGCCGCAGTGAATCTGGCGAGTTTATTTGAGGGTCACTTCTGCCTTTGGGCCGCTGGCAGCAATAGCAAGCTTTACACCTGATACGAAAGCAACTTTTCTCTTTCAGATCCTGACTGACCAGCCCTACATTTTCTGATTTAAACCTAGGGTAGATAGACAGAAGCTATTTCCACTGGTTGGGGATTCTAGGTCTAGGAGGCGGACTTCAAAAATTAGAGCCAGACCTTTCAGGAGTGAAATTAGGAAACACTTCTACACAGAAAAGGTGGTAGAAGTTTGGAACTCTCTTCCGCAAACGGCAATTGATGCTGGGTCAATTGTTAATTTTAAATCTGAGATTGACAGCTTTTTGTTAACCAAAGGTATTAAGGGATATGGGCCAAAGGCGGGTATATGGAGCTAGATTGCAGATCAGCCATGATCTCATTGGATGACGGAACAGGCTTGGGGGGCTAAATGGCCTCCTCCTGTTCCTATGTTCCTGACCATGCTGACCCTGGTGAAAATCCCGACCTGAACTGTTAACCCATCCTTCTGGGCTTGTAGTCCCTCGAGTCTAGAAGATTAAGGGGTGATCTAATCAAGGTGTTTAAGATGATTCAAGGAGTTGACAGGGTAGATAGAGAGAAACTATTTCCTCTGGTAGGAAAGTCCAGAACAAGGGGGCAGAACCTGAAAATTAGAGCTCGGCCATTTAGGAATGATGTCAGCAAACACTTCTTTACACAAAGGGTAGTGGAAATCTGGAACTCTCTCCCCATAAAGCTATTGCGGCTGGGGGGGGGGGGTCAATTGAAAATGTCAAAACTGAGATTGATAGATTTTCATTTGGTAAGTTTATTAAGGAATATGGAACCAAGGCAGGGAGATGGAGTTAGAATAGAGATCAGCCATGATCTAATTGAATGGCGGAACAGGCCCGAGGGGCTGAATGGCCTCCTCCTGTTCCTATCTTCCTTCCCTTTCAAATGCTGAGCGACCGGCGGCACTTTCTATTTTTATTTCAGATTCCTAGCTGTTGTGAAATTTCCCCCCCCCCGCCCTCCTTTCTCTACAACGGGCTGCGCAGTTTAAATAAACATTACCTCATAGGTCGTCGTTCGTTTTAATCCATTTCCAATTCTTATTTCAGCAGATGTCTCGCAGCACGAGAACGATGCAAAGCAGAGGCGGAGAGAAAGGAGCTGCATGTTCAAACAACACGGCACTGAAAACGCAGTCACCAAACCCTCCCCATTACTGGATGAAGAATGCGGAATGTGTGCACCTCGCAGCGAACAGCTGAAAGACGGTGTGAACAGACAGCCCTCAGGAGGAGCTGCCGTGGAACACGGACTGAATGGAGGTGTGAAAGGTGATCAGTCGAACAATGGCCCTCGGAAGGTGTCAAAAGATGTTGCCCAGTCCAGATTAAGTGTTAAAAGGTGATGAATACTGTGCAGTTGAAGTTGGTGAGACTGCCACATCTGCTGATCGAGCCTCCCTGTTATAATATAGAGCTCGATCCAAAGCAGCTCAATGTTTTCCCCGACTGTTAACACCACGTCGGGTATAGTGCGGGTTGGCTTTACCAGCAGGGGGGTGAAAGTAGTGGCCAAAAAACATGGCTGAGGCCCTTCCACAGTACGAATACTGCTACTAAGAGAAAGAAAGACTTGCCTTTTCTGGTCAATGGGTCACCATTGACCAGAAACCTAACTGGACCAGCCACATAAATACTGTGGCAACAAGAGCAGGTCAGAGGCTGGGTATTCTGCAGTGAGAGTCTCGCCTCCTGACTCCCCAAAGCCTTTCCACCATCTACAAGGCGCAAGTCAGGAGTGTGATGGAATACTCTCCACTTGCCTGGATGAGTGCAGCTCCAACAGCACTCAAGAAGCTCGGCACCATCCAGGACAAAGCAGCCCGTTTGATTGGCACCCCATCCACCACCTTAAACATTCACTCCCTCCACCATCGGCATACCGTGGCTGCAGTGTGTATCATTTTTTAAAAATTCGTTTTTATGGGATCTGGGCATCGCTGACAAGGCCAGCATTTATAGTCCATCCCTAGTTGCCCTTGAGAAGGTGGTGTTGAGCCGCCTTCTTGAACCGCTGCAGTCCATGTGGTGAAGGTGCTCCCACAGTGCTGTTAGGTAGGGAGTTCCAGGATTTTGATCCAGCGACGATGAAGGATCGGCGATATACTTCTAAGTCAGGATGGTGAGTGACTTGGAGGGGAACTTGGAGGTGGTGGTGTTCCCATGCGCCTGCTGCCCTTGTCCTTCTAGGTGGCAGAGGTCGTGGGTTTGGGAGGTACTGCCGAAGAAGCCTTGGCAAGTTGCTGCAGTGCATCTTGTAGATGGTACACACTGCAGCCACGGTGCGCCGGTGGTGGAGGGAGTGAATGTTTAAGGTGGTGGATGGGGTGCCAATCAAGCGGTCTGCTTTGTCCTGGATGGTGTTGAGCTTCTTGAGTGTTGTTGGAGCTGTACTCATCCAGGCAAGTGGAGACTATTCCATCACACTCCTTACTTGTGCCTTGTAGATGGTGGAAAGGCTTTGGGGAGTCAGGAGGTGAGACACTCGCCGCTGAATACCCAGGCTCTGACCTGCTCTTGTTGCCACAGTATTTATGTGGCTGGTCCAGTTAAGTTTCTGGTTAATGGTGACCCCCAGGATGTTAATAGTGGGGGATTCGGCTATGGTAATGCCATTGAATGTCAAGGGAAGGTGGTTAGACTCTCGCTTGTTGGAGATAGTCATTGCCTGGCACTTCTGTGGCGCGAATGTTACCTGCCACTTATCAGCCCGAGCCTGAACATTGTCCAGGTCTTGTTGCATGCAGACATGGACTGCTTCATTAACTGAGGAGTTTAAATGGCGCTGAACACTGTGCAGTCATCAGCGAACATCCCCATTTCTGACCTTATGTTGGATGGAGCAGCTGAAGATGGTTGGGCCTAGGACACTGCCCTGATGTCCTGGGGCTGTGATGATTGACCTTCAACCACCACAACCATCTTCCTTTGTGCTACGTATGACTCCAGCCAGTGGAGCATTTCCCCCTGATTCCCATTGACTTCAGTTTTACTAGGGCTCCTTGATGCCAGACTCGGTCAAATGCTGCCTTGGTGTCAAGGGCAGTCACTGTCACCTCACCTCTGGAATTCAGCTCCTTTGTCCATGTTTGGACCAAGGCTGTAATGAGCTCGGGAGCCGAGTGGTCCTGGCGGAACTGAAACTTGTATTTATATAGCACCTTTAACACAGTGAAACATCCCAGGGTGCTTCACAGGAGCGATTATCAAACAAAATTTGACACCGAGCCACATAAAGAGATATTAGGGCAGGTGACCAAAAGCTTGGTCAAAGAGGTAGGTTTTAAGGAGCGTCTTAAAGGAAGAAAAAGAGGTAGCGAGGCGGAGAGGTTTAGGGAGAGAATTCCAGAGCTTAGGGCCTTGGAAGCGAGAGAGCTGGGGAGTAATGGGATCTTGATTGCCAGTGTTCCTACCTTCAGCACTGACACGAGTGGTAGGAAATCAAAGGCAGGATGTCATCTTTGATTCAGGTTTGGATGACAGAAACTTATAGTGGGGCTCAAGAGCCAAGAATCAGTCATCAATTTGCTCCTGTGTATACTATAAATAAGACACTAGTCTGTTCTGATAGGGTGCAGAATCTGTGACTACTAACTAGATTCTCAAATAACCAAACAGATTAACCTTGCTGTTTGTGGGAACTTGCTGTATGCAAATTGGTTGCCGTGTTTCCTACATTACAACAGTGACTACACTCCAAAAAGTACTTCATTGGCTGTAAAACGCTTTGGAACATCCGGTGGTCGTGAAAGGCACTATATAAATGCAATTCTTTCTTTCTTTCATAGAGGATAATAGGAAAAAGAATGCAGTTTACAGTCAATGCTCTGATGAATCGATTGTTTTAAATAGGCTTCACTGTAATATTCATTAGATGATCACCGATTTTCATCGCTCCACCATTGGCGGCCGTGCCTTCAGCTGCTTCGGCCCTCAGCTCTGGAATTCCCTCCCTAAACCTCTCCAACTCTCCACCTTCTTTAAGACACTTGTGAAAACCTCCCTCTTTGACCAAGTTTTTGGTCACCTGTCCTAATATCTCCTCCTTCTTTGACTCGGTGTTCATTTATTTGTCTGATTAACGCTCCTGTGAAGCACCTTGGGACATTTTACTACGTTAAAGGTGCTATATAAATGCAAGTTGTTGTAAGGGACATTAAAGCCACAGGGAGTGTTCAGCAATGACTGACCAGGATGATGCCAGGGATGGGAAACCAGGAGATGCGTAAGATACTGGGAGTAGGCTAAGAGCAGATTTAATGGAGGTTTTTAAAATGATGAAGAGATTTGATACAGTGAATAGGGAAAGACTATTTCCTCTGGTTGGGGACTCAGTGACGAGGGGATCATCAATTGAAGACTGACACTAAGAGAGGTTTGGAGAAATGCCTTTACTCAGAGAGTGGTTGGTGCTTGGAATGCTTTGCCAAAGGATAGTTACGGTAGACACCATTGTATCTTATAAAGGAAAGTTGGATAATTATTTAAAGCAGAGGAATATGCAATGCAATGGGGAGCGAGTTGGGACAGTGGGATTAGTTTTGGATTTCTCTCACAAAGGGCTAGCACTGACACGATGGGCTGAAAGGCCTCCTTCTGGGCTGTATGTTTCTATGGCTCTAGAAAGAAAGAAAGACTTGCATTTCTGTAGCGCCTTTCACGACCACCGGACGTCCCAAAGCGCTTTACAGCCAATGAAGTACTTTTTGAAGTGTAGCCACTGTTGTAATGTGGGAAACATTACATTAATTGTGAAGCAATGATGTAATTTTTAAAAAAATTATTCGTTTATGGGATGTGGGCATCGTTGGCAAGGCCAACATTGATTGCCTATCCCTAGTTGCCCTCGAGAAGGTAGTGGTGAGCCGCCTTCTTGAACCGCTGCAGTCCGTGTGGTGAAGGTTCTCCCACAGTGCTGTTAGGGAGGGAGTTCCAGGATTTTGACCCAGCGACGATGAAGGATCGGCGATATACTTCCAAGTCAGGATGGTGTGTGACTTGGAGGAGAACTTGGAGGTGGTGGTGTTCCCATGCGCCTGCTGCCCTTGTCCGTCTAGGTGGAAGAGGTCGCAGGTTTGGGAGGTGCTGCCGAAGAAGCCTTGGCGAGTTGCTGCAGTGCATCTTGTAGATGGTACACACTGCAGCCACGGTACGCCAGTGGTGGAGGGAGTGAATGTTTAAGGTGGTGGATGGGGTGCCACAATTCATGTCACAACAATGTGACTTTTACTCGAAAATGCTGTTGCCTCTTCCCAAAGTGGTGACAATACCCTTTGTAAGGACAAGGTTGCTCTGTGTAAAAAATTATCCCCGAGACCATTCAATGGGACTGGAGACCTGAAAGCAGAACAATACCCTCTTATAAGCAGAGTTTGCTTTTGTGGTTCCAGTGTACATTTATATAGTGCCTTTCACGATGTCTCAACGGGTTTTACAGCCAGAAAATTACTTTTTGAAGCATAGTCACTGTTGTAATGTAAGAAACGCAGCAGCTAATTTGCACACAGCAAGTTCCCACAAACAGCAATGTGTTTTAGTGATGTTGGTTGAGGGATAATTATTGGTCAGGACACGGGGGAGAACTCCGCTGTTCTTGTTTGAAATAGTGGCTGTGGGATCTTTTAGGGCCACCTGAGGGGACAGACGGGGCCTCGGTTTAACATCACGTGCAAAAAGACAGCCCAGTACTCCCTCAGTACTGGAGTGCCAGCTCAGATTTAGTGCTCAGTGTCACTGGAGTGGGACTATGAACCCATGACCTTCTGGTTTAGAGGCAAGTGTGCTGCCCACCAAGCCATGGCTGACTGAGGTCAGAGGCTGGTAAAACTGTGATGATCTGAGCGAGCTGCTCCGCCTCCTAGATTCATCAAAGAGTTTCCAGTTGGCCGTGGCTTGACTCACGGGCTTTTCCAGGTAAAATCAAACCAACATACACAAGGAAGGGCGAGACAAGACCATCAGCCCCAGCAGACCAGCACTATCAGGCCATGCTGCGATCATGTACGCCACTGATCCACCCCCCTAACCACACAACCTGCCGGATGAGGTGGGGGTGGGTGGGTGGGGGGGTGGGGGCGGGGGAATCACCAATTCAGGATAAACTCCGACTTACTAAAGGGCAACCAAGCAAATCTTCACGGGAGCATCGAATCATAGAATCTTGCAGCACAGAAGGAAGCCCTTCGGCCCATCGTGCCTGTGCCGGCTCTTTGAAAGAGCTCTCCAATTAGTCCCACTCTCCCGCTCTTTCCCCACAGCCCTGCACTTTTCTCTCTTTCAAGCATTTATCTAATTCCATTTTGAAAGTTACTATTGAATCTGCTTCACCTCCCTCTTAGGCAGCACGTTCCAGATAAAGACCATTTCATTTAAATAGCTGAGTGGAGTCCAAATGGTGTACTTTGTGCATAGTCTGTTTGAGGACAGATCTGAATGGGCTGAATGGCCTTTCCTCCTTCTTATGTTCTGATGAGTGGCAATTATTCCTCACATACCAGTCCTAATGCATTGGTTAATTACAGCTGAAAGATTAATTCCTGATAGTAAAACTTCCTAGTATTTTCATACTTGTCCGTAAGCTCTGGTTTTTAAATCGGTGGCTCCTTAAACATTGTTAATGTTTTATGTTATATGAAGCTGAGTGTCACAGAATTCAAAAGATGGAATATGCCGTTTGCACACAGCACGTCACATAACCCTGCTCTCTGTCTGCTCCATCTCCTCCTGTGTCTGTCTGCTCCGTCTCACGCAGTGTCTGTCTGCTCCGTCTCAGTGTCTGTCTGCTCCGTCTCCCCGTGTCTGTCTGCTCCATCTCCTCCTGTGTCTGTCTGCTCCGTCTCCCCCTGTGTCTGTCTGCTCCGTCTCCCTCTGTGTCTGTCTGCTCCGTCTCACGCAGTGTCTGTCTGCTCCGTCTCCCCCTGTGTCTGTCTGCTCCGTCTCACGCAGTGTCTGTCTGCTCCGTCTCCCCCTGTGTCTGTCTGCTTCGTCTCACGCAGTGTCTGTCTGCTCCGTCTCCCCCTGTGTCTGTCTGCTCCGTCTCACGCAGTGTCTGTCTGCTCTGTCTCAGTGTCTGTCTGCTCCATCTCCCCCGTGTCTGTCTGCTCCGTCTCCCCCGTGTCTGTCTGCTCTGTCTCCCCCTGTGTCTGTCTGTTCTGTCTCATGCAGTGTCTGTCTGCTCCATCTCAGTGTCTGTCTGCTCCGTCTCAGTGTCTGTCTGCTCCGTCTCAGTGTCTGTCTGCTCCGTCTCAGTGTCTGTCTGCTCCATCTCAGTGTCTGTCTGCTCCGTCTCTCTCAGTGTCTGTCTGCTCCGTCTCTCTCAGTGTCTGTCTGCTCCGTCTCAGTGTCTGTCTGCTCCGTCTCTCTCAGTGTCTGTCTGTTCCGTCTCTCTCAGTGTCTGTCTGCTCCGTCTCTCTCAGTGTCTGTCTGCTCCGTCTCTCTCAGTGTCTGTCTGCTCCATCTCTGTCTGTGTTTTTCATTTCCTCTCACACTTGTGGCAAACTGGACTAAGTTAGCCATCATGTAAAGAAAGCTGTTTGTTTAGAAGCAGGCTAGCCAGGGGCTTTATAACTAAATGATCCAACATGGTTTCTTGTGTAAATGTGTACTGATAAAATCAGCTGCAGTTGATCTGAAATGGTTCAAAACCCGTGTGTGTACAGAACCTTTGATTCTTCCAGCAGATGTGGATTTAGAATTTCAGCGGGAAGCCGAGAATCAATTTGATTTTGGATTCGCTGAACAAACAAGGTGCTGAGTGAAGGCCGGGTCTGCAAAACAAGGCCCAGGCCAGTGACTTGATCCCAGCTCCGGAGCGGGCCGATGATCGACATCTGTCTGTATCAGTTTCATCCTTTGAAATGAAAGAAACTGCTTTCTCTACAGGCAGCTGCTTATCAACTGGGAGGCTGGCTGTGTCAATGCGTTTCGTAGAAGCTAAACTCAAACAAATCACTTCAACAGATGTCCCTGGGAGTCATTGGGAACCTTACTACTGCCACCTATGGGCCCAATGTTACAAACAGTGCTGATTATGATTTTTTTTCTCTGGCACAATTCAGTTCGGTGCTTTCTCCCATTGAGTCGTCACTTCATGAGCTGGTGGTAATTATATCCTTACCCCCCCAATCTCTGTAACCTCTTCCAGCCCGACAACCCTCCGACATCTCTGTGGGGAAGGTCCATCGCCACCTTCTCAGGGGCAACTAGGGCAGGGCAGGGCAATAAATATGAACGGCCTCACCAGTTTCGCCCACATCTGAAGAACAAATTTGGAAAAAACTATTGCCGAGGAAGAAATTGATTAAAAAAAGGAAATTCGCAACCTGTAGACGCAATACATCCTCTCGCAGATTCCTTGCTGTGAATCTCTGGGTTTAGGTGAAGTTTAATTCTGGGGGGGTTTAAGACTCTCATGATGCGATCCATTGATTGGATTACACTCGGAGGTCTCCTTAGCGCCCAGATCTCTGTGCTCCTCCAATTCTGGTGTCTTGCGCATCTCCGATTTCCTCCGCTCCACCATTGGCGGCCGTGCCTTCAGCTGCCTGGGCCCCTAGGCTCTGGAATTCCCTCCCTGAACCTCTCCGCCTCTCCACCTCTCCCTCCTTCTTTATGTCGCTCCTTCAAAACCTACCTCTTTGACCAAGCTTTTGGTCACCTATCATAACAATGCTTTGTGGTGCCGAGTTTTGTCCGCTATCGCTCCTGTGAAGCGCCTTGGATGTTTTACCTCGTTAAAGGCGCTGGATAAATGCATGCTGTTGTTGTAATCATTAATTTTTGAGAGTGGACATCGTTATATAGCATCTGCCTGGAGCGCACTGGCTATCGGTTTACCGCTGCCACAATGAAAAGCACATTAAATGGAACAAGACCATCACCGTGAAACGCCAAATGGATCCGTGAGTATCTTGAAGGCAGAAAACAGGGCCCGCTGAAGCATTCTGTGCAGGGAGGCCCGAAGCCTGCCTCGCTCCTCCCCAGTGAATTTTGAAAAGGGGTTCTTTAACAGGCTAGACCCCAAATTTACATATTTAAGGGACCTGACGTCTGTTTAAGGTGTCGAAGAAAACTGGCAAGGCACACCAATTTCTACCTCATTGGGCCGTATATTCCGATGCCTACGGGTGTGTATGGGCTGTGTACACACCCGTAGGGACATCGGAAATGCCGGTTTCAGGCATGCGAATCCTCTTGACAGATCGGACGCCTGCCCTGGAGAAGGGCCTCTGCGGGGGGAGAGTTCCACTTTATGGAGAACCTCCGCCCGCAGAAAACCCTTAGAAATCTTACGCCTGGTAAAAGCATGGCGTAAGGCCTGCTTTTACCAGCATAAGCGTCGTAAAAATGTAAAAAAAAATGTTTTCCAGTCATTTATCATTTAAAAATACTTTTAAAAAAGCTAAGTTTATTTTTAGCCTGTAAAAAACTTTGATTATTTTTTTCAAAAAATTTAATTTTTGTTTAAAATATTTAATTTATTGTAATTTCAACTCATTTAAAAAAGTGATTTTTAAAAAAAAAATTTATTTAATGTTTTACTGTGTTTTGGGGGTGATCGCCATTTATATATTTGACAGGTCTATCTCTCAAGTGTACGAAGGGAGATTCCCTTCTCCTATTGGCTCCCCATGGCCCACATGATCCCAGGGACGCTTGCGAACCGCCTGCGCCCCTGGGAGACGAGGGCCCTGCGCATTTCGAGTTGGAGAGGCCCAGGAGCGGAAGTGTCCGGACCTCGTGAGCCCTCAGGTAAGGGCGTAGATTTTTTTTCCAGATCAGAGGCCTCCGCACGCGGGAAGCCTCCGATGGGAGAATACGGCCCATTATCTTTTATGAAAGAAAGGGAGAACTTGCATTTCGATAGCACCTTTCCCGTCCTGAAGACCTCCCAAAGCTCTTCACAGCCGACGGATTACTTTGGCAGCGCAGTCACTCTTGTTACGTAGGCAAATGGAGGAGGCAATCTGCGTTCAGCATGATCCCACGGAAAGTAACGAGACGTGTTGCATTGAGGGATGATTGTTGGCCAGAACACTGGGAAAATGTCAAATTAATCTCTCTGCTTTTCATTGTGACAGCAGTTGGGTGTTAGCTGTCCGAATATCTCTTTATGTGGCTCGGTGTCAAACTTTGTCTGATAATCGCTCTGTGAAGCGCCTTGAGATGTTTTAAAAAGACTTGCATTTATATAGCACCTTTCACCTCAGGATGTCTCAAAGCGCTTTACAGCCAATGAAGTACTTTTGAAGTGTAGTCACGGCTGTAATGTAGGAAACCCGGCAGCCAATTTGCGCACAGCAAGCTCCCACAAACAGCAATGTGATAATGACCAGATAATCTGTTTTAGTGATGTTGATTGAGGGATAAATATTGGCCCCAGGACACCGGGGAGAACTCCCCCCTGCTCTTCTTCGAAATAGTGCCGTGGGATCTTTTACACCCACCTGGGAGAGCAGACGGGGCCTCGGTTTAACGTCTCATCCGAAAGACGTCACCTCCGACAGTGCGGCGCTCCCTCAGTACAGTACTGGAGTGTCAGCCAACGTTCCCGCTAAGCTGCGCAGCCGCGCAGTCACCTGCAAGATCCCGCGCAGGCCGCTCACCAGCTTTTCCATTGTAAATACCTCCCATGCGAAAAATTTGAATGGGCCGTGCATTGGAGGAGGCAGTGCAGCTTACGGGGGACATTGGTGTCAGCCTAGAGTTTTGTGCTCAAGGGTCCGGAGTGGGACTCAAACCCACAACCCTCCGACTCAGAGGCAAGAGTGATACTGAGTCAGAGCCACGGCTGACGTACGTACTACATTAATGACGCTATATGAATGTAAGTTGTTGCTGTTGTTGTTTGGTGCATGGTTTTTGCAGACTGTTGTTCCAAATAATGGAGCGGGAATTTTCCAACTTTGTGCTTCCGGTGGGGAGCCCAGGCTTGGATCTCCAACTTGGGCTGAGTAAGCAGATATTCAGTCAGAGCCACAGTAAGGGTGCAAACACATCAGTACCCCTGGATTAGGGTGAGAGAGAGGAGAAAGAATCAGCCAGGGTCCCCATTCCTGATCACTATTCAGTGACCGTGCTGTAAAATATGTGCGTGGAACACTGGGTGAAAAAGGACATGCATTTCTCCAGCGCCTTTCACCACCTCAGGACGTCCCAAAGCGCGTTACAGCCAATGAAGTATGTTTGAAGTGTAGTCACTGTTGTAATGTAGGAAACGCGGCAGCCAATTTGCACACAGCAAGCTCCCGCAAACAGCAATGTGATAATGACCAGATAATCTGTTTTGTAGTGATGTTGGTTGAGGGATAAATATTGGCCAGGACACCGGTGGAGAACTCCCCTGCTCTTCCTCTTCTGACTCCGAGGCGAGAGTACCACAGCTGACAGCTGCATAAGGGCAGGATCGGGATCAGCTGCTCTCATGGTTGAACAGCCAACGTGCACTCACCGCTCAGGATCGCAGGTGAAGAACGAGCACAGGAGGGCCGCTAGTGCCCGTGGAACCAGACCCCAGCACAAGTCAACGGCTGTAGGTCAGGAAGGTAAATGCTGGGGGTATGGAACCTGACAAATTGGCCATTGGAGTATGAATGAGCGTCTAATGGGACTAAATGTACAGCATGGAGCCAATGGATATGATGGATCAAAGGTCAATGGCACAAGAGGATAGCATGTAGATGGGCAGAATACAATTTTTGTGGACAAGAGCTCTGTGTACAGGCTGGAGTATGGGACTCACCATATAGACGTTTAAGTGAAATGTATCACTTTTACCAGCTGGGCAGCTCAGAATTCCCCTCTCTACAAAGAACTCTTCCCGTTGTTTGCTTAAATAGATTGGAATGTAAAATGCCACTGATCAATCCTGGCTCTTTAACCCTTTCCACAGTGGACAGGATTGGCTGAAAAGCACAAGGTGCAACACCGAGAGCTCAAATAGCAAGGTACGTCTGGGAGTTTGCCTTTGCTGATCGTTGCCTGAATTTCCAAATCATAGAATGATACAGCACAGAAGGAGGCCATTTGGTCTGCCATGCCTGTGCTGGCTCTTTGAAAGAGCTATCTAATTAGACAAGCTCACAGCACCATACTCAACTTTAGACGGTTTACACTCAAAGAATCGGGGACATAATATAGAAAGTATGGAAGCAACAGGTGGCCATTCAGCCCATCAAAGCTACTATTGAACCATAGAATCATAGACTGATACAGCACAGATGCAGGGAGGATGTTTGCCCTGGCTGGGGAGTCTAGAACCAGGGGTCACAGTCTCAGAATAAGGGGGTCGGCCATTTAAGACTGAGATGAAGAGAAATTTCTTCACTCAGAGGGTGGTGAATCTTTGGAATTCTCTACTCCAGAGGGCTGTGGAGGCTCAGTCGTTGAGTATATTCAAGACAGAGATCGATAGATTTTTGAATATTAAGGGAATCAAGGGATATGGGGATAGTGCAGGAAAGTAGAGATGAGGTAGAAGATCAGCCACGATCTTATTGAATGGTGGAGCAGGCTCGAGGGGCCGTATGGCCTCCTAACTGCTCCTATTTCTTATGTTCTTATAGAAGGAGGCCATTCGGCCCATCATGCCTGTGCCGGCTCTTTGGTAGAGCTCTCCAATTAGTCCCACTCCCCTACTCTTTCCCCATAGCCCTGCAAATTCTTCCCCTTCAAGTATTTACCCAAATACCTTTGGAAAGTTACTGTTGAATCTGCTTCCACCACCTTTTCAGGTAATGCATTCCGGATCATGTACCAGAAATGTACTAGTGATCTATTAAAGTCCCTGATGAACTGCATCTACATCATGGAAGCAAAGCTGAGCTTAATCGTGATCCTTCTTCCCACTTTCCAGGATGACAATGATTCGGAGCAGGAACCCTGGCTTATTTTTCTCCTTCCTGCCCCAGATGTGCTGGGGTCCAATTGTCGCACCCTTACAGATGACTGAACTCAGTGCCTGACCTTTCCAGCAAAGGTCAGTGGACAGCAATGAGGAGCCAAGGAAAGCCATCGTGGATGCTAAAATCGAGGGCTAGCCGTGTGCAATTTTGCAATGGGGTTGCAGAGTCAGGCTGGGAACCAGAATGTGGCACCTTCCTCTTCTCAGAGGTTCACCTCACCCTCTACCCACTAATCCATTGATTGCATTTATATAGCACCTTTCACAACCTCAGGACGTCCCAACACTTTTATAAACCTTTAAACCTTTATAAAACACTGGTTTGGCCTCAACTGGAGTATTGTGTCCATTTCTGGGCACCGCATTTTAGGAAGGATGTGAAGGCCTTAGAGAGGTTGCAGAAAAGATTTACAAGAATGATTCCAGGGATCAGGGACTTCAATTACGTGGATAGACTGGAGAAGCTGGGGTTATTCTCTTTAGAGCAGAGAAGGTTGAGAGGAGATTTGATAGAGGTGTTCAAAATCATGAGGGGTCTGGACAGAGTAGATAGAGAGAAACTGTTCCCATTGGCAGAAGGGTCGAGAACCAGAGGACACAGATTTAAGGTGATTGGCAAAAGAACCAAAGGCGACATGAGGAAAAACTTTTTTACACAGCTAGTGGTTAGGATCTGTAATGCACTGCCTGATAGGGTGGTGGAGGCAGATTCAATCGTGGCTTTCAAAAGGGAATTGAACAAGTATCTGAAGGAAATAAATTTGCAGGGCTACGGGGAAAGGACAGGGGAGTGGGACGAGCTGAGGTGCTCTTGCAGAGAGCCGGCACGGGCTCGATGGGCCGAATGGCCTCCTTCTGTGCTGTAACTGTTCTATGATTCTATTCTAACATGCCTTACAGCCCATGAAGCGCTTTTGAAATGTAGGA
Organism: Squalus acanthias; assembly: GCA_030390025.1. NCBI lineage: Eukaryota > Metazoa > Chordata > Chondrichthyes > Squaliformes > Squalidae > Squalus > Squalus acanthias. The sequence continues at coordinate 92,733,568 of CM059437.1, read as the reverse complement.
AACGTGGCAGCCAATTTGTGCACAGCAAGCTCCCACAAACAGCGATGTGATAATGACCTGATAATCTATTTTTTGTGATGTTGATTGAGGGATAAATATTGGACAGGACACCAGGGAGAACTCCCCCGCTCTTCTTCAAGATAGTGCCATGGGATCTTTTACGCCCAACTGAGAGGGCAGACGGTGCCTCAGTTTAACATCTCATCCAAAAGATGGCACCTCCGACAGTGCAGCACTCCCTCAGCACTGCACTGGAGTGCTCAAGTGTCTGGAGTGGAGACTTGAACCCACAACCTTCTGACTCAAAGGTGAGAATGCTGCCCACTGAGCCATGGCTGACTTCGCAAGAGGCTCCTGGCACACTATCTGCAGCAGCAGGGAATTGGCTGCCCCGTGTGCCCATTAATCAGAGGCCGTTACCAAGAATACGGCCTGGATGAGGTCATATGACTCCTTTAATTGAGAGAGAAAAAAATAGTACCACACATAGCCGCACTGAAAAACAGTGATATCATAACCGCCACTTGCTGTAAAAGACTAAAGAGGTAAAAAAATAACCTTTCCTGTTATGATTAACCCACCCAACCTTAGCTGACTGATTGCTATTCCTCAGATCAGTTTTCAGCATTCGAATCGTTCTGTGCCAGTGTTTCTGAACTATATTTGACTCCGTATTAAAAATAAAATACAGATTTGGGCTCGCCGAGGATGCTGGGCTTCAGTGATATTGCTCCTCTGGGGGAAGGGGGAGAAGTCTTGGCCTGGTGTAAATGTTGGCTTCACATCCTGTATGCTGGGCTGTGTTCATTAATCCTCAGTGAGATGTACAGGCCTCCCAGGAAATGCTCTGCCAACAGCTCCCTCTGCACTTGCAAACTGGAATATTCTCATCCAACCACTTAGACACGTAGCACATGGAACTGGCAGCATTGCTTAGTCTAATAGGGAACTATGTGCTGGTGGATACAAGGGTAAATTCAGTGATCTCTCACTACTGGCGAGGAGACAGGTTCGAAGGGAGCATGGGTCAGAGATCGAGCTACAACCCTGTAGCCCTGGCTCTCTGACTGTGATCCCCCTGAGTGCAGCTCCCTATTGGGAGCAGATATGATTACAACACCAACCCACCCAGCCTTAACTGACTGATTGCTCTTCCTCAAATCCGTTTTCAGCATTTGAATCGTTTTGTGCCAGTGTTTCTGAACTATATTTGACTCCGTATTAAGAGCCTGCTTCTGTGAGCATATTGCAAAATTGCCTATTCCTAGCCCACAATTTTTTGCATAGAATGACATAGTATTTGCAGCACAGAAACAGAACATTCGGCCCAACTGGTTTATGCCGGTGTTTACACTCCACACGAGCCTCCTCCCACCCTTCTAACCCCATCAGCATATCCTGCTATTCCTTTCTCCCTCATGTGCTTATCTAGCTTCTCCTTTTCTATCTATAACGGATTTTTGGCTCCTTATTGCTTTCCATTGACCTTTTCGGGCAAGTGCACTTGTGTGAATATTGAGTGAGGACTGGGCTGGACTTGGCTGTCATGCATGCTGCAGTCAGATAGCCTTTTATTAAGCTCATACGTGAAGACTGTCTGTTTTGGTGTGGGACTGGAGTGTCTGCTGATACTCACAGGACGCTGTCCCGTGCCAGCCGTGGCTCAGTGGGTAGCACTCGCACCTCCGAGCCAGGAGGTTGGAGTTCACAGTCCCAATCCCTCCAGAGACTTGAGCACAAAATCCAGGCTGACACTCCAGTGCAGTGCTGAGGGAGTGCTGCACTGTCGGAGGTGCTGTCTTTCGGAGGAGACGTTAAACCGAGGCCCCGTCTGCCCTCTCAGGTGGACGTAAATGATTCCATGGTACAATTTGAAAGAAGAGCAGGGGAGCTTTTCCAGTGCCCTGGGGCCAATATTTATCCCTCAATTAACATCTAAAACAGATTATCTGGTCATGTATCTCATTGCTGTTTGTGGGAGCTTGCTGTGCGCAAATTGGCTGCTGCGTTTCCTACATTACAACAGCGACTACACTTCAAAAAGTACTTCATTGGCTGTGAAGCGCTTTGGAACATTGTGAAAGGCGCTATATAAATGCAAGTTATTCTTTCTTTACCCTCAGTATGTGCCAGTGGTCGAAAACAAACCAAAAAAGGCTCGTAAAATTATATTGTGTGTTTTTCAACATGTTTCACTTGCATTGCTTTGGAGTGTTGGAGTCTATAGTGTCCATGGATGGGGGAGTAGATGAGTGATTCTAATATTAGGGCTGAACTGCAATCAATGTCAATGCAACGACCCAAGAGGGAGGAGACAGGCTAGCAGCTGGTCGCAGGCATTTCAATAGCGCTCACCATCTAACACACAGACACTCCTCTATGAAGACTGCACTTGTAGCACCAGGTCTTCAAAACACTGCTAAAGACATCGGGTAATTTCACTCTGCAAGAATTTCAGGCTTGCGTGCCAAGAAGTTCCACCTGCCCTTTAAAACAGGGGAGCGAATTTCCGAGTTATTTCAGGGCTGACTGTTAAAGTAGACAAGTCTGAAAAAGCACAAAGCATTCGGATGAACTGCTGATCTGTGATGGTGGCATCCAGTGTTATTAAAGGAGAGCTCGTAATCGAGGGAATGCAAACTACCAGAGACGCAAATGCAGCAAAGATAACAGCGTTGGAGCTACTCAATAACATCTGTTATCTGGTGCTCTTCACAGTGTGGGGTAGATCGCGACTTTGCCCAGTGGTGTAAAATGAATGACTGCGAGTCGGTCGCTAGCATCTGAGAAAACTTTCCTGACTGGAAGTTTTACATCTCTCCCAATTGACTTCAATGGAAATAAAATTGGGGAGAGATGTGAAACGGGCTGCCGACTCACTATCGCCCATTTTACACTATCGCACAAAGTCAAGATCTACCCCTCCCTATCTCTGTAACCACCTCCAGCCCCCACAACCCTCTGAGATCTCTGCTCTCCTCCAATTCTGGCCTCTCGCGCATCCCCGATTTTAATTGGCGGCCGCGCCTTCAGCTGCCTGGGTCCTAAGCTCTGGAATTCCCTCCCTAAACCTCTCCGCCGCTCTCTTCTCCTCTCTCTCCTCCTTTAAGATGCTCCTTAAAACCTAACTCTTTGACTAAGTTTTTGGTCATCTGCCCTAATATCTCCTTATGTGGTTCGGTGTCAAATTTTGTCTGATTTACGCTCCTGTGAAGCGCCTTGGGACGTTTTACAACGTTAAAAGCGCTATATAAATACAAGTTGTTGTTGTTATGCACGACACTCCTGAGAAAATGAGTTATAGGTTCCAAGGGATTCATTGTACTTAATGTGCACTAATGAATGTGGCGATAAATAAATGATGAAGAATTTTGCATTATTGTCTCATTGCAAGGGCAATACGGTGAATATAATTGACAGAGTCTTGCCACAAAATGATCCTGTGTCCCCATGGCTCAGTAGATGAAATGCACCTCCTAGCGTGTGAAAGACCAGGAGGCATCCACCTATAATCTCTTGGTACGGGCAGCATTACCAAGTCTCAACTGGGATAGAAGACAGGTGCAACAATTGGGCTCAGTGTCCTTGGATTTACGGGAAAAAAGAAAGAAAGACTTGCATTTCTATAGCGTCTTTCACGACCTCAGGACGTCCCAAAGTGCTTTACTGAAGTACCTTTGAAGTGTGGTCACCGTTGTAATGCAGGAAACACGGCAGCCAATTTGTGCACAGCAAGCTCCCAGAAACAGCAATGAGATTATGACCAGGTAATCTAGTTTAGTGATGTTGGTTGAGCGATAAATATTGGTCCAGGACATTAGGGAGAACTCCCCCTTGCCTAGAGCGAGCGTTTGCTTATGAAGGTTCAACTATACTGCGTCAAATAAGTGGAAATCAACCTGCTCTGGATCCAGTGACTCTGACTGTAAAGTTTGTGTGTGTGGGGAAATTTAATGAGGGCAAGATTTGGCTCTGCCGCGATGCTCAACACAGTCGAATAGTCCGCTGGCACTCATGGTCTAGGATGAGATGTTAAACCGAGGCCCCGTCTGCTCTCTCTCAGGTGGACGTAAAAGATCCCGCGGCACTATTGCGAAGAAGAGCAAGGGAGTTCTCCCCGGTGTCCTGGGGCCAATATTTATCCCTCAATCAACATAACATAAACAGATTATCTGGTCATTATCACATTGCGGTTTGTGGGAGCTTGCTGTGCGCAAATTGGCTGCCGCGTTTCCCACATTACAACAGTGACTGCACTTCAAATAGTTCTTCATTGGCTGTAAAGCACTTTGAGAGGTCCGGTGGTCGTGAAAGGCACTAATTAAATGCAAGTCTGTCTTTTTTTTAATTGCAGAGTCACTTGGGCGAGGCATCAGCCTGTACGACGGCATCTGACCAAGAATAAGCTCCTTCGGGAGAGATGTGGAGCAAATGGTTCGATGACACAGAAATGGGCGGCAGAGAAAAATGGTCCCTTTCTGTAGCGCGGCAGGACGGAGTAGTCAGACATTCCTGGACAAACACTCGCTTGAAGTCTTCAGACACAACAATGTCAGGCCCCTGGCCCCTCCTGGTATAAACACGACTGTGGGAGGACTAATGGTCTTTCACGGAGAAACAGAAAAGGGCAAATCGCGTCTGGGATCACGGTAAAATATTTACGGCTAAAATAATAAAGAGAGAAGGCTTGTAAATAACTTCAAAAACATTAACATATTGCTGACATTAATGAGCCATTCTAATAGTTCGGTTCTCACATTTATTTTATTTTTTCTGACAAAATAAACTCCAATCTTTTCCCAATGTCTCAGTGGAGTGTCAGGAGTCATTACTCACTGCGACTGAAGGCAGTTTCAGCTGTAGGATATACACACACACACACACCATCATTTCACAAAGTCTCTTGGTGGCCTCATATTTTGCGCGACACAGACAATGGTGAAACAGTCTTTCTGTTAAGTAAAGCTGGTTGCTGCTCAGCAATGTAAAAGTAAAAAAAACGGTTTTATTCTCAGATTTCTAGTCGTGCTTGCTAAAGGGGAACTATATTCATCTGGAGTGTTGCACAGTTCTTGAATGCTATAACGTTGGGCTATGTGTGTGCAATATATCAGACTCACTCTGTCACCCTTGTAACTCTATCTTATGCATCAGTGACATTATAAATGGGCAGTCGTGCCCACAGCTCACTGGTCACATTCATAATAGTATCAGCCGTGACTCAGTGGGTAGCACTCTTGCCTCTGAGTCATGGAAGGTCGTGGGTTCAAGTCCCACTCCAGAGACTTGAGCACAAAGTCTAGGCTGACACTGCAGTGCAGTACTGAGGGAGTGCTGCACTGTCGCAGGTGCCGTCTTTTGGATGAGACGTTAAACCGAGGCCCCGTCTGCTCTCTCAGGTGGTCGTATAAGATTCCACGCCACTCTTTTGAAGATAAGTTTTCCCCGGTGTCCTGGGGCCAATATTTATCCCTCAACCAACATCACGAAACAGATTTTCTGGTTGTTATCTCAGTGCTGTTTGTGGGAGCTTGCTGTGCGCAAATTGGCGGCAGTGTTTCCTACATTGCAACAGTGGCTGAGCTTCGAAAGTACTCTGTTGGCTGTGAAGCGCTTTGGGACGTCCTGAGGTCGTGAAAGTTCTTTCTTTAAATGTTTAGACAGCGCACGCTGTCCAAGCATCTCAACTAATCGCGGGTAGATGTAAAAAGCGTGCACGGGAGTCTACGGACCGGGACCCCGGGGTCACACTTTACACCTGGTTTGACATCGCACGGGACTTCCGACTGAACACGGTGATAAACAAAAAGCGGTGTGTGAAACTACCACCTTCGGGGAGCCTCAGTCAGCTTCTCTCCGAGGGTTACGCCAGGCCCCGATTCACACGACAACTTTAGTGCTGGTATGAAGCAGAAACATGCAATAAAAATTGAAGAACTAACAAGGCCAAGAGTGCAGGCGTGTCCCCTGTAAAAACACCTCTGATTCTGACAAGTTTATTTTCAATGCAACTGGAGATATCGAACATGTAATGCAGATTAACTGGAAATGTCAGGTTGCATAGTGGTCGTGAGGTGTTTGTAATTGCTCCTGCACCGTCAGTAACACCTCTGTTATCTCATTTTCAGATCACTCATCATCCCTTGAATTAAATTAACTTCATATTCTCTTGGATTAGAAATTCCAAATCGGATACACGTGTGGATTTAGGGGCTCCTTGTACTTTAACCAAATAATTTGACAGCGAGAATCACGATTTGGGGCAGCTTGTAAATCGAGTTCCGCTTCACCTAATTATTCATCGATGTCAATAATTTGCAGCCTCTTGCAGTTGGTTATGAGGTTCACTGACTCCACAGTACAATAGGAACGCAGGCTTGGTGTTGTCACTAAATATGGAATACATATTTTTATGACGTTCACTCTGACCCTGATAATTACAGAACTAGCTTGTCAACTCCGTCTGGTTAACCATTCATTCTGGAATTCAATCTAAACAAACACGACATCTAAAATGTGTCACTGTCTGCAGATGAAAGTTAGCAGTAAAATGCCGATATTTACTGCCCCGATGAATAGTTTGATCAGGATAGTTTTATGCTCTGATTAGGAGTTCCACACATGTGAATGTTGGTGCCCAGAATTACACTTGGATTAGGAATGCATCGTTCCCAGAGGATCAAGCGGGCGAAGTCTCCTAGCCAATTTATCCTAAGCCTTTGACCTTGAGGATAGAGTTAGGCTCAGTTTGATGGGTTCACATATGTAGGCCCATAAAATGTCAGGCTTCTATAGATCCCGTGAGATTTGCCGTGAATAGGTAGTCTCAGTTCCATCAAGTGCTGGCACAGATGTAAAGAAGACATATTCATTCATCTATTCTAGAGAGGGGCTCCGTACAGGTGCGTCTTTTTTTTTTATTCGTTCCTGGGATGTGGGCGTCACTTGCAAGGCCAGTATTTATTGCCCATCCCTGATTGCCCTTGAGAAGGTGGTGGTGAGCCTTCTTCTTGAACTGCTGCAGTCTGTGTGGTGAAGGTACTCCCACAGTGCTGTTAGGGAGGGAGTTCTAGGATTTTGACCCAGCGACGATGAAGGATTGGCGATATACTTCTAAGTCAGGATGGTGTGTGACTTGGAGGGGAACTTGCAGGTGATGGTGTTCCCATGCGCCTGCTGCCCTTGTCCTTCTAGGTGGTAGAGGTCGCGGGTTTGGGAGGTGCTGTCGAAGAAGCCTTGGCGAGTTGCTGCAGTGCATCTTGGAGATGGTGCACACTGCAGCCACGGTACGCCAATGGTGGAGGGAGTGAATACATAGGATTACATAGGATTACATAGGACATACGGCACAGAAACAGGCCATTCGGCCCAACCAGTCCATGCCAGCGTTTATGCTCCACATGAGCCTCCTCCCGTCCTTCCCCATCTAGATCTATCAGCATAACCCTCTATTCCCTTCTTCCTTATATGCTTGTCCAGCCTCCCCTTAAATGCATCTATACTTTTCGCTTCAACCACTCCCTGTGGTAGCGAGTTCCACATTCTCACCACTCTTTGGGTAAAGAAGTTTCTTCTGAATTCCCTATTGGATTTCTTGGTGACTCTAGTTATGCTCTTCCCCACAAGTGGAAACATTCTCTCTGTATCCACTCTATCAAAACCTCTCATAATTTTAAAGACCTCTATTAGGTCACCCCTCAGCCTTCTCTTTTCAAGAGAAAAGAGACCCAGCCTGTTCATCCTTTCCTGATATGTATACCCTCGCATTTCTGGTATCATCCTTGTAAATCTTCTCTGCACCCTCTCCAGTGCCTCTATATCCTTTTTATAATATGGCGACCAGAACTGTACGCAGTACTCTAAGTGTGGTCTAACCAAGGTTCGATACAGGTTTAGCATAACTTCCCTACTTTTCAATTCTATACCTTTAGAAATAAACCCTAGTGCTTGGTTTGCTTTTTTTTATGGCCTTGCTAATCTGTGTCACAACTTTTAATGATTTGTGTATTGGTACTCCGAGATCCCTTTGTTCCTCTACCCCATCTAGACTCGCACCCTCCAAGTAATAAGTGTCCTCCCTATTCTTCTTACCAAAATGTAATACCTCACATTTATCTGTATTGAACTTCATTTGCCAATTATTTGCCCATTCTGCAAGTTTATTAATGTCCTCCTGTAATTTGTTGCAGTCCTCCTCAGTATTGACTATCCCCCCCAATTTGGTATCTTCCGCAAATTTAGTAATTGTGCTTTTGATTCCAAAGTCTAAATCGTTAATCTAAATTGTGAACAACAGTGGTCCCAGCACTGATCCTTGTGGAACACCACTGCCCACCTTCTGCCACTGTGAAGAGCTACCCTTTACCCCTACTCTCTGCTTTCTGTCTTGAAGCCAGCCAGCAATCCATTCTGCTACTTGTCCCCTGACTCTGCATTCTCTGACCTTGTTCATCAGTCTATTATGGGGTACCTTATCGAAGGCCTTTTGAAAATCTAGATAAATTACATCTACTACATTACCATTGTCTACTTTCTCTGTTACCTCTTCAAAAAATTCAATGAGGTTGGTCAAGCAGGACTTTACCTTTTGAAATCCATGCTGACTATTCATCCCTTATAGCTTTATTCATCCATGGAGTCTCATTATGTTCTTGGTTTCTAGATGTTCTTCTATTTTCTCCTTTAGTAGGGATTCCATTATTTTTCCTACCACTGATGTTAAACTGACTGGTCTATAATTCCCTGGACATGTTCTATCCCCCTTCTTGAATATAAGTATTACGTTAGCTATCCGCCAGTCCTCTGGCACTACACCTTTTTCTAATGAATTATTAAATATGTGTAGCAATGCCTCTGCTATCTCTTCCCTAGATTCTTTTAAAATGCGTGGATGCAATCCATCCGGACCAGGGGTTTTATCCTCTTTGAGTTTGGTTAGTTTATTTAATATATCACCTCTTTTTATTTTAAATGTACTTATCTCCTTACTAATCTCATCATCCAATGTCATGTCCACCTGTTCTATCTCCCTGGTAAATACTGAAGCAAAATAATTATTTAATAATTCAGCCATCTCTCTATCATTACCTATGGTATTATCACGTCTATCCCTTAATGGCCCTATTCCCATCCCAACCTTCCTTTTTTTATTGATGTGCCTGTAAAATATTTTAATATTTTTTTTAATGTTCCTTGATAATTTAATTTAGTTCCTTTTTCCCTTCCTAATTGTTTTTTGACTTCTCTCCCAATCTCTTCGTATTCTCTCTTATCATGCATCCCCCTGCTGTCTATGTACTTAATGTATGCCTCTTTCTTTACCCTCAATTGTTCCCTTATGGCTTTATTCATCCATGGAGTCTCTTTAGTGTTTAGTTTGTTCTTTCCTTTTAGTGGAATATATTGTTCCTGCACTCTGTTGAACACCATTTTAAATGTTGCCCATTGCTGTTCTACATCGTTGTTTGCCAATATTGTTGCCCATTTTTTTTCCCCAAGTTCTATTCTCAACCCCTCAAAATCAGCTTTTCTCCAATCTATTACCCTGGTTTTCGTCATACTTATGTCCTTCTCAATTATCATCTTAAAGCGTATTATATTATGGTCACTATTGCCTAGACGTTCCCCTACTTTTACTTCTCTTATCTGCTCTGGTTCATTCCCCATTACTAGATCCAATAGCGAATCCTCCCTTGTTGGGCTTTTTACATATTGGGTTAGAAAGGAGTCCTGTACACATTGTAGGAACTCCATTCCCTTATCCCCCTTTACCTACCTCTTCTGTCCAATTAATATCAGGGTAGTTGAAATCCCCCATGATTATTATTCTATATGTTTTTTACTCATTTCCCTAATTTGTCTGTATATTTCTTCCTCCACCTCCCTTCCACTGTAGACTACACCTATTAGTGTGATTGATCCTTTATTATCTTTTATCTCTATCCATATGGATTCTATTTTTGTCTTGCTGATAGCTTTGTCACTTTTTTCTACTACCATTATGTTATCTCTAAGAAGTACAGCTACTCCACTCCCCTTTTTCCCTCTCTATCTTTTATAAATATGTTATACCTTGCAATGTTCAATTCCCAGTCCTGATTTTTCTGTAGCCATGTCTCAGTAATCCCTACTATGTCTGGTTCCTCGCAATGCATGATTGCCTCCAGCTCCCCTGTTTTATTACGGACACTGTGTGCATTGCTGTACAGAGAGTTTAACTCATTTTTAATAGGATTTCCTCTCATTTTATGTTTAACCATCTTTTTAGACTCCTGTCCTGTAACTCTATTTATTCCCTTGCCATCGATGTCCTCCCTTACTTTATTCTTTCCTATGCTCTCTTTTTCTGTTTCATTTATAATTAGGCTGGTTATGTTTCTTGTAGATCCCTCCCCCCATCTTACTAGCTTAAAGCCTTTGCTGCCTCCCTATTTACCTTTTCCGCGAGGACACGTGTCCCATCCTGGTTCAGGTGGAGCCCATCCCATTGGTACAGCTCCTTCCTGTCCCAGAACTGGTGCCAGTGTCCCATGAAAAGGAACCCCTCTTTCCCACACCAGCCCTTTAATTCACGTGTTAATTCTCCTGATCTGTCTGCTCCTATGCCAATTTGCGCGTGGCTCAGGCAATAAATCAGAGATTATTACCCTCGAGGTTCTGCTTTTGAATTTAGAGCCTAACTCCTGATACTCTTTCAGCAGGACCTCCTCCCTGTTCCTACCTATGTCATTTGTTTCAACATGGACCATGACAACTGGATTTACCCCCTCCCTTTCCAAGTTCCTCTCCAGCCGCCGTGAGATATTCTTTACCCTGGCACCGGGTAGGCAACGCACCCTTTGGGATTCTCATTCTTGGCTGCAGAGGATGCTATTTATCCCCCTAATTATAGAGTCCCCTATCACTACCACATTTCTATTCTGCTCTTTCCCCCCCTGCCAGATTATCAAAATCCACGACAGGGCCTTGGACAATGTGGACCACTTTCCATACCTCGGAAGCCTACTGTCAACAAGGGCAGACGTCAACGACGAAGTCCAACACCGCCTTCAGTGTGCCAGTGCAGCCTTCGGTCGCCTGAGGAAAAGAGTGTTTGAAGACCAGGACCTCAAACCCGGCACTAAGCTCATGGTCTACAGAGCAGCAGTGATACCCGCCCTGCTGTATGCCTCAGAGACATGGACCATGTACAGCAGGCACCTCAAAGCACTGGAGAGGTACCACCAACGCTGCCTCTGCAAGATCCTGCAAATTCATTGGCAGGATAGGCGCATCAACGTCAGTGTTCTTGCTCAGGCCAACATCCCCAGCATCGAAGCTTTGACCACGCTCGATCAGCTCCGATGGACATGTCACATTGTCCGCATGCCCGATACGAGACTCCCAAAACAAGCGCTCTACTCGGAGCTCCGGCACGGCAAGAGAGCCCCAGGTGGGCAGAGGAAACACTTCAAGGACACACTCAAAGCCTCCTTGAAAAAGTGTAACATCCTTACCGACACCTGGGAATCCCTGGCCCAAGTCCGCACAAAGTGGAGGAGAAGCATCCGGGAAGGCGCCGAACACCTCGAATCTCTTTGCCGGGAGCAAGCGGAAGCCAAGCGCAGGCAGCACAAGGAGCGCACGTCAACCCAAGCACCCCACCCACCCGCCCCTTCAACCACCGTCTGCCCCACCTGTGACAGAGACTGTAGGTCCCGCATTGGACTCATCAGTCACCTGCGAACTCATTTTTAATGTGGAAGCAAGTCATCCTCGGTTCCGAGGGACTGCCTAAGAAGAAGAAGAGTGTTCAGCGCCATTCACAACTCCTCAGATAATGAAGCAGTCCATGCCCACATGCAACAAGACCTGGACAACATTCAGGCTTGGGCTGATAAGTGGCAGGTAACATTCGCACCTCACAAGTGCCAGGCAATGACTATCTCCAACAAGCGAGAGTCTAACCACCTCCCCTTGACATCCAATGGCATTACCATCGCCGAATCCCTCACCATCAACATCCTGGGCGTCACCATTGACCAGAAAATTAACTGGACCAGCCACATAAATACTGTGGCAACAAGAGCAGGTCAGAGGCTAGGGTATTCTGCGGCGAGTGTCTCACCTCCTGACTCCCCAAAGCCTTTCCACCATCTACAAGGCTCAAGTCAGGAGTGTGATGGAATACTCTCCACTTGCCCGGATGAGTGCAGCTCCAACAACACTCAAAAAGCTCGACACCATCCAGGACAAAGCAGCCCGCTTGATTGGCACCACATCTACCACCTTAAACATTCACTCCCTCTACCACCAGTGTACCGTGGCTGCAGTGTGTACCATCTACAAGATGCACTGCAGCAGCTCGCCAAGGCTTCTTCGGCAGCAACTCCCAAACCCGCGATCTCTTCCACCTAGAAGGACAAGGGCAGCAGACGCATGGGAACACCACCACCTCCAAGTTCACCTCCAAGTCACACACCATCCTGACTTCATCGTCGCTGGGTCAAAATCCTGGAACTCCCTCCCTAACAGCACTGTGGGAGTACCTTCACCACACGGACTGCAGCAGTTGAAGAAGGCGGCTCACAAGAACCTTCTCAAGGGCAATTAGGGATGGGCAATAAATGCTGGCTTTGTCAGCGACGCCCATATCCCATGAACAAATTAAAAAAAAGATAACTTGCGGTTAAGACCTGGAACTCTGCCAGTGTTGTTTGTAACCAGACAGTGGAGCAGGTTAAACTTGCCTTCTGGTTTTCACTTGTTCCTCGTGTCCAAATGTCTCGTTGCTGCTCGCTGCCTCCTCTCCTAATCAATCTCCACGTTATAAAAACTAACGAAGTGTCTGCCACAGATTTAAGGAAGACCTACTGAGGTGAATCGGTCTTCTTTTCACACTGGCCTTTTGACACTCTGTTGTGGGTTAAAAACCAGCCCAGCGTGCTGAGGTGAAAGTCTCTTTTCATTGCTGATTGTAAGGATCCTAAGTTAAATGCATTTGGACAATGGTAATCCAATTCCTTCTGGGCACAGATCTACAGAACACAACTGCCCATAATTTAATACAAGTTAGCAATCTCACTGACATGAATCTTGTCATTCATGTATGAAGTAATACCGGGCGGCCTGCTGGTGGCGCTGTCCAGGGAGAGTATAAATACTCGGGCATGGGCCCAGCTTGCTTAGGACATTCCTCAACAGGAACTAGTGAAGGACACAACTAGATCTCCATGTTGAAAAACAGTTGATTAAAGCTTTGTTTAACGCTTAGACCAAGTGCCTAGTAGTTTTCTTACATCACTCACAATAGACTGAGATGCTGTAGTGGGTGCTGTTTTGAAGTGCTTCGGAACATAGGCGCAAGAGAAGGCCATTCAGCCCCTCGAACCTGTTTCGTCATTCAATTAGATCATGGCTGATCTGTATCTTAACTCTATTTACCCGCCTTGGTTCCTTAACCCTTAATACCCTTACCTAACACAAATTTCAGTTTTGAAATTTTCAATTAACCCCCGCTCCCCCCCAACCAGCTCCCAGCCTCAAAAGCTTTTTTTGGGGGGGAGAGAGTTCCAGATTCCCACCACCCTTTGTGTGAAGAAGTGCTTCCTGACATCACCCCAGAACAGCCTGACTGATTTTAAGGTCACGCCCCCTTTGTTCTGGACTCCCCCCACCAGAGGAAATAGTTTCTCTCGATCTACTCTGTCAACTCCTGCAGATAGTGTAGAGTGGAGGCAGCTTTCGTGTGCATCAGGCTTTGTGATATCTGAGTGTTTGAGACACCGGGTACAAAATGGAAAATGGTTCCATTCCCTGGTCCTGATATTACTCACTCTGATGAGCGCAAAAATTCATCCAAAGGTATAAACTGGAGAAAAGAGAAGGAAATAAAACAAGAGGAAGTTATGGACAAATTTGAATTTGGAATTCTCTACCCCAGAGAGGGCTGTGGATGCTCAGTCGTTGAGTATATTCAAGGCTGAGATCGATAGGTTTTTGGACTCTAAGGGAATTAAGGGATATGGGGATTGGGCGGGAAAGTGGAGTTGAGGTCAAAGATCAGCCATGATCCACAAATTGGCTGCCGTGTTTCCTACATTACAACAGTGACTACACTTCAAAAAGTACTTCATTGGCTGTAAAGCGCTTTGGGACGTCCGGTGGTCGTGAAAGGCGCTCCATAAATGCAAGTCTTTCTTTCTTTCTTTCTTTCTTTCTTTCTTTCTTTCTTTCTTTCTTTCTTTCTTTCTTTCTTTTCTTTCTATCTTATGGCGGAGCAGGCTCAAGGGGCCATGTGGCTTACTCCTGCTCCTATTTCACATGTTCTTATGAATGAAATTAAAAGGATTTGCACAGGGATGTAACTGAGACTGCGCGTCACAAGTTAGAGTCATAGGGGGAAAAATTCAGTTGGTTGCGCCTCCCGTTAGCGCCTTAAGAGGGCGCTAATGGGGCGCAAAGCATCTAGCGCCCGGGTGCGGCGATGTTTGCGCCGCGCGCGAAATTAACTAGACATTTTGCGGCGGCGCTAAACACTACTGCCACGATCTCCTGCGCCGGCAGATCGTGACGTCAGTCGAGTGCGCAACGCCCCGGTATCGCCCTGGAGCGGATATTGAGTGGCGCCCCCTGCCTTACCGCCTGCCGCTAGCAACGACAGGTTGAGGGGAGCGTTTTGCAGTCAGGAAGGGACAGGGGGAGCGCTATTTAAAGGCGACCGCTTCCTGCCTTTTATTGTTAATGACATTTTTGAACCACGCATTCTGAGAGAGAGAGAGAGAGAGACTTCTGGAGAGATTCAACGCTGTGTGAAGGAGTTTTGGGTACTCAGCAGCACTTTGCAGGTACATTTTGATTTGCCCTTCCTTGTATCGATTTAGAAGAGACATTGGGGGCTGCACTCTGAGCTCTTTCCCTGGTACTCTCCATTGTTCTTTCCAGCAGATTTGATGTGCAGGTCTCTCCAGGCCAAGATTCAAGGCTGCAATGAGCAGGATGTGGATGGAAAGCAAGATCAACCCTCCCCTTTAAGAACTGGAAAGCGCCATTGTGTGTGTGTTCCATTGCTGACTGACATCAGATTAGCTTCGCCAGCGCTCTGAGGTAGCGCCTCGCTCCTCGGCCTTTGCGGCTTAAGACAGGTGTGAAGCGCCTGATTTAGCGCTCCAATCACCTCCAGGGGCGATGAAAGTCAAGTTTGCAGTCGGAGGCGATAATTAGCGCCAGGCGCTAATCTTTGCGCCCGGCCGATAATTGCGCCCCAAATGGGGCGATACTGAATTTCTCCCCCTAGAGTTATACAGCACAGAAAGAGGCCCTTTCCAGCCCAGGTAACATCCTGGTGAATCTCCTCTGCACCCTCTCCAATGCAATCACATCCCTCCTAAAGTGTGGCGACCAGAACTGCACACAGTATTCCAGCTGTGGCCTAACTAGCGTTTTGTACAGCTCCATCATAACCTCCCTGCTCTTATATTCTATGCCTCGGCTAATGAATGTAAGTATCCCATATGCCTTTTTAACCACCTTATCTACCAGTCCTGCTGCCTTCAGGGATCTATGTACATGCACACCAAGGTCCCTCTGATCCTCTGTCCTTCCTCGGGTCCTACCATTCATTGTGTATTCCCTTGCCTTGTTAGTCCTCCCAAAATGCATCACCTCACACTTTTCATGGTTAAATTCCATTTGCCACTGTTCTGCCCATCTAACCATCCTGTATATATCGTCCTGTAGCCTGAGGCTTCCCTCCTCACTATTTACCACTCCACCAATTTTCGTGTCATCTGCGAACTTACTGATCATACCTCCTACATTCATATCTAAATCATTAATGTACACTACAAACAGCAAAGGACCCAGCACTGATCCCTGCGGTACACCACTGGACACAGGCTTCCAGTCACAAAAACAACCTTTGACCATCACCCTCTGCCTCCTGCCACTAAGCCAATTTTGGATCCAATGTGCCAAATTGCCCTGGATCCCATGGGCTCTTACCTTCTTGACCAGTCTCCCATGTGGGACTTTGTCAAAAGCCTTACTGAAGTCCATGTAGACTACATCAACTGCACTACCCTGTGACTACCTTAGCAAATAATTAAGGTGTTAAAAACAAAAATCCAAGAAGGGGACAAAGGCTTGTTAAAAGCACACGCTCAACATATATTACAGTGTCTCACATAAATCTAAAAACCCCGCTGCTCAAAATGCCGGGTCCCAAGCTGAGTTTTCAGACTGCACTGTTCCAAGAACATCAGGCTGCCAATAATTCCCCCGCACTGCAACAGGAAGTCATTAAAATAATTAAATTGAGACAGAACATTGTGTCTAGGAAGATGATTCCAATGTATCCCCTTAGGGCTACAGGTTTCCTGGTATAAGAGAAGGTAACAGCATTCACCAATGACAACCAGTTTCTGACCACGAAAGGAAAAGATCTGCTGAAAGAAAGAACTTGCATTTCTACAGCGCCTTTCACCACCTCAGGACGCCCCAGAGCGCTTTACAGCCAATTAAGTACTTTTGAAGTGTTGAAACTGTTGTAATGTAGCAATTGCTGAATTGAATTTATTTATTGATTTTCAGCAAGCGATGATTTATTTTACATAAAAAATTTCGATGCACAATATTAACTTTTATAAAAGAAGTCTCAGCATAATTAAGTACAGCACTACAGTGTTGCAGAAATGTGCATCTCTGCTACTAGACGCAATACTCTGATTAGAGTTCACTAGGCTGCCCCTCACACAAACTCAGGGCTAGTCCTGCGAGGGCCAGAGAATAAAATTTACAGTGATCACTTTTTTTTTGGATCTTGTTGGGCTTCGCTCTCCAACCCGTAGGTCGGGACGTCAGTGCGTTGCTCGTTGGGGTTTCACAGCCGACTTCTCCCCCCCCCCCCCGCCATGAGAGAGGGAAAAGAGAAACTTTGAGGACAACTCATTCATTCTGCCCTTTGCCTGTGATCTCCGTGGGTGGGACTAAGTGTCTCTGTGTGGCATTGGCTTGGTGTTGGAACAAAAATAAACAAAGCACTTCTGCTAATGATGCTTTAAAATTGTTTGAGAAGGAAGGTATTTAATCAGGAGTCTACGGGTAAGTACAGTGGGGTAGAGTTTCCGCTCAGCGCAATTCGCCCGAAATCGGCCAAACCAGCGTAAAAGGTCGAGGAATTTCAAGCGCAAGTTACATCCGGCGCATATAGAGTTTCCCCGATCTGTTGTGCTGGTTTAAAAATCATCGGACTGGAAGCCAGTCCTGCCCGCAAAACTGGCCGCGCCCCCAGATTGAATTCATCACCATGGCGAGTTCCACTAATTGCGCCCGTTTGCGGATCTTCGTGGAAGATCTTCAAATTAAGCTGGGGTTTTTTTTAGGCGCAAATGCACTTAATAAGCACCTTTTAAAAGTTTTTAAATATTAAAATATATATTAATTTACTAGGAAACTGACTACCGTACCCCAATGAAGCTGGTAAATGGTTCTGTATAGCATTTTTAAAGTCATTTTCAGCTATTTAAAAATCAGGTTACTCACAGGTGTTGGACTGGACGCTCTTAGTAAAAATGGTTATTTTTTGGTGTCAAACCCATTTCCAGCTGGATTAATAAAACTGCACCAGGTCACCACTCCTAAATAAATCAAGGAACATTTTTTAATGCAACGGGGGAAAAAAAATAAACAATTACGTTGCGAAACGCTGCCTGATTGCGCTGGCTCATGGAAGGTTTTATGTTTGTGATTATGCAGATGAGTTTGCGCGGAACCTTGAACATAACTTCACTTCGGAAAAACAACGCAATTTCGAGCGCAATTTAAAAAGAAAATTCGTTCATGGGATGAGGGCATCGCTGGCAAGGGCAGCATTTAATGCCCATCCCTAATTGCCCTTGAGAAGGTGTGCCGGATTGCCAACTCCGCCCAGAGCGGAAACTCTACACTTGTGACTTTAAAGCCCTTGCCCGTTGATGTGCTTGAGGAACTTAGAATGTAATTCTTCTCTTTCTTTAGCAATCCACGAGGCATCCGTTGCTAGTTCCTGAGGATGGCAACCGGCTGAATTGTGGTAATACTGCACTTGGGTGGGGGGGGGGGGCGATCGTGGCGGGCGTCACCAGAGTGTAACTGCAGAGCCTGTCGGACAATTGACGTTGCTACAAGTGTAACCTCAACCGATCCCCACCCCGCCTTCTGTGGTTTTTTTTGCATCCAGTCCTCGTGGCATCGTTTGTTTTGTTTCGCAAACATCTAGCCGTGTCGTCTGTGGCTCGGGTGGTAGCACTCTCGCCTCTGAGTCAGAAGTCGTGGATTTTAAATCCCATATGAATTCATAATCCAGGCTGACACTTCCAGTGCAGTGCTGAGGGAGCGCGGCACTGTCGGAGGTGCCATGTCATGGATGAGACATTATTCGTTAATGGGATGTGTGCGTTGCTGGCAAGGCCAGCATTTATTGCCCATCCCTAGTTGCCCTCGAGAAGTTGGTGGTGAGCCGCCTTCTTCAACCGCTGCAGTCCGTGTGGTGAAGGTGCTCCCACAGTGCTGTTAGGGGGCGAGTTCCAGGATTTTGACCCAGCGACGATGAAGGAATGGCGATGTATTTCCAAGTCAGGATGGTGTGTGACTTGGAGGGGAACTTGGAGGTGGTGGTGTTCCCTTGCGCCTGCTGCCCTTGTCCTTCTAGGTGGAAGAGGTCACGGGTTTGGGAGCAGCTGCTGAAGAAGCCTTGGCGAGTTGCTGCAGTGCATCTTGTAGATGGTACACACTGCAGCCACGGTATGTCGGTGGTGGTGGGAGTGAATGTTTAAGGTGGTGGATGGGGTGCTAATCAAGCGGGCTGCTCTGTCTTGGATGGTGTCGAGCTTCTTGAGTGTTGTTGGAGCTGCACTCATCCAGGCGAGTGGAGAGTATTCCATCACACTCCTTACTTGTGCCTTGTAGCTGGTGGCTGTATGAATGCCTCTGCTGGGGGAGTTTGTAGATGCTGTATTTCTGCCAGTGAGTTGATTGAAGTGTGTGAGGCCAGATGTAAAGTGCACATAGTGGACTTTCCAGTCTACTGTGAAGCTCAGAGCACCTCTGCGCATGTACAGGACATAGGCACGACGTCATGTGATGTGCACACGCGTGGACACGCAAAGTGCAGAGGTGCTCCCAGTTTTGGAAGAACCTTGGGGAGTCCAGCCCACTAACTACTGGATAATATACCGTGGTGGCCGTGAATGTGGCTTGAAGTTATTTACTGCATCCCCCCTCCCCGTTCTGGCACCCTTGATATACCACTGACATGAGGAGACTAGAATCAGCCCCCCAGGAGAGAAGTGGGTCGGTAACCAGAGGTCATATATTTAAAATGATTTGCAAAAGAACTGGAGGGGAAATGAGGAGAATAGTTTTCACGCAGAGGGCTGTTAAGATCTGGAACGCACTACCTGAAAGGGTGGTGGAATCAGATTCCACAGGAAATTTCAAAAGGCAATTGGACATGTATTTGAAGAGGACTAACTCGCAGGGCTATGGAGGAAAAGCTGGGGGAGTGGGACTAACTCGCAGGGCTATGGAGGAAAAGCTGGGGGAGTGGGACTAACTCGCAGGGCTATGGGGAAAAAGCTGGGGGAGTGGGACTAACTCGCAGGGCTATGGGGAAAAAGCTGGGGGAGTGGGACTAATTGGAGAGAATCTTTCACAGGCACGACGGGTCGAATGGCTCCAAGATTCTATGAAGTCTTTTTTCTCTTTAAGTTAATTTATAAAACACTTTTCACAGGTCTAGGAATTGTTTTTGGATATAATGGCCCGTCAATTTGTGGCGGGTAATAACAGCGAACGAACAGCGCTCGCTGTTATTACCCCTTTGAAACTGACCGCAACTTCAGGATGTAGCGCACGCGCATCCCAACGTGGAAATCCTGAAGTTGTGGTCAGTCATTCACTGCTCCGACACTGGCTGCGCTGTGGCCCCCGCGCCTATAGCCGGCAATCAGTGTAACCAGGGAAATCGGTGAAACTGATGAAAACTCGGGCTTTTCCGCGGTAATATCGCTGTTAAATACCCCATTAAAAGTTAGACCTTGTTGGATTAGGTGTAACTAGGGATTTAACAGCGTGTTGACTGCTAAACAAAGGTTATGGCCCTGAAAAAGTAATTTTAATTTTGTGGAGTGTCAAATTTCTCCATTATAATGAAAATTACAATTTTTAAGAAACTTTAAAAAATTGTTCTTATTTTTTTTTTAAGTTTGTTCATCTTTATTTCAGGTTTGCCTTTTCCCCGTGTGAGAGCGCCAATCCTTGTTTTGCTCTCTATAACATTTTTAAAAAGTTAGAATAAAAGGAGATTCTTCACTTCCTGGTTCCCGGTCTGTGAGAATTCTGCATTGTGATTGGCTGCTTAGACAGCTAGTTGACGTCACAGCAGCTCGCGCTAGGGATTCCCCATTAACTTACACTGATCTGAAGTGAACGTCAGAAAAGCCAAACTTCTTGCCACAGAGATCGTGAGACCGTAGTGTGAAGCTTACTTCGGAGCCAACGTCGATCGCCTTTGCTTCGCTGCTGACCGCAAATTCCGGGCCAATGTTCTTTTCTTTCATTATTCCTTATATATTGAGTGAAATGTGCCTTCAGCAACTGAGGTGAGCAAAGAAATGCTCGTCCATACTTCTCATTCAAGCACTCTGTTTGAAAATACAAGCAACCCGAACCTTGAATTTCAAATTCAACTCAGGATAGTCCTGCTACCAATTGAGCAAACTCTCAGCTGACACGTGATGGGAAGTCAACCAATCACCTGATGCGATGCGCTAATTGGAAGAGAGAGTTCCCTGCTGCTGTTTGGGTATCGTGGCAGTGAAAGGTGAGAAAGACCTGCAAAAACAAGGTAAAGAGCTAAACAGTAGCTGACTTGAAATGGAAACATAATAACAGAAATAACAACAGAAAACGCTGGAAAAACTCAGCAGGCCAGACAACATCCGTGGAGAGAGAAAGAGAGTTAACGTTTCAGGTCGAAACCCTTCGTCGGAACGGTTCCGACGAAGGGTTTCGACCTGAAACGTTAACTCTGTTTCTCTCTCCACGGATGTTGTCTGGCCTGCTGAGTTTTTCCAGCGTTTTCTGTTGTTATTTCGGATTTCCAGCATCCGCAGTATTTTGCTATCAACATAATAACAGACCCTGCCTGGGGCTTATTGAAGAACCCAACCTGCGCTCTCATCCTTCACATCAACTTGCCTATTGTCCATTCTCTGGTAGACTACAGGAGTCCATTGTTTACTAATTTGGGAAGGTATTTGCTTGAATTTGTTTTCTCCCCCTCCCGATTTGGCCCCCTTATCGCTATGTGCCACCTGCTCTTAGCCATTCACCAGTGTTCTTCCACAGCCCATTGCAAGGGCAGTTGGGAACGATTCTTCCATTGATTTTCCCTCTGCTCAGTGTTTCCTTGCAGATACACAGCTCACTCGAAGAACCCAGTGGTGGTTCGATGGGGCGGGGGGAAGCGGGGCGGTGTGCTGGAGGGGAGATCATGCGTGAGAACCCACCACTCGCACATGAGCTCCACCATACAGCAGGGTGGCTAACTGGTACCCCTTACCATCAAGTGGAGGTTATTAACCCTGACTGAGGGTAGACGGACAACGTCAACATTGGAGATGTTGGCCCTGATGTTCCTGCCCACCTGACCCAGCGTACATTGATCGGTATGCTTGATTTTCACTGAACCCGGGCGGTTTTCCAGGTTCAGCTAATTTTGCATTTTTGGGCAAGAATACTGCCTCGGAATAGTGATCGCTTCAACTGAGAATTTTAAATTCGAAACATTGCCGGACCCAGAGCCAACTTAGGTCAGCGAGCACAGGGGCGAGGGGTGAGCGGGACTTGGTGCGAGTTAGGATTCGGGCAGCAGAGTTTTGGATGACCTCAGGTTCATGGAGGGTGGAAGGTAGAAGACCGGCCAGTTGTAGGTGAGAAGTTGCACGCTACTCCAGGCTTCACTGATCTGAAGCCCCAACTCTGCAACTCCTAACCACCCAGTTTGCAAGGCAGCTCTTCAGACCAAGTGTCTGACCAGCGGTATCCCCAGATAACAACACAGGAACGTGCTATCGCGTCACGCCTGCATCATTATTTTGCATGGAATTTGAATGCTTCCCACCGGTTTCATCCACTTGGCACCAGAGAATACACATTACATGCAACAGTACAGAGACCCAACCATAGAGGTCTCCGTTTCTATTGCCTGTCTCTCATGCCCCCAGGAAATGGTGCACACGGGGTGTTAGGGACAGGACAATTGGCTCCTTGTTGCCATGCTAGGGACGAGCAAACCCATCGCTGAAAGAAACTGACGTAGCATGGTGTGGGTGCCCACTGTGACCAAACACACCCCTTTGCACGGCAACCCCACAAGTTCAAACTGATCTACCACCTGTATGACAACAAGAATTCTTGAAGCTACAGCTCAAGCCCCAATACTTAGTAAAGTTTGGGCCTTGACTTTGCGGCATTCCCCAGTCACAATGGACTCAACCATAGACAATGGGTGCAGGGAAAGAGCCCAGATTTGGTAAATATTTTTTAAGAAATCGCAGATTATCTGCAACGGAAACATCAAAATCTGTCAAGTGTGACTAAATAGCAATAATAGGCTTCATATGGGCTGCCTCGGTAAACTGGGGATAGTCCGAATGATTGATGGGTTCGACCTTTAGCCTGGTCCTTCAATCACCCTCACCTTACCGGGACAAGGCTCGTTCACTTGTGTGACTCCTCTTAAGTACATTTTCTTATCCCCAGGTTACATATTTTACCTTTTGTTTTAGAGCTGACGCGCTTTGCCTTCCCTGCACATCTGCTCTGTGAATATGCCTTCAAAACTAAGTCAACTCAAACTAAACATACCAGGAGATAAGTAGGTCAGTTTGTTGAAATTTATTAAGGGGATGCCAGACATGGTGGTGCCGAGACAGCTAGACTAAGGGTGCATTTACATAGAATAACGTGGAATGTACAGCACAGAAACAGGCCATTCAGCCCAACAGGTCTTTGCTGGTGTTTATGCTCCACTTGAGCCTCTTTCTACCCCTCT
Source organism: Squalus acanthias (assembly GCA_030390025.1). Lineage (NCBI taxonomy): Eukaryota > Metazoa > Chordata > Chondrichthyes > Squaliformes > Squalidae > Squalus > Squalus acanthias. The sequence goes on along the minus strand of CM059437.1, from coordinate 92,710,494 downwards.
TCATCTAACCCGATCAGCATGTCCTTCTATTCCTTTCTCATTCTTGTATTTATCCAGCTTCCCCTTAGAAACATAGAAAAATAGGAGCAGGAGTAGGCCATTCGGCCCTTCGAGCCTGCTCCGTCATTCAATATGATCATGGCTGATCCTCTATCTCAATACCATATTCCCGCTCTCTCCCCATACCCCTTGATGCCTTTTGTGTCTAGAAATCTATCTATCTCCTTCTTAAATATATTCAGTGACTTGGCCTCCACAGCCTTCTGTGGTAGAGAATTCCACAGGTTCACCACCCTCTGAGTGAAGAACTGCATCTATGCTATTCGCCTCAGCTGCTCCTTGTGGTAGCGAGTTCCACATTACTCTGTAATGTCATGCTTTGCACTGACAGGACAGGCTCCAGTCTGACTCCAGAGAGAAGCAGAGTAAGACTCCTCGGAGATCCGGCCTCAACTCTGGATTCACGTTATGTAAGCTGAATGGTGCGACGTGGAAATTGTTTTAAAGTTCTCATCCTTGTTTTCAAATCCCTTCATGGCCTCGCCCTCTCCCTATCTCTGTAACCTCCTCCAGCCCCACAACCCTCCGAGATCTCGGCGCTGCTCCAATTCTGGCCTCTTGTATATCCCTTGATTTCATCGCTCCACCATTGGCGGCCGTGCCTTCAGCTGCCAGGGCCCTACGCTCTGGAATTCCCTCCCTAAACCTCTCCACCTTCCGACCACCCTCTCCTGTTTCAAGGCGCTCATTAAAACCTACCTCTTGCACCAAGTTTTTGGTCACCTGTCCTAATATCTCCTTATGTGGCTCGGTGTCAAATTCTGTTTGATAATCGCTCCTGTGAAGCACCTTGGGACGTTTTACTGTGTTAAGGGAGCTATATAAATGCAAGTTGTTGTTGTTGTCGTCACTTGCACTAACAGGGAAAGGTCAACTTAAGATCTGCCCAGCACTGATTGCTGTTGATAACCGAAGAAATGTGGAAAATCGGCTATTTACTTAATCAGAAATTAGTAATGATTGCATCGTTAATATAGTTCACTCTACAAGGCAGTGAAACAGAGAATAATGGAGAACTGGGTATGATTATTAGACAGTACTCTTATTGAAGGCGTCGCATGTTGTTCTATACCATGAAAAAGTTACCTGAGATGAAATGCTTCTATACACATACAGGGATGAAATTTGCCTTGGGGCGGTGTAGCGCAAAACAGGCAATAGTGACTCGGCCGCACGTTTTACACTCCGCTGTATTCTCTTGTCCAGTGTCTTCAATGTAAAATAACAACAGAAAATGCTGGAAATACTCAGCAGGCCAGGCAGCATCCGTGGAGAGAGAAACAGAGTTAACGTTTCAGGTCTGGGACCCTTCTGATGAAGGGTCTCAGACCTGAAACGTTAACTCTGTTTCTCTCTCCACGGATGCTGCCTGGCCTGCTGAGTATTTCCAGCATTTTCTGTTGTTATTTCAGATTTCCAGCATCCGCAGTATTTTGCTATTGTCTTCAATGTAAACTGGGCTGCCGATTCACTATTGCTCATTTTCGCTACTGTCCAATTTCAGCCCGAAAAGAAGGCATTTCTATAGCGCCTTTCACGACCACTGGACGTCCCAAAGCACCTTACAGCCAATGAAGTACTTTTTTGAAGTGTAGTCACTGTTGTAATGTAGGAAACGCGGCAGCCAAATTGCACACAGCAAGCTCCCACAAGCAGCAATGTGATAATGACCCAGATAATCTGTTTTTGTTATGTTGATTGAGGGATAAATATTGGCCCAGGACACCGGGGAGAACTCCTCTGCTCTTCTTCGAAATAGTGCCGTGGGATCTTTTACGTCCACTTGAGAGGACAGACGGGGCCTCGGTTTAACGCCTCATCTAAAAGACGGCACCTCCGACAGTGCAGCACTCCCTCGGAGTGTCAGCCTGGATTTTGTGCTCGAGTCCCTGGCGTGGGACTTGAACCCACAACCATTCTGACTCAGAAGAGCAAGAGTGCTACCCTCTGAGCCACAGCTGACACATGTCCCTGCACACTTCTTGTCAACCTTTGTATTGTGAATTCCTATGTCTGCACTTTGAATGAAAACTGGCAGGAGGTTGTAATTACAACGCGACACAGTTCCTATTATAAAGTGAACATAACATGGAAATATAACAATAAGGACGGAATGTATGACCTGAAAAGCGGGACTGAATTACATGGTCCAGTTATTCCCCCACTCTCTAAGCCCACTTCACCTGGAAAGTACACTTGGCCTTGACTTTGTGCGATACTGTAAAACAGGTGAAGGCAAGTCTACAGCCCCCTTTTACATCTCTCCCCATTTTAATTTCCATTGGAGTCAAGGGGGAGATGTAAAACGGGCTGCCAATTCGCTATCACCCGTTTTACACTAACGCACAGTGAGGATAAAACCTTTTTACGCAGCGAGCGGTTGTGATCTGGAACGCGCTGCCCGATAGGGCGGTGGATACAGATTCAACAGTAGCCTCAGAAGGGAATTGGATAAATACTTGAAGGAGAAAAAATTGCAGGGATATGGGGAAAGAGCGGGGGGAGTGGGACTAACTGGGTAGCTCTTCGAAAGAGCCGGCACAGGCACGATGGGCCGAATGGCCTCCTTCTGTGCTGTATGTTTCTCTGATTCTCTGAATGTTAAAATCTCCACCCCTGTGTGTAATGCAATGGATGATTGAATGTTTAAAAACTAAATACACTAAAACAAAATCCAAACACCTACATGTTTAAGGGTGTTAAATCATCACGTCTGCTATAAGCTTTGGCGGCAGAAATGCTGAGAATTTGAGTTGAGGTTATTTTTTTTTCCAATTCCCAATCAATCCCTCTCTCTCAAACATTTACACTGAATACAGGGAGAGAATGGAAAAACACACAGAAAAGTCAAGTGTAAATTCTTCCTGCTGATTTATTTACAGCTTTCTGTTTTCACATGCTCACATGGTACCAGCTTTGCAGCGAGGCCGTTCAACCATAACAGATGTCACTCATATACAATTAAATAAATAACTATATAAATTGTCTAAAATAATAATTGCCTGCATGGGAATGCCTTTCCAACTCATCAGGACCGAATGGAATGTTTAAAGAATATGATATCCCTTGCTCTGCAGGAGAAATACATCTCTCTTAGGGATCTATGGCAAGGCCCCGACTCCAGCCCCGTCTGTCAGCCACCTGTAATGAGCCGTCTGGGAGCCTAGCCTCAGCCCACCCAAACTCTGAGCAAGTCAGAGCAGCCAAGGAGGGTCAAAGCTGCCTGGCAACGTCGCTGCTTATCTTTTCATGTTGAAGAATGCTTGATCGGTCGGAGCCAGAGCGCAATTATTACCGTTCCTTAAGTACAAATGATCCCAAATTTTCGACCGGGCAAAAGGAGCCTAGCCAATATCTAATGTTTTATTAGCTCAGTGCGGTAATAATCCTGTAGTATTATTTCCCTGTTTTGTTCCTCAGAGTCATTACTGCACTTTCAAACAATTGGCAGTCACTAACATCTCAGAATATGAAATCCGTTTTTATCCCCCTGAAATGCAATCCTCATCTAAATTTCTTTCTTTCTTGATAACGTTCTTCATCAATTGCTCTCTTCCTCCTCCTCACTTTTTGGTTTTACTCTGTCTCATTTCCTTTCTAATCTCTTGGTCTTCTTACAATAACTAATCTCTTTTTCCAATACATCACTTAAATTTGGTCTTTTCGTAAGAACAGGAGTCGGCCGTTCAGTCCCTCGAGCCTGTTCCACCAGTCAATGAGATCACGACCGATCTGTACCTCAACTCCATTTACCCGCCTTTGCTCCATATCCCCTGATAAGCTTCGCCAACAAAAAGTCTGTCCAATCTCAGTCTTGAAAGCTCCAATTGCCACTTGACCCAGCATCCATCGCCTTTTTGGGAGTAAGTTCCAGTTTTCCACCACCCTTTGTGTGTAAAAGTGCTTCCTGATTTCACTCCTGAACGGCCTGGCTCTAATTTTGAGGTTATGCCCTCTTGCTCTGAACTCCCCCCACCAGAGGAAATAGTTTCTCTCTATCTACCCTATCGAATCCTTTCATCATTTTAAACACCTCAATCAGATCACCCCTGAACCTTCTGAAATCAAGGAAATACAAGCTAAGTTTATCCAACCTGTCTTAATAATTTAATCTGTTATCCCCTTGTATCATTCTGGTGAATCTGTGCAATACCCCTTCCAAGGCCAATATAAGCTAAAAGCTGGTGGACAGGTACAAAAAGTAATTAAAAAGGCTAATGGAATGTTGGCCTTTATCTCGAGAGGGCTGGAATACAAAGGGGTGGAAGATATGTTACAGATGTGTAGAGCTCTGGTTAGATCCCATCTGGAGTAGTGTGTCCAGTTCTGGGCACCGCACCTCAGGAAGGATAAACTGGTCTTGGAAGGGGTGCAGCGCACATTCACCAGAATAATACCGGGGCTAAAAGGGTTAAATTATGAGGACAGGTTGCATAGACTAGACATTCCCTTGAACATAGAAGATTAAGGGGTGATCTGATGGAGGTGTTTAAGATGATTAAAGGAGTTGTTAGGGTTGATCGAGAGAAACTATTTCCTCTGGTGGGGGGAGTCCAGAACAAGGGGGCATAACCTGAAAATTAGAGCCAGGCCGTTCAGGGGTGATGTCAGGAAGCACTTCTCCACACAAAGGGCAGTGGAAATCAGGAACTCTCTCCCCCAAATGAAGGCTAAATCAATTGAAAATTTCAAAACTGTGATTGATAGATTTTTGTTAGGCAAAGGTATGAAGGGTTACGGGACCAAGGCGGGTAGATGGAGTTAAGATACAGATCAGCCATGAGCTAACTGAATGGCAGAACAGGCCTGAGGGGCTGAATGGCCTCCTCCTGTTCCTATGTTTCTATCTTTCTTGAGATATGATGCCCGAAACTGAACGTAGTACTCTAAATGGGGTCTGCCCAAGGTTCTGTACAACTGAAGCATAACTTCTGCACTTTTAAATTCCAGTCCCTTTGAGATAAAGGCCAATGTTCCATTAGTCTTTTTAATTACATGTTGTACCTGTGCAGCAGCTTTTAGTGTTTTGTGTACATTGATACTTAAATCCCTTTGCTCCTCCACAGCTCCTAGTCTCTCGCCATTAAGAAAATATTCCGATTTCTCTTTCTCAGATCCAAAGTGGGTGACCCCACACTTTCCCACATTGAACTCCATCTGCCATAGTTTTGCCCACTCACTTAGTCTGTATATGTCCCTTTTGTAACTTTCCATCTACACAACTCACTGGCCCGCATTTTCCGATCGCAGGCTTCCTGCGTGCGGAGGCCTCCGATCTGGAAAAAATTGACGCCCTTGCCTGAGGGCTCCGGAGGTCCGGCCATTTCTGCTCCTGGGCCTCTGCTCTATGAAATGCATAGGGCCCAGGTAGCCCAGGGGCGCAGGCGGTTCGCAAGCGCCCCTGGATCACGTGGACCATGGGGAACCAATCAAAGAAGGGAATCCCCCTTCATACACTTTACAGATAGACCTGTCAAATATACGAATGGGGATCACTGAAAAAACACATCAAAACATTAAATAATTTTTTTAAAAATCACGTTTTTAAAATTGGTCAAAATTACATTAAATTAAATATTTTAAACAAAACTTTAATTTTTTGAAAAAAAATTTAAGTTTTTTACGGGGCTAAAAAGAAACAACTTTTTTAAAAGTATTTTTAAATTATGAATGAGTGAAAAAAATAATATTTTTTTACTTTTTTGAACTCTTATGCTGGTAAAAGCAGGCCTTACGCCTGCTTTAACCAGGCGTAAGATATTTAAGGGATTTCAGCGAGCGGAGGTTCTGCTGAAAGCGGAACTCTCCACCCGCAGAGGCCCTTCTCCAGGGCAGGCGTCTGATCTGTCAAGAGGATTCCTGACAGATCGGAAGTGCCGGTTTTTAGCGCATGCGCTTCGCATGCCTGAAACCGGCACTTGTGAGGTCTCTACGGGTGTGTACACACCTTGTACACACCCGTAGGGATCGGAAAATACGGGCCACTGTTTCTCTTAACCTAGTGTCATCTGCAAACTTGGATATACATCTCAATGCCTTCGTCCAAGTCATTGATATACATGGTGAGAAGCTGGGGCCCTGGTACAGATCCCTGGGGAACACCACCTGTCACATTCTGCTAATCAGAGGACACTCCTTTTATCCCTACTCTCTGCCTCCTGCCTCCCAACTAATTACCAACCCAGGTCACCAGGTTACCTCCAATTCCATGCGCTTTCATTTTTGCTAATTATCTCTTGCGTGGAACTTTATCAAAGGTCCCTCTGGAAGTCCAAATAGTTGCACATCCGTAGACACTCCCCCTATCCACCATGCTAGTGACTTTCTCAAAAAATTCAACTAGATTAGTCAGGCAGAGCCTAACCTTCACAAATCCATGCTGACTGGCTTTGATTAGCTGATACTTGTCCAAGTGCTCGGCCGCTCTGTCTCACATGGTCATCACTCTTTTCACACTGTTTGCCTACAGAACGACAGCGTGGACCAGTTGGGCCGAATGGCCTGTTTTTGTGCTGTAATTTCTGTCTAATTCGATGTAACAGCGACAACACTTCGAAAGTAATCCATTTGGTGGTAAAGCGCATTGGGAGCTCCCGAGGGTGCGTGAAGGTGCTATATCATTGCAAGTTCTTTATCTCTCCTCAGCTCCTACATTGGTTGGAAGCACCCATTATCAGAAGACACCAGAATCGAACCTAGTGGGGGGGGGCGGTGGCTGTAGCTGAAAATGGGCGAAGGCAATGGGAACGAAAATTGGGCGGGGGTGGTAAACCGGGCTGCCCATTCATTATCGCCCTGTTTGCACTACCAGTGAGTCTTCGTGGTGTCCATATCAAATTAAGCTGATATTCCATTCTACATGTTGGATTCTCCACTTGAGTTGTGTCACCACCTTCTCAGGGCAACTAGGGATGGGCAATAATTGCTGGCCTTGCCAGCGACTCCCACATCCCCGAGAATAAATACAGAAAAATAAATTAAAAATTAGCCACTCCGTGTGAAGAAGTGCTTCCTGACTTCAGTCCTGATCAGAATGTTCCTACGTCTCCTTGTTCCGTGGTCAGGGTTCAACTTGAAATAACGCTGAGGACCAACCTTTCCTATTTAACCTAATACCTTCTGAATATTGGATATATAGAAACATAGAGAAACATAGAAAAATAGGAGCAGGAGTAGGCCATTCGGCCCTTCGAGCCTGCTCCGCCATTCAATATGATCATGGCTGATCCTCTATCTCAATACCATATTCCCGCTCTCTCCTCATACCCCTTGATGCCTTTTGTGTCTAGAAATCTATCTATCTCCTTCTTAAATATATTCAGTGACTTGGCCTCCACTGCCTTCTGTGGTAGAGAATTCCACAGGTTCACCACCCTCTGAGTGAAGAAATTTCTCCTCATCTCAGTCCTAAATGTCCTAACCCGTATCCTGAGACTGTGACCCCTTGTTCTAGACCCCCCAGCCAGGGGAAACATCCTCCCTGCATCCAGTCTGTCTAGCCCTGTCAGAATTTTATACGTTTCAATGAGATCCCCTCTCATTCTTCTAAACTCTAGTGAATACAGGCCTAGTCGACCCAATCTCTCCTCATACGACAGTCCTGCCATCCCAGGAATGAGTCTGGTGAATCTTCGCTGCACTCCGTCTATGGCAAGTACATCCTTTCTGAGGTAAGGAGACCAAAACTGCACACAGTACTCCAGGTGTGGTCTCACCAAGGCCCTGTACAACTGTAGTAAGACATCCTTGCTCCTGTACTCAAATCCTCTTGCAATGAAGGCCAACATACCATTTGCCTTCCTAACTGCTTGCTGCACCTGCATGTTTGCTTTCAGTGACTGGTGTACAAGGACACCCAGGTCCCTTTGTACATCAGCATTTCCCAATCTATCACCATTTAAATAATACTCTACCTTTCTGTTTTTCCTATCGAAGTGGATAACTTCATGGCCCAAAAATTAGTGTCTCTACGCGAGAGTACGCACTGTGTACTCTCGCGTATTCTGTCTCCAATTGCCGGTTTTCTGCATGCACTGCGCATGCGCTGAAAACCGGCACTTGGTGATTTCAAAAGGGGGCGGTTCGTAGGTGAACCGCGTGCGCGCTACAGGCTGCGCGCACGCAGTGCACTTAGTGCTTTGAACGCGCAGGTAAGCATGGAAGATTTTGCACATAAAGAAAGGAGGCGTAAGACCCTCTTTTAACAAGGTAAGTAGTTAATTACGTATTATTTTGAATTTTTTTCAACAGGTATATCTTTTTTAGAGACTTTAAAGAAAGGTAAGTTTATTTTTATAACTTTTTAAAAGATTTTAAATTTTTTCAAAAATTTAATTTTTTGTTTAAAGTGGTTAATTTATTTAACTATACTTATTTTATTAATGTGATGGGTTTTAAAAAAAATGTAATTGAGGTTTAGCTGTTCTTTTGAGGGGGTATAGATTCATAGCTTTCACAGCACTTGCTGTGAAAACTATGAATGAAAGATGGTGTGCTGCCATTGGCTCTAACTGAATCACGTGATCCCACAGCTCGCACGAATTAACTGCGCCAGTGGGATACGGAAGCACTGCACAGCTGCTGTCTAGAAAATCAAGTTCGTGCAAGCTCGGAATGAAAAGGCAGGCGCGCAGTGAGATATCACGGGGAAGCCTTACCCCCGCACGAAGGCTCCGTCATTAATTTCTGGGCCCATATTTATCCACGTTATACTGCATCTGCCATGCATTTGCCCACTCACTCAACTTGTCTAAATTGCCTTGAAGCCTCTTTGCATCCTCCTCACATCTCACAATCCCACCTAGTTTTGTGTCGTCAGCAAACTTGGAAATATTACATTTGGTTCCCTCATCCAAATCATTGATATATATTGTGAATAACTGGGGCCCAAGCACTGATCCCTGCGGTACCCCACTAGTCACCGCCTGCCACCCCAAAAAAGACCCATTTATTCCGACTCTCTGTTTCCTGTCTATTAACCAATTTTCAATCCATGCCAGTATATTACCCCCAATCCCATGTGCTTTAATTTTGCACACTTACCTCTTATGTGGGACTTTATCAAAGGCCTTCTGAAAATCCAAATACACCACATCCACTGGTTCTCCCTTATCTAGTCTACCAGTTACATCCTCAAAAAACTCCAGTAGGTTTGTAGTTCCATGTTTTCTGTCTCCCTTATTTTTTAAATAGTGGGGTTACATTTGCCGCCCTCCAATCTGCAGGAACTGTTCCATAATCTATAGAATTTTGGAAGATGACAACCAATGCATCCACTATTTCCATGGCTACCTCTTTTAGTACTCTGGGATGCAGATTATCAGCCCCTGGGGATTTATCAGCTTTCAGTCCCATTAATTTCTCCAGCAGTATTTTTTTACGAATACTAATTTCCTTTAATTCCTCCTTCTCACTAGACCCTTGGTTCCCTAGCATTTCTGGGAAGTTATTTGTGTCCTCTTCCATGAAGACAGAACCAAAGTATTTGTTTAATTGCTCTGCCATTTCCTTGTTCCCCATTATAAATTCTCCCATTTCTGACTGTAAGGGACCTACATTTGTCTTCACTAATCTTTTTCTTTTTACATACTTGAAAAGGAAATATCTGCAGGGCGATGGGGAAAGAGCAGGGGGAGTGGGACTAATTGGAGAGCTCTTTCAAAGAGCCGGCTCAGGCATGATGGGCCGAATGGCTGCCTTCTGTGCTGTATGTTTCTGTTCATATGCTCCACAGCTGTTTCATTTGTTACAATATATCCCCAATTTCCATACGCTCCACCATTGGCAGCCGTGTCTTCAGCTGCCGAGGCCCTAAGCTCTGGAATTCCCTGCCTAAACCTCTCCACCTCTCTCTCTCTTCCTTTAAGACGTTCCTTAAAACCTACCTCTTTGACCAAGCTTTTGGTCACCTGCCCTAATATCTCCTGACGTGGCTCGGTGTCAAATTTTTGTTTGATAATCGCTCCTGTGAAGCGCCTTGGGACATCTTACTATGTGAAAGGCGCTGTATAAATGCAAATTGTTGTTGTTGTTGTTGTTGTGGAATATAGATAAAGTCTATTATCTCAGTGCGTCACTCGGTATATTCAGGTTCCTTACGGCTACAGCTTGAGTCATGACGGTATGTGATTTGATACGCTTTGATGTGGCCAATGTCATACAGTGCCAGACAAGGGAGAAAAGGTTTTGCCAAAGAAGTGTGAATGATGGCAGTGCTCCTTCGAGAGCCCAGGTAAAGCTGTATGGGTTTTCGAGCTGAGACATTATAGGATGTGTGAAGCAGATTCGGCAGGATGTGTTGTGCTAAGCTGATGGGACCTCTGCTCTTCAGGCGCTGCGTGTACCTGAGCACAGGTGAGCTCACCTTGACCAATAACGCAAGGTCAACTTATTTAGATATTGTTCTTGTGCTCCTGGTGTATTGTTTCCAACGCACAGGGAGAGCTGGGGCGGGGAGTGGGGCTGGAATATTGGGCAGCAGCAGTCAGTAAAGGGCCGTTGACTGCCCAGAGAGCACCAGCAGTCAGTAAAGGGCCGTTGACTGCCCAGAGAGCACCAGCAGTCAGTAAAGGGCCGTTGACTGCCCAGAGAGCACCAGCAGTCAGTAAAGGGTCGTTGACTGCCCAGAGAGCACCAGCAGCCAGTAAAGGGCTGTTGGGTGGCCAGAGATGCCAACAGGTTTTCTGAAGGAAGGGACATGATGGCAGAAAGGGAGGGAGAGAAGGGGAGAGCGGTAAAAAGGAGCGGAGAGAGTGGACAAAAGGGGAGATTGAAGGGCCAGGCAGAAAAAATGCATTTTTTAATAAGACTTCCTCTTCAGTGCCCGTACCAAACAGGCACAGTGTGATTGGAGCACTGCTCGGGTGCTACAGTCACATTATGAAGATGTCCACTACTGCCCTAATGAGCCTTGCCCGTGGTTGGTGCAAAGGTTCCCCATGCCCTTCATGCTGGCCAGCTGCATTGGGCTCCACTGAGCTTATTGGGTGCGTTGGAGGCTTCAGGCTTCCTTGCCTGATAATATGGGGGAAGGAGAGGCCCTGGTATCCCACTATCATTCCCAAGCGACAGCCCTAACTCAACCAGTGTAACTTGACATGAATCTTGTCATTCATGTATGAAGTAATACTGGGCGGCCTGCTGGTGGTGCTGTCCAGGGAGAGTATAAATACTCGGGCATGGGCCCAGCTTGCTTAGGACATTCCTCAACAGGAACTAGTGAAGGACACAACTAGATCTCCATGTTGAAAAACGGTTGATTAAAGCTTTGTTTAACGCTTAGACCAAGTGCCTAGTAGTTTTCTTACGTCATAACTATTGCGTTTCTTAGTAACTAGATAAATATTGAAGCAGTTTAATTAATAATTTTCTTGGTGCCTTTTCACTCCTGTGCATGTACGGGAAAATCACCCCCAAAAAAAGAAGGAAAACTATACATGTGCAGTCCACAGGAAAAGTCTAGTCCTGATCTGGGATTACTGGTTCCTACGGCAACGGAGGTAATTACTGAAGTGCTGACAAAATGTCAGCTAGCTCCATTAATAGTGCCGGCATCATTGGATCAAATAGGTTATCCATTACCTCTGGTGTCCCCCAAGGATCTATCCTTGGCCCCTTCCTATTTCTCATCTACATACTGCCCCTCCGCGACATCATCTGAAAACACGTCAGTTTCCACATGTACGCTGACGACACCCAGCTCCACCTCACCAGCACCTCTCTCGGCCCATCCACTGCCTTTGATTTTTCATGCTGCTTGTTCGACATCCAGTTCTGGATGAGCAGAAATTTCCTCCAACTAAATATTGGGAAGACCGAAGCCATTGTCTTCGGTCCCTGCCACGATCTCTGTTCCCTAGCCACTGACTTCATCCCTCTCCCTGGCCTCTGCCTGAGGCTGAATCGGACTGTTCGCAACCTTGGCGTCCTATTTGACCTCGAGCTGAGCTTCTGACCCCACATATGCTCCCCATCACTAAGACCGCCTATTTCCACCCCCGTAACATCACCCGTCTCCGCTCCTGCCTCAGCTTATCTGCTGCTGAAACCCCCATCCATGCCTCTGTTACCTCCAGACTTGACTATTCCGATGCTCTCCTGGCCGGCCTCCCATTTTCCTCCCTCCATGATCTGGATCTCATCCAAAACTGGGTGGCCTGGTAACATGGGGTGAGGTCATTGTGGTCTGCTGCTCCTTAAGTCACCGTTAATGAACCATTTGCTTGAGTTGTACCATATGCAGTTCGGTAAGAAATTAACACTTAAAAATAAAAGTAGTTTATTTGAAATAATTGGGCTAGTTTTTCAAAATTTGGTGATGTGAACATGAGAGTTTTTGCAAAGAAGGAAAGTGCAATGAGCCCACCAAGTCAATCCTGTTTTGATAGATCTCAACCCAACTTGCTGTCCATCACCATATTCTTTAATCCCTCATCACTCCACAAACATGTGTTGTACAATCTCATTGTTCACTTCAGTGGCCTTCCTTGGTATCTCCAATTCTGGCCACCTGCGCAACCCTGACTCCCTTTGCTCCATCATTGGCGGCCATGCCTTCAGCCGCCTTGGCCCAAAACTCTGGAATTCCCTCCCTAAATCTCTCCATCTTTCCACCTCTTCTTTTTTAAGACGCTCCTTAAAACCTACCTCTTTGACCAAGCTTTTGGTCACCTGTCCTAATATCTCCTTATGTGGCTCGGTGTCAAATTTTGTCCGCTAACGCCCTCCCCCGTGAAGCTCCTTGGGATGTTTTCCGACATTAAAGGCACTATATAAATGCAAGTTGTTGTTGAAATTGACGTTGAAGAAGAGTATAGGAGGGAGCAACTAGGATGCATCAGGGTCTCAGGAATCTAAGTCTGTGTTCGCACTATAACTTTACTGGAGAGGAAGGGCCCCACGGGCAACAAGGGGATCAGCATGAGGAACAGCAGAAACTTGAAGAGACTAGAGAGGACCACTCATTTCCAGCTGCAAGAGACATTCATCTCACTCTCATGCAGGGGGCTTCCACATCTGGGCATGTGTGACAAGTCCTATCTATATCCTCACCTTTCCCCCATAAATGTTCCATCATCCACAGACCCATCTCTGGGCACAATTCAGCAAACATCCATTCATGCCAGCTAATGGAAGCTAATTCTAAACTTTTGCAAAAACAGGTTTATAAAGTGTTGTCCTAATTGAAATGAAAAGCCATACTGAGTATGTGTATTTCACCACCGTGCTGTTCCTTGGTGCCCTTGGTATGAGCTCGTAACCCTATCCCCTGCTTCTTCCGGATGCTATCTCAGTGGCGGAGGAGTGTGAGGTGGCTGGCTGGCTGCTGTGTTGCAACAGGAGCCTCCTGGGACTGTGGTGGTCCTTGGCTCATAGGAAGAAAGGAAGAACTTGCAGCTTCCATAACCGCAGGATGTCCCAAAGCACTTCACAGCCAACAAAGTACTTTTGAAATGAAGTCCTTTCTTTCTTCTTTTCTTCCTGGCCAATATTTATCCCTCAACCAACGTCACTAACACAGATTATCTGGTCATTTTCACATTGAGTTTTTGGGAGCTTGCTGTGCGCAAATTGGCTGCCACCTTCACTATGGAGATCGGGCGGGAAAGTGGAGTTGAGGTCGATGATCAGCCATGATCTTATTGAATGGCGGAGCAGGCTCGAGGGGCCGAATGGCCGGCTCCTGCTCTTACTTCTTATGTTCTAAAACAGAAAAAGGATAATCAAATGAAAACAATGAATAACTTACCTCTTTGACCGAGCTTTTGGTCATCTGTCCAAACATCTCATTATGTGGCTCGGTGTCAAATTCTGTTTGATAAATGCTCCTGTGAAGTGCCTTGGGACGTTTTACTACGTTAAAGGCGCTATATAAATGCAAGTTACTGTTGTTGTTTACCCACCAATATAGCTAACACCAATTACTAATTTAATAATCTGGATTAAAAGTTATTTAAATATGTATTTCTCACATCTCCCAATCTTGAGTTTTCTGCTGTAATGATTAGTTCTGAGTTTTCCCCTTGTTGAATTTCAGTTTTACTCAATATCTATTTGCACTGCCCATGTTTCAGTTAGTCTCTCCTCCTCTCTCTGGTTTCCCACAGCCCACGTCACATTCCTGAGCTGGAGGGTCGGCCGGGAATCATCTCCGTGGCATCTGCCGATGCCATCCTGAGATCAGCCACTCGATAGTGCTTGAGAGGAGCTCTCGGGGTACCTTATTCCCCAATTTTCCCCTCCCTTCCTCTGTGGAGGACTTCTTAAGGTCCAGCCAAGACTGGGAAGGGTGTGAGACAAACTAAGGGTGTGAACTCTGCCAGCCAAAACTTGTCTTTGGAGTTGGCCTTCACCAAACAGCCTGCCAAATCTGAGTAATATAGGTGAAGCGTACCTGACAACCATTGTCAAAGACCAATATATGTGGGTTTAGAAGTGAGTCATTTCAGGCCTAAAAGCTGTTCCAAACCAACTCCAACTGTCCGTATGTTACAACACGTTGGTAGATCATCCATGCAGACCAGGCTCGAAGAGTCGCATGGCCGACTCCTGCTCCTATTTCTTATGCATCTACTCTTGACAACGGAAGGTTGAGAAAGAGTTTACATTGTCTCCGATCTAGTCTGTGGATCAATGCCAAAGACACAAATATCTAAGATAACAATGTGAGAAAAATCACACATAAGACTAGACAAATTAATCTTTAGATCAACTGTCAAGAGACATTTTGGCACAAAAAATGAGTGGGAGAGTATCCTTTTTACTGCAGTGTAAAAGGGATACCAAGCCACACACTACAGAAAAGTGGATGTACCAACACATCTTGGCATGTGCTGTTGCTGACAAAACAATGAGAGTGTGGGAGGGTAGTAAACTGGAGTTTGTCTCGGGCAGGTTGACTTTTTGCATGCGCACACATGCTCCTGTCACTTCCAACGAGAGAGGAAGCAAATCTTTTCCACCAGTACCGCAGCTAACACATGTGTTTCCTTTACACCATATCCAACGCATTTTAGTGCGCTGGCCAGTGACTTGGGACCACTGTTCTAAACTCACAATCTTCTCTCAGGCTTCCCAAACACCATATAGTTCATCAGCACTACAATCTATCACCATATAGACTGCACAATTACATTAATAAAACCCATGTTTAACTTTCTATATACACTGGAAAAGAAATACAGTTCCACCGTTAACCATGAAAGTGGGTCTCCTTGTATAAACTTTTGTTATCTTTTATCATTTCATTTTTAGGGGGTTATTCAGGGAATTCCTTTACTTCCTATTTGATTTCCCTCTGGTCCAACAGATGGAGAAGAGAGGGCTGGTGTTCAGGCTGCTCCAGACTCGACTATTCAGATGCTCTCCTGGCCGGCCTCCCATTTTCAGCCCTCCATGAAATTGAGCTCATCCAAAACTCTGCTGCCCGTGTCCTAACTCACACAAAGTCCCGTTCACTCATCACCCCCCTGTGCTCGTTGACCTACATTGGCTCCCGGTCCAGCAACGCCTTGAATTTAAACTTCTCATCCTTGTGTTCAAATCCCTCCCTGGCCTCACCCCTCCCTATCTCTGTAACCTCCTCCAACTTCCTACAACCCTCCGAGATCTCTGCATTCCTCCTATTCTGGCCTCTTGCGCATCCCCAATTTCCGTCGCTCCACCATAGGCGGCCGTGCCTTCAGCTGGCTTGGCCCCAAGCTCTGGAATTCCCTCCCTAAACCTTTCCGCCTCTCTACATCTCTCTCCTCCGTTAAGACGCTCCTTCAACCCTCCCACAATTACAACAGTGACTCCACTTCAAGAGTACGTCATTGGCTGTAAAGCACTTTGAGACATCCAGTGGTCGTGAAAGGCGCTATAGAAATGCAAGTCTTTCTTTCTTTTTCTTTGACCAAGCTTTTGGTCACCTGTCCTAATATCTCCTTATGTGGCTCAGTGTCAAACTTTGTTTGATAATCGCTCCTGTGAAGCATCTTGGGATGTTTTACAACATTAAAGGCGCTATATAAATGCAAGTTGTTGTTATTAGTTCACTTGCTCATCTATTGTTCATTACATTTGTTTTTTTAAGTATAAATTGAAGTCTGCTGTAATGATATTCTCTGACGCTGTGAGGAGAATTCAATAGAGGCACACAATGGATCCAGTAGCTAAAGTAATCTAAAGAATGGTTTCCTGTTTGTTAGCCTGGGCACACTGTAAAATGGACCTTGATATCAGAGCTAGTGAAGATGTAGGGAACAAAGGCCCAGCTACAAAAATATGGAAACTGGACTATCTGGAGTAAGAAGGACAGAAAAGACCCAAAAATATAACACGTTTGCACCATGGTGGTGAACAATAGGGGACATTTTGGAGAAGCTAGATAAACACATAAGGGAGAAAGGAATAGAAGGTTATGCTGATAGAGTGAGATGAAGAGGGGTGGGAGCAGGCTCGTGTGGACCAGTTGGGCCGAATGGCCGGTTTCTGTGTCATTTTAAGAGGCTCCATTCCAGCAAAGAAACTAGTTGGGCGAGAGCATGAATTGGAGAATATTAATGAGGAATGTGACATGTCTGGCATGCTGACCTCTGATCCAATTTTTGGTTACATCAGGTGAGGCCTCACATCGGAAGTCATGCCGTGCAAAATTAACCCTATGTATCAGCTTGGCTCAGTTAGTTGGACTCCTATCACTGCATCAGAAGATTGTGAGTTTGAGAACAAGTTGATCTCGGCTGAAATGCCAGTTTATGTATATATATCTATAGACAAAAGAAAAGGAAACATTCCATTTGGTAATTACTCCATAAACCCTAGAGCACCAGTCAATTTACTCTCAAACAACTCCTTCACAAACAGGTACAACCGCACTGGAAATAATCTACTCCCACTCTCTACAAACACCAAACAGAAGGTAGTCACAACAGACTGGTTACTGCCTGTCATCTCCGCAATTTCTTTTCACCCACTCCGATTTTCTACCTGTCTCCCCTGAAGGTGGTTGACGCCTAACTGCTTGCTGAAGTGGTCTAAAAGATCTCACGGCACTACTTCGAAGATGAGCAGGAGAGTTCTCCCCGGTGTCCTGGGGCCAATATTTATTCCTCAACCATAATCACTAAAACAGATTATCTGGCCATTATCCCATTGCTGTTTGTGGGAGCTTGCTGTGCGCAAATTGGCTGCCGCGTATCCTACATTTCAACAGTGACTACACTTCAAAAAAAGTACTTCATTGGTTGTGAAGCGCTTTGGGACGTCCTGAGATAGTGAAAGGTGCTGTAGAAAGGCAAGTCTTTCACTCTTTCTAACAAGGCACACAGTTGTATCAAATGTAAAACAACAACAGAAAAGGCTGGAAACACTCAGCAGGTCAGGCAGCATCGTGGAGAGAGAAACAGAGTTAAAGTTTCAGCGATTTACTTGTACTTCTTGCAATTTAGTATATTGTATTCGCTGCTCACGATGCGGTCTCCTCTACACTGGGGAGACCAAACGCAGATTGGGCAACCGCTTTGCGGAACACCTCCGTTCAGTCCGTAAGCGTGACCCCGAGCTTCCGGTCGCCTGTCACTTTAATTCTCCGCTCCACTCCCACTCTCTGCTCTCTGTCCTCGGCCTTTTACACTGATCCAACGAAGCTCAACGCAAGCTCGAGGAACAGCAGCTCATCTTTCGATTAGGCACTTTACAGCCTTCTGGACTCAACATCGAGTTCAACAATTTCAGATCATAACCTTGGCCCCCATGTTTTCTCTCTCTCTCACATGGCAGCTGTCGATCATTCTGCCATTGCCATTTACACCTCATCTAGAGTCATCTTTTGTTTCTTAACTTGTCCCATTACCATCTCCTTTTGCCTTGCACCAACATCCCTTTTGTTATTTAGTCTCTCCTGCCTTCCAGCCTATCACAGACCTTCCCTTTGTTCTTTCCTCCCCTCCCCCCTCCCCCTGCCCCTACACTTGCTTAAAAATCTGTTACATCTCCAACTTTTTCCTGTTCTGATGAAGAGTCATCGACCTGAAACGTTAACTCTGTTTCTCTCTCCACGATGCTGCCTGACCTGCTGAGTGTTTCAACAACAACAACAACAACTTGTATTTATATAGCGCCTTTAACGTAGTAAAACATCCCAAGGCGCTTCACAGGAGTATTAAAAGTCAAAAAATTTGTCACTGAGCCACATAAGGAGAAATTAGGGCAGGTGACCAAAAGCTTGGTCAAAGAGGTAGGTTTTAAGGAGCGTCTTAAAGGAGGAAAGAGAGGTAGCGAGGCGGAGAGGTTTAGGCAGGGAATTCCGGAGCTTAGGGCCGAGGCAACAGAAGGCACGGCCGTCAATGGTTGAGCGATTATAATCAGGGATGCTCAAGAGGGCAGAATTAGAGGAGCACAGATATCTCGGGGGGTTGTGGGGCTGAAGGAGATTACAGAGATGGGGGGCCGAGGCCATGGAGGGATTTGAAAACAAGGATGAGAATTTTGAAATCGAGGCGTTGCTTAACCGGGAGCCAATGTAGGTCAGCGAGCATAGGGGTGATGGGCGAACAGGACTTGGTGCGAGTTAGGACACAGGCAGCCGAGTTTTGGATGACCTCAAGTTTACGTAGGGTAGAATGTGGGAGGCCGGCCAGGAGTGCGTTGGAACAGTCCAGCCTTTTCTGTTGTTGTTTCCGATTTCCAGCATCCCCAGTATTTTGCTATTGTATCAAATGTAACACCACCTTCTCAGGGCAATCAGACACGGGCAATAAATGCCGGGCCTCACCAGTGACGCCCGCATCCCGAGAGTGAATAAAAAATAAAACAACTGTGAAATGCAAGGCGGTGACAGCTGGCAACACCATCTGCTGAAGGACAGCCGTGTGCTTTAGCTTTGGTTCTATTATGCCACTGGTTCCCTGCCCAGTAGGTGCAATTCTCAGTTGGAAAGGCCTGTGTTCCCGCTGAGCTGCGGGTTGTGGAGTGTGTGCAGGGAGCTCTGCTCCCAGATGATGGTCAGGGGCGCCAGTTCTCTCAGAGCATCTGCTTGTGGGGCCTTGCTGGCGCAGAACGGCAGGTCCCCATTAAAGTGCCTGAGAACATAAGAACATAAGACGTAGGAGCAGGAGTCGGTCATTTGGCCCCTCGAGCCTGCTCCGCCATTCAATAAGATCATGGCTGATCTGATCTTGGTCTCAACTCCACTTCCCTGCCCGCTCCCCATAACCCTTGACTCCCTTATCGTTCAAAAATCTGTCTATCTCCACCTTAAATATATTCAATGACTCCGCCTCCACAGCTCTCTGGGGAAGAGAATTCCAAAGATTCACGACCCTCTGAGAGAAGAAATTCCTCCTCATTTCCGATTTAACTGGGCGACCCCTTATTCTGAAACAATGCCCCCTAGTTCTAGATTTCCCCCACGAGGGGAAACATCCTCTCTGCATCTACCCTGTCAAGCCCCCTCAGATTGTTTCAATAAGATCCCCTCTCATTCTTCTAAACTCCAATGAGTATAGGCCCAACCTGCTCAACCTTTCTTGTCTGGGTGCGCTTTGTAGCCCGACATTACACTGGAGTTGTACTCCCAGCGGAGTCAAGCCTAGGTGGTGTGGGACGGTCTCCAACAAAGAGAGGTGTGAGGGGGCAGTGGTTACACATCCCACTGCATTCTAGGATCCGATTAGGGCCTGACTCGGGTTGCCAAACCTCCAGGATTGTCCTGGAGACTCTAGGACTCCAGGAATTCATCTCTAGGGCGCTGCTGCGAGCAAAAAACCCGGGAGAAAAATCGTAAGGGGCATTAAAAAATTTTTTTTTCTTTGAACACTTGTTTATTAATTATAAAAATATTGGAGCTGGGGTGGGGGTGGGGTGGGGGGTGGGTGCGGGGTGCTGTTTGACTAGGTGTGGCGGGTGGGGGGACGGGGGCAGGGCGGGGGCGGTGGTTGGAGGTCATGAAGCCTCCAGGAATACACCCAACCAGAGTTGGCAAACCTACTAGACTTGACTCTGGAGTTGCGCTGTCAATTCTTTGAGCTTCGGATCAAAGCAAAAAGTGACAGTGCAACTTAAGACGGTGCGTACAACCCAGACGGCTGAAAGGGGAAAGTGGTCGCGCTGTACACTCTGCACCACTTGGCCAAATATTTAGTTAATGGATTAAAAAAAGAGCGTCTCGTCCACACTGAATCCGATCCTGGTCCTGAGCAAAGGCTGAAGCCTCACAGAACACACAGGTGCAGCGGAGAATCCAGCTGCACACATAGGCGATCGGCAGACAGCTGCAAGCAGCTTTCAAAACTACTGTACCACCCAGCGTAGGGAGATTATTAGGGATTTATCCATGATTAAGGCATTGATTTCTGCTTTCTAGACTGCGGTGGGCCAGTCAAAAGCAGCAATAAGCAAGGCTGTTGTTAACGGTGATAAAGATCAAGCTCCTTCTGATCTACTGAACAGAGACAAAGAGCACCGACTGACTTCAAATGTACCTTACGTCACAGAGTCAAGAGAAAGCCACTTGCCTGGGTGGTTTCGGTTTGATTCTAGCATCATTGAAATATTTACCCATCCAGCACCTCTAAAGCTCTACAATTTGAACAAACAACTGGACACCATTTGACCGATGTTTTATGTCCAAATTTAAGAAAGAAAAAGAAAGAAAGACTTGCATTTCTATAGCGCCTTTCACGACCACCGGACGTCTCAAAGCGCTTTACAGCCAATGAAGTACTTTTGAAGTGGAGTCACTGTTGTGATGTAGGAAATGCGGCAGCCAATTTGCGCACAGCAAGCTCCCACAAACAGCAATGTGATAATGACCTGATGATCTGTTTTTTTTTGTTATGTTGGTTGAGGGATAAACATTGACCAGGTCACCGGAAGAACTCCCCTGCTCTTCTTCGAAATAGTGGCCATGGGATCTTTTACGTCCACCTGAGAGAGCAGGAGGGGCCTCAGGTTTAACATCTCATCCGAAAGACGGCACCTCCGACAGTGCAGCGCTCCCTCAGCACCGCAGTGGACGTGTCAGCCTAGCTTTAAGTGCTCAAGTCCCGGGAGTGGGACTTGAACCCACAACCTTCTGACTCATTTAATTTAATGTATTTAGAATGGCACAGCCAAGTGTATTTTATACAGTCTGGAGCGTGTTATGCACAATCTAACACGCAGTCTGGAGCAATGACCCCCTCTAAGCCACGCTGCCTCCTGCGTGCCTGCTTCCCCCAATGCGTGGCCCATTCAAATTTTTGCGCATGCGCGGTATCTACAATGGAAAAGCCGGTGAGCGGCCTGTGCGGGACCTTGCAGATGACTGCGCGGCCACGCAGCTTAGAGGGAACATTGGCCTGGAGTACGTTACACACAGCCTGGAGTGTGTTCCAGTTGTGATCTGATATACCCCTCTCAGACACCTCATTTCCCGACTGACAAGCCCAAGGCTTTGCAACCTCTTCTCGTAGGAAGGATATACTTGCCATAGAGGGAGTGCAACAAAGGTTCACCAGACTGGTTCCTGGGATCGGGCGGGGATTGTCCTATGAGGAGAGATTGAGTAGACTAGGCCTATATTCTCTAGAGTTTAGCAGAATGAGAGGTGATCTCATTGAAACATACAAAATTCTTACAGGGCTTGACAGGGTAGATGCTGGGAGGATGTTTCCCCTGGCTGGGGAGTCTAGAACCAGGGGTCACAGTCTCAGAATAAGGGGTCGGCCATTTAGGACTGAGATGAGGAGAAATTTCTTCACTCAGAGGATGGAGAGTCTTTGGAATTCTCTACCCCAGAGGGCTGTGGAGGCTCAGTCGTTGAGTATATTCAAGACAGAGATCGATAGATTTTTG
Source organism: Squalus acanthias (assembly GCA_030390025.1). Lineage (NCBI taxonomy): Eukaryota > Metazoa > Chordata > Chondrichthyes > Squaliformes > Squalidae > Squalus > Squalus acanthias. The sequence goes on along the minus strand of CM059437.1, from coordinate 92,688,618 downwards.
AATATTAAGGGTATCAAGGGATATGGGGATAGTTCAGGAAAGTGGAGATGAGGTGGAAGGTCAGCCATGATCTTATTGAATGGTGGAGCAGGCTCGAAGGGCCTAATGGCCGACTCCTGCTCCTATTTCTTATGTTCTTATGTTCTCAGCACTCAGACCCTTGACACTATGGACAGCCTCGTGGCTCTTCCTTGCACCACTTTCCAGTGCTTGACGGTCTCCCTAGTTTCTCAGTGACCAGCAATGGGCCCAGTGCTCAAGGTGCGGTCTGACCACAGCAATGTACAGTTTGATCGCAACGTCCCCTGACTTGTGTTCTATTGCCCTGACTATGTAGTTCAGCATTCTATTGTTCATTTAAATTTTTTCTTATTCAATCTTGGGATGTGGGCATCGCTGGCAAGGCCCAGCATTTATTGCCCATCCCTCATTGCCCTTGAGAAGATGGTGGTGGGCCTTCTTCTTGAACCGCTGGTAGCAGTTTTGATACAACTAACTGGCTTGTTAGACCACTTCAGAGGGTAATTAAGAGTTATTTTCTCATCCACCCTTTTATTTGCCCCCCCCCTTTTTTTTTTCCTCCTAGAAGCTGGCAGCTGTCCTTCATTCTGCCATTGCATTTCACACTTCTTTCAGCCTTAACCTGTCACATTAACACCACCTCTTGCCTTGATATCTCTTAATGTCTCTTAATGTCTCTTAATCTCTCCTTTTGTTCTTTTATCCCCTCCCCCTTTTCCCAGCTTTATCCTTGCTTTAAATCTATTTGATTTCCTGCTGTCTCCAGTTCTGATGAAAGGTCTTCGACCTGAAACGTTAACTCTGTTTCTCTCTCCACGGATGCTGCCTCGCCTGCTGAGTTTTTCCAGCGTTTTCTGTTGTTATTTCGGATTTCCAGCATCTGCAGTATTTTGCTATCACGTTGGAGAGGGACTGGTGTCCCATATAGGCCAGACCGGGTAATGACAGCAGATTTCCTTCCCTAAAGGAAATCAGTTGGGCTTTTACGACAATCCAACAGCTTCATAGTTACTTTAACTGATACCAGTTTTTTAATTGCAGATTTAAAAAAATCAAATTCTCACAATGTCTCAAGATTGCCACTCCAGTAACACAACCACTACACTACCATACCACATGCATTGCTGTTCTACATTGATTGGATATGTTTAGTGTTGAGTCTCATTGAAAGTTCGCTGTCTCTTTCTATCATTACACTTGACCCCACAATGATGGCTTCTTCGACAGCACCTCCAAAACTTAGTTTTAGGGAATGAAGCTGGGCAGGTAGAAGGCGTATCAGTGGGAGAGCATTTTGGTGCTAGTGACCATAATTCTGTTAGATTTAAGGTAGTTATGGAACAGGACAAGAATAGACCAGAAATAAATATTCTAATTTGGGGAAAAGCAAATTTTGCTAAGCTCAGAGGGGATTTAGCCATAGTGGACTGGAAACAGCTACTTGAAGGTAAATCAGTGTCAGAGCAGTGGGAGGCATTCAAGGAGGAGATCCGGAGGGTTCAGACCAAACGTGTGCCCTTAAAGAAAAAAGGTGGGACTAACAAATCTAGAGCCCCCTGGATGTCTAGAGGCATACAGGGTAGGATAAAGAAAAAAATGGAGGCGTATGACAGATACCGAGGGCTAAATACTCCAGAATCCAAAAAAGGTGGTTAAAAAGGCATATGGGATACTTTAAAAGTGGATAAATCCCCAGGACCGGATGAAATGTATCCCAGGCTGTTAAGCGAAGCAAAAGAGGAAATTGCAGAGGCCCTGACCATTTTTCAATCCTCTCTGGCTTCAGGACTGGAGGACTGCTAATTTGGTACCCTTGTTTAAAAAGGGAGAAAAGGATAGACCGAGTAATTACAGGCCAGTCAGCCTAACCTTGGTGGTGGGAAAATTATTGGAAAGAATTCTGAAGGACAGGATAAATCTTTATTTAGAAAGACACGGATTAATCAAGGATAGTCAGCACAGATTTGTTAAGGGAAGGTCGTGTCTGACAAACTTGATTGAATTTTTTGAGGAGGTAACAAGGAGGGTAGATGAGGGTAGTGCGTTTAATGTAGTGTATATGGACTTTAGTAAGGCTTTTGATAAGGTTCCACATGGCAGACTGGTCACGAAGTTAAAAGCCCATGGGATCCAGGGCAAAGTGTCAAGTTGGATTCAAAACTGGCTCGGAGACAGGAAGCAGAGGGTAATGGTTGATGGGTGTTTTTGTGACTGGAAGGTTGTTTCCAGTGGGGTTCCACAGGGCTCAGTACTAGGTCCCTTGCTTTTTATGGTATATATCAATGATCTTGACTTGAATATAGGGGGTATGATTAAGAAGTTTGCAGATGATACTAAAATCGGCTGTGTGGTTGATACTGAAGAAGGAAGCTGTAGACTGCAGGAAGATATCAATAAATTGGTCAGGTGGGCAGAACAGTGGCAAATGGAATTCAATCTGGAGAAGTGTGAGGTAATGCATTTGGGGAGGGCTAACACGGAAAGGGAATACACATTAAATGGTAGGACACAGTAGTGCAGAGGAACAAAGGGACCTTGGAGTGCATGTCCACAGATCCCTGAAGGTAGCAGGCCAAGTAGATAAGGTGGTTAAGAAGGCATACGGAATGCTTGCCTTTATTAGCTGTGGCATAGAATACAAGAGCAGGGGGTTATGCTTCAACTGTATAAAACACTAGTTAGGCCTCAGCTAGAGTACTGCGTGCAGTTCTGGTCACCACATTACAGGAAAGATGTGATTGCACTAGAGAGAGTACAGAGGAGATTTACAAGGATGTTGCCGGGAGTAGAGAATCTTAGCTATGAGGAAAGACTGGATAGGCTGGGTCTGTTTTCCTTGGAACAGAGGAGGCTGAGGGGAGACCTTATTGAGGTGTATAAAATTATGAGGGGCATAGATAAAGTGGATAGAAAGGACCTATTTCCCTTAACAGAGGGGTCAAAAACCAGGGAGCACTGATTTAAAGTAATTGGTGGAAGGTTTAGAGGGGACTTGAGGGGAAATTTCTTCACCCAGAGGGTTGTGGGGGTCTGGAACTCACTGCCTGAAAGGGTGGTAGAGGCAGGAACCCTAACCACATTTAAAAAGTACTTGGATGTGCACTTGGGATGCTGTAACCTGCAGGGCTACGGACCAAGAGCTGGGAAGTGGGATTAGGCTGGATAGCTCTTTATTGGCCGGCGTGGACACGATGGGCCGAAATGTCCTCCTTCCGTGCTGTAACTTTCTATGATTCTATGATTCTATGAAAACCCTTGACCTCTACCAGCTAGAAGGACAAGGGCAGCAGCCGCAAGGGAACACCACCAACTGCATGTTCCCCTCCAAGTCACACACCATCCTGACTTGGAAATATATCGGCCGTTCCTTCATAGTCGCTGGGTCAAAATCCTGGAACTCCCTCCCTAACAGCACTGTGGGAGTACCTTCACCGCACGGACTGCAGCGGTTCAAGAAGGGGGCTCACCACCACCTTCTCAAGGGCGATTAGGGATGGGCAATAAAGGCTGGTCTTGCCAGCGACGCCCACATCCCATGAATGAGTAAAAGAAAAGAAATGAGTGCTTTGATTGATATGTTGTCAGATCCCTTCACCTACTATCTTCAATGCAACGCTATCTCTGATAAAACAACTTTGAGTTGAAGATTATGGCTTGCATTGTATTTGCATCTGGCCTGATTGTTGAGACATGCACAAAGGAGCAGTATCCTGCAAGTTTTTGGACTTTCCATTGCTGTGCAGTGCTGCCAACTCTTGTAGTTTAAATGCTTCTCTCATTTCTTTTTTTCCACGAAGTATCCTTAAGAGTTGAGTTTGTTTGTAAAAATAAATGAAGTGGAACCTTTGGACTGTCCGAAACGCACTGAACATATTTGTTTATTTAATCAACATTGCTGTCGTAACAAAATGCTTTAGTGACTTCTCCTCATCCATCTTCAGTTCTTTGCCCTCTCACATTCTACGGGACAGTATGCAGTTTACAGCCTAAACACTGTGTTTGTTACTGATTCATATGAATTCTTTATATGACTGCAGTTTATTTGCTTTATGACTATGCGTGTCTCTCTCTCTCTCTCTCTCTCTCTCTTTGTGTGTGCAGTTGGCAATTTCATTCCTCGGAAAGATAGCGTGCTTGGCCAGGGACTACTGCCAAGATTACGTGCTTGTGTGTTTATAATGGTTGATGAAGATGAATTATTACAGAAAAAAGGCCTTGAGGTGGATAGTAGGTGTGGATAGTCCAACATTTCCATACATGCACACAGTCAATGGAACATGTTATTATTCAAGTTTGTAGCTACTTAATTAGACGGAGGCAATTTGTGAATAATTGACAATGTTTAGGAAACTGGATATTGACAGAGTTATTGTAGAATACTCAGGCAGTGTGTGGTTTAATTGGTGCCATTGAAATGTCTGCAACCGTAGTGATTAATATGATCTGTCTAAAAGAGAAAAGTGAGGTTTATTGACCTGTCAGCATTGTAGTCACAACAAAACGAAGGATAGCATGAGTGAAGTTTAAAAAATATAGATAATAATGCTTAATCTCTGTGCTACTAACTCTGGTCAATGGCAGGAACCAAACTCCTGTTCCACATTTGTTCAGCGATGACTTTTTTAAGCCAGAAGCAGCTTTGTTGGTTATAATACTGGCACTTGGCCCTTGATAGGGTACAAAGTGTACGGACATCATCTTGGGTATCAGGATTTTAAGTTATGAGGAAAGGTTTATGACATTCTTCTTTGAGGAACAAAGGCGACCTCAAAATGGCAGAGTTGAGGTCTGCAAGATTGCAAGAGCAATCAATAGACTTGGTCCAGGTCATGAAGTGTTCAAACACCAGGGCTACAAATTAAAAGGCAAGAGTAAGAGGGGAAGTCAAGCAGAACCTTACATAATGGGTAATAGACCTGTGCAATAAGTTATTAGTGAAAGCTATTGAAGTGGACAGTATACAAGGGTTCAGGAGACAATTAGAATTGTTTTTGAAAAGCAAGGATTGAAGAAGATGGTGAGAATGTGGCTAAGTGGGGTTGATTCACCCAAAAGGGTGGGCGTGTTCGGTCTAATAGTTTTTACTGTTGCTAAGCATCCATGTGTTCACCTTGCAATACTCCTTTAGGTGTCCTCGTACAGGAAACACAGAGCGTGCAGGTACAGCAAGCATTTAGGAAGGCAAATGGCACGTTGGCCTTTATTGCAAGGGGGTTGGAGTACAAGAGTAAGGAAGTCTTGCTACAATTGTACACGGCTCTGGTGAGACCACACCTGGAGAACTTTGCACAGTTTTGGTCTCCTTATCTGAGGAAGAATATACTTGCCTTAGAGGCGGTGCAACAAAGGTTTACTAGATTGATCCCTGGGATGAGAGGGTCGTCCTATGAGGAGAGATTGAGTAGATTGTGCCTATACTCTCTGGAGGTTAGAAGAATGAGAGGTGATCTCATTGAAACATATAAGATTCTGAGGGGGATTGACAGGGTAGATGCTGAGAGGTTGTTTCCCCAGCTGGAGAGTCTAGAACTAGGGGACATAGTCTCAGGATAAGGGGTCGGCCATTTAAGACTGAGATGAGGAGGAATTTCTTCACTCAGAGGGTTGTGAATCTTTGGAATTCTCTGCCCCAAAGGGCTGTGAATGTTGAATCGTTGAGTATATTCAAGGCTGAGATCGATAGATTTTTGGACTCGAGGGGAATCAAGGGATATGGGGATAGTGCAGGAAAGTGGAGTTGAGGTCGAAGATCAGCCATGATCTTATTGAATGGCGGAGCAGGCTCGAGGGGCCGTATGGCCGACTCCTGCTCCTATTTCTTATGTTCTATGTTCTTATATTCTGGTTCTGTAATAGAGGAACCATATGAAACACATTGGGGTAGATTCTGGACTTCACTGCCTGGGTGTTAAGCAGTATCTGGGGGGAAGGCAGAAAGTAAAACCTGGTGGGTTTGCCACCTGGAACAGAACCCGCCTGATTCTCCTTCCATTGAGATTAAAGGAAAGATTTTCCCTTCCGTGCTTCACCCAGGTGATGCTAATGACCAAAGCGGGGAAAACGGAAATCAATCCAGTTATAGCACCAGTACTGCCACCCTGGTCTGTATAGCTTGTTACGCACTAAGCTAAACACTATTACAGTGACTACATTTCAAAAAGTAATTCACTGGCTGTGAAGCGCTTTGCAATGTCCTGAAGTCATGAAAGGCAGTATATACTTTTGTTTCGTTCTTTCTGTCTTCAACTGAGGGACTAAAACTGCTCTGTATCTCCAGAGGGCAGGGTACAGAGCTGGTATTGAGTGACCGCAACAGCCTCAGCCTTAATGTTACAATTCTGTTCATTGTTGCAAGTTATCTAACTTTCTCGACCAAGACGAAGGGCCAAGGTCCTTAATGTAACACAGCACCAAGGTTGAAAAGAGATGAGTTAAATCAGGAGGTAGTGATTAGGTGATGCCAATCTTGGGTTTTAAAACTCCAAGGAATGTAGGAGGAAGAAAGAAGTGAGGAGTTCCACAGATTTGAGATCCTGGGAAAGATGGAGTTAGTGTAGGAGAGTGTGTGGTGAGTCTTGATTGTAACACAGTGGGGATGTAGAAGGAAAGAAAGTCTTGCATTTCTATAGCGCTTTTCACGACCACCGGGCGTCCCAAAGTGCTTTACAGCCAATGAAGTACTTTTTGAAGTGTAGTCACTGTTGTAATGTAGGAAATATGACAGTCAATTTGCGCACAGCAAGCTCCCACAAACAGTAATGTGATAATGACCAGATAATCTGTTTTTTAGTGATGTTGATTGAGGGATAAATATTGGCCAGGACACCGGGGACAACTCACCTGCTCTTCTTCAAAATAGTGCCATGGGATCTTTTACGTCCACCTGAGAGAGCAGACAGAGCCTTGGTTTAACATCTCATCCAAAAGACGGCACCTCTGACAGTGCAGTGCTCCCTCAGCACTGCACTGGAGTGTCAGCCTAGCTTTTTGTGCTCAAGTCTCTGGAGTGGGTCTTGAACCCACAACCTTCTGACTCAGAGGCGAGGGTGCGACCCACTGAGTTTAGAGCAGTTTTGAGCATTGATAATATAGAGAAAGACAAGGCAGATTGTAATGGAGAGAGAGAGGTTGGGGGTCATTGCCAATTGGAGGACAAGCCTTTTTGTATCTTGTCCAAGGGCATTATTGAGGAACGATAGCGTAGTGGTAATGTCACTGGGCTAGTAATCCATGTAGGCCTGGACTAGTGATCAAGGTAGATGTGAGTTCAAAATCCCACCACGGCAGCTGGGGAATTTAAATTCCTAGCATCAGTAATGGTGACCATGAAACTATCAGATTGTTGTTAAAACCCATCTGGTTCACTAATGTCCTTTTTTAGGGAAGGAATTCTGCCGTCCTTACCGGGTCTGGCCTATATATACGACTCCAGACCCACAGCAATGTGGTTGACTCTTAACTGCTCCTCTGAAATAGCCTAGCAAGTCACTCAGTTGTAACAAACTGCTATGAAACAAAAAGGAGGCGGCTCACCACCACATTCTCCAGGGCAATTAGGGATTGGCAATAAATGCTGGCCTTGCCAGCGACGCCCACATCCCATAAACGAATATTAAAAAAAAATTTGAGGAAAGGTGCTGCAAGACATGGGAGCAGGGCTTTACAGAGAGTTAAGAGTTGTTCAGGGGGAAAAGAGGTGTTTGGCGTGAAAGTGGAAATGGCTCCTTGGAGTCAGATTTAGCAACAGAGAAGGTGTGGGAGTTCTACTGAAAGGGCATTTGAGAGTGCGGCTGCCCATTGAGCTACACCCCAGCCCGAGTGTGTTTTGGAGGGGATGGGATAGGAGGAGAAAATGGGCTGGGTAGGTAGAAAACTAGTCGGCAGCTGTTTGACACCTTTCATAGAATGATCGAATCATACAGCACAGAAGGAGGCCATTCGGCCCATGGTGCCTGTGCCGGCTCTTTGAAAGTGCTCTCCAATTAGTCCCACCCCCACCCGCCCCCGCTCTTGCCCCACAACCCTGCAATTTTATTTCTTCTTCAAGTGTTTATCCAATTCCCTTTTGAAAGTCACTATTGAATCTGCTTCCACCGCTCTTTTCAGGCAGCGCGTTCCAGATCACAACAACTCGCTGCATTAAAAAAAAGAATTCTCCTCCTCGCCCCTCTCTGCTTCTTTTGCCAATTGCCTTTAGTAGGGGCCTGATTGCGAGGCCTCTTTAAAATGCCCGCACGATATAAATACCACAAGTCGCTGTTGAGCGTTTTGATCATGAATTACATTCTGATACTATTTCCAGTCTCAGTTCCTCGATTCACGCAATTGGCAGCAGCGCACTGTTTATATGACAGCATCCCGCTTTAACCACTTTGTAAAATTATAATTGCGAACAGTTTGACCGAGAGAGTGACTAAACAGGAGATGTAAAGCATTCTGTGTCGCTGTGAGTGCTGTTTCTGATTTATTGTACGCCATTTCCAGCTCATTTAGTAGATGGTTTGTAAATTCTCAGTTTTTCCCCATATATTTTAAAAAGTGTATATTTTTTTGCCCTTAGTCAGTCACAAACTGTTTTCATGATTGAGCACTTTGCCATTAATCAAGCCCTTACTGCTTCGGGACAGTCTACACACAGAAATAGCTCAAGTCCTGGAGATGGCAAAGCATCCAAAAGGATTTGACCTTTTGCCATTTGTTAAAATGAACAGACCTTCTAAATATAAAACTGTTTAATATATATATTCCAGCACCCCCCACCCCCCCCTCAAGTAAAAACCTGCAACTAATTGTCCCAACAGAAAAGGTTTGGAAACAAGCCCCTGTCTACCTAGGGGGCCACTGGAGAATTCTTAGGAAAATTAGTTAATTGAGCTTTTCCATTATGCGGAATGTGGAAAGAGACTGTTTGGAACATTATTTCCATTTTACATGAGCTCTATGGTTCAGTTGTGTAGGCAGCCAGTAGATCTTGGAAGCTGCGCTTAGAACCTTTTTCTTGGCCCACAAAGCACGCATGGGTTGCGTGCTCGATGCCCAATCAGCAGATTGTGGGGGCGAAGTTGGACAGGGTCGGGGAAAGCAAAACAAGCGGAATCGCATTGGCGGCCCTGCCTTCAGCTGCCAGGGCCCTAAGCTCTGGAATTCCCTCCCTAAACCCCTCCGCCTCTCTCCACCTCACTCTCCTTCTTTAAGGCGCTCCTTAAAAACCCAACACTTTGATCAAGCTTTTGGTCATCTGTCCCTAATACCTCCTTATGTGGCTCGGTGTCAAATTTTGTCTGTTAATGCAATTATGAAGCGGCTCGGGACGTTTTCACTATGTTAAAGGCGCTATAGAAATGCAAGTTGTTGTTATACGACATGCCCGATATTCAGTTCCACGAAAGCCAATGGAACTGAATATGGGGCGGAGCGTATAACGGACAAGCGATAAGGTACCTGCCTGCTTTGCGTCCTATCCACGTCCAATTTCACCCCCTTGTGAGTTTACTTACCACTCAAAAGCACTTCCTTCAGCCACGGTTCGAGCTCTTGGGAGCGCCTCCGAGTGGGGCATCACACGGAAGTAGCCATTTGAATCGCCCTCCCTGCCCAGCAATCATAGACAGCAGGGTCGATGGACCTCGTGGCGATGTCCACAGCCCATGCTCACACCTTGAGGGAAGAATGTGCAAGGTAGCAACTGGCCAGCTAAGGGAGAGAAAGCAAGGAGACAAAATCGTTGAAAACACAATGGGAGTCTTTGTAACTTTGTTTGACGGTGTGAAATGGACACCACGCCCGTCAGTGCAAAGGAAATGTGGGGATGATGTATAGCAAGCAGCCGATCCGATATCGCCCATTTTATACTGTTGCCCAAATTTAAAATGACCCCCAATAAACTCGACAGTTTCAGGTCAGTTTCAGCCGTTTAACTAACCCGCGATGGACATGTGCTTGAGCTGATGGGAGTTTGTTGGTCTCTGTGTTGAACTTAACATGAAACAATAACTGAATACATTTTAATACTAATCGGCCAATCATTCTCCTCCACCCACGACTCTACTCGAGATAGATTGGTAGACCACCGGCGCCTACTTCTTGCGAGAGCTCCCTCTATAGCTCACTACACAAGAGAGATAAAGACAAGGTAGGTGGATGGAGTTAAGATACAGATCAGCTATGATCTCATTGAATGGGGGAACAGGCTCGAGGGGCTGAATGGCCTGCTCCTGTTCCAATGTCACCAATGTTCCTCTCCTTCAACTTCAATCCTAGTTATTTTGACACAATTCATGCAGCACTTACAAACTGTTCTTCTTTCCTTTGTACTTTCCTTCCTACTTACATGGTTTTTTCCAAATCATTTTACATTCCCCAAGCCAGCTCCTCAGATTCAACTGAATCTCCTACCTTTCCATTATCCATGAATTTGACCAGTTTGCATTGAATCCAAGTCCTTAACATAAACTAGAAACATTGGGGTAGAAATTGGTCATCGTCACGCCCATTTTCCGGGTGGAAAACGGGGGCAAAATTGACCAATTTCAGCCTTGCGCCCCAAGAGGCCTGAAAAATGTCTGACCTGACATTGGCCTCGGATGATTTTCAGGCCCCAAGGGCGGCTGCCTGAAACTGGCATCAGGCCCCTTGCATATGGCAATGACAACCCCTTAGGGAAATTGAGCTGTCCTGAGCACAGCAGATATCTGTCCTCAGGTTTTCCCAGGCGTGAATGCGGCCTAGCAAGCGGCCGCCACCAAAATGGCAAACCAAGTTTTTTTAAACTTTTCTTTATGCAGAGCAGAGGCGCTCCTCCTGGCTCCTCGGCACTCCTGCCGGCTGCGATCGCCCTACCCTGCCCCACTTCTGTTAATCCGTCCACCGCCCCCCCCTATTCCTCCCCGGCATTTACCTGAGGGTCACAGCCGGTGAGGAAAGCAGGCTCGAAAATTCACCTTCCAAAGTTGGAAGCGCGACAGGTGCTGAGAGCTCACCCAAATGATTTTATTGAGGCCTGAGGCCCAATGTCGGGCCAGCCTCGGGCCTCGGTGTCGGGAAGCAGGCCCAGACGCATTTCTGCCCCGCTGAATTTCAATCCCAAATCCCAAATCGACTATTTGGCAAATGATAGGTGGCAGCCAAGTTAGGGATGCTGTCTAATCTCCGTCTGGAGGGGAGGCTTGGCATGCAGTCCTCTTTGTCTATAATATTTCAGAACTGAAAACTCCTCAGGCTGCTGAAACACAGACATCTCTTGTCTTGCTGCGTATTTACAGGCTGAAATTGTGCAACTAATTGCAAATTAATCCAATGTAAAACACGGCTTAAAGGTGACTTCTGATTGAAAACTTCAACCCACGCGTTTCCCAACCAGCTGTGCTTTGGAGACTGGGTTCGGACAACACCGCGTGCGGTAAGTTAGCTGACGGAACCTCAGACGGCAGCAAGGTTCAATAGGACCAAGACGCAAGTTTGGCAAGAAATGTGTTCTGTTTAGATCTGAAGTCCTGAATTAATGCGCTGGGGATTTGAAACGCTGGCAAAATATTGATATTTTTATAACAACTTGCATTTCAAAAAGCGTCTTTCACATGGACGTGGCGTTTCACCGGGTCGCGGTCGCCAACCCGCCAGCATTGGCCTGGAGTCCAGAAGCATGGAGTTTAGAAGAATGAGAGGTGATCTTATTGGAACATATAATATTCTGAGGGGGATTGACAGGGTGAATGCTGGGAGGATGTCTCCCCTAGTGGGGGTATCTAGAACTAGGGGGCATCAAGGGGTATGGGGAGAGAGCGGGAATATGGGATTGAGGTAGAGGATCAGCCATGATCATATTGAATGGCGGAGCAGGCTCGAAGGGCCGAATGGCCTACTCCTGCTCCTATTTTTCTATAGCTTCAGAATAAGGGGTCGCCCATTTAAGACGGAGATGAGGAGGAATTTCTTCTCTCAGAGGGTCGTGAATCTTTGGAATTCTCTACCCCGGAGAGCTGTGGAGGTGGAGTCACTGAATATATTCAAGATGCGGAGATGCCGGTGTTGGACTGGGGTGGACAAAAGTGAGAAGTCGCACAACACCAGGTTATAGTCCAACAGTTTTATTTGAAATCACAAGCTTTGGGAGCTGCTGCTCCTTCGTCGGGTGAAGTGAAGGAATACGAATCGGCACAGCATATATAGACAGAGAACAATGCCTGTGCAGAGAACAATGTCAGACGACTACAGTTAATCTTTCTGACTGCCCTTTATCACACTACGGCAGAGAAACAATCAGGTCAGTCAGGAAGGCATTATATCAAAGACATAGCAAGATACAACTAAGACTATAAGAATATATTCAAGGCTGAGATAGACAGTTATTTGAACTACAGGGGAGTCGAGGGTTATGGGGAGAGAGCGGGCAAATGGTGTTGAGGCCAAGATTGGATCAGCCATGATCATATTGAATGGCGGAGCAGGCTCGAGGGGCCGATTGGCCGACTCCTGCTCCCGTTTCTTATGTTTTTCTGTTCTCCAGGAATTGAAGATTAATCTCCAGGACACTGCTGCCAGTAACCAATGTTCCCGTTAAGCCGCGCGGCCGCGCAGCCATCTGCAAGGTCCCGCGCAATCGCCCGCCGGCTTTTCCATTGTAGATACCACGGTACTGGAAATTTGAATGGGCGCAGGAGTCAAGGCCGCTTACAGCAACCCGGGAGCAAAACCCTCGAGGCATTAAAAGAGAATTGTGTGCTTTTTTTCATTTTCTTTGAACATTTTCATTTATTGGCTTGGATATTCCGATCCCTACGGGTGAGTACGCGCTGTGTACCCACCCGTAGGGACATCGGAAATGCCGGTTTCAGGCGTGCACTGCGCATGCGCTGAAAACCGGCATTTCCGATCTGTCAAGAATGCTTTTGACAGATCCTCCGGCTGCCCGGGAGAAGGGCCTCTGCGGGCGGATAGTTCCGCTTACTGGAGACCCTCCACCCGCAGAAAACCCTTACAATTCTTACGCCTGTTAAAAGCAGGCGTAAGGCCTGCTTTTACCAGGATAAGAGTTGAAAAAAAGTAAAAAAAAAATTGTTTTCATTGATTTATCATTTAAAAGTACCTTAAAAAAGGTAAGTTTATTTTTAGCCCTGTAAAAAACTTTAATAATTTTTTTCAAAAAATTTAATTTATTTTAAAATTTATTGTAATTTCAAGTCATTTTAAAAATGTGATTTAAAAAAAAAATGTATTTAAAGTTTTACTATGTTTTGGGGGTGATCTCCATTCATATATTTGACAGGTCTTCCTGTCAGGTGTATGAAGGGAGATTCCCTTCTGTGATTGGCTCCCCATGGCTCACGTGATCCCAGGGACGCTTGCGAACTACCTGCGCCTCTGGGATACGTGGGCCCTGCACACTTGGAGTTTGGAGAGGCCCAGGAGTGGAAGCATGTGCGTCCCAGGAGCCCTCAGGTGAGGGCGTAGATTTTTCCAGATTTTCCTCTGCCCGCGGGAGGCCGGCGATCAGAAAATACGGGCCAATATTTGTAAAAAATATTGGAGAGCGGGGGGTGGTGGGGGGGGGGCGGGTAGTGGGGGGGGAATGGCTGACAGTTAAGATGAATCCAATTGGATAGCAAAGAGTCTGTTCGCTTCCCAGTCGGCCGGTCGGAAAGCATTGGGCTCGGAGGATGGACCAATGGCGGGAGCGTGGAGGCGGGACATTGCGAGGTGGGCGGTCATGTGATTAAACCTCCAGGAATATCCCCAACCCGAGTTGGCAACCCTGTCACCGGGCCGAAGGAAAAAATGGGAGCCGAGCCAAAGAAAGAGATATTGATGGGATCAAAAGCTTGGCCAAGGAGGTGGGCTTAAGAAGGGTTGATAAGAGGAGAGGGAAGTGGATAGGCAGAGAGGCTTTAGGGAGGGAAGTCCAGAGCGTGACGTCCAGGCCACTGAAAGCACAGCTGCCAATGGTGGGCCTAAGGTAAGGGGGGAGGGGATTGCGGGGTGGGGGGAGGGGGTTGAATGCACAAGAGGTCGGAATCAGTGGAACGGAGAGTTTAGGACGGTGCAGGTTGTCGGGCTGGAGGAGGTTACAGAGACAGGGAGGGGTGAGACAATGGAGGGATTGAAATGCAAGGATTAGAATTTTAATTTTGAGGATGAGAGGCTGACCAGGGGAAGCATTGGAATATCTGGGTCTGGAGGTGACGTTGGCATGGATGAGGATTTCAGCAGCAGATGGGCTGAGGTAGAGGTGGAGCTGGGCAATGATATGGAGTTGGACGTAGGTGCTCTTTGTGACGGAGAGGATATGGGTTCCATAAATTATAGAAATCTAACCCCAAACATCATTCAATCAGACTATTATTTATTAAGGATTGACCATGATATTCATGAGCATGGTCATGAGTTATGTCATGGGAGATCTGCTAGCATAATTTAAAAAAAGTCTCACTTCTCTCGTTCAACTGTTGCATGTCACATGACGTACTTCAGAGTGTCAAAAATATAATACAAAGGAAAGACAATGGGGTAGAAATTCGTCTGGGCGGACTGTAAAATGGGTGGTATCGCATCGACCACCTGATTTATGCCCCGCCCAATATTCAGCTCCATAAATGTCAATATCGGGCCGGGCGTATAACGGACGGACAAAGCAATACCGCCCGTTTTTGCCCTGCCGCTCAAGGTGAGTTTCTTACTGGTTTCTTCTGACCTGGAGCCAGAGGTTTATAAGCATCTGCCAATCTGTGAACTTCCCTCATTAACAACATCAACCTACTCCTGCTCCTATTTTCCCACATTACAACAGTGACTCCACTTCAGAATACTTGATTGGCTGTGAAGCGCTTTGGGACGTCCGATGGTCGTGAAGGGCGCTCTAGAAATGCAAGTCTTTCTTTCATTTTATTACGTTCTGATGTTCATTCACAGCAGTTATACCTTGCGGTTTTAAAGGGACAGGCCACTGAAACACAGCTCAACGTTAACATCAGAGGAATATAATGTTACTATAAAATAGCTCAGTAAAGCTCTAAGTACACTGCTTGTCACTCACCGTACGATACAATAGACTCTTATTATATAGAATTACATTGAATGTACAGCACAGAAACAGGCCATTCAGCCCAACAGGTCTGTGCCAGTGTTTATGCTCCACACCAGCCTCCTCCCACCCCTCTTCATCTCACCCTATCAGCATGATCTTCTATTCCTTTCTCCCTCACGTGTTTATCTAGCATTCTCTTAAATGCTCCTTGTGGTAGCGAGTTCTACATTCACCACTCTCTGGGGAAAGGAGTTTCTCCTGAATTCCTTATTGGATTTATTAGTGACTATCTTATATTGATGGCCTCTAGTTTTGGACTCCCTCACAAGTGGAAACATCTTCTTGACGTCTACCCTATCGAAATCTTTCATAATCTTAAAGACCTCTACCAGGTCAACCCTCAGCCTTCTCTTTTCTAGAGAAAAGAGTCCCAGCCTGTTCAATCATTCCCAATAGTTATGGCCTCACAGTTACTGTTACCCTAGGTTGCAGAAGAAGCCATTTCACCTTCTCCCAACCAATTTCCCCATCAACCCTTCTCCAGAATTGTCCAAGGGAGTTTGAAGTGAGAATTTTTTTTTGTGTAACTGCACAATGGTATGACATATATAGAGACCGCATAAAAAACATTTCAAAAATAACCTTATCAACTAACATGTGACAAATGGCAAACTATTCCCTTGGGATTAGCTCACATGATGGAGTGCTGGAATCCCAATCAGAAGGGATCCTGAACTCAAATCTCCGCTTATGAAATATAAACAATTAAACTACTTGGAACAGACTGTTTCCTCTTGCAGAGATATTCTGCTCCTGTACAATGTGATTAGATTAGCTCACTGAAGTGGCTAGCATGATTTCATCGTGTGATGAACTTCGGTGACCTCCGAGCACGCTTCCCAGCGCTACCAACGTGCAGCAGTGCAGCGTGGGTTAGACCGCGCACCAGCTTGAGGTGGACGTTTGAAGTTATTTTGGGCTGGATGTTAAAGGGTGAGCTGTAATTTGTACACGCCCGAGATTTATTGATGATTTCTGAAAACAGTAAACTTTTCTTACGGAGCATTTTGCCACAACATTCCCGACATTTGAAACCTTGCACGTTAAGGAGGAAATGTCGGTGAGTTTTCCAAGTGTGGTCCAACCAATTCCTTTTAAAATCTGCTCTAGTATAAAAGAGGTACAATCGCACAATACAAGCTGAAGGAGTTTTAGAAACAGAGTCAAAAATAACTGTGAGTTTGAACAGAGTGTGAACTGGGTTTGATAGGCCACTGGCCAGTATAAATCCCCTCATGGTAAATGGCCACTCCATGTCCTTCAGTGTCAGCTGTGGCTCAGTGGGCAGCACTCTCGCCTCTGAGTCAGAAGGTTGTGGGTTCAAGTCCCACTCCAGGGACTTGAGCACAAAAATCTAGGCTGACACTCCAGTGCAGTGCTGAGGGAGCGTGGTGCTGTCTTTTGGATGAGACGTTAAACCGAGGCCCCGTCTGCTCTCTCAGGTGGACGTAAAAGATCCCATGGCACTATTTCGAAGAAGAGCAGGTGAGTTATCCCTGGTGTCCTGGGCCAATAGTTATCCCTCAACCAACATAACAAAAACAGATTATCTGGTCATTAGCACATTGCTGTTTGTGGGAGCTTGCTGTGCGCAAATTGGCTGCCGTGTTTCCCACATTACAACAGTGACTACACTTCAAAATGACTTCATTGGCTGTAAAGCGCTTTGAGACGTCCGGTGGTCGTGAAAGGCGCTATAGAAATGCAAGTCTTTCTTTTTCCAACTGCACTGCCTCCAGTTTCACGCTCACGCTGCTTGCCATGGCCACACTGAAGGATGACTCACAACATCCCTTGTGCCTTTTATAAAGAGCACCTGCTCCTGACCAACCAATAGCAGTAAGATGGGTTTCCGATCCTGTAACAAGTGACAGTGCATTCACACTATGGGAAGTCATTCTCACACTGGGCGGCAGTGCAAAACGGGCGATAGCGAATTGAACGCCCGTTATACATCACGGCCGATTGACTTTATTGAAAAGGAAAATCCGACGTGGTTTATAACAGGCGGTCAATTTGATATCGTCCATTTTACAGCATCGGCCAAAATTGAAATGACCCTCATTGTCTGAACCAGTTCTGGGGGATCTTCCCCCAGAAATCCCAACCCACCTTTCTCCCAGACTGACTGGTTTGGTTCAGATTTTTTAAGACTGTGGGACTTTCTGATATAAACTACAAAAATACCCTGTTGATCGGAGCTGTTTGTACAATGTATAACAACATGTGGCTCTGTTGTGAAATGATGAACTCAGCTCTGTGCGCCCCATCCACCTTGAGGGATATCACAGGGGGGCGGGAGTTGTATTCCACACATACAGCTCCAGGCAGCCAGTTATAGAATGACATTAGCAGAGGGCGGAGAGTGGCTCACCTGGCCAGGGATTGGTCCATGATATAAAACAGTGAGGGGGAAAAAACACCCCACCCCCGGCGGAAGTCTGGGGGGTTGGTGGGGCTGTTCACCAAGGTTAGAAGTAATGCAACGCAGTTTCAGCTTCACACTAATGCTAATTTGGTGGAGTGTAAATCAGGTGTTTAGACCCAAACTGGCTCCAAAGCAAAGTGGAGTGAGGCTCCCTCCTCCAGGGAATCAGTCTTACATGGCTTCAATCCAGTGGCAGGTCAAAGAAAGAAATTTATACAGCGTCTTTCACAGCCTCAGGACGTCCCAGAGCGCTTTTAGAGCCAATGAAGTTCTTTTGAAATGTAGTTACTGTTCTGATGTAGGAAACGCGGCAGCCAATTTGCGCACAGCAAGCTCCCACAAACAGCAATGAGACTAATGACCAGATAATCTGTTTTTAGTGACGTTGGTTGAGGGATAATAAATATTGGCCAGGGACACCAGGAAGAACTCCCCTGCTCTTCGAAATAGTGCCGGGGGATCTTTTACATCCACCCGAGAGGGCAGACGGGGCCTCGGTTTAACGTCTCATCTGAAAGATGGCACCGCTGACAGTGCAGCACTCCCTCAGCACTGCACTGGAGTGTCAGCCTGGATTATGGGCTCAAGCCTCTGGAGTGGGACTGTGAACCCACAACCTTCTGACTCCGAGGTGAGAGTGCTGCCCACTGAGCCACGGCTGACATCTAAACAAAGACAAAGCCTGACTCTCATCAGAGGAATAGTCTCCCATTGATTCACACTGGAACTGCAACATCGGTAGAAAGCTAAACTGCTTTGCAACTGCTGTTGTAGTGTAAGTGAATCATAAGAGGGTCACATTATACTCAATACTACTGTAACAAACTACAAGACCCAGCAGTAGAATGACCTGTTTCAGCTGGTTTTGTTCAAAAAGAAACGTACATTTTTGGTGTCTGTTATCTGAATGCTGCTTAACTTGCTGTTAAACTACATTAAATTACAATGGGAGTTGTGTCTAGTACTCTGACATGCAACTTTCTTTTCTGGGTATTCCAGCGATGGGGTGTGGTTTTCCGCCAGTTCTCGTGGGGCTGAGTGCTGGCTGGGTCAGGATGGAGCTGTGCTTTTGTGTTGGAATAATACCGATTTGTCAGACTACCAAGCACAATGTTAAGTGTTTTTGTCTGCAGCGCCCACGTTGATAGAATGGGCTATATCATGCTGAAGGCTCAGAACACAATTGCCCAAGTCTGGCCACAGTTTCTGGTGAATCCAGTACTTACAAACTGGCCTAAAACACATAACACAAACTGGCCTAAAACACAAAACACAAACCGGCCTAAAACACAGTACAAACCGGCCTAAAACACAAAACACAAACCGGCCTAAAACACACAGTACAAACCGGCCTAAAACACAGTACAAACCGGCCTAAAACACAAAACACAAACCGGCCTAAAGTACACAGCACAAACCGGCCTAAAACACACAGCACAAACCGGCCTAAAACACGAAACACAAACCGGCCTAAAACACACAGCACAAACTGGCCTAAAACACAAAACACAAACCGGCCTAAAACACACAGCACAAACCGGCCTAAAACACAAAACACAAACCGGCCTAAAACACACAGCACAAACCGGCCTAAAACACAAAACACAAACCGGCCTAAAACACAAAACACAAACCGGCCTAAAACACACAGCACAAACCGGCCTAAAACACAAAACACAAACCAGCCTAAAACACAAAACACAAAACACAAACCGGCCTAAAACACAAAACACAAACCGGCCTAAAACACACAGCACAAACTGGCCTAAAACACAAAACACAAACCGGCCTAAAACACAAAACACAAACCGGCCTAAAACACACAGCACAAACCGGCCTAAAACACAAAACACAAACCAGCCTAAAACACAAAACACAAAACACAAACCGGCCTAAAACACAAAACACAAACCGGCCTAAAACACAAAACACAAACTGGCCTAAAACACAAAACACAAACCAACCTAAAACACAAAACACAAACCGGCCTAAAACACACAGCACAAACCGGCCTAAAACACACAGCACAAACCGGCCTAAAACACAAAACACAAACCGGCCTAAAACACAAAACACAAACTGGCCTAAAACACAAAACACAAACTGGCCTAAAACACACAGCACAAACCGGCCTAAAACACACAGCACAAACCGGCCTAAAACACAAAACACAAACCGGCCTAAAACACAAAACACAAACCGGCCTAAAACACAAAACACAAACTGGCCTAAAACACAAAACACAAACCGGCCTAAAACACAAAACACAAACCGGCCTAAAACACACAGCACAAACCGGCCTAAAACACACAGCACAAACCGGCCTAAAACACAAAACACAAACCGGCCTAAAACACAAAACACAAACCGGCCTAAAACACACAGCACAAACCGGCCTAAAACACAAAACACAAACCGTCCTAAAACACAAAACACAAACCGGCCTAAAACACAAAACACAAACCAGCCTAAAACACAAAACACAAACCGGCCTAAAACACAAAACACAAACCGGCCTAAAGCACACAGTCGAAGTCAGCCTAAGAAACACCGTGCACGCCATTCTTAATGTACAGTACAAGTCAAGCTAGATTGTAGATACATTGCACGGGTACTCAAGTAGATTGGCGGTGTGCTGCAACTACAGGTAACAAGTTGAAGCAATAAAACGTAAGGGTTATTTAACTGTGGTAGTACCGGACTGACTATAAAATGGGAGAGCAGTTATCACAAGAGCTCTCCAGGTTTAAATAAATGTGTGACTCACTGGACAGTGTAGTTACTGTGCCTTCAGGGGAATGTGTTCCCATTGTTTGCCAGTGGGCGAATGAAACAACCTCCCTGAAAACAGCATTGAACACATTGGAAAAATAAATATGTAAACCTTCTATTTTTAATGGCGCTTTGACAAGAACTGAAAATAGAATGGACTATGCTCAGGTTCTGGGCGAGGTCTAAGAAAGAAAGAAAGACTTGCATTTCTACAGCACTTTCATGACCTCAGGACGTTATAAAGCGCTTTACAGCCAATGAATTACTTTTAAAGTGGAGTCACTGTTGTAATGTAGGAAACGTGGCAGCCAATTTGCGCACAGCAAGCTCCCACAAACAGCAATGAGATAATGACCAGATCATCTGTTTTAGTGATGCTGGTTGGGGGATAAATATTGGGCAGGACACCGGGGAGAACTGCATGTAGTGTGGATCATGCAGGAACTGCATCATAAGTACTGAAGCGTTACGTGAATGTCATTATACCTGGAATAGCTCATGTTACCACAGCAACAGCATTTCAACCTCTTATAAAATGCCAATTAGGATGACACAGGTGTCATCAAAAGATAACAAATTAACAATAATGCCCCGTTTCAAAGGGGCACAAACAATAAACTCCAAATTATGAGTAAAAACAAAAGGAAACTTGGCAAATTAAATGATAACAAGGTCCTGGGGGTTGATGATGCTCTCCAGTCCCTCCGGTGCCCACCGATTGCGGACCGACGGACACTGCGTGCTGCCTCTCCAGGGACACCTGGGCGCGGACATAGCCGCGGGAGAGGGGCAGGCCGTCGGGCCGAACGACCCCTTGACCGCGCGCAGCTGGCACCTGTAGATGGCCACCTTGGCCAGGCCCAGGAGCAGTCCCACCAGGCGGCCAAAGATCAGGAGAGTGGGAAGCAACAGCATTTCAATGCTGAGCGTTGGACAAGACCGGGAAGGTTTCTGTCTCAAACTTGGGTGCCTTGGAGAGGAGTTAGAAGGAACAACGAGAGAATGTGCTTTTATACAGTGCCTTTCCAGGGGAAACTAGATAAACACATCGGAGAGAAAGGAATAGAAGGCTGTGTTGATAAGGTGAGATGAAGGGGGGTGGGAGGAGGCTCATGTGGAGTATAAATACCGGCATAGACCGGTTGGGTCGAATGGCTTGTTTCTCTGCTGTAAATTCTATGTAAT
Organism: Squalus acanthias; assembly: GCA_030390025.1. Lineage (NCBI taxonomy): Eukaryota > Metazoa > Chordata > Chondrichthyes > Squaliformes > Squalidae > Squalus > Squalus acanthias. The sequence goes on along the minus strand of CM059437.1, from coordinate 92,667,133 downwards.
TCTATGCAATTTATGACCTCAGGATGCCCCCGAGTGGGGAGAACACCCCTGCTCTTCTTTGAATAGTGCCATGGAATCATTTACATCCACCCAAGATAGGCAGACAGGGCCCCGGTTCAATGTCACATCCGCAAAGACGGCACCTCCGACAGTGCAGCACCTCCCTCAGTACTGCACTGGAGCATCAACCTGGGCTCAACAGAGTGAGGAGATTTTCACCTCTTCATTGAGGGGTTTGGACGGATTTAACATAAGCCTTAGAGATGAAAGGACAGTGTCATAACTGCTGTACCACTCAGGCACACCTCGTAAGCCACACTGCTAGATCACTGGACCACTATCCGCGCATTTGTGTTAGAAATTTCAACGTAAGCGTTTCTCTCTGGAATGCAAAAAATGAAGCTTCCTGATCACTGGCTCCCGCAGATAAACCTTCTTCTCTGGCACTGACAGGGCGACAAACAAGTTTCCAAAAATCACCTGCAACGACAATGGGCGGAGCCAGGATAAAGGAGCTGTGCGAAGTTTGGGGAGCGAGGTCACAGAAACAACATTCACAAATAGCACGCCAGTCAACGTGACTTGAGACAATGGAGTCTCTTTATCAGGCCGAGTTAGGCAATGACATCATTACATAGTTCGAGTGGAAATACTTGTATGATTCGAGCTGATTTTGTTCCGGTACTTGCACGGCCACTCTGAGAGTGGCTACCGTATTTCCCCAAATAGAGGTTGCTCAATAAAAAAAGAGTAAGTCACAATGGGTGACGGATTGAGCAGAGTGTTTGAGGTGGGCGTTTCGGGCAAGTGTGACAGGTGACTCGGCAGGTGAATGGGGTAAATTTTTAACTCGCTGCCTGGGTGTAAATCGGCCAGCCGCTATCGAAGGCACCCGATTTGTATTTCAAATGAAAATCTATAATGGGCGGTTTCCATAACTGTCGACTGATCCACAAGTTGATATTCTATCCCCCATTGATGCGTCTTTCACCAGTTTATATTGTAGCTCTGAATTCCGGCCAGTGCAGAACCCACCTCACAGCTGGGTCCCCCAAGTAATACTCCCTCCGCCTCTCCACCCCTCTCTCCTCCATTAAGACGTTCCTTCAAAACCTACCTCTTTGACCAAGCTTTTGGTCACCTGCCTTAATGGGCCAGAAATTCAGCTTTCCGGCTTCCTGCGGGTGCAAGCATCGTGCGCGTACTTGCCTACCGCGCCTGCAGTTGTGCTTTGGGCCCACGAGGACTTCGGCTCCTGTTCCTCCTCCAGCTGCCTGGCGCGCAGTGCTTGCGTATCCCAGGGGCGCAGTTAGTTCAAAGCGTCCCCTGGGATCACGTGGGCCATGGAGAGCCAATGGCAGCAGACCATCTTTCATTCATAGATTTGACAGGAAGACCTGTCAAATCTATGAATAGAGATTGGCCCCAAAACCACACTTAAACTTCAAATACATTTAAAAAAAAATCACATTTTTAAAATAACTATAAGTTACATAAATTAACTACTTTAAACAAAAATTTAAATTTTTGAAAAAATTAATTATAGTTTTTAACGGTGCTAAAAATAAACTTACCTTTCTTTAAAGTTTCTAAAAAAGATAAACCTGTTGAAAAAATGTTTAAATTGTAATTAATTAACCACTTACCTTGTTAAAAACAGGCCTTGCGCCTCCTTTTTAAAAGTGCAGCTTCTCCATACTTACCTTCCCAGAGAAACCTGAAAAAAACCCCCCGAAGTTCGCTGCGTGTGTGCGCAGCCTCTCCCGCGCACGCGTTCGACTTCTGAACCCCTCCCTTCAGGGGAACGGAAGTTCCGGTTTCCCGCGCATGCGGGAAACTGGCACTTCAGGTGGCCTTACGGGTGAGTACACAGCGCATACTCACCCGACAACAGCCGAATTTCTGGCCCAATATCTCCTTATGTGGCTCAGTGCCAAATTTTGTCTGATAACGCTCCTGTGAAGCGCCTTGGGACGTTTTACCATGTTAAAGCTGCTGTATAAATGCATGTTGTTGTTGTAGTACTGGTTTGGCAAGTGTAAAACAGTTATTTCTGAAGTTAGGTTTCAGCTGAAGTTAGGTCTGGTATGACCTCCAAAGTGACCTCTGCGTCTGTCATTTTATACTTGCTGAGGATCTTTTTCTAAAGTTATTCATTCCTGGGATGTGGGCGTCGCTGGCAAGGCTGGCATTTATTGTCCATCCCTAATTGCCCTGGAGAAGGTGGTGGTGAGCCGCCTTCTTCAACCGCTGCAGTGAAGGTACTCCCACAGTGCTGTTCGGCAGGGAGACCCGACATTTTGACCCAGCGACGATGAAGAAACAGCGATATATTTCCAAGTCGGGATGGTGTGTGACTTGGAGGGGAACTTGGGAGGTGGTGTAGCCAAGGTGTAGCCAAGGAAAGTGACAAGATTTCTGAAAATAATTATCGAGATGAAGACACAGACCTTTCCTTTTTGTTCTTTCCTCTCCCCCCTCTCCCTCCCCCTTTTCCCTTGTGCTGTACTTGCTTAAAAGCTGTTGATCTCTAACATCTTCCAGTTCTGATGGAAGCTTCTTTCTTTCTTTCTTTCTTTTCTTCCTTTCCTTTCTTTTCTTTCTATTTTTTTCAACAGCTTTTGTTCCGAGTTAGGTTTTTTTTAGTACATTACTGCCCTTCCTTGTTTCTCGTTCAGGATTTATAATAATGGCTTGCAAAAACAAAAATTCTTATAAAGACTAAATACAATAATTTATGTTAATAAAGGCATCTGTTTGCATCACTGGATATATTAAGATATTTCCTTGATTCTCTTTAGTGATTTCGGCAGTAATTCTGGATCAATTATCTTTAGGAATCAGCTCCACTGCCTGACAGTTCGCTGCAGAAATTATGACTTAGTGATGGGTAGCATTTTCAGAAATGCCCATTGGCGATAGAATGACATCGAATATACAGCACAGAAACAGGCTGTGCTGGTGTTTATACTCCACACGACTCTCCTCCTATTCCATCTACCTCATCTCAGCCTTTCAGCATATCTTTCTTTTCCCTTTTCTCTCATGTACTCGTCTAGTTTCCTTTTGAAAACATCTAAGCTGTTTGCCTCAACCACTGCCTGTGGAAGCAAGTTCCACATTCTAACCAGTCTCTGAATAAAGGAATTTCTCCTTATTTCCCTATTGGATATATGTGCAACTATCTTGTATTTATGGCCCCTAGTTTTGGATTCTCCCACAAGTGGAAACATTCTCTCCACATCTAGCCTGTCCAACCCATTCAGAATGTTAAAGACTTCTGTCAGGTCAGGTTATAGTTAATGTGCTCCTTCCACTGAAGAGGCACATTCTACCCTAAGATGGACTCCCTTCACATGCCTGAGGAGAAGTCTTGCACAAATGATTCCCAGAGGTTTATAAAGGAGAAACTCCAAAATGTCCTCCATACATGGACAACATTCACACCCATTTCTCCCAAGGAGCACAGGAACTATTATAACTCCTTTGGAATATTTGGCCATCTCATGCTATACTCACTTATATCACTTCCAAACCCATTCCCAACAAGACATTTATCCAGTTCCTACTTGACGGAACATATTGACACATCACCTGCTTTTGCTAGGTGTTTGTTTTATGTGCGGAAGAAACTTATTTCCAGTCTCGTCTTGCTGGAGGCTTAATTTTTAGTTTGTGTTGTCGGGTTCTGTATTTACAGTCTCAGACGAATAGCCTATTTAATTGACAACATCTGTGCCTCTCAGCATTTTATGGCACTTATGTTGTGTCTGTTGTGATCGGTAGTGATTGACCCCCCCTTACTTCCATACTACTTGGGTGGCAATGCAGCGTACCTCGTGACTCTACTGTCTTTTGGATGGTGGGCTGAGTGTCACTAGATAGGAGACCTGGCGTAGGACAACATAGAATGAAGGAAAACACTTACACTTACAATAGAGCCTCCCCGACATCCTGAAGTGCTCTACAACCAGTGGATTAATTTTGAATACTTTTGCAGCCTATTTGCGCACAGTGGGTCCCACAAACAGTAAATGAACAAATGACCCCAAGACATCTGGTTTTGGTTTCGGGAGGGATGTTGGCCAGGACACCAGGAGAACTCCTCTGCTCCTCTTCAAATAGTGCCATGGGATCTTTTATAACCACCCGGGGAGACAAACAGGGCTTCTGTTTTAACATCTCATCAAAAACATAGCAACTCCAACAGTGCGGCACTCCCTCGGTACTGCCCTGAAGTGCAGGTCTAAATTATGACAAGTCTCTGCAGTGGGCTTTGAACTCACAACCTTTTGACTCCGAAGTGAGAGTGCTACCTCTGAGCCAAGACTCACGGTGGGATTGAAATTATAACAGGTGATATTATTGTAAAAGCCCAGCGCACTCATAAATTCATCTCCGCAAATTTAATGGAGAGCTTAACCCATTCGAAATGAATAGGTTAATGCCTCTGTTAAGATAGTGCAGAGTGGAACTTGATACAAGTATGTTAAATGTTCCTACGATTAAATCACCAACAGTATTTTCTACACTCATAAAGTGTGGGAGACGGATACTTTCTACTTCTGACCAAGCACCTTTGATCTTTTTGGTTGTTACTTTCTGGCAGCCGCATTATTAGGACAATCACTTGTGGAGTTCTTCAAGGTCCTGCACATTCATACACTGGTGCAGCCATACTTTGACATTGGCGAAGTAATGTAGTCCTGTTCCCATAATTTTCGTGATACCTACAAGAACCTCTTGACCCAGATCCTTCTGCCTTGTTACGTCCCTCCCTGCTTTTAAGAACCTTTTCAAAACACTCCTCTTCGACCCTATCATCAGTTCCCCATTCCAGCCTCTCCATCTTGCTTCCTTTTTCCTGATGTTTGGAGCCCACCAACCTTTTCCTCCTTATTGTACTGTCCTCTAAGGTATATTACATCACGTGAGGAGTGTACAGTGAATACAAGTTGTGTTTAGGTCTTCTAAAGGATCCAATTATCTGCTCGACTTCCTTTTCTGTAGCCTGGTTGTACCAATCACAGTCTGTTTTCCGTTGATAATCATTCCCAAACCTGTGGCACTGAGGATTTATCAGATCATGCAACTGGACCCTGCTATAAACTAGGTTTCTTCATCTCAATTAGGTGACCCTGTCTAAAAGATATTAAAAGTAATACATTAGAAGGAAACTATGTCCCTATTGAAAGCCTTGATGTACTTTAATCGCTCCACCATTGGTGGCCGTGCCTTCAGCTGCCTCGGCCCTAATCTCTGGAATTCCCTCCCTAAACCTCTCCGTCTCTCTACCTCTCTCTCCTCCTTTAAGTCGATCCTTACAACCTACCTCTTTGACCAAGCTTTTGGTCATCTGACCTAATATCTCCTTATGTGGCTCGGTGTCAAATATTGCTTGATAATCGCTCCTGTGAAGCGCCTCGGGACGTTTTACTGCATTAAAGGTGCGATATAAATACAAGTTGTTGTTGTTGTTGTTCCTGAGCTCAACAGTAACAATGGCAAACTCAATGCATCACATGGCTTGAGTCCCAGTGGAACTGTCCTCCTACTAGTAATATCCCCATTCTGTGAATTTTTGGGGCAGTATCTGTTTCCTGAATGGTCTTCCTGGAAAGTTCTCCCTCCCCCCGCCCCACCCCAAACTGTGTTTGCGGAGACTACAGTAAATTGGGAAGTGACTGTGAATAGCTGTGCCTGTCAGTATTAATACTGCAATACAGATCCGATGGCCCTCAGCCAATAGTGTGATATCATCACTATCTCTGCAAATACAGCTGAGTGGATACCTCACAAGTGACTAGCTCACCAGTGGATAATGGTTAGCCTCAGGAGTGGCATTACATTACACTGCTAACCATCCTATATACTCACAGGTCTTGTTATGAGCTACCACCTTGCCCATTCTGGACTATTGCATGCATCTGGAGCCTTGAACAATTTTAAATCACAGAGGAACATACATCTGGCAACACTTGCATAAACAATTTATTGGCAATGTGCAGGAAAATGAAATTTGATAGCAAGCCTCAATTTTGCACCTTTCAAAGATAGTCCTGTTTATGTAATTATTATTTATCGGCCCCAACAAGCACTTATGAGCTGCTGTATTCTAACATACAGGACTATTAGCAGCCATGAAACAACATAGGAACATCGGAACAGGAGGAGGCCATTCAGTGAGATCATGGCTGATCTGTGACCTAACTCCATATACCCGCCTTTACCCCATATGCCTTAATACCTTTGGTTAACAAAAATCTCGTAAATTCAGATTTAAAATTAACAATTGATCTAGCATCAATTGCCATTTGCGGAAGAGAGTTCCAAACTTCTACCACCCTTTGTGTGTAGAAGTGTTTCCTAATTTCACTCCTGAAAGGTCTGGCTCTAATTTTTAGACTATGCTCCCTAGTCCTAGACTCCCCAACCAGCAGAAATAGTTTCTCCCTATCTGTTCCCCTTAATATCCTGAAAACTTTAATCAAATCACCCTGTAATCTTCTAAATTCCAGGGAATAGAACCAGTGTTCCCCCTGATTTTTTTTGGGTGCACAGCCCCATTAATGGACTGCGCATCCCAATCAAAATTTCACGCATGCGCAAAATGTCCCATTGAAAAGCCATTGATCGGCCTGCGCGGGACCTCCAGACAGCTGCGTGGCCACGCAGCTTAGCGGGGACGTTTTATACAACCCTAGTTTGTGTAATCTCTCCTCGTAATTTAACCCTTGAAGTCTGATATCATTCCAGTAAACCTACGCTGCACTCTCTCCAAGGGCAATATATCCTTCCTAAGGTGTGGTGCCCAGAACTGCTCACAGTGCTCCAGGTGTGGTCTAACCAGGGTTTTGTACAGCTGCAGCATAACTTCTACCCCCTTGTACTCTAGTCCTCTAGATATAAAGGCCAGCATTCCATTAGCCTTTCTGATTATTTTTTTACCTGTCTGTGACATGTTAATGATCTATGTACATGGACCCCCAAGTCTCGCTGGACCTCCTCTTCTTCTAGCTTTTCACCATTTAGAAAGTATCCTGTTCGATCCTTTTTAGGTCCAAAGTGGATGACCTCACACTTGCCTATATTGAAATCCATTTGCCACAGTTTTGCCCATTCACTTAATCTATTAATTTCTCTTTGTAATTTTATCCTTCCATCTACACTGCTTACAATGCCGCCTATCTTTGTGTCATTGGCAAACTTGGATATGTGGCTCACTACCCTGTCATCTAAGTTGTTACAATGAATAGTAAAGGCCCCAACACAGATCCCTGTGGGATGTCACTAGTCGCATCCTGCCAATTTGAGTACCTGCTCATTCTCCCTACTCTCTGTCTCCTGCCGCTCAGCCAATCTCCTGACCAGGTCAATAATTTGCCCTCCATTCCATGAGCTTCAACTTTAGCTAACAGTCTCTTGTGAGGGACTTTATCAAATGCCTTCTGGAAGTCCATATAAATAACATCCATAGACATTCCCCTCTCCACTACTTTAGTCACCTCTTCAAAAAATTCAGTCAGGTTTGTCAGGCATGACCTGCCTTTCACAAATCCATGCTGGCTCTCTCTGATCAGCTGAAAATGTTTGCAGGTGTTCAGTCACCCTATCCTTAATTATAGACTCTAGTAATTTCCCGACAATAGGTGTTGGGCTAACTGGTCTATAATTCCCTGGTTTCCCTCTCTCACCTTTTTTCAATCGCAGAGTGACATGTGCAATTTTCCAATCTAAAGGAACGGTTCCCGAATTGAGAGAACTTTAGAAGATCATAGTTAGGGCATCTGCAACGTTCTCACCTGCTTACGTTAAAACCCTCAGATGGAAACCATTTGTTCTCCCACCGCCTGCTGAATGTGGCCCACACCAAGTGCCAGGATGTGGGATCATGCCCACCATGTAAATTGAGTTTGCCACGCTTGTGCTAGGAAGTGCCCAAGAGGGGCTTGGGGTGGCTCACTCTCACCTTATCACTCCTTCTTTGTGCCAAAGACCTGACCTACACTTGATGCATCCCCAAACGTCATGGGCAAGAACCCCGTGACACATCACACCAGAGGCTAACAAGCTGCACTACCATACCCCTAAAGCAATAACTAATTTCTCTTCAGGGTTTTCACTTTATATTTTTGTAGATCAACTTTGATTGCAAAGGTATAATATTTATTAAAGTATTTAATCCATGTTACTTTTTAATTTCCTGGGAGAGGCGAGAAACCAGATAACAACCCAGGCCAATTTGGGGAAAAAAAATCTGGGAAATTCCACTCCAACCCATCTAGGCACTCAAAACTAGTCCAGGAGATCACTCTGGCCCTGATAATTCCTTGCAGTACCTCCCTTCTGTAAGAGGTGATCTCCACCCCAGCTAGTCTTCTCTTAGGCAGTCCCTCGGAACCGAGGATGACTTGCTTCCACATTTAAAATGAGTTCTCAGGTGACTGATGAGTCCAATGCGGGACCTACAGTCTCTGTCACAGGTGGGGCAGGCGATGGTTGAAGGGGCGGGTGGGTGGGGTGCTTGGGTTGCTTGGGTTGCACCCCAAGCACCCAGCCAGTAACAGGTCCAGCTCTCGCTTGAAGGGATTCAGTGAATCGGCGTCCACCGCACGACACGGCAGCCTGACCCAGAGGTCCACTGTTCTCTGGGAAGAGAACCACCTCCTGACATCTAACCTCGATCTGGCCTTACATAACTTAAAATTGTGACCCTTGGTCCTCCCTAATCTATATAACTGGAACAAACTATCAACTGGAACACAAACTATTCCTTTTCATCATCTTATAAACCTCGATCAGTCTATGCTTCTCTAAAGTGTAGAGTCACAACTCCTTTAACCTATCTTGATAACTAAAATGCTTTAGGCTGGGAATTAGTCTAGTGGCCCTCCTCTGCACCCTTTCCAAAGCCTCAATATCACCCTCCATGTGAGGAGACAAAAACTGGACACAGTATTCCAAGTGAGGCCTGACCAAGGTCTTGTACAAGGACAAAATAGTTTGCCTCGTCTTATAATCAATTGTCCTATGAATGCACCCCAACACCCTATTCGCTCTAGCAATTGCTTCATAGCATTGCTCATGTACCTTTAGAGATGTATGCACTAGAATGCCCAACTCTCTTTCTTTCTCCACCTTCTTTAAGGCTTTTCCCCCGAAGGGTGTATGAATGTTGAGCATTCGCACTGCCCACATGCAGAACTCTTCACTTTTCCAAATCAAACATCATATTCCCGTCATGAGTCCAATCTCCCAACACATCAAGATCTGCCTGAAGCCGTTGAGCATCGTATACAGTCCTAACGCTCGCACAGATCTTAGCGTCATCTGCAAATTTGCAGATCGTGCCCCGAACACCTACATTTAGATCATTAATAAAAATAGTAAAGTGCGACGGTCCCAACACCGATCCCTGCGAGACAACACTGGTGGCCGGTCTCCAAACATATCCAAATCCATCTAGAACTACTTTCTGCCTCCATCCTTCAAACCAGTTCTCAATCCAGCTCAATATATTACCACTAATACCAACGGCTTCGATCTTGTAGAGAAGCCTCTTGTGCGGTACCTTATCAAATGCTTTTTGGAAGTCTAAGTATCAATGTCTACTGGGCTTTCCTCATCCACCATCTTGGTGACTTCTTCAAAAAATGCAATCAAGTTTGTACGACATGATCATTATATGAAGCCATGTTGGGTGTCCCAAATATGTCCCCCTCTCTCCAATCAATCATATATTGCATCACTAATGATTCCCTCAAGCATTTTACCTATTACTGATGTCAAACTGAAGGGTCTATAGTTACCCGGGTCCGTCTTGTTATCTTTTTTAAAGATGGGGACTATTAGCCTCCTTCCATCCTACGGGAACCATCCCAGAGTGCAGTGAGTTATTAAAAATATAGGCTAGAGGCTCGCACAGCACGTGTCCCATCTCCCTGAGGACCCTTGGGTGGATATCATCCGGCTTGGCTGCTCTATCTATTTTCAGGTTCTTAATTCTATCTAAAACAATATATTCATCTATGTTAATATTACTAGTTTTATTATTAAAATGATTACATTCTAACAGTCGAACATCGTCTTCAAGAGTGGAGACCGATGCAAAGTATTCATTTAATATTACCACGATACCCAGTGAGTTCTTTGTAATGTATCCTTGAACAGCCTTCAATGGTCCAATATAGTCTTTGACAGTTCTCTGACTCTTCACATAACTGAAAAAAGCTTTTCCCATTACTTCCACAATTGTCTACAATCCTCTTTTCTGATCTAATAACCTTCGTTTCCTTTGATTGAGTATTAAATCCCTTTAACATTTTTGTTTAGATCTTATTTGTTTTTGTACATGACCAGTCAGCCACCATGACTTTTTCTTACCACACTGCCTTCTTGTGACTTTGGGTACATAATGGCCTGGAATTTGTGGTCAGCGGTGAAGCGATGGCGCTCGCCGCTGACCTCGAAGAAGGCGGCTCACAAAGATCTCGCGATCTCTGAGGTGAAATCTTTAGCTTCCTCAACGTTAAATTGATTGCAGCGCTGTCAAAAGGGGATTCCTAGCGTAGAGCAGCAGTGATGTCATCAAGTTGTCTAAGCAGCCAATCTATTGAAGAATTCTCACAGACAGCAAACCAGGAAATAAAAAGCACTGATCCAATTCACTTTTTAAAATTTTTACAGTGAGCGAAATAAAGATTGGGACATACACATGGGGTTAAGGTAGAAGCTGAAATATCATAAACAAACTTTAAAAAAGTATTGTTATTATATTAAAAATCTAGTAAGTTTCTATCATAAGGAGAAATTTGACATTCCACAAATATAAAATCAGTTTTTCAGGACCAGAACGGTTGTTCAGCAGTCAATACACTGTTAAAACCCCAGTTACACCTATTCCAACAAGGCTTAACTTTTAATGGGGTATATAACAGCGTAATTAGAGCGGAAAATCTTAAGTTTTCGTCAGTTCAGCTGATTTCACTGATTGCCGGCTCTGGGGAGTTCCACAGCGCAGCCTGTGTCAGAGCAGGGAGTGACTGACCGTAACTTTAGGATTTCTGTGTTTAGCTGCGCATGCGCTAAATCCTGAAGTTGTAGTCAGTTTCAGAGGGGTAATGACGGCGAACGCTGACAGTTTCGCCGTCATTACCACCACAAAATCCGGGCCACTGTCTTCCATGTTTTTTTTTATCTTGTTCTTAAAAACTTTCCATTTGTATTCTACACAGGTCTCATCACCACCCAGTAGGGTTGGCCAATTTACCCGTTCCAAATCATCTGCCACTTTAGCGAAGTTTGCCCTTCTGAAATCTGGGATGAGTTGCCAAGTTGTACTCTTGCCTTTGAGTCAGAAAGCTCACTTCAAGACTTAAAAAAAAAACTCTAGGCTGACACTTCAGTGCAATCCTGATAGAGGGCTGCATTGTCAGAGGCGCCGTCTCTTGGATGAGACAGGAAACTGAGGCTCTGTTTGCTTGTCCAATTGGATGTCAAAGATGCTATGGCATCTCTTGAGGAAAAGCATGGGAGTTCGGCCGGCGTCCTGGCCAACATTCATTCTTCAACCAACACCAGCAAAAAATAGATTAACTGGTCCTTTATCTCATCGCTGTTTGTGGGAGCTTGCTGTGCACAAATTGGCTGCCACATTGGCCTGCACAACAACAGTGACTACACTTCAAAATTAATTCTTTGGCTGTGGAGCACTTTGGGGCATCCTTGGGCTGTGAAAGATACTATAGAGACACAAGTTCTTTTTTAAATAAATGGAGTTGGATACCTTGGGCTGGATTTTCAATGACCCATGGAGTCGGGTTTGGAGGCGTGTGGGGGGTTAAATTTGCGGGGTCGGGGTTTCCGACCCCATCCCGACTCCACGCAATTTTGACAAAATCGGTTGCGGGGTTCCCGACTCCGTCCCGCCTCCAAGAGGCGGGAGAGGCCATTAAAGCCCTTAACAAGCCCTAAATTGGCTCTGTAATGCTATTTTGAAACGTTGTAGCGAGTTTAACCCTTTTCTGACGTGAAGCACGCCTGATGTGAAACACGCCAGTGAAACCTGGCGGGAGCACAAATGAGTAGCTGACTATCGGCTGCAAGTCCACTATTACAACGGAGATGTGATGAAGGTAGTAGTATTAGGTGTGTGAAAGTCGGTACTGCTACTGCTACATTGAATGTCTTGGCATTTGCTGTAAGAGGACTTGGGTGCAAAAAATTCTCTCTCTCTCTCTCTCTCATTTGCATCCAGGTCCACTCACATCAGAAGCAATGCAGACAGATCCTCCCGCACCAACAACCAGACATTCTCTGAGAGCAGGCAGTCAGCAATGATGACATCATCAGAGGCGACTTTCAGACTGAAACCACTAATTAGTTCATGGGTTCCTACATGCTGCAACTCAATTGCCCAATTAAGTGAAAATTGCATCAGGCATCCACATTAATCTGGAGTCGGGGGGGGGATCACGAAATGCGGATTACACGATCCCAACCCGACCCCAAGACAAAATCCAGCCCCTTAACTCTGAGATACCATTCCACATGATGCATATTGGTTTATTCCCTAGAGTTTAGAAGAATGAGAGGTGATCTCATTGAAACATACAAAATTCTTACAGGGCTTGACAGGGTAGATGCAGTGAGGATGTTTCCCCTGGCTGGGGAGTCTAGGCTCGAGGGACCAAATGGCCTACTCCTGCTCCTATTTCTTATGTTCTTATGAATGAACTTTAAATTGTGTGCTCAGCACTCCCACCCAAAATGGGCAGGAGACTCCCCAAATATACAAATCGGGGTCTTACGCCCCTTGTTAGACTTTAACGGTGAAAACGGTGAAGCAAGTGGGGAGTGTGGCTGTCCCACTTCCTCCAGGTGGTGAGAGGCCTAATCCTTAAAGGGGACCCTCCAAAAAGGAACATTTTGTTTTTTTTTAGAGTTTTATTGGGCTAAGGAGGGCTCCTCAATCCCCACAAAAATCTCCCAGCTCGCTGCCGACCCGTCCACGTTGCTACCAGCCGTCCGCAGCCAGTTTGCGAGCAGCGAGGTTCCAACAAACAGCAGTGAGGTAGATGATCCAGGTAATCTGTTTTCAGGTAGGATCTTTCACTTTCAGCTGAGAGGGCAAATCGGACCTCGGTTTAACGTCTCATCTGATTGGCGGCACCTCCGACAGCGCAGCGTTCCCGCGGTACTGCACTGGAGTAGGGTGGCTGTCGCATACGGTTCATAGTCGTACATAAGAAAGGGCCATAATGGCCCAACAAACCAAAGCCATTCTACAATTCCAGAGTGCATTGAACTACCTGGACAAGAAACCATGCGGGATCTGGACCAGTTGGCGGTATGGTGACATGTGATTACTCGGTAGTTTGTGGCCCCAGTGACATTGTGAGAAATTAAATATTTTATGGCAAGTTCTCTCATCTGGAATACAAATGGTTCCCATTTTATTTGTGTAACCTTTGAATGGGATGACATTGCACCATCTGCTTGCATACAAATGAGGTGTTTGTGGGTTTCTTCCCTATAGGGCCTAAATACTTTTAATATAAAGGATACAATTGTAGTTTTAAGGCATGATAAGTGACTTTTCCGAATGGAATTTGCCACAGTCCCTGTAGGGCAGGGTGGGCAATGTAGAGAGTAATTGACATCCCAAGGTTAATCGGTTGATTCAAATTTATTCATATTGCTCATACAAATCCCAAACTGCACCTTTAAAAAATTAACTCAACAACAGGTTGAGGTGACGGAGTGCAATGGCTTCTTCTAAGTATACCTGTATACATGAATACGTGATCTTTATCCGGGCTAGTAGACGATTACAGTCTTCCCGTGAAAATCTCACCTGAGTAAGGAGGGTCATCTGTCTGTGACATGTCCATATATTATCTTCCTTTTCTGTATTGTGCCACCTCAAGACAAATCTATGCACCTGTACTGAGGGTTTTAGGAGGCAAATCCCTCTGATCTACTTGCCTGGCATTCATGAAAAAGGAAAGAATTTGCATTTATATAGCGCCTTTCACAAACACCGGACGTCCCAAAGCGCTTTACAGCCAATGAAGTACTTCTGAAGTGGAGTCACTGTTGTAATGCAGGAAACGCGGCAGCCAAGTTGCGCACAGCAAGCTCCCACAAACAGCAACGTGATAAGGACCAGATAATCTGCTTTTAGTGATGTTGGTTGAGGGATAAATATTGGCCCCAGGACACCGGGGATAACTCCCCCCTGCTCTTCCTCCAAATAGTGGCCTTGGGATCTTTTACATCCACCCGAGAGGGCAGACGGGACCTCGGTTTAACACCTCATCCGAAAGACGGCACCTCCGACAGTGCAGCGCTCCCTCAGCACTGCACTGGAGTGTCGGCCTAGATCAACCTTCTGACTCAGAGGCGAGAGCGCTACCCACTGAGCCACAGCTGAGTTTTATGAGGTTATCCAGTTATTCATCCAAAGTTCTGTTGCCCGTGTCCTAACTCGCACCGAGTCCCCCTCGGCCGTCATCCCTGTGCTCGCTGACTTACATTGGCTTCCGGTTTGGAAACGCCTCGATTTTAAAATTCTCATGTTACTGGATATGACCCACTGCTCAGCTGTGAATCTTAAAAGCCCTCGGATCTGGTCAAGTTCAATTAAATAATGGCATTGGGATTAAGGGTCTAAGAATGGCCAGAGATCAAGTGTCATTGGGGTAATGTTTCTCGAATTTTATCTTCTAATTGGGAAGCCCTGGATCGCCGTGCTCTGCTTTATTAAGAAAGATCACATCCGCTTCTAGTGCTCGTTACGAGAACTACACGATCTTGCAGCAGTTATTTTTACAAAAAAAAGAGCTTTACTGATGACACGTTGGAAAGATCCCAAACCTCTCCTTCAACAGAATGGTGAAACATCGAGTTGGATGCATTCCAGCTGGAGAGAGTCATATCATCATCCTCAGTCCTGTCTCTCAATTTACTGGCAAATTTGACAATTACCCTCAAGGATTTGGCAGTGCTAAAATAGCAATATTGTCAGACTTCCAAAGAACCACCTACATCAACTTGATGTGATATACAGTGCAATGGATTTTTTTTCCATGTAGACATGAATGCATGCCTTGTATACCTTTTTCTTATATTGTATTTCCCCATGCTTTGTTAACAAGCTGCTAATGCCTGTTGGAGTCATCAATGCTGACTTGGAGCGAGGAAGCAATTGCACCCCCAGTGGGAATTTTGGGGGTCAGTGCACCCGTAGTCGAAGTGACTTTAACCCCCTGCATCACCCGATGAATGCCTCACTCAGGCTTCCGACTGGGTAAGAGTCAGGAGGTCAGGATCCTGCCACTGCCCTCATTCACATCATGGGCTAAGGCACTGCATTAACAGGAATGGGGGGAGAAACTGGTAACGTTTCCCAGCTCAGAGCTCTTGCTCTTTTCAGACCCCTCAAAGTAACTCTACATAAGATCATAAAAAATAGGAGCCATTCGGCCCTTTTGAGCCTGCTCAATAAGATCATGGCTGATCTTCTACCTCAACTCCACTTTCCTGCACTATCCCCATATCCCTTGATTCCCTTAATATCCAAAAATCTATCGATCTCTGTCTTGAATATACTCAACGACTGAGCATCCACAGCCCTCTGGGGTAGAGAATTCCAAAGATTCACCACCCTCTGAGTGAAGATATTTCTCCTCATCTCAGTCCTAAATGGCCAACCCCTTATTCTGAGACTGAGACCCCTGGTTCTAGACTCTCCAGCCAGGGGAAACATCCTCCCTGTCTAGCCCTGTAAGAATTTTGTATGTTTCAATGAGATCACCTGTCATTCTTCTAAACTCTAGAGAATATAGGCCTAGTCTCTTCAATCTCTCCTCATAGGACAATCCCCCCAATCCCAGGAACCAGTCTGGTGAACCTTCGTTGCACTCCCTCTATGGCAAGTATATCCTTCCAACAACAACAACAACTTGTATTTATACAGCACCTTTAACGTAGTAAAACGTCCCAAGGCGCTTCACAGGAGTATTATAAGACAAAAAATTTGACACCGAGCCACATAAGGATAAATTAGGGCAGGTGACCAAAAGCTTGGTCAAAGAGGTAGGTTTTAAGGAGCGTCTTAAAGGAGGAAAGAGAGGTAGCGAGACGGAGAGGTTTAGGCTGAGAATTCCAGAGCTTAGGGCCCAGGCAACAGAAGGCACGGCCACCAAAGGTTGAGCGATTATAATCAGGGCTGCTCAAGAGGGCCTTAGGTAAGGAGACCAAAACTGTACACAATACTCCAGGTGTGGTCTCTCCAGGGCCCTATGCAATTGCAGTAAGACGTCTTTACTCTTATACTCAAATCCTCTTGTAATAAAGGCCAACATACCATTTGCTTTCCTAATTGCTTGCTGTACCTGCATGTTAACTTTCAGTGATTCGTGTACAAGGACACCCAGGTCCCTCTGAACACCAACATTTCCCAATCTCTCACTATTTAAAAAATACTCTGCTTTTCTATTTTTCCTACCAAAGTGGATAACTTCACATTTCTCCACATTATATTCCATTTGCCATGTTCTTGCCCACTCAGTTAGCCTGTCTGTATCCCCTTCAGGTGGACAAATGTGTGTGAAAGGACCCCACCAGATTTAGAACTGCTGGTCGCAGATTTTTCATGGGGAGAAGCGAATGGCTGGCATTTGAAAGTCGCTAAATTTGGATGTGAGTACTCTGAGGTTCCAAAATGCTAAACATTCCTTTCCACTCCAGAGACTTGAGCACAAAAATCTAGGCTGACACTCCCATTGCAGTGCTGAGGGAGTGCTGCACTGTCAGAGGTGCCATCTTTTAGATGAGAGGTTAAATCGAGGCCCCGTCTGCTCTCTCAGGTGGACGCAAAAGATTGCATGGCTCTGTTTGAGTAAGAGCAGGGGAGTTCCCCAATATTTATCCATCAACCAACATCGCAAAGAAACAGATTATCTGGTCATCATCTCATTGCTGTTTGTGGGAGCTGTGCGCAAATTGGCTGCTGTGTTTCCTACATTATAACATTAAAAGTACTTCAATGGTAGTAAAGCGTTTTGGGTCGTTCTGAGGTAGGGTTGTCAATTCCGGTTGGACATATTCCTGGAGGTATCATAAGATGACTGCCTGTCTCCAACTGCGCCGCCCCGCACTCCCACCATCGGTCGCCCGACACGTCCATCCTCGCTGTGCACCACCTTTCCAAAAATTCAATGAGGTTGGTCAAGCAACACTTTCCCTTTTGAAATCCATGCTGTCTATTCACTATTATATTTTTGGTTTCTAGATGTTCTTCTAATTTCTCCTTTAGCAGGGATTCCATTATTTTTCCTACCACCGATGTTAAGCTGACTGGTCTGTGGTTACTTGGACATGTTCTATCTCCCTTCTTAAATATAAGTATTACGTTAGCTATCCGCCAGTCCTCTGGCACTACACCTTGTTCTAACAAATTATTAAAAATGTGTACTAATGCCTCTGCTGTCTCTTCTCTAGATTATTTTAAAATGCACGGATCTAATCCGTGTGGACCAGGGGTTTTATCCTCTTTGAGTTTTATCAGTTTATTTAATATTTCTGCTCTTTTTTATTTTAAATGCAGTTATCTCATTACTAATCTCATCATCCGATGTCATGTCCACCTGTTCTGTCTTCCTGGTAAATACTGAAGCAAACTAATTATTTAATATTACTACCATCTCTCTATTGCTGCCATCCCTTAGTGGCCCTAGTCCCATCCCGACTTTCCTTTTTTTTATTGATGTGCCTGTAAAATATTTTACTATTATGTTTTATGTTGCATGATCATTTAATTTCATAGTTCCTCTTTGCTTTCTAATTGTTTTTTTTTTACTTCTCTCCTAATTTCTTTGTATTCTCTCTTGTCATGCTCTCCCCTGCTGTCCATGTACTTAGTGTATGCCTCTTTCCTTACCCTCAAACTTTCCCTTATGTCTTTATTCATCTATGGTGTCTCATTAGTGTTTAGCTTGTTCTTGTTTTTTAGCGGAATATATTTTTCCCGGACTCTGTTCAACACCGTCCCTTTTTTCCGGTATAACTTATAAAGAGAAGTGTTCGAAGAAATTTTTTAAAAATACATAATTTTTTCATTGCCCCAACGATTTTTCTCCCGGGTTTTGCTCACAGCGAGTGTCCTGGAGATTAGACTTTAATTCCTGGGGACTCCAGGGCAATCCTGGAGGGTTGGCAACCCTGGTCTGAGGTCGTGAAAGGCGCTATATAAATGCAAGTTCTTTCTTTCTTTCCAGCAGTAGTTATGTGAATTAAAAATGAACCAGATTGCAGATACGCTGATCTTATAAGTCCTTGCTGCTTTGTCCGTACGGACCCAGAAATGAACACATGCCAAGAAAAGTCTTGTGAAGAAAGGAAAATCTTTTATTTACATCGTGTCTATCACATCCTCGGGATGTTCCAAAACACTTTGGGCTGGATTTTGATACTGGGGCGGGTTGGGGTCGTGTCATCCACATTTCATGTTATCCACCCGCCTGCAATTGGATGTGGGAGATTGATGCAATTTTCACTTAATTGGGCAATTGAGTTCCAGCATGTGGGAACCCATGAACCAATTAGTGGTTTCAGTCTGAAAGTCGCCTCTGATGATGTCATCATTGCAGGTCAGAGACTGCCTGGTCTCAGAGATTGCCTGGCCTTTGCTGTGAGAGGACCTGGATGCAAAATGAGCAGCATCTCAGAGAGAGAGAGAGAGAGAGAGAGAGAGAGAACAGTCTCTGAAGACATTCAATGCAGCAGCATCTGAGGCGATTTTCAGACCTAATACTACTACTACCTTCATCACAATACTACTACTACCTTCATCACATCTCCGTTGTAATAGTGGACCTGCAGCTGATAGTCAGCTATCCACTTGTGCTCCCGCCAGGTTTCACTGGCGTGTTTCACATCAGACGTACTTCACGTCGGAAAAGGGTTAAACTAGCTAAAACGTTTCAAAATGGCATTACAGAGCCAATTTAGGGCTTTAATGGCCTCTCCCGCCTCTTGGAGGCGGGACGGAGTTGGGAACCCCGCGACCGATTTTGTCAAAATTGCGTGGAGGCGGAATGGAGTCGGGATGGGGTCGGGACCCCCGAATCTGCAACTTTAACCCCCCACACGCCTCCAAACCCAACTCCACGGGTCATTGAAAATCCAGCCCAACACATTCAGTGCGGGCAATTTGAACCTTTGCCGATAATACAAAGCGGACGATATCGCACAGGCCGCCCGTTATACCTCTCTCCCGGTTTCTGGGTGAGGTTTATAACGTGTGGCCAATCCGATATCGCTCGTTTTACACTATTTTCTAAAGTAAAAATGACCCCCAATCAGAAAGAAAGACCTGCATTTATATAACGTCTTGCACGATCCTCTCAGGTGGACGTAAAAGATCCCACGGCACTATTTTGAAGAAGAACAGGGGGAGTTCTCCCCGGTGTCCTGGGGCCAATATTTATCCCTCAACCGACATCACAAAAAAAAACCAGATGATCTGGTCATTATCACATTGCTGTTTGTGGGAGCTTGCTGTGTGCAAATTGTCTGCCACATTTCCTACATTACAACAGCGACTACACTTCAAAAGTACTTCATTGGCCGTAAAGCGCTTTGGGACGTCCTGAGGTGGTGAAAGGCGCTATAGAAATGCAAGTTCTTTCTTTGATTGGGCAGTGTGGGCACTTTAAGCAATAAAATAAGGAAAACAGATTATAAACAGATCAGTGGCTGCTAAAAGGTTTTGAATGCGATAACATTTAAACATCCCAGCGTGAGCCTTCCTGTCGAAATCCGATTATAAGTGTTAAATCCAGATCTGAACACGCGTTGTCTTGAAGTATTTAAATGGTAGAATGTCCACTACATTTGAAATTTAAAGTGATTGCTTTTTTTTTTTCCGCTCACACTCACGCTCCGGCCCGTCAATCAGGGAACGCATGCACTGCGAGTCATGGATCACAGCCAGCAACCACTTTTATTTTTTTGCTTTCTCCCTTTAACCTAAACGCATATCACACATCCTAGATTTCTTCAGTGTGGGAGGTACTCAGTCGCTCCGATGGGAACCGCTGTTTGAGGGAAAACAAACAAGCAGTCCGCTGCCAGCAAATTGGTTTGTTTGAATTTTTTTTTTTGTTCGAACATTAGAGTGCTGAGTCGCAGTTAATACCATCGCATTTAAAAAAAAAAGTGTTTAACGATTTTTTGAGAAAAGTAAATTGTGTGTGGGTTAGAAGAGGAGGCTTTAATGGCCGATTACCCGTTGGCTGTAATTGTTAGGTATCCAGTTACTCACAGGGGCACATGTTCTCACTCTTGCGAATTTGAGCAGGAGCGACTCCTTGAAGGTCATCCATGGATTTTTCTTCCCTTGTGGCGAGAGTGGAAATTTAAATGGTGGTCTTAAAGGCACAGCTTCCCCATTACATTTACGAATGCGGTGTTGTCAACGCTTGCGATTTCGTTTATTGACTACTGCGCTGTTGCGTTTAATGTGGGGGTAATGTGAGGAGGGTTGGGAGGCAGGATTCACTCTGCCTTCCTTCTGTCCTTGCGATTTGTCTACATTATTGAGGGATCGGCCTTGGCTCATTCGCAGCACTCGCCCCTGTGGACAGGGCCGGCCTGAGGGAAAATGGCGCCCTGGGCGAACTTGTATTTTGGCGCCCAATTTTTTGAGTTTAAGTATGTAGTAGTATTAGCGAAAGTTTCCGAAATAAAAATGTAATTGCAGAAGTTTTTTATAACTTAAATAATAAACGATACAAGTCATAAGAAATAACATTATAGCTAAGTGACAAATAAACGATACATTAAATTAAACACTAAACTAATAAATAACAATAACAAATAAAAGAACTTTGTTCGCCAAGATATTTTGAGCCACACTATTCTTCTCGATAGACAGGGTGGCCAGCGAGGATAGCCTGTTGTCTCCCATGGTCGATCGCAAATATATTTTTCTGAGCTTCAACTTTGAGAAGATCCGTTCGCTGCTCGCCACCAATAAGGGCGTGGCTAACAGGATCCTGAGCGCTATCCATGTGTTTGGGAACTTGGTCTTGAAACTTGATGTTTGTTCTTCTTGAGGAGCCCAACAGTCTGCTGGAAGCAGACTTTGGAGATCGCCAAGTTCTTCGCAGAGGTCGACGCTGTCAATGCCAGACCCTCTTGACCACAGCGCCCCCTGACCACAGCGCCCCCTGACCACAGCGCCCCCTGACCACAGCGCCCCCTGACCGCAGCACTCCCTGACCACAGCGCCCCCTGACCACAGCGCCCCCTGACCACAGCGCTCCCTGACCACAGCGCCCCCTGATCACAGCACCCCCTGACCACGCCCCCTGACCACAGCACCCCCTGACCACAGCGCCCCCTGATCACAGCGCCCCCTGATCACGCCCCCTGACCACAGCGCTCCCTGACCACAGCGCTCCCTGACCACAGCGCCCCCTGACCACAGCGCCCCCTGACCACAGCGCCCCCTGACCACAGCGCCCCCTGACCACAGCGCTCCCTGACCACAGTGCCCCCTGACCACAGCGCCCCCTGACCACAGCGCCCCCTGACCACATCGCCCCCTGACCACAGCACTCCCTGACCACAGCGCCCCCTGATCACAGCGCCCCCTGACCACGCCCCCTGACCACAGCGCCCCCTGACCACAGCGCCCCCTGATCACAGCGCCCCCTGATCACGCCCCCTGACCACAGCGCTCCCTGACCACAGCGCTCCCTGACCACAGCGCCCCCTGACCACAGCGCCCCCTGACCACTGCGCTCCCTGACCACTGCGCTCCCTGACCACAGCGCCCCCTGACCACAGCGCCCCCTGACCACAGCGCCCCCTGACCACAGCGCCCCTGACCACAGCGCCCCCTGGCCACAGTGTCCCTGATCACAGCGACCCCTGACCACAACACCCCCTGACCACAGCACCCCCTGACCACAGCGCCCCCTGACCACAGCGTCCCCCTGACCACACCGCCCCCTGACCACGCCCCCTGACCACAGCACCCCCTGACCACAGCGCCCCCTGACCACAGCGCCCCCTGACCACGCCCCCTGACCACAGCACCCCCTGACCACAGTGCCCCCTGACCACAGTGCCCCCGCACCACGGCATTCCCTGACCACGGTGCCCTGGGCGGTTGCCCACGTTGCCCACCTTAAGGCCGTTCCTGCCTGTGGGATTTTGTTTTACACAAAATGGATGTAGCATTTCCCTACATTGCAGCAGTGACTACACTTCAAAAGCTCTTCATTGGTTATAAAGCGCTTTTGGACGACCTGAGGTCGTGAAAGGCGTGATATAAATGCAAATTCTTTCTTTCTTCGAATGCTGCTTTCATTACGTAGGAAACTTTATTTTTTGGCTTGCAAGGCAGAAATTGCTAATAACTGTGCATCTTTAAGATCTTGCCAGGCCAGTAGGTTGTCTAATTAGCTGGCTAACTACAAAAGGCCTATTAACTACATCAATAGCTTGCAGAGCATAATATCTGTAGTGTGCACTGCTGATCCGGAGGAGAAAGGAGTCCCCGTGTCTCATACATCCCAGATTCTCTCCTACTGTCTTAAAGGGATGAATGAGTATAAACGCAAATTTCCTCAATGTTGGAAATACACTGCAGCCAGACACATTGGGCATTCCCTTTAAGACTGGACTTGCATTTGTAGCTTCACTTACAATGTTTGTGAGGATTATGAAAGGGAGACGGTTCATAGCAAACTATCAGTTTATGGGCCCAATACTCTAATTGGGTAAGCAGGGGGGATGAAACTTTTAAAACTCTCATCCTTGTTTTCAAATCCCTCCATGGTCTCGTGCCTCCCTATCTCTGTAATCTCCTTCAGCCCCACGACCCTCCGAGATCTCTGCGCTCCTCCAATCCTGGCCTCTTGCGCATCCCCGATTTTCATCGCTCCACCATTGGTGGCCGTGCCTTCAGCTGCCGAGGCCCTGAGCTCTGGAATTCTCTCCCTAAACCTCTCCGCCTCGCTACCTCTCTCTCTCCTCCTTTCAGACGCTCCTTGCAACCTACCTCTTTGACCAAACTTTTGGTCACCTGCCCTAATTTCTCCTTATGTGACTCGGTGTCAAATTTTGTCTTGTAACACTCCTGTGATGCGCCTTTGGGACGTTTTACCACGTTAAAGGCGCTATATAAATACAAGTTGTTGTTGTTGTTGAAATGGGTCTGGCGTGTCAGTGCGAAACGGGCGATGGCGAATCGGTCGCCTGTTGTACACCGCGTTGACGTCAATGAAAAAGAATATCGCCCATTTTCGCGCCACCGGTCAAAGACCAATTTCACTCCCAAGCTTCCTATCCTATAATAACCAACGGTAGTGCACTGCTTTGATGTAAAGCCAATCATTTCGCAGAACTATGCAGCAAGAGGCAACATCCCTTTTTGCACGCACAGTGGACAGGCCCAGTTGTGGAAGACATATATTTTGGGATGGACGGTATTTGGGCTTGTCGTACTATTAACCACCTCAACGCACCCCCCCACCCCTGCCCCAGCCCACCCCGCATTGCCCATCCGAAGTGCGCGCCCTCCCTCCCTCCCGACGACAGCGCAGTTAGGACCGATAGCGGCCTTGACTGTTTATTTGTCATCCGCATCTCTGTTTGAAAATATTACTCATATGGATTGAAAACCCTCTTACAAACTGACAGCTTCAACCCATTAGCCTCTAAGCCCTTCAGCCCCGCACCAGTCTAAACAAGTCTGTACCAACAAATACCAGCGTTAACCTGCCTGCACCATTTCAATATCTGGGCCTTTTATTTTGGTTTGAAATAAAAGCCTTATTTTAATGTGTTTTTAGCCTTAATTAAATAGTCAGGATGTGGGCCCTTCTATTTTTCTATCTGTCCAGATGTTTAGTGCCCATGTGTCAATTATTGTTATTACCAGCGCTGCTTCACTTGATTAATGCGATTAAAAGGTTCATAGCTACAGTCTAATATGTAACCTTATCCTTTATTTGGGGACTTGAGCAGATGGTCGGAGGTAGAAGAGCTGAATCACTTTATGAAAAGCCAAGACTTAAAGGAGCGGGCAGTCTAAACACACAGCTAGTCCCTAATATAACAGAGGCAGCTTATGAGGTCTGATTCAGGGAGTCTCGGAACGCAGAAGAAATGTTGTTGGTTGGAGGTGGCGGGCGGGGGGGGGGGGGGGGGGGGGGGGGGGGGGGGGGGGCGAGAAACCGGGCAAGGCACAGAGCTTAGAGCTGCTGTTGTTCTTGGCAGGCTGCATCGCAGCTAGGCCCCGACGCTTGACAGACCTGCTGTCAGCCGTAAGTAAACGATTCTTCATACCTCGCTGCATTCCACGCACTGCCTGACAAGCACACAATTGTACGAGGTCGGGAATGAAGGATTGTCCGAGGCTGCCCTGGGAGGCTCGCAGCTCCCCCACCCCCCCCCTTCCTCTGGGAAATCAGAGGGTTCTTTAAGGAACACGAGGAAAATTAAAAAAAAAGAAAAGCGAAGTGGGGAAGGGGAAATACATGCATGTTTAAAAAAGGACGCGTCAAAGGCCAAACGAGCAGCAGATCCACTTGTGGCTGATGTGCCCTTAATGTCAATGGATATGTGAGGCACCCTCTCACTCCCTCACTCCCACACACACACACAATGTCAAGTTTAGCTATCACGAATGATATGGGCCATGCCTTCTGGAGTCCCCCCCTAAAAACACCACAGCTATTTTGAAGACTGATCTTCAGCCATACAAGGGGGAGAAAAAAAAAAAGCTGTTTACTTTTTCAGGGACGAGCGCTGACATCTGTGAAACTAAATAAATAAAATGCAAGGGGGCCTGTGAAACCAGTTTGCCCGGTAATATTTCTGCTGAGGTTTTCAAGAAGCTCGTCGCAGCCCAGCTTGCAAAATATTTACAGTGTCTTTCCAGAGGCTCCCGGCTTTAAAGAGAGAGAGAGAGGGAGAGAGGGGGGGAAAAAAAAGCATTTATTTTAGTTACAAATCATAAAAAAGAATGGTGGCATTGGCGTTTTAAAAAAAAATGTCTGGCTGGTACCTTTTGATTTTCTGTCCTAAGAGTACTCTCGAACATGTATTGCAGGTCTCTGTGCAGCTGTCACTCTCAGAGTCACAATCTGCAACAATTATTTGGACTTCGAAAAAGCCAGCGGTGAAATGGTCACCAGAATTTGGTTGCTAGCACTTCATAAGAACATAAGAAATAGGAGCAGGAATAGGCCACTTGGCCCCTCGAGCCTGCTCCGCCATTCAATAAGGTCATGGCTGATCTTGGGCTCAAAGCCACTTCCCCGCCCGCTCCCCACAACCCACTCCTGGGGATACCATCCGGCTCTGCGGAAATGTCGCCCGTCGTCGTCCCCGGTGTGGGGAGGGTGGGGGGGGGGGTGTTGGGTTAAAGGCTGCGGCGTCATTTTCGGTTGGCAACGTGGACACAGTTCACATTCTGAGCTTGTGCCTGTTGCTCATAGAGAGAAAGAAGGAATTTGCATTTTCTACAGCGCCTTTCACGGCCTCAGGGTGTCTCAAATCGCTTCACAGCCAATGAAGTACCTTTTTGAAGTGTAGTCACTCTTGTAACCGCGGCACAGCAAGATTCCACAAACAGTGATGAGATGATGACCAGATGATCTGAGGTTTTTTTTAATGTTGGTTGAGGGATAAATATTGGCCAGGAGAACTCCCCTGCCCCTCTTCGAATAGTCTTTTATACGTCCACCTGAGAGGGCAGACGTGGCCTGGGTTTAACGTCGCATCTGGAAAATGGCACCTCCGACACTGCAGCGCTCCCTCAGTACCGCACTGGAGTGTCAGCCTAGGTTTGTTCTCTTGGGCTGAATTTTGCCGGCGCTCAGAGGGCGGGTTCGGAGGCGAGTCCGCTGTCAAAATCAAAAAGATTGACAGCGGGCTGTTATTACCCACCGCAAATTCCGGGCCAATATTTGCACCCTCTGTCACTGCCACCCCATGGCTGCAGTATGTACTATCCACAGCATGCATGGCAAAAACTCACCAAGGTTACAGGACCTCCCTTCCCCTGTGACCTCTACCACTGATTAGGACCAGAGCAGCAATGTTGTGAGATGCACACCAGCCTGACCTGGCCATACGTCGCTGTTCCTTCATTGTCGCCGGGTCTGTATCACGGAATTCTCTATGCAACAGCACTGTGGGAGCACCTTCACCACTTGGACTGCAACGGCTTAAGGAGAAGGTCCACCACCAGCTTCTCAAGGGCGTCTAGGAATGGGCAATAAAGGCAGCCTTCCCAACGACGCTCACATCCCGAAAACAAATAATAAAAAATTAAGAGGAGTACGCCTTTTGTTAATGTAGAATTTTGCTGTCGCTTTCTTCATTCTTGTCCATATATCAGCCTTGGCTCAGTGATACCATCAATACTTCAATTATAATATACTTATCCTTGTGTTCAAATCCCTCCATGGCCCTCCCTATCTCTGTAACCTCCTTCAGCCCTACAACTCTCTAAAACTTCTACGTTCCTCCAACTTTGGCCTCTTGTGCATCTCCGACGTCCTTCGTCCCACCATTGGCGGCCGTGCCTTCAGCCGTACAGGCCCTAAGCTCTGGAATTCCCTCCCCTAACCTCTTTGCCACATCACCTCTCCCTCCTCCTTTAAGAAGCTGTGAAGCACGGTGGGGCGTTAAAGGCGCTATGTAAATGCAAATTGTTGTTGGAAGTATTATTACCTCTAAATCAGAAGGTCGTCGGTTCAAGCCCAACTTCAGCACGTTATCTTTTCCGAGAATTGTCTGTAACCCTAAAACAGCTGCATAGCTCAGCCACCTCACCGGTGCACCTCCAGCATAACCCATTTTCTCAGATACTCATTTATTCACTTTACTCAAAAAAAACAACCCGTTCTGTTAATAACTTTGAACTGTGTGAGCAGGAGCTGGGGATTCATAGACCCTCTACTATAGTCTTGTTCCATTGATCGACTGGTATAGGAGTACTGTGACCACAGGAACATTTCTACACTCCAGCTTCATAAAAAAGACAGACTTGCATTTATATAGCGTCTTTCACCACCTCAGAATGTCCCAAAGCTCTTTACAACCAATTAAGTACTTTTGAAGTGTAGTCACTGTTGTAATGTGGGAAACGCGGCAGCCAATTTGCGCACAGCAAGCTCTCACAAACAGCAATATGATAATGACCCAGATAATCTGTTTTAGTCATGTTGATTGAGGGATAAATATTGGCCAGGGACACTGGGGATGACTCTCCTGCTCTTCTACAACACGGTGCCATGGGATCTTTTACATCAAGGCAGAGGGGGGGGCCTCAGTTTAACATCTCATCCAAAAGTCGGCACCTCTGACAGTGCAGCACTCCCTCAGTACCGCACTGGAGGGTCAGCCTGGATTTATTGTGCTCAAGTGTTCCAAGAGCGGGACTGTGAACCCACAACCTTCTGACTCAGAGGCGAGAGTGCTGCCCACTGAGCCACGGCTGTAACACGAAGTAAATCTGAAGTATATTTAAGCACAGAAGGAAATGAATGAAGGAATATTTAGCCAATAAAGATTTTCATGGAAAACGATTCAATATCTCCAAGTAAGCAGGACAGTGGGAGATGTGCTGAAATGAATGTTACTTTAAGACAATTCTCAGCTCCACACTGGCCGAACAGGATGTTCCCATCATGCCTCTGTGTCTCACTCCACTGGGAATGAATGCTTTGCATTCCTTAAACTTCACCTCATCAATTAAACAGCCTCACTGGGACACTCCTGACATCGTCCCCATACAGCTTCTTAAGCAATAAGTTTTTTTTTTTAAAAAGCTGCACGTATCTCATAGGAAGTTTCGGTTCTTGGCGAAATGCATTTAAGGTGTAAGGACATACAAAACTAATTCATTTGGAAAATGCTCTTCTCTATTGCGAGAATCTTTAAAGGGTTGAAAATATTTCAGTCGAGAAAAG
Organism: Squalus acanthias; assembly: GCA_030390025.1. Classification (NCBI taxonomy): domain Eukaryota; kingdom Metazoa; phylum Chordata; class Chondrichthyes; order Squaliformes; family Squalidae; genus Squalus; species Squalus acanthias. The sequence continues at coordinate 92,639,132 of CM059437.1, read as the reverse complement.
ACTTTCTGAGAGCTGGTTTGTGATTTTATGATAGGGGCTCGTGGTGGGCAAGAACTCGAATAACCTAGCTTCAGATGTCAGTTTCACTTCTGAGTCAGAGGCTTGCGGGTTCCAGTCCCACTTCAGCACTCAAGCTAGGCGCACACTCCAGTGTGGTACTGAAGGCTGGCTGGACTGTTGGAGCTGCTGCTCCGTGGGATGTGATAGTATTATAGAATTTACAACACAGAAAGAGGCCATGCGGCCCAAGATATGGCTTGCATTTAGACAGCACCCTTCACATCCCCAGGACATCTCAAAGCGCTTTTAGAGCCAATGAATTACTCTTGAAATGTGGTCACTGTTGTTTTTGTAAGGAAACACGGCAGCCAATTTGCACTCAGCAAGGTTCCCACCCAAAGACACTTGGAGAACTCCCTGCTCTTCTTCAAAAAAGTGGCCCTGGGGATCTTTTTTTAAGTCCATCTAAGCAAGCAGTCAAGGCCTTGGTTTAAAATCTCACGCAAAAGTCAGTGCAGTGCACCCTAGATTATGTGCTTAAGTGGGGCTTGAACCCACAACCTTCTGCCTCAGATGCAAGAGTACTACCCACTGCACAAAATTTAAATTAGTTTTTCCAGGCCCTTAGCATTTGTGTAGCAATAATAACGCCGTCAAAACCACGGTTACACCTAATCCCCTTTGGGTCTAACTTTTAGTGGGGAATTTGACAGCGTACGCATGGTGGAAGAGCCGAAGTTTTCGTCAGTTTCAGTGATTTGGCTGATTACACAGATTGCCGGCTCTATGGGTGGGGGGGGGGTGGGGCGGTGGGGTTGGGTGGGGGGGGGGTGGGGGGGGGGCAGGGAGACAGCGCAGCCTGTTTTGGAACTGTCAATGACTGACCGCAACTTCGGGATTTTCGCCTGCGCATGCTCCATATTGCGAAGTTGCAGTCAGTTTCAAAGGCGGAATGACGCCGAACGCTGCCAACTCGGCGTCATCCCCACCGCAAATTCCGGGCCATTGAATCTACTTTTTTTTAACATATTATAAATCTTTACATCTGTGCACTGTTCCTTTCAGCAGTTCCGTGATATATTCCAATGTCCACATTCATAATGGCAACTACCCATGTGAACTTGTCACACTGTAATTACACCCACCCCCGAGTGAAGGTACAGCAGCGCCACCATTGGTAGAAGGCTGTAATTACAGTATGACAAGTTTACATAGCTATTTCTCATTATACATATGGACATAGGAATTTATAATGTAATACAAAAATAAGAACAGAATGTGTGACTTGACTGTATTTTTTGCAATATGTTTCCTTCTAGACAAAGAAACAGAACTCCTGGGTGAGAAAAGGATCCTCAGGCCCATTTTCCAAGCGTAAATCTTAGGCAAAAAGGACAAATTTTAGGTCGAACTGCCCCACGCCGCAAGGGCACCTGAAATATGTCCGACCCCATAATTGGGTCGGGTGATTTTCAGGCATCCCTGTTGGCCACCTAAAGCAGGTGTTACGTGTTTTGAATATGCTAATGAGGGGCCTAATACCTGTGTAGGGACCTTCCATGTAAATTCGTAGGCATTGAGCGCAGCTGCCGGCAGACCTGCTCCACTCAGTTAATGCCGCCTAACCAGCGGGCTTTAAAGGGCCGCCGCCAAAGAGGTAAGTTAATATTTTTAAACTTATCTTCGTGTGGAGCCGGTGGGGGCGGGGCGGGGGCGGGCAGAAGTGCTCCTCCTGGATCTACTGCACTACTGAGGGCGACTCTGGAGGCGCAATGATGAGGCCCGAGGACCCATTTCGGGAGCTCCCTGGGCCGACATCTACTGGCGAGTGTTGCAGTCACGCTGCCCATTTTGTGCCTGTAGTCAGGCGCTAACCAATTTCTATCCCAGTGTGCCTAATTATTAGGTCTCAGCCGTGGCTCAGTGGGTAGCACTCTCACCTCTGGATCAGAAGGTTGTGGGTTCAAGTCACCCACTCCAGAGACTTGAGTACAAAATCTAGGCTGACACTCTAGTGCAGTGCTGAGGGTGTGCTGCACTGCCGGAGGTGCCATTTCTCAGGTGAGATGTCTGCCCTCTCAGGTGGATTTAAAAGGTCCCCATGGTGCTAATTTGAAGAAGAGCAGGGGAGTTCTACCCAAGTACCTTAAATCTGTGTCCTCTGGTTACTGTCCCACCCGCCAGTGGAAACAGTTTCTCTTTACTCACTCTTATCAAAACACCTTTTGATTCCAAACACCTCTATTAAATCTCCCCTTAACCTTCTCTGCCATCCCCACGCCTCCACTACTCGCCTTCAAGCAGCCGCCTAACCTCAAAAGTACCATCGTTCGCAGCAGATTACCCATCTTTCAGGAGAACAGCAACCAAGACACCACACAACCCTGCCACGGCAACCTCTGCAAGACATGCCAAATCATGGACACAGATACCATCATCACACGTGAGGACACTACCCACCAGGTACACGGTACATACTCATGTGACTCGGCCAACGTTGTCTACCTGATACGTTGCAGTAAAGGATGCTCCAGAGCATGGTACATCGGCGAGACCATGCAGACACTGAGACAACGTATGAACGGACACCGCGCAACAATCGCCAGGCAGGAGGGTTCCCTCCCAGTCGGGGAACACTTCAGCAGCCAGGGGCATTCAGCCTCGGATCTGCGGGTAAGCGTTCTCCAGGGCGGCCTTCGGGATACACGACAGCGCAAAATCATAGAGCAGAAACTGATAGCCAAGTTCCGCACTCATGAGGATGGCCTCAATCGCGATATCGGGTTCATGTCACGATACAGAACGTGACTTGACATCATGGCCGGTCTTCCCAGGTGGTTTTTTTTAAAAAAAAGACTAGCACAAGAACCAACACAAATTGACAGGATATGCAGCCAGCAGGTGGTTTGACACGTTGGACCCCCTGGGACACATCTCATTGTCTTGGCTGTGCTCTTAGTGTGTCTTTGATGTAGGGAAATATTTGAATAGATTTTGTCTGTGTTTAAATTGTGAATTCTGGGAGATTCTCTCACTGCTAACTTACCTGAGGAAGGAGCGACAGCTCCGAAAGCTTGTAAAATTAAATAAATCTGTTGGACTATAACCTGGTGTTGTGCGACTTCTCATCTAAGGAGAACAATCCCAGCTTCTGCAGAATCTCCACATGGCTGAAGTCCCTCAACGCTTAAAGATAACTCAATCAAAAATCTTTCACGTCAAGAAGAATAAAAGATCAAAAATTCGGAAACATGACAGAGCAGTAAAAGCCAACTCACCTTTTGACAAAATTTGCACCAATCACTCGCTTGGAAATAATTGGACAATATTGAGGTATAAAAAAAATGCAGAAACAAGACTTGTGTTATTTTTAGAACCAAGTTTGGATATTCATTAAAAATTATCATCTGAAGGGAGTACTTCTGAGATTAGTAATTACAATTTATAAATCCTGTCACTGTAATGCCTTTACCCGAGAATGCCAACAGGAACAAAAATGATTTGCCTGGCTCTCACCCAACTGGTGATTAATGAATGATTGATTATTTTCTGAAGACAACTCAGTCCAAGCCACAAGCCCACAGGGACCGAAATGAAGCACCAACATTCATAGAGTGGTAGAACGATACAGCACAGAAGGAGGCCATTCGGCCCATCGTGCCTGTGCCGGCTCTTTGAAAGATTCTCTCCGATTAGTCCCTCTTTCCCCCCCCCCCCCGCTCTTTCCCCGTAGCCCTGCAGATTTTCCCCCTTCAAGTAATTATCCTGTTCCCTCTTGAGAGTTACTGTTGAATCTGCCTTTTCAGGCAGTGCATTCCAGATCATGACAACTCGCTGCGTAAAAATATAGTCCTCTCATCGCCCCTCTGGTTCTTTTGCTGATGATCTGTTCCTTCTAGACATCAGGTACAACCCACTCAATCATGGGCTCCGCCAACCCATTTGAGCATGAGGAAAAGTTAAATCAAGTCAAACACCTGTGACATTACATTCTACGTAATGCTTCCATGACCAGCTGCTTTCCTTGCAACAACAGGTAATTGCTCTCAGCAGTTGAGCACCCACCCAACAGTTGGTTTTCTCAATCCCAATCACCCTCAGTCTCATTCATGCCTAACCAGTTTTTCATTCAACAATTCATGTGTCAGCTGTGGCTCAGTGGGTAGCACTCACACCTTTCTGAGTTATAGAAGGTTGTGGGTTCAAGTCCCACTCCAGAGACTTAAACACAAAATCTAGGCTGACACTCCAGTGCAGTACTGAGGGAGTGCTGCACTGTTGGAGGTGCTGTCTTTCAGATGAGGTGCTAAACTGAAGCCCTTTCTTAGGTAGAGATAAAAGATAGTATGACATTATTGTGAAGAAGAGCAGGGATAGTCCTGGCCAATATTTATCTCTTAACCAACATCACAAAAAACAGATGATCTGGTCATTATCACATTGCTGCTTGCTGTGCGCAAATTGGCTGCTGCGTTTCCTACATTACAACAGCGACCACACTTCAAAAAGTACTTCATTGGCTGTAAAGCGCTTTGGGACGTCCCGATGTCGTGAAAGGTGCTATAGAAATGCAAGTCTTTCTTTCTTTTTATTATATTCTGATGTTCATTCACAACAGTTATACCTTACAGCTTTAAAGGGACAGGCCAGGGAAACACAGCTCAACGTTACCATCAGAGGAATATAATGTTACTATAAAATAGCTTGTTTTTTAAAAGGTGCTAATGGGTGGGGTGGGGGTCGTGTTCCCTTTAAGCCGCGCAGCACTCCAGATCCCGAACAGCCGGTGAGCCGGCCTTTAAATTGAAAGAAAAACGCGCACACGCGCAGACTTTTGAATGACCGTTAAAGGAGCCGCGCGGCCCAAAAATAAATTGCGGGGAGCCTTGGGTGGAGGAGGAATACAACGAGTTTACTCATGCAGCAACAACCGTTCCTGGCTGCAACTGAACCATGGCTACAGTGTTGGGTTCTAGCCACTGAGACACAAGCGACAGAAGATTCAACCCCCTGACGGTGGTGCACCGAAGAGTCACAAGGCTGATCCCAAGTGTGCCACGTGTCAGCTGACTAGGTTGTGAAGAGAGACTGGAGAAACATGACCTTCTACACCCTTAAAGGAGGTGACTGAAGTGTGACGTCATAGAGGTAGTAAAATATACAAAAGGTAGATTTAGAAAAATATTTCATACATGAACATAGGGCAGGTTCAAATTAGGGAAAGTCAAATTTAGGATTGATAAAGAGAAAAGAAAGACTTGCATTTCTATAGCGCCTTTCACGATCACCGGACGTCCCAAAGCGCTTTACAGCCAATGAACTGCTTTTTGAAGTGTAGTCACTGTTGTAATGTGGGAAACGCGGCAGCCAATTCGCGCACAGCAAGCTCCCACAAACAGCCATGTGATAATGACCGGATCATTTGTTAAAGTGAAAAAAAAGCAGAAAATGCTGGAAACACTCAGCAGGTCTGGCAGCATCTGCGGAGAGAGAGACAGAGTTAACGTTTCAGGTCGGTGATCTTTGGGCAGCCATGTCAGTTGAATCTCAAGCGTGCATCTTCAGATGAACACACGCCTGCCGCTGGTTATCCTGGTGAGCAGGACAATTAGTCCAGGTATGGAAAAGTTGTCAGCCAATCCCATAGCTGCAAGTAGATGGCTGAAGTAAGAGAACGGGGCAAGTGCACGAAATGATTGGGAGTAGGAATATTTGAATATAAAAAAGTTAATAAGTTCATGTTTGAACGTTTAACTCAAACAACGTTCCTGTGTTCAAATCCCTCCATGGCCTCACCCTTCTCTGTCTTTGTAACCTCCTTCGCCCCACCATTGCCGGCCGTGCCTTAGGGCTTAGGCCCTAAGCTCTGGAATTCCCTCCCTAAACCTCTCCGCCTCTCTACCTCTCTCTCCTCCTCTGCCCATCACCCCTGTGCTCGCTGACCTACATTGGCTCCCGGTTAAGCAGCGCCTCGATTTCAAAATTCTCATCCTTGTTTTCAAATCGCTCCTTGGCCTCGCCCCTTCCTATCTCTGTAATCTCCTCCAGCCCCACAACCCCCTGAGATCTCTGCGCTCCTCTAATTCTGCCCTCTTGAGCATCCCTGATTATAATCGCTCCACCATCGGCGGCCGTGCCTTCTGTTGCCTAGGCCCTAAGCTCTGGAATTCCCTCCGTAAACCTGTCCACCTCGCTACCTCTCTTTCCTCCTTTAAGACGCTCCTTAAAACCTACCTCTTTGACCAAGCCTTTGGTCACCTGCCCTAATTTATCCTTATGTGGCTCAGTGTCAGATTTTATGTCTGATAATCGCTCCTGTGAAGAGCCTCGGGGCGTTTTACTACATTAAAGGCGCTGTATAAATGCGAGTTATTGAGTACGTCATTTCTACACAGTGTATCCATGAATTGTGCTGATGTGATTTTCTGCCTTAATATATCTAAAAATATGTCACGCTTAAAAGGTTACATAATAATTGCACCATCAAAGCAAAGATCATCGAGATAGCTTTTTTGAATGCAGCCAGTTACTTGTGTTAATAGTGCTTCACCAAGGCAGGGTTTGTAATTAGAAGAAGAACCTGTTTACATTCTGGTCTCCATATTATAAAAAGATTCAGAGGCATTGGAGAAGGTGCAAAAAAGATTCACAAGAATGATACCAGAACCAGAATATGGGGATAGAGCGGGGGAGTGGGACCAACTGGATTGCTCTTCGAAAGAGCCGGCGCAGACTCAATGGGCCGAATGGCCTCCTTCTGTGCTGTACTATTCTATGAAAGGATTTACTAATCAGGAAAGATTGAACAGGCTGGGGCTATTTTCTCTAGAAAAGAGAAGGCTGAGGAGTGGCCTAATAGAGGTCTTTAAAATTATGAAGGGTTTTGATAAGGTAGACGTAGAGAAGATGCTTCCACTTTTGGGGAGACCAAAACTAGGGGCCATAAATCTAAGCTAGTCACTGTAGTAAAACTTTGATACATAAGCCAATTGTATACTCATGCCGATGACTAACCAGCACTAACAAATTAATTGAGCACACCGAAAGAGAAGATCCGAAGCAATATAGAGGAGACCCCAGGCGGGGTAACATCAGGAAAGATAGAAGAAACAGAGGAGACCCCAGGCGGGGCAGAATTGAAACACCGGAACAGTGAATTGAATTTACGTAAAGGGTCAGATCAGGGCCGTTACTGCCAGATCGTATGATGCAGCATTAGGAGCAGCGGGCGGAGGAGAAAGGATAGACTGGGACGCACTAGAAGGCAAGACATATCAGCACGGCCGACATGATGGTTGAGGAGACCCCGGGGTGTCCTCCATCCATGAGGATAGGCGGTCGGCCCCTGTGAGTGTCATAGTTAGCACCCAGGCCTATAATGAAAAGGGGGATAAAACCTCATTCGAGAAGTGCTCCGTTCCCCTCAATTAGAGCACTCCAATTTGCAGCAACGCTAGTCAGAGAATAGATTGAAGTAGTCGAGGAATCAATGTTTAAAACATTTCACCCTCGAGGTGGGGACTTGTACGAAAGGCTGATATTTAGAGATATTTAGTAGACGAGAATCATATATGTATATCTTCAAGTGTAGCCATTAACCAAATAATATTACCCATAATTACTCCTGGGTAACTAAACAGCTAAGACTTGTTCAGCGTGCAGCTGCGGAGACAGCCAAACACAGTTTTGACTAATCTTTGATAACAAGCAGCTACAGGCTGCTAGTGAAGGTCAAATCATTAAATAACATATTATGATGCTAAGTAGAAATTAGAATTCACTTAATAAAACTAATTGCAACGATATTTAAAAAATAATTAGTATAAGGACATAAAATGAGAGCGATCATGGAGATAAGGTATTTATCTGGTAGATTAAAGTGAGATAGTCTGGATACCTCAAGACTAGTGAAACAGCGCTGATATGGGCCCTTGGTAGAAAGGCCTTGTACCAGGGAAGCTAGAAATGAAAGAGATAAAGTAAATTCCAATGGGGTGAAAAACTATAAACAAGATAACACTGAACATGGCAAAGTTGGTGGAAAAATACTGGAAAGGCGGGATACTACCTTAGTCTGAGTGACAATGGTATTTTGACCATCAGAACCAATTAAAGAAGGTGATTTTGTTAAAGACCATATATGGACACTGGCCAAACGAACTGTTGATAAGAAAAGGGTTAAAACCTCGATACTCAAAGAACAACTTTACACAGACTTACTGCGAGAACAAAGGAACAGACTTAAGATGATGTCACCTGTGTCCGAGAGGTTCCAGAGGCCAAGGGCTGCGAGCGACTCGTTAAAACTATCGCCTAATATTAAGTATTAATTACGCTGTATGCTTAATAAATCTTGATCTATTGCTCAAACATACTGGCTGCTGCCTATTGGTGTCTTGTCCAAGAACTCAGAGATCATTAAGATCTAGAAGAAGAACCTGTTTACGTTCTGGTCTCCATATTATAAAAAGGATTCAGAGGCATTGGAGAAGGTGCAAAAAAGATTCACAAGAATGATACCAGAACCAGAATATGGGGATAGAGCGGGGGAGTGGGACCAACTGGATTGTTTTTCGAAAGAGCCGGCGCAGACTCAATGGGCCGAATGGCCTCCTTCTGTGCTGTATTATTTTATGAAAGGATTTACTAATCAGGAAAGATTGAACAGGCTGGGCTAATTTCTCTAGAAAAGAGAAGGCTGAGAAGTGGCCTAATAGAGGTCTTTAAAATTATGAAGGGTTTTGATAGGGTAGATGTAGAGAAGATGCTTCCACTTTTGGAGGAGACCAAAACTAGGGGTCATAAATCTAAGATAGTCACTAAAAAGTCCAATCGGGAATTCAGGAGAAACTTCTTTACCCAGAGAGTGGTGAGAATGTGGAACTCGCTACCACAGGGAGTAGTTGAGGCGAATAGCACAGATGCATTTAAGAGGTAGCTGGATAAACACATGAGGGAGAAAGGAATAGAAGGATATGTTGATAGGGTGAGATGAAGAGGAGGCTTGTGTAGAGCATAAATGACCAGTTGGGCTGAATGGCCTGTTTCTGAGCTATAGAATCTATGCAATTCTATGTAATATTTGTAAAAGGAAAAGAAAGACTTGCATTTATATAGCGCCTTTCACAACCACCAGACGTCTCAAAGCTCTTTACAGCCAATGAAGTACTGTCACTGTTGTAATGTGGGAAACACGGCAGCAAATTTACACACAGCAAGCTCCCACAAACAGCAATCTGATAATGACCAGATAATCTGTTTTTGTTATGTAGATTGAGAGATAAATATTGGCTAGGACACTGGGGATAACTCCCCAGCTCTTCTTCGAAATAGTGTCCGTGGGATCTTTTACATCCACCTGAGAGAACAGATAGGACCTCGGTTTAATGTCTCATCCGAAAGACGGCACCTCTGACAGTGCAGCACTCCCTCAGCACTGTACTGGAGTGTCAGCCTAGCTTTATGTGCTCTAGTCCCTGGAGTGGGACTTGAACCCACAACCTTCATGACGCAGAGGCGAGGGTGCTGCCCACTGAGCCACGGCTGACTCATATTGCACAACAAGTGACTTGCAGACAGAAAGATTCTCATTGTGATTGACCTCTGAGGGGGGAGAAAAAGGCCTATTGTGCAAAAAGGCTTTTTCCCCTCCCTCAACCATTGACTCTTGTCTGTAACCTACTCCAAAGTGATGCCACTGCTATATTTTACGTTGCGTCTTACACAATTGCATCTGCAAGTATGCAGCAACGTGGACAGTGTGAGAACTTGGGCCTGGGCACTGGGCCAGCCTTGCTTCCAGACAATGCCTTCATATTTGTCCTGGGGGGGGGCTTTTTAAAAAGAAAAAGTTTGTAAAGGCTGTGAAGGTAGTCGGGAACATTACAAGTGCTGCGCCTGCCTTAGAAAAAAAAAGTTTGCAAAAAACCTCTGCACAAATTGCTTGTATGTGTTCTTAGGAAAGCATTTAGGATGGGAGGCAATCACTCACTGCAGACTGTCATCAATATTTCCTTCAGTATAATGAGAGCAATGTTGCTGGGTATGCTATGACGTGACAGCATGTTGTATGTATAACAAATTGCCGGTTTGTCAAAATACTACGATTACAGCAGAGGTTTGGGGCTTTGCTGGTGTGCATCACGTTAGGTGACAGAGCACGCCAACGCTTTGCTCATTCCAGTCCAATACATGTTTCTCAATACCTGTCATTACCGGGGCTCCTGCCTACAGTGTTGTTTCATCCTGCTGATACCAGAAAAGCTGCAGCCGCAACTAGCAATTAGGGATCCAACGAGCCACTTAACTGGCGTGGTGTAGCGCCACGCAGAGTAGGAAAGCCCCAGGTTTGGTCTCCGCTTCGTACAGAGTGAGCTGAACTCAGTCTGAGCGGCGTCAGCGATCGATAAAATTAGCTTCCGTGGCCCTGGGCTAAAGTAAATGGGAAAAAAAAAATCATCGGCACGGGTTTCCCCCCCCAACTACCTTCATGTCCTTCACAAACGATTTCTTTTCATCAAAGCAAGCATGAAGGCATTATTCGTTGACCCCCCACCTAGATGAAAATGCCTTTAGTTGAGGGCAGGATGTGCCAGGGCTGCGATGTGCTCTTGCAAATCCCGTGTAACCCGGTGCCTGGACTCACCTGTGGATGAGAAGAAAGAAAGAGCTTGTATTTATAATGTTCCCGACCGTCTTCATATTCAGGGGAACGGTACCATAGTGGTTATGTTACTGGATTAATAATCCAGAGAACGGGGACCATTGAGCTGAGTTAGACGTGAGTTCAAATCCCACCATGGCAGCTGGGGAATTTAAGTTCAGTTAATTAAATAAATCTGGAATAAAAAGCTAGTGTCAGTAATGGTGACCATGAAACTACCAAATTGTCATAAAAACCCATCTGGTTCACTAATGTCCTTTAGGGAAGGAAATCTGCCTTCCTCACCCGGTCTGGCCTATATGTGACCCACAGCAATGCAGGTTGACTCTTAAATGGTCTAGCAAACCAGTCAGTTGTACCAAACTGGTAGAAAGAAGTATCGTTGACTGTAGTGGTTCAAGAAGGTGGCTCACCACCAAGGGATGGGCAAGAAATGCTGGCCTTGCTTTACAGCCAATGAAGTACTTTTGAAGTGTAGTCACTGTTGTAATGTAGGAAACGTGGTGGCCAATATGTGTCAAGGCAAGGTCCCACAAACAGCAATGTGATAATGACCAGATAATCTGTTTTAGTGAAGCTGGTTGAGGGATAAATATTGGCCGGACACCGGGGATAACTCCCCACCTCTTCATAGAAATGTACAGCGCAGAAGGAGGCCATTTGGCCCTTCGTGCCTGTGCTGGCTCTTTGAAAGAGCAGTTGTGCTCAGTCCCACACCCCCGCTTTGTGTCCGTAACCCTGTAAGTTCCTCTTCTTCGAATAGTGCCATGGGATCTTTTACGTCCACCTGAGAGAGAAGATGAGGCCTCTGTTTAAAATTTCATCTGAAAGACGACACCTTCCAACAGCGCCGCACTCCCTCAGCACTGCGCTGGAGTGTCAGCCTAGATCTATTGACGCTCAAGTCTCTGGAGTGGGCTTGAACCCACAACCTTCTGACTTGGAGAGTCGAGAGTGCTACCCACCGAGCCATGGCCAACACCTGTGATTTGTCCCTTTTGAAATCCTTATCCTTGACGTGTCTGTAGTGAGACCCAATGATGATATTGCTGTTGCATCATGTTTCTACCCTGGATATATTGAGCAATACATTTGTGTAGTTCACACCCACTAGGCCATCATAGGGGCTCTGAGACCTGCCTTTAAAAAAGAAAAAAAGAAAGACTTGCCTTTCTACAGCACCTTTCACAGCCTCAGGATGTCCCAAAGCGCTTTACAGCCAATGAAGTACTTTTTTGAAGTGTAGTCACTGTTGCAATGTAGGAAACGCGGCAGCCAATTTGCGCACAGCAAGCTCCCACAAACAGTAATGTGATAATGACCAGATAATTTGTTTTTAGTGATGTTGATTGACGGATAAATATTGGCCCCAGGACACCGGGGGGAGAACTCCCCTGCTCTTCTTCAAAATAGTGTCATGGGATCTTTTACATCCCCTTGAGAGAGCAGACGGAGCCTCGGTTTAACGTCTCATCTGAAAGACGGCACCTCCAACAGTGCAGCACTCCCTCCACACTGCACTGAAGTTTCAGTCTAGATTTTTGTGCTCAACCTTTTGTCTCAGAGGCAAGAGTGCTACCAACTGAGCCACAGCTGATGCTTTGACTGGACTGTGGAGCTGTTCAGATTATGGTGTTATTTTCAGAGGTGTGAAATTCAGCTGTATAATTTTTACATCTCAAGGAATATTGATCCGGCAAGGAATTGTACTATTAAGCTCACCCGAAGAACAAATACAATTCCATTGTGAGGCAGGGATCTTTCAATGAAATATAAATCCTCCATAACAGTATCAAATAAAAACTAAATGTGTTAACTTCTCTGTATAAATTTACAGATTATGAGAAATTTCAGAGATAGCCCTTAACCTGAGAAATATTTGGGATCTTCAATAACACCTACCTGCCTTACGACTTCTACCACGGAGAAGGACAAGAGCAACACTGTCATGGGAACACCATCACTTGTAAGTTCCTCACCATCCTGACTTGGACATGTATCACTTTTCCTACATTGTTGCTGGGTCAGTATCCTGGAATTCCTTACCTAACACCGTTGTGGAAGCACCATCACCACAAGGACTGCAGTCGTTCAAGAAGGCCCACCATAACCTTCTCAGGGCAACTAGGGATGGGCAATAAATGTGACCTTGTCAGCTTTGCCCACATGCTGAGAACAATTTAACAACAAAAAAAACTGACACTATTTCGAAGAAAAGCAGGGGAGTTATCCCGGCCAATATTTATCCCTCAATCTCTCAATCAACATCACTGAAACAGATTATCTAGTCATTATCACATTGCTGTTTGTGGGAGCTTGCTGTGTGTAAATTAGCTGCCGCGTTTCCTACATTACAACAGTGACATAAACATAGAAGATAGGAGCAGGAGTAGGCCATTCGGCCCCTCGAGCCTGCTCCACCATTCAATGCGATCATGGCTGATCATCCAAATTCAGTACCCTGTCCCTGCTTTCTCCCCATACCCCTTGATCCCCTTAGCCTTAAGAAATATATCTAACTCCTTCTTGAATATATTTAATGAATTGGCCTCTACTGCCTTCTGTGGTAGAGAATTCCACAGGTTCACCACTCTCTGGGTGAAGAAATTCCTCCTCTTCTCAGTCCTAAATGGCTTACCCCTTATCCTTATACTGTGATCCCTGGTTCTGGACTCCCCCGCCATCGGGAACATCCTTCCTGCATCTAGTCTGTCTAGTCCTGTTAGAATTTTATAAGTTTCAATGAGATCCCCTCTCATTCTTCTAAACTCTAGCGAATACAAGCCCATTCGACCCAATCTCTCTTCATACGTCACTTCAAAAATTACTTCATTGGCTGTGAAGCGCTTGGAGACGTCCTGAGGTTGTGAAAGGCGCTATATAAATGCACGTCTTTCTTTCTTAATACCCTTACCTGACAAAAATCTGTCAGCCTCAGTCTTGAAAGCTCCAATTGATCCACAGCATTTTGGGGGAAGAGGGTTCCAAATTGCCTTTGTATGAAGCAAAATAGCACTGATTCCATAATAGTTAATGAGTAATGGCATAATTAGGAAGTGTATTAGAAGGAGATGAATTGGTATTGCATGCCAGCATTGTTAATGACATGAATTGACAGCAACAGTTATGGGGCTGTGGAGCAGACTTGACACTTTTAATGTTTTGTAAACTAAGCCCTGCTCCTCTTGTCTTCATTTGTTCCCTCCATCGAAGTTTATTTTGAGACACTGCAGGGCAAATTATGAAGCAATGGGGATCTACAACCAGACCACCCAGTATGATATTCAAACTGATAGTTATGTGAATGAATGTACTTTGTTGACTAAAAGTCTCGCAAAAAATCCTTGCCTTTTCTCTTTATTAGAAAGCCCATTATTTGTGCATTCATTTCCTGGAGCTATTCATCTCGGTGATATATATCAAAAAAACACCTCCAACTCCCCCAGCAAACATAACCGACGCACCTGAGCAAACTCCAATCCAAACACGCGCAGGCGGTAGTGTGGTGCGTATTAAACCGCAGCGGGGTAGGAAATCCATGGGCCGTGACCCTGATGGTTACGCTGGGATGATGCTACCCCAGCACTGGCCCCACCGCGGTTTGCAGGGCCAGTGGGAGGGCGTGGGACAGGCGGGCGCAAGCATCGCTTGGGGCACGTCTCCAGTGCCCACCTGCCCATGGCAGGGCATGGGGGGTGGGAGGGGGGAGGTGGTGGGGCTGGTGGGCAATATCCCCTGTAAGCTGCCTGGCCTCACAGCGCTCTTGAGGTCCCCCGCGGCCGGTGAGCTGGCTTTTAAGTTGAAAAAAAAAACGCACGTGAGGGGAATTTTGCACGGCCTGCGCAGGTGGAAAATTAGAGAGATCATTGGTGGTGAGGGGGCTTCTCCCTTCTCTCCCACTCCGACCCTGGTCATAGTCAACACAACTCACAGGCCCAGTCTGCTTCCCTGGCCTGAGCCTCAATGGTTGGGTCCACATTCAGCCTTCTGGAGGCTGCTACACCTCAACTCACCCGGCGTGCCGTCCTCCACCGGTACACTGAGACCCGACTGAGCTAAAGGAGTGGATACCCCTGGCCTCCCCCCCCCCCGCCTTGCCTTCACTTCCCTATCAAGGGGAGAATGAGAGGGTCTGCCCCGGTGTTCCCTGTAAGGTGTGTGGCCGCGCACCGCTCCAGGGAACCCGCGCAGCCGGCTTGCCGGCATCTCAATGTAAAAACCGCGCACACGCGGTATTTTGAATGGCCCGCGCAGACCCTTAAAGGGGCCGCGCGGGGCGTAAAAAAATGACAGGGAACATTGGTCCGCCCCATACAAAGCAACTAGGAGGCCCGAGAAATGTAGGAACATTAGGAACAGGAGGAGGCCATTCTGCCCCTCGAGCCTGTTCTGCCATTCAGTTAGATCATGGCTGATCTGCACCTCAACTCCATTTATCCGCCTCAGTTCCATAACCCGTGATACCCCTATGTAACTAAAATCTATCTAGCTCAGCCTTGAAAACTCCAATTGTCCCCCAGCATCCACAGCCTTCTGAGGGAGTATTTTCCAGATTTCTACCACCCTTTGTGTGAAAAAGTTCTTCCTGATTTCCCTCCTAAATGGCCCTGCTCTAATTTTGAGGTTCTGTCCCCTTTGCTCCCGATTCCCCCACCAGAGGAAATAGTTTGTCTCTATCTACTCGATCAAATCCTTTCACCATTTCAAACACCTCGATCAGATCACCCTTCAATCTCCCACACTAAGAACATAAGAAACAGGAGCAGGAGTAGGCCATTTGGCCCTTTGAGGCCTACTGAAGGTAATACAAGCCAAGTCTATCCAAAATAACAGCAGAAAACGCTGGAAAAACTCAGCAGGCCAGGCCAGTCTATCCAATCTGTCCTCATAATTTAGCCCTTTTAGCCCCCGGTATCATTCTGGTGAATCTGTGCTGCACCCACTCCAAGGCCAGTATATCCTCCCTGAGGTGTGGTGCCCAGAACTGAACGCAGTTACTCTAAATGAGGTCTGACCAAGGCTCTGTACAGCTGAAGCATCGCTTCCTCTCCTTTGTATTCCTGCCTCTTTGAGATAAAGGGGGCTGGAATAGTGCCCTTTTCTGGGAGCGGGGGTTATGGTGGGAACCTTGTGGAAAACCCGAAGAATTTTGTCCCCCCCCCCCCCCCCATTTATATTTGACAACTCCAAACACACCCTTATGTCACAGTGACATAAACGGGCCACTTCTTGTTTTGCTAGCGACTCATTAAGGAGAAAGTTTGTCTTTTGTGGAACCATTGTTTATTTTAAAAGGTTTTAAGGGACTACTAAAGATTTTATGTATTTATTGACTTAGTGTTTATTCAATGTGCACTTGAGACTGTTACAAAACCTGCTGGGCCTCACAGGGGGAAAGTGCTGACTGCCCAGGGCTAATTAAACAGCATGGCCTGGAACTGACCAAGAAAGTGAAGAAAATGGAGGGCCTGTGGTGTGTTTTGTCCTCCAGCACACTGCCTCACTGATTAATGAGCTCATGGGCTGGCAATGACAGTTCCTGACACGCAGCCTCTCCATCCGTGCTGCCATCACCCTGTTTTTAAACCAGGCAGTCCATTTTTGTTTGAGTGGACCGCCTGCAAACTTCTACAATGTAAATCGGATCCCAGAATCTGTGTTTGTGCGTCCATTCTTTCCCCCCTCCTGCTTTGCAGCTGCGTCTCATACAGGGCCTTGGTGAGGCCACACCTGGAGTACTGTGCACAGTTTTGGTCTCCTTACCCTAAGGAAGGATATACTTGCCTTAGAGGGAGTGCAACGAAGGTTCACTAGATTGATTCCTGGGATGAGAGGGCTGTCCTATGAGGAAAGATTGAGTAAATTGGGCCTTTTCTCTCTGGAGTTTAGAAGAATGAGAGGTGATCTCATTAAATGTATAAAATTCTTAGAGGGCTTGACAGGGTAGATGCTGAGAGGTTGTTTCCCTTGGCTGGAGAGTCTAGAACTAGGGGGCCATAGTCTCAGGATAAGGGGTCGGCCATTTAAGACTGAGATGAGGAGGAATTTCTTCACTCAGAGGGTGGTGAATCTTTGGAATTCTCTACCCCAGAGGGCTGTGGATACTGAGTCATTGAGTATATTCAAGGCTGAGATCGATAGATTTTTGAGCACTAGGGGAATCAAGGGATATGGGGATCGGGCGGGAAAGTGGAATTGAGGTAGAAGATCAGCCATGATCTTACTGAGTGGCGGAGCAGGCTCGAGGGGCTGTATGGCCTACTCCTGCTCCTATTTCTTATGTTCTTATATGTGAAGATATTACTGATAAACGTTACAGGAAACTTTCGTTTATCCGGCACCCAAATATCCGGAATTCTCGCTTAACCGGCAAAAATCAGGTAAGTTTTATTATACAGACAAGACCCCGATTCTGACCTTTCGCCCCCACGAAAGGGGGGTCAACGTTCTTCCGACTCGGACCTGTCGCCGCCACGGAGGAAAAAGCCGGAGTCTCGTTTACTTTCCCTCTCCGGGTCCCAATTGTTAAGCCTGTGGCCGTGTATGGGGCTCTCGTACCTTGGTAAGTATACCTCTCTGTAATCCGGCACTTTCGATCAACCGGCACCACGCCGGTCCCGTCGGTGCCGGATAAACGAAAGTTTCCTGTATTAAGGTTTTCAATGCCTTGATCTCATCCCTTATCCCTACCCTATTTCCAGCTTTGCGTTTGAGAAAGGATGGCAATCCGTCTGCGATGCTACAAGTGGAGTTTCTCACTAATCCGCGAGGAAGAAAAGAATCAGCAAGTCTTCCCGAGCTACTCTTTGAACAACTTCCTGAGGTCAGAACCAAGACTGGTGACTGGCAGAGGCCTAGGAGGATGTCTTAGGATCCATAAGAACATAAGAACTTAAGAAATATCACTGAAAGTAGCGCCACAGCTTAACAAGGCCGTAAAAAAAGCAAACCAAGCACTAGGATTTATTTCTAGAGGGATTGAATTGAAAAATAGTGAAGTTATGCGAAACCAGTATCGAACCTTGGTTAGACCACACTTGGAGTGCTGCGTACAATTCTGGTCGCCATATTATAAAAAGGATATAGAGGCACTGGAGAGGGTGCAGAGAAGATTTACAAGCATGATACCAGAAATGCGAGGGTGGTTATACATATCAGGAAAGGATGAACGGGCTGGGTCTCTTTTCTCTTGAAAAAAAGGTTGAGGGGTGACCTAATAGAGGTCTTTAAAATTATGAAAGGTTTTGATGGAGGGGACACAGAGAGAGTGTTCCCACTTGTGGGGAAGAGCAAAACTAGAGGCCATCAATATTAGATAGTCACCAAGAAATCAACTAGGAAATTCAGGAGAAACTTCTTTACCCAGAGAGTGGTGAGAATGTGGAACTCGCTACCACAGGGAATGGTTGAAGCGAATAGTGTGGATGCATTTAAGGGGAGGCTAGATAAGCATCTGAGGGAGAAGGGAATAGAGGGTTATGCCGATAGATTTAGATGAGGAAAGACGGGAGGAGGCTCGAGTGGAGCATAAACGGCAGCATGGACTGGTTGGGCCGAATGGCCTATGTAATCCTATGTAAATAGAAGCAGGAGTCGGCCATTCGACCCCTCGAGCCTGCTCCTCCATTCAATAAGATCATGGCTGATCCTTGACCTCAACTCCACTTTTCCTGCCCGATCCCCATATCCTCTCCAAACAGGGAATTGTGCGGGAAGCAGAAAGAGATAAAGACTAGTGAGGCAGTAGATTTTCCTTTGCCCAGGTCCTAGACAGTGCTGGAAAAGTGGGTGCAACACAGAGGGAAAATGTACACTAGCCCTTTGCTCCTGTTCCATCCCTGGATAGTGCTGGACCGTAACTTTCCCTATAGATTCCCTGGTGCCGGCACCTGATTGTGTCTGAAGAGGGTGCAGCAATGTAAACTGCAGATAAACATCAGAGGGTTTTTTCATAGAACCGTAGAATGGTTACAGCACAGAAGGAGGCCATTCGGCCAGTCGAGCCTCTGCCGGCTTTCCTGGAATAGAACTGGGAGCAGATCGTGGGAAAACTGCCCTTGTAAGAGCTTGGCAATCCTGGATTCCTTGAGCCACTGTTTCAGTGCTATCTGTCTTAAGGGGCAAGCTGGTACTGTCAAAATAGGTCCTTATCGCGGACTCTTTGAATTAAAAAATGTGGTCTTGCTGCTTCAGGATTTGTTGCAGAACGCAGTGAATCCTTTACACTTGGTGATGGAAGTCGTGTTCAGTCCTGTGCCACCCCAACCCCCCACCCCCCCCCTGCCACCCACCTTTTGCGATATGGCTTATTTGGAGGCAGCTGAGGGGAATCCATCACTAATCCCCTTGACAGATGTGGAAGGGGAATTGGGCGGTTTCTATAACGGACGGCCAATCTGCCATGCCAGTTCTACTCTCAGATGTCAAGTTGAAAATATGCCCCTGGGTATTAAAGGAGAGCCCGGTATTAAATTGGAGCTTATAAATAGGATCTGGATTACAAATTAGATCTGGATTACAAATTGGATAGGGATTAAGACGGACATTAGACACTATCCTAGCGCATCCACCCAGAAAGATCTCACCCCTATCACATCAGCCAGCTGTTTCTTAAGTGGTTCCCTATCAGAGAGTCCATTCCATACTCTGACCCCTCTCTACATGATGAAATCCCCGACATCACCCTTTGGTTAGTTTGTACCAGCGTGTCCCGCACTCCTGTGTTTGGAGTTTTCCTGTCATTTTGATCCAAGCATAAAATGCTTCTATATTTTGCAACGCGAAAGTTAAATAGAATCAACCCTTGACCATATTCCACCTCGAGACTGCAGTGAGTCTTAGATGTCTAATCACTTTTGCATGCAGCGTATTTTTATTCATACGAATTAGGAGCAGGAGTCAGCCATTCGGCCCCTCGAGCCTGCTCCGCCATTCAATAAGATCATGGCTGATCTTCCACCTCAACTCCCCTTTCCCGCCCGATCCCCATATCCCTTGATTCCCTTTAGAGTACAAAAAACTATCGATCTCAGCCTTGAATATTCTCAATGATTCAGCATCCACAGCCCTCTGGGGCAAAGAATTCCAAAGATTCACAACCCACTGAGTGAAGAAATTCCTCCTCATCTCAGTCTTAAATGGCCGACCCCTTATCCTGAGACTATGCCCCCTAGTTCTAGACTCTCCAGCCAGGGGAAACATCCTCCCAGCATCTACCCTGTCAATCCCCCTCAGAATCTTACATGTTTCAATGAAATCACCTCTCATTCTTCTAAACTCCAGAGAGTATCGGCCCAATCTACTCAATCTCTCCTCATAGGACAGCCCTCTCATCCCAGGAATCTATCTAGTGAATCTAGTTATTCAGTGCTTTCTGCTTAGACTGGGTGGCTGAATGAACGATTAAACGGACTGGATTAAAATGTTGGCAAATTGGCCATTTCCCATCCGCAGGTTATAGAAATCCTGATCCAAGCATAAAGTTTCTTGGCAAATGAGGAGCATGTTTACAAGGCACGAGCTCCATTGAATCCGAGGTTATACCCACAGGCACAGACACTGAACTTGGCATCGTCTGAGATTATAACTACTAAACAAAATGAGGTCGTCAGGCATGGAGTTGAGCCATTGACGAATTGGAATGATTCAATTTAAAAATTAGCGGAATTGTTAACAGCGATGTTCTAATTGATTGCGTTAAGGGCAGGATCTGAGAAACATGGCTTCCAGTAGAAGACCCTATTAAATGCTGTTAGGAAGTCTCCTTTGTCAGTTTTGTTTCAGGAGATTGGTATGACCCAAATTCGGACTATCTGAAGGATGAGTGTTTTACTGAAATCCAAAACTCAATGACTGACTTTCATCTCTTTAATTATTAATTGATACGTTCTCCCCTTTTCCATTGTGCATTCCATTTGTCACAATTTCACTTACACGCAAAGGGTAGAAGAAATCTGGAATTCTCTCCCCCAAAAGGTTGCAGACGGTGGGACTGAGAGCCATAGATTTTTTTTTTAGGTAAGTGTATCGAGGGATATGCAGCTAAGGCAGGTAAAAGGAGATGAGGTACGGATCAGCCCTGGCTCAGTGGATAGCACTCTTGCCCCTGAGTAAGAACTGAGTCAGAAGGTTGTGAGTTCAGAGTCCCACTCCAGAGATTTGAGCACAAAATGAGGGAATGAGGGAGTGCTGCACTGTCGGAGGTGCCGTCTTTCGGGAGAGACGTAAAACCGAGCCCCCGTCCGCTCTCTCAGGTGGATGTAAAAGATCACATGACACTATTTCGAAGAAGAGCAGGGGAGTTCTCCCCGGTGTCCTGGCTAATATTAATCCCTTAATCAACATCACAAAAGCAGATTATCTGGCCATTATCTAATTGCTGTTTGTGGGACCTTGCTGTTTCCTACATTACAAGAGTGACTACACTTCAAAAGTACTTCACTGGCTCTAAAGTGCTTTGGGATGACTTACGGACGTGAAAGGTGCTATAGAAATGCAAGTCTTTCACCCATTAATTGAATGGCGGAACAGGCTCGAGGGGCTGAATGGCCGACACCTGTTCCCACGTCAAACACCATCTCTGGATATAAGGGTAAATAACCTAATGCATTCCCAGGTCTCTGCCAATGCCACTCTTGAGAAGGCTTCTAGGAAAGATAGAAGAGTAACCAAGGGTGGCCATCGCCCCAGCTTTCTCCCTTCGAACAGGTCTGGCGGTGCCTCCCTGTGATGGTGCCATTGACAATGGGAACTCTTTGTGAAACTGCAGATCTCTTAGCTTCAAGGACAGGTTGGAGAAGCTGGATTTGTTTTCATTAGTGCAAAGGAAGTTGAGGGGTGATTTGATAGAGGTGTACAAGATTATGACGGGTTTGGATAGGCTAGACGGGGAAAGGCTGTTCCCGCTAATTGATGGTACAGGGACTAGGGGACACAGATTTAAGGTTTTGGGCAAGAGATACAGGGGGGGATGTGAAGAAAAACTTTTTTACGCAGCGAGTGGTGAGGACCTGGAACTCGCTGCCAACGGAAGTGGTGGAAGCGGAGACACTCAATATTTTCAAGGGGAGACTGGATAGGCACTTGAGGGAAATAAACTTGCAGGGCTACGGGGCTAGAGCGGTGGGAATGGGACTGACTGGATTGCTCTACAGAAAGCCAGCACGGACTCAATGGATCGAATGGCTTTCTTCTGTGCCGTTATGACTCTATGATTCTATCTCACATCATACCGTTCGACGGTACAGTGCATGTTGGCTCCAATGTGTTTTGCCAGCACTCTTTACTCAGTGTCCTGCTCGGCAGTGACTAGAGTGAGTGACAGTTACTGAAATCACCGTTCCCTTTGAAGACTGTCTTAGCATAGAATCATAGACTCTTACAGAAGGAGGCCATTCAGCCCATCATGCCTGTGCCGGCTCTTTGAAAGAGCTCTCCAATTAGTCCCACTCCCCCTGCCCATTCCCCACAGCCCTGCAACTTTTTTCCCTTCAAGTATTTATCCAATTCCCTTTTGAAAGTTACTACTGAATCTGCTTCCACCGCCCTTTCAGGCAGCGCATTCCAGATCACAACAACTCGCTGCATTAAAAAGAAATTCTCCTCATCTCTCCCTCTGGTTCGAAGGGAGAAATGCTGGCAGTTCCCAGATACCGGTGCAGAAGACAGTTCGGACTGTAACATATAATGAACTGGCGTAACATTCTAACTTTAGAAAATACAATGGTGGGGGGGAGTTTTCTGCATAAAAGCTGGGGAACCTTGACTGCTGGCAGCACCCGCTGGAACATTACCACCCCACACTCGGGAAAATACATCCCAATTATTTAAATAATGCTATGTTTTCAGCCTCGAAATCGCACTCTTTCGACTGAGGGGATTGACTGCCTCATCGGCCTTCTGAAGCAGGGAAGGGGGCCTTTGAAAAGCAAATGTTCAAATAGAACATTTTGGGCAGGAATTTCCTGGGTGTAGTTACAGATCGGGAGCAGCTCCGAGGAAATTCTCGGCCTTTATATCGTGGTTACAAATGTTTAATAGGGCTATGGAGAAAGAGCGGGGGCGTGGGACTAATTGGATAGCTCTTTCAAAGAGCCGGCACAGGCACTATGCGTTTGATGGCTGTGCTGTAGATTCTACGATTTTAATCCATGAATAATCCCTAACAGCGCCCTTTAATAAGATTGGAATTCCCTTAATGTCAGTATTACGATCGGCAGTTCTGTTAAATGCAACAATTTCTCCCATCCTAAACTGTCAGTTTGGCTCGGTGGTACCACTTTGGCCTCTGGATCAACAACAACAACAACAACAACTTGTATTTATATAGCACCTTTAACGTAGTAAAACGTCTCGAGACGCTGCACAGGAGTATTTTAAGACAAGAAAATTGACACCGAGCCACATAAGGATAAATTAGGGCAGATGACCAAAAGCTTGGTCAAAGAGGTAGGTTTTAAGGAGCGTCTTAAAGGAGGAAAGAGAGGTAGCGAGGCGGAGAGGTTTAGGGAGGGAATTCCAGAGCTTAGGGCCCAGGCAACAGAAGGCACGGCCGCCAATGGTTGAGCGATTATAATCAGGGATCCTCAAGAGGGCAGAATTAGAGGAGCACAGATATCTCGGGGGGGTTGTGGGGCTGAAGGAAATTACAGAGACTGGGAGGGGTGAGGCCATGGAGGGATTTGAAAACAAGGATGAGAATTTTGAAATCGAGGCGCTGCTTAACCGGGAGCCAATGTAGGTCAACGAGCACAGGGAGTGATGGGTGAACGGGACTTGGTGCGAGTTAGGACACGGGCAGCCGAGATTTGGATGACCTCAAGTTTACGTAGGGTGGAATGTGGGAGGTTCTGAGTTGTAGCCTCATTCCAGGACAAGGTCTAGACTGGAACTGAAGGAGTGTTGTAGGTGCCTAACTTCAGATGAGATGCTAAACCAACTTTATCCACCTGTACAGGTGAATGTAAAAGATCCCAAGACACTATTCAAAGAAATGCAGGAAGGTCTCCAGGCCAACATTCCTCCCTCAACACCACCAATATAGATTAGCTGGTCATTTCTCTCATTTGCTGTTTGTTGGACCTTGCTCTGCGTACAATGGCTGTTGTGTGGAGCTATTTCAAAGAATAGCAAGGGAGATCTCCCTTGTGTCCTGACCAATATTTACCCCTCATACCGACATCACAGAAAACAGATTGTCTGGTCATTATCTCACTGCTGTTTGTGGGATCATGCTGTGTGCAGATTGGCTGCTGCGTTTGCCTGCATTACAACAGTGACTAGACTTCAACTGTAATTTATTGGCTGTGAAGTGTTTTGGGCCGTCCTGAAGACTTGAAAGATGCTATAGAAATGCGAATTCGTACTTTAAACAAAACCCATGTGTTTACATATCTGCGCCATAGCTAAGACCGCCTATTTCCACCTCCGTAACATCGCCCGTCTCCGCCCTTGCCTCAGCTCATCTGCTGCTGAAACCCTCATCCATGCCTTTGTTACCTCTAGACTTGACTATTCCAGCGCACTCCTGGCCGGCCTCCCACATTCCACCCTACATAAACTTGAGGTCATCCAAAACTCGGCTGCCCCGTGTCCTAACTCGCACCAAGTCCCGTTCACCCATCGCCCCCTGTGCTCGCTGACCTACATTGGCTCTCTCCGGTTAAGCAGCGCCTCGATTTCAAAATTCTCATCCTCGTTTTCAAATCCCTCCATGGCCTCGCCCCTCCCTATCTCTGTAATCTCCTCCAGCCCCACAACCCCCCGAGATATCTGCGCTCCTCTAATTCTTGCCTTTTGAGCATCCCTGATTATAATCGCTCCACCATTGGTGGCCGTGCCTTCTGTTGCCAAGGGCCTAAGCTGTGGAATTCCCTCCCTAAACCTGTCCACCTCTCTACCTCTCTTTCCTCCTTTAAGACGCTCCTTAAAACCTACCTCTTTGACCAAGCTTTTGGTCACCTGCCCTAATTTCTCCTTATGTGGCTCGGTGTCAAATTTTGCTTTATAATGCTCCTGTGAAGCGCCTTGGGACGTTTTACTACATTAAAGGCGCTATATAAATACAAGTTGTTTTTGTTGTTGTACATCATGCTTTATCACCTCACTCAGAAGCATCTCACAGCAATTAATTACTGCTTTGTAAGTAAATTACTGAATAGATTTCTAGGGCTTGTTTGATACATTACATATTACGTCATCAAAACACGAGGGTGAAACAATTTTAGAATAAGTTACTGTGATGCATGATACTTTATTTCATGGGGTTACTTGTTGACAGTGTATTGAAAATGCACTTTTAAAGGCAATGAGAATTTAACACAGCTT
Organism: Squalus acanthias; assembly: GCA_030390025.1. Lineage (NCBI taxonomy): Eukaryota > Metazoa > Chordata > Chondrichthyes > Squaliformes > Squalidae > Squalus > Squalus acanthias. The sequence goes on along the minus strand of CM059437.1, from coordinate 92,614,144 downwards.
TTCGGCAGCACCTCCCAGACCCGCGACCTCTACCACCTAGAAGGACAAGGGCAGCAGGCGCATGGGAACACCACCACCTCCAAGTTCCCCTCCAAGTCACACACCATCCTCACTTGGAAGTATATTGGCCGTTCCTTCATCGTCGCTGGGTCAAAATCCTGGAACTCCCTCCCTAACAGGAGTTCCTTCACCACAACGACTGCAGCGGTTCAAGAAGGCGGCTCACCACCACCTTCTCAGGGGCAATGAGGGTTGGGCAATAAATGCTGGCCTTGCCAGCGATGCCCACATCTCGTGAATGAATTTTAAAAAAAATTACTCAACATGCATACATTTCTTTCAGGCATTTGCATGCGAGTTTTTCTGTTTAATTATTAGTCACTTTCAGTATGGTCATAAATAATGTGAGTATGGAAGAGACATTTTTCTGTGTTAGCTCATTGTTGCATACTTTCCCTCAGGCACACAGTGAGCACTGGGTGAAAGGTCATTCACTTGCCTGATACTGTCTCAGTGGCAATACTTATATAAAAGCGCTGAATGTTGTAAACTGGGTGGGTTATGTGCCCAACATGGCAAAGGAACTAATGGCCCTGAAATTCGCCTCTCCGGCTTGCCGCGGGGTAAGGATCGCGCGCGCACTTACCTACCGCGCCTGCTGTTGTGTTTTGGGCCCACGGGAACTTCAGCTCCTACATAGATACATAGATACATAGAAGATAGGAGCAGGAGTAGGCCATCCGGCCCTTCGAGCCTGCTCCGCCATTTAATGTGATCATGGCTGATCCTCCAATTCAGTATCCCGTCCCCGCCTTCTCTCCGTAACCCTTAACCCCTTTTGCCTGTAGAAATATATCTAATTCCCTCTTAAATATATTTAATGAGCTGGCGTACACTGCCCTCTGTGGCAATGAGTTCCACAGGTTCACCACTCTTTGAGTGAAGAAATTTCCCCTCATTTCTGTCCTAAATGGTTTAGCCCTTATCCTTAAATTATGTCCTCTAGTTCTGTTCTCACCCGCCAAGGGAAACATTCCTTCTGCATCTAGTCTGTCTAGACCTGTCAGAATTTTATACACTTCTATGAGGTCCCCTCTCAATCTTCTAAACTCCAGTGTGTACATCCCTAAACTACATAGTCTCTCCTCATAGGTCAATCCCGCCATTCCTGGTATCAGCCTGGTGAATCGCCGCTGCACCCCCTCCATGGCAAGAACATCTTTCCTCAGATGAGGCGACCAAAACTGTACACAGTACTCGAGGTGTGGTCTCACCAGTGCCCTGTACAGCTGCAGCAAGGTATCCCTGTTCCTGTATTCCAACCCTTTTGCTATGAAGGCCAGCATACCGTTTGCCTTCTTGACCGCCTGTTGCACCTGCATGCTTGCCTTCAGTGACTGGTGTACAAGAACACCCAGGTCTCTCTGTACTTCCCCCTCTCCCAATTTATTGCCATTTAAATAATAATTTGCCCTCCCGTTCCTGCACCCAAGGTGGATAACTTCGCACTTGTCCACATTATAGTGCATCTGCCATTTATCCGCCCAATCACCCAGTCTGTCCAAATCGCTCTGGAGCTTCCTGATCTCCTCCTCTGAGCCCACCCCCCCTCCTAGTTTGGTGTCGTCTGCAAATTTGGAAATGCTGCATCCGACTCCCTGATCCAGGTCATTAATGTAAATTGTGAACAGCTGGGGACCCAGGACAGATCCCTGTGGTACCCCACTTGTTACTGCCTGCCATTCAGAAAATGAGCCGTTTATTCCAACTCTCTGTTTTCTATCTGACAGCCAGTTCTCTATCCACGTCAATACTTTCCCCTTTATCCCATGAGCTTCAATTTTCCATGCTAATCTTTTATGTGGGACCTTATCGAAGGCCTTTTGGAAGTCCAGGTACACCACATCTACTGGCTCTCCCTCATCTATTTTACCAGTTACTCCCTCAAAAAATTCCAATAGGTTAGTCAAGCACGATTTACCCTTTGTAAATCCATGTTGACTCTGTCCTATCCTGTCCCCATTTGCTAAGTGCTCCGCTATTTCATCCTTAATGATGGACTCCAGCATTTTGCCCACAACTGATGTAAGGCTTACAGGTCTGTAATTACCTGCTTTTTCCCTACCCCCCTTTTTGAATAGTGGGGTAACGTTAGCTACCCTCCAATCCATGGGCACTGTTCCCGAGTCTAATGAATTCTGAAAAATCATACTTAGTGCATCCGCTATCTCTAGTGCCACCTCCTTCAGTACCCTAGGATGCATGTTATCAGGCCCTGGGGATTTGTCCGCCTTCAATCCCTTTAGCTTCCTTAACACCATATCCTTAGAGATATTGATTTGCATCAGTTCCTCCTTTGCCAATGTCCCTATTTTTCCCGATATCCCAGGGAGGTTTTTTGTGTCTTCCTTCGTAAAGACTGACCCAAAGTATGCATTTAGTTGGTCTGCCATTTCCTTATTTCCCATTATATATTCCCCCGTATCTGACTGCAATGGACCAACTTTGGTTTTCACCAGTCTTTTCCTCTTGATATACTTATAAAAGCTTTTGGAGTTAGTTTTTATATTTTCCGCCAGCTTGCTTTCGTAAGCTATTTTGCCCCTCTTGATTAAGCCCTTTGTCCTCCTTTGCTCTATCTTAAACTGTTCCCAATCTTCCGCTCTGGCGCTTTTTTTGGCTATTTTATACGCCCTATCTTTGGATTTTATGCTTTCTCTAATTTCCCCTGTTATCCACGGTTGGGTCACCTTTTTAGATTTCCTTTTATGCCAGATTGGTATAAACAATTTTTGCAATTTTTTCATTCTATCTTTAAATGCTTGCCATTGTTTATCTACCTCCAGTCCTCCCAGGATCGTTGTCCAATCAGACCTACTCAGTTCCCGTCTAATGGCATCATAATTCCCCTTGTTTAAATTCAGGACCTTAGTCTCTGAGTCAATTTCTTCGCTCTCCATTTCGAGTGAGAAATCGATCATGTTATGATCGCTCTGACCCAAGGGTCCCCGTACAACAAGATTACTAATTAGTCCCTTCTCATTGCACAGTACCCAGTCCAATATAGCCTGTTCCCGAGTTGGTTCCTCGACATATTGATCCAGATAACCATCCCTTAAACACTCAGCTCCTGGGCCTGCTCCAAGTGCCGGCGCGCAGTGCTTGCGTGTCCCAGGGGCGCAGTTAGTGCGATGCGTCCCCTGGGATCACGTGGGCCATGGAGAGCCAATGGCAGCAGACCATCTTTCATTCATAGATTTGACAGAAATCTGTGAATTGAAATCGGCCCCAAAAGAACAGCTAAACTTAAAATAATTTTTTTTTAAAACCATCACATTTATAAAATAACTATAGTTAAATAAATTAACCACTTTAAACAAAAATTTAAATTTTTGAAAAAATTAAAATACTTTTTAACAGTGCTAAAAATAAACTTACCTTTCTTTAAAGTATCTAAAAAAGATAAACCTGTTGAAAATTTTTAAATTATAATTAATTAACCACTTACCTTGTTGAAAACGGCTCCTGCGCCTCCTTTTTAAATGTGCAGGTTCTTCAATACTTACCCTCCCGGAGAAACCTGAAAAAAAAAACTAAGTTTGCTGCGTGTGCGCAGCCTCTACCGCGCACGCGGTTCACCTAGGAACCGCCCCCTTCACCAGACCGGAAGTTCCGGTTTCCCGCGCACTGAGTACTCACCCGGGAAGGGCCGAATTTTTGGCCCATTATTGGAGAGCTGGACAAGCTGTATTGGTGCTGGAGGAGCTAATACTCATTATTGGAGAGCTGGACAAGCTGTATTGGTGCTGGAGGAGCTAATACTCATTATTGGAGAGCTGGACAAGCTGTATTGGTGCTGGAGGAGCTAATACTCATTATTGGAGAGCTGGACAAGCTGTATTGGTGCTGGAGGAGCTAATACTCATTATTGGAGAGCTGGACAAGCTGTATTGGTGCTGGAGGAGCTAATACTCATTTTCCTGGTGCCTCAGACAGGTGCAGCAGCTGTAGAATGGCCCGTGTCTTTCTGTTTTCTTGTTTTTCAAATCCCTCCATGGCCTCGCCCCCCTCCCTATCTCTGTAACCTCCTCCAGCTCTACAACCTTCTGAGATCTCTGTAACCTCCTCCAATTCTGGCCTCTTGCGCATCCCCCGATTTCCATCGCTCCACCATTGGCGGCCGTGCCTTCAGCTGCCTGGGCCCCGAGCTCTGGAATTCCCTCCCTAAAATTCTCCGCCTCTCTATCCTCTCACTCCTTCTCTAAGATGCACCTTAAAACCTACCTCTTTGACCAAGCACCTGTCCTCATATCTGCTTATGTGGTTCGGTGTCAAATTTGGTTTGATAAAACTCCTGTGAAGCACTTTGGTCCTCTGTTTTACCACGTTAAATGCACTTTATAAATGCAAGTTGTTGTTGTACGAATAGGATAAATCTGTACAGTGTACAGCTCTTGTCTGATACATGTGTGATCTATATAACTTTGTTACCTATAAAGTTGTGGGGCTGGTAATGTTGCCAGGAGCGCCCTTTGCCAATGGCACCAGTGCATAAGTTGTTTGACCTCACTGGATACAGCCAGGTCTGCTCATTTGCATAATGTATTGGCGGAGTTCATGTTTTTGGGTGCCAGCCGTCCAATGGGGGCAGGATGGTGGCGGGGGGGGAGGCAAGGGACAAAAGGTCAGGGGTGCCCACATTTTCTTTCAACGGTTCTCCTCTTCCTCGGTGCCAGTTCCAAACGGGCAATGGTGTGGCTGGAGCGCGACTGTCCAGTTGCATTATGGGGCAGTCGCCTCATTTAAATCACAGTCAGGTGGGGGCAGCCTAACGAAGATAGCACGCAAACCGTGCGCTGGCTCCCAGCCCGCTTCTCCGTCTGCACGGGCACCTCGGCCACATTGTGGTTACCAAGCTTCTGCGCCAGGCACCCGCCCTCACATTATCGGATCCCGCGTGAGCTGCACGCGCTTCGCCGTCACGGGAGAGACCACGAGCGGCGACCGAGGCAAATAGATACTTTGACCCACCCCCGCCCCCCCCCCCATAACAACCTTGAGATTCCCGTCGACTCTCAAAACCAAGGGATGCAGGTTCATGCTTAAAAGAAAAAAAGGAAGGCCTGCATTTCTACAGTGCCTACCACGACCTCAGGATGTTCCAAAGCACTTTGCAGCCAATGAAGGACTTTTTTGAAGTGTAGTCACTGTTGTAATGTGGGAAACGCGACAGCCAATTTCCGCACAGCAAGATCCCACAAACAGTGTGATAATGACCAGATAATCTGTTTTAGTGATGTTGGTTGAAGGATAACTATTGGCCCCAGGGATAACTGCCCTGCTCTTCTTCGAAATAGTGCCACGGGATCTTTTAGGTCCTCCTGAGAGAGCAGACGGGGCCTCGGTTTAATGTCACATCCGAAAGACGCCACCTCCGACAGTGCACCGTACGGTCACCCAGTGCAGGCTACTTTGCGCCAGAAGTGCAAAGTCAGAACATTACCCCTGTGGCGTCTGCCAGTATGAAGCAAGTCGATGGACAGGTGCCCCATTGACCGTGCATCAGAGGGTTCATGTCCTAACTTCAATGTGGCCCAGAGATTATCAGAAACCTGTCCTCTGTCTCTTTAAATCACTTAATCATATTGTGAGCGGGAGCTTCCTTTCCCTCCCCCCCACCCCTGAATTTCGGAGTTCGTTGTTTGCAGGGCTGCAATCTCCAGCGAACTAATGCTTTCTTTTCTAGTGGCAGCTGGTAATGTTGAACCACATCCGAGATTCGCAGGAAACCACAAGTTTGCTTTCGGTCATTCTTCTGGGTTGAGCACCTGGGAATGGGCACTGGATACAGGGACTGGGCACTGGATACAGGGAATGGGCACTGGATACAGGGAATGGGCACTGGATACAGGGACTGGGCACTGGATACAGGGAATGGGCACTGGATACAGGGACTGGGCACTGGATACAGGGACTGGGCACTGGATACAGGGAATGAGCACTGGATACGGGGAATGGGCACTGGATACAGGGAATGGGCACTGGATACAGGGACTGGGCACTGGATACAGGGAATGGGCACTGGATACAGTGAATGGGCACAGGATACAGGGAATGAGCACTGGATACGGGGAATGGGCACTGGATACAGGGACTGGGCACTGGATACAGGGAATGGGCACTGGATACAGGGAATGGGCACTGGATACAGGGAATGGGCACTGGATACAGGGAATGGGCACTGGATACGGGGACTGGGAACTGGATACAGGGACTGGGCACTGGATACAGGGACTGGGCACTGGATACAGGGAATGGGCGCTGGATACAGGGAATGGGCACAGGATACAGAGACTGGGCACTGGATATAGGGAATGGGCACTGGATACAGGGAATGGGCACTGGATACAGGGAATGGGCACTGGATACAGGGAATGGGCACTGGATACAGGGAATGGGCACTGGATACAGAGACTGGGCACTGGATACAGGGAATGGGCACTGGATACAGGGACTGGGCACTGGATACAGGGAATGGGCACTGGATACAGGGAATGGGCACTGGATACAGGGACTGGGCACTGGATACAGGGAATGGGCACTGGATACAGGGAATGGGCACTGGATACAGGGAATGGGCACTGGATACAGCCAGGTCAGCTCATTTGTATAATGTATTGGCACTTCCTAGCAGAGTGGCAAGTTTGAGTTTTTGGGTAGCAGCAGCCCAATGGGTGCACTGTCCTGACGGGGGGAATGGTGCTGGGAAGGATGGGGGGAGGTGGGGCGGGCGGTAAGGGATAATTGGGGCTCTGTGCAGGAATGGCAAGAGCTTCCCACACATTTTCTCGTCTGCTGGATTTCAACAGCAACTGCTCCGCCTTGGACAACACACTCACCGAAAGTTCAAAGAGACATGAGAATCGTCAAATCACAGAAATTCACTCGTTCCTTCTTTCCTTCCTATTTCTTTTTTTCTTTCCTTTCCTCTGAGTGGCCATGATCTGGTCCTTTACAGTGTCAGCCCTGGCTCAGTGGGCAGCACACTCACCTCTGAGTCAGAAGGTTGTGGGTTCAAGTCCCCACTCCAGAGATTTGAGCACAAAAATCTAGGCTGACACTCCCAGTGCAGTGCTGAGGGAGTGCTGCACTGCCGAAGGTGTAGCCTTTGGAATGAGACGTTAAACCGAGGCCCCATCTGCTCTCTCAGGTGGGCTTAAAAGATCCCATGGCACTATTTCGAAGAAGAGCAGGGGAGTTATCCCCAGTGTCCTGGCCAATATTTATCCTTTAATCAACATCACAAAAACAGATTATCTGGTCATTATCACATTGTTGTTTGTGGGAGCTTGCTGTGTGCAAATTGGCTGCCGTGTTTCCCACATTACAACAGTGACTACACTTCAAAAAGTACTTCATTGGGTGTAAAGTGCTGTGGGATGGCCTGAGGTTGTGAAAGGCGCTATAGAAATGCAAGTCTTTTTGTTTTGTTTTTATAATACTAAACTCCCAGATCACACACTGAAGGACAACTTTTGCAATTATTCTAACTCAAATGTTTCTGTAGGAGAACACCTTGAAAATATTGACAGACACCTGGGACCCCCTGTCCTAAGATAATGTGAGCAACCCAAAGGAAGCTGAATGCCAACGTCGCAAAAACTGTATTAATGTACAGCAACAGAAATAACACGCTAGTAGGTCAACAACTGAAGAAATCTGCTGACCCACCGGGATCTCCTTACAAACCTCCCTAGGTCCAGATATCCACTTTGATAACCTATGCTCTACTTATTGTCCTTACATAGAATTACATAGAATGTACAGCACAGAAACAGGCCATTCACCCCAACTGGTCCGTGCCGGTGTTTATGCTCCACACGAGCCTCCTCCCACCCTCTTCATCTCATCCCATCAGCATATCCTTCTATTCCTTTCTCCCTTATGTGTTTATCTAGCTTCCCCTTAAATGCATCTATGCTATTCGCCTCAACCACTCCCTGTGGTAGCGAGTTCCACATTCTCACCACTCTCTGGGTGAAGAAGTTTCTCCTGAGTTCATTATTGGATTTATTAGTGACTGTCTTATATTTATGGCCCCTAGTTTTGGTCTCCCCCACAACTGCAAACATCTTCTCTACATCTACCCTATCGAACTCTTTCATAATCTTAAAGATCTCTATCAGCCTTCTCTTTTCTAGAGAAAAGAGCCCCAGCCTGTTCAGTCTTTCCTGATAGGTATACCCTCGCAGTTTTGGTATCATCCGTGTAAATCTTTTTTGCACCTTTATCCTTTTTATAATACGGAGACCAGACTGTTCACAGTAGTCCAAGTGTGGTCCAACCAAGGTTCCGTACAAGTTTAACATCCTTTCTCTTTTTTTCAATTCTATCCCTCTGGAAATGAACCCCAGTGCTTTGCTTTCATGTTATATATCCTTATCAACCTGCGCTACTACTTTTGGTGATTGGTGTATCCCTTTGCTCCTCTACCCCATTTAGATTCTTGGCAGTTTGACTCATCCAAATTGGGATGATTTATAGGAAAACGACTAAAGTGGCTTGGATTGGGAATGAAGCTCTGAAAATGCAAGGGCTCCCCGCTCGATTTAACCAAGAGATAGGGATTGTAGAGCGATCTGGGAAATGCATGCATTAGGACCCTGAGTGACAATCAAAAGAACAAATAATCAGACTTGGCTTTTCGATTGTTACAAAATACTTTTGAGTGACAATTTACAACCTCTTCCTCCAGATGAGACGTTAAAACCGAGGCCCCGTCTGCCCTCTGGGGTGGATGTTAAAGATCCCATGGCGCTATTTTGAAGGAGAGCTGGGTAGTCCCCCCGGTGCCCTGGCCAACATTGCTCACCCACCAACACCGCCAAAAACAGATCGACTCGTCATTCATCTTTTTCTGGGATTCTGCTGTGCGCAATTTTTTGACTGCCACATTTGCCGACATAACAAACGACATTGTTCATCGAGAAATCGGCCCTTATATTTCCTATTCCGATGCTTTGTTTGTAATTTGCTGAATCTCTGAACTAACCAAATGAAGCACAACATTACCTCCAGGACGAGGCTCCCTCTGCTGGATACATATATAATGACATAATATAGCCTCAAACATGGCCAGGCAGTGCGAGGGCACAAATAGCATCTTCCAGTCTGGCTTTTGAATGTAATATTTCACCTCAAGAAACAACTTATTGAAATTGTGGCTTCTTTTTGACGCGACAACCTATTGCTATTTCGCAACATTTCTGGAAGGCTCACAATATGATTTAACCAGGCCATTTTAACCTTGCTAATTATTTAACCTTTAAGTCACGGGCTTTATTGATCAGTTTAGGTTGCGTATCTCTCTGGAAGACTGGAAAAATGTTGGTCCCGGATGTCAAGTGTGAACGCAGGCTGCGGGAGGCTCCACCGTCTTAAGGCTGTGATACGGACTCAAAGGTGGGTCTTCCCTTTGAACCCCGGTGAGAGCCTGTGTCTGGGAAGCCAATACGCTTCTTGCATTCATTTCACGTCCCCCTCCACAGGTCAGAGATGACAAATGCCTCCATGGATTGCCTTGCTGCATCAGCAGATAGACAACAACCACATCTGACCCTCCACTTCAGTCACAACAACATGTTATTACTTTCCCTGCAACTGGTCTCATTTTAAGCTCATCCGCTGCTGAAACCCTCATCCATGCCTTTGTTTCCTCTAGACTGGCGCTCCTGGCCGGCCTCCCATCTTCCACTCGCCATAAACTTCAGCTCATCCAAATCTCTCTTGTTCTTATCTTAGCTCGTACCAAGTCTCGTTCACCACTGTGCTCGCCGACCTACACTGGCTCCTGGTCCGACAGCGCCTCAATTTTAAAATTTCATCCTTGTTTTCAAATCCCTCCAGGCCCTCGCCCCTCCCCATCTCTGTCACCTCCTCCAGCCCTACAACCCTCCGAGATCTCTGCGCTCCTCCAATTCTGCCCTCTTGAGCATCCCCGATTTCATCGCTCCACCATCGGTGGCTGTGCCTTCAGCTGCCTGGGTCCTAAGCTCTGGAATTCCCTCCCTAAACCTCTCCACCTCACTCTTCTCCTCTCTTCTCCTCCTTTAAGATGCTCCTTAAAACCTAACTCTTTGACTAAGTTTTTGGTCATCTGCCCTAATTTCTCCTTATGTGGCTCGGTGTCAACCTTTGTCTGATCACGCTCCTGTGAAGCGCCGCGGGACGTTTTACTGCATTAAAGGCGCTATATAAATGCAAGTTGTTGCAGTTGACTCATCCATCATGTCCTGAAAGCACCATGGTCACCAAATCTCGTGGCGTGTAGCTTTATGCCCTGTAAAGGCAACAAAGAAAATGCCAACAATCTTTGTCCTGCAGGCTGCAACAACCCCCTGATTAGAATCAGAGCCTATTAATGACTCCACGTGGTGAATATAGGCTTCTGATCTCTGACAATCAGGGTGGCCCAATGTTATAATAGGCTGTGACTAATTGGTCTGCATTTCATCAATACCAACTTCTCAGGACAAGCACCATGTGCTTATTTAATGGTGTGGGATTAATGTTCTGAAATGTGTCTCATTCTTATGTTACAAAGGGTTCCTTTCAGTCTTCATGTTGCAGTGCAAAGTTATCAACAAATAAAAGTACCCGATAATTCAAGAATTTGTCATGGATTATCGGCGAATTGAGACTTCTCTATCCATCAGTGTTAATGGTGGCACGGACACCTGTAACTCTACAGGGCTTCCTTCAATGATACCACCTGGCTCAAGAAATTATTTTACACGAAAAGATGTTTGCAGAATTTAAGACTGGTTCCCTTTTATGATATGGGAAGGATTTTCTTTGTGGTTGTAAGGATAAGACTGCCTCTTTAAACTGGGCTGTGCTGCGCCACACACGATCTTTCACCGGGAGTAGCCAGGTGACTTGGAGCCAGGCCTCTACCCAGTGCCACTCTGGAACCGCTGCTGGGAGCGGGGGCTTTGCAGGAGAGCAGCCCTGATGATTGTAATATCCAACCCTTGGCTAATGTTTGACAGCGTGTTCCCGGATTGGTACATCCCATCAGTTGTCATACAGGCAACCTGCAGGTTTTGGTTAAGTGTCCAGTTCCTGGGCAGCTACATGGCGAGTGCAGGAAGGCAGTGAGTAAAAGATTCAACTTCACAACTTGCAGGTTCTTTACTAATATCTGCCTATAAAATATACACACAAACACACACTAGCTCATATACACACACACAAACACACACACACACTAACACATATACACACACATACACACATACACACACTAGCTCATATATACACAGACACAAACACACACAAACACACACACACAAACACATATATGCTCACACACACACACAAACACAGAGACATATACACACACTAACACATACACACACACACATACAGACGCACACATATACATGCACATACAAACACAAATATACACACACACAAACACACACACACTAACACACACACACACACTAACACAAACACACACACTAACACATACACACACACATACAGACGCACACATATACACATATACACACGCGCACACTCACACACAAAAATACACACATACACACTACAGGAAAGACTCTCTTATTTTCCCTGCTGTAGGGAAGCATCTGACCTTCATTGTGCATTCCACACAGCAAAGTGGCTGTGGTGGGGAACTCCCCAGGGCCGAAGGAGTCACAGGAACAGAGTTGTGCCCTATTACTCCGTTCCATTACACACTGTCACTCCAACATGCTGCGCTGCTATTTGAATGATTCTAGAATCGTTTACTTGCCCCTGCACACACATAATTTCATTTAATATTGGAACCTGTCTAAAGCAGCAGCCTGTTTAGAGGAGAATACAAAGCTAAGAAGCAGTCACATCAGTGAGGGTTCTGCATAAAATCCCAACTGTGAGAGCAAACTTTAAGTTACAGGATCGGCACAGATTGAGACTGGCGGTTCTTGAGCTGCTGGGTCTATGGCCAAGTCAGAGAGGCATTCTGAAATTTTGCTTGATTCACCTTTGTGGGGGCTGGAGAAAGAAAAGAAAGACTTGTATTGCTACAGCGCCTTTCACAACCACCGGACGTCTCAAAGTGCTTTACAGTCAATGAAGTACTTTTGAAGTGCAGTCACTGTTGTAATGTGGGAAACACGGCAGGCAATTTGCACACAGCAAGCTCCCACAAACAGCAATGTGATAATGACCAGATAATCTGTTTTAGTATTGTTGGTTGAGGGATAAATATTGGCCAGGACACCGGGGATAACTCCCCTGCTCTTCTTCAAAATAGTGTCATGGGATCTTTTACGTCCCCCTGAGAGGGCAGACGGGGTCTCGATTTAATGTCTTATCTGAAAGACGGCACCTCCGACAGCGCAGCGCTCCCTCAGCACTGCACTGGGAGTGTCAGCCTAGATTTCTGTGCTCAAGTCTCATGGAGTGGGGACTCGAACCCACAACCTTCTGACTCAGAGGCGAGAGTGCTGCCCACTGAGCCACAGCTGACACTAAGCAGTGTCAGAAACTATGTTCAATCTTTCTTCAGCAGAATTAGACAGAGTCCATGCTAGGGTAGACTGTACATGGTCTGTGGAAGAAATACGTCTGATGGACTCAACAGCCTTTTTCATCCCATACTTTCCTATGTTTCTACATAACCTGAGATTATGTTGTCACATGTGACTATTCCCTTCCTAAACCTCTCTCTACCTCTCTGCCTCTCTACCTCTCACTCCTCCTTTAAGATGCTCCTTAAAACCTGTTGTTACCTGTCCTTATATCTCTTTATGTGGCTCGTTGTCAAGTTTTGTCTGATAATGCTCCTGTGAAGCATCTTGGGACATTTTGCTAAGTTAAAGCCGCTATATAAATGCAAGTTGTTGTTATTTCCCAGGTATTTACTACTTTTACTCAATACGCACACATTTAATTATTAGCGATTAAGGTTGAAAAATATCAGAGCTCCTTGAATTTGTTGCTTACTCGTACTGTGTGACATCAGTGACTCGTCACTTTATGACCCTATTAGAAGGATGAGTGAGAAAAGGAAGGTGGTACTGACGGGAGCTTTCAACCAAACATAAACTGGGAGTGCCCCAAAAAGGGAAGGACTCGGAGCTTGTTGAGATAGTGCATGAGTGCGCAGGACCCAGGTTATCAGGGAGATGATGAATGAAAGCCCTCTTCTACACAGAATCACTGCAATAGTGACCAAAGCACGATCAACCTGACTTGAGAAATAACACAGGTACACAATTAAACTCTCGTACACAATTTCAGGAAGGCAAAATTCAGGTGTATGAAGGCCAACCTTACTAATGCAGACTAGAGAGAAAGAACTTACATTTATATAGCGCCTTTCACAACCTCGGGACATCGTAAAGCACGTCACAGCCAATGAAGTACTTTTGAAGTGTAGTCACTGTTGTAATGTAGGGAAATGTGGCAGCCAATGAGATAAATGACTTGATAATCTGTTTTTAGTGATGTTGGTTCAGGAATAAATATTGGCCAGGACACCAGGGAGAACTTCCCTGCTCTTCTTTGACTAGTGCAATGGGATCTGTTACGTCCACCTGAGAGGGCAGGCTTGGTTTATCGTCAGACTTGGTCATCGGGGAAAGAACCTAAAATCTTGAGGGACCATTATAGAGTTGGTTGACATGAGGATGAACAGAAGGTAGTTGACATGATAGTTAACGTTCCTTCATTGTCACTGGAGCTCCCTACCTAATGGCACTGTGTGAGTACCTTCACCTCGCGGACTGCAGCGGTTTAAGAAGAATGCCCAACACCACCTTCTCAAGGGCAACTAGGGGATGGACAATAAATGCCGGCCTTGTAGCAACGCCCAAGTCCTGAGAATGAATTTTAAAAATGTTACAATTGACTGCTTTTTGGAATGTTTTTTATTAAAAAGGATATTAAATATACCATCCAACATTAAAAGCAAGGAGATAATGTTGACACTTACAGTTGGGCTGCAGTTGGAGTATTGTGTCCAGTTTTGAGCGCTCCATCATAGAAAGGATATAAAAGCAAATGGAAAAGGTGCAGCATAGATTCACCAGAATATTACCAGGGATGGAGTTATGAGGAGAGACTTGTGAAGTTAGGGCTTTTTTTCCACTAGAGTTGAGAAGGTTAAGAGGTGACCTGACAGAGGTCTTCAAGATTACGAAGGGTTGCGATAATGTCAACAGTGATAGATTATTTCCATCGGTCTGCAAGTCGGCACAAATTTAAGATAATCACAAAAAATATTAAAGAAGAGGTTAGAAAACATGGCTTTACACAGAGGATGCTTAGAATGTGCCACAAACCACTGTTGAAGGAGACTCCACACACAAACACAGACTTCATAGAATCACAGAATGATACAGCACAGAAAGAGGCCATTCGGCCCATCGTGCCACTTGCGTCCCTTAACCGACAATTTTTCTAATTGATGCTCTTGTGGAAGGAGTAAATTTCGTAGCTGGCTGCAAGGTTCCAAAGATCTCCTCTGGCCCCCAGACCTCCTTTGGGCTGTACATTGAGAAGGCTCTGCATGTGGGTCAGGCTTGCCCTGGACAGGGCTGGCCTGCTGCCTGCCTCCTCCTCCTCCTTGGCGCACCAATCCATTTTTTTTTTGAAGGATGGGTAGAGGAAATGGCCTTTCGTTCCATAAACTGCGTCTCTCCTCTCTCTGAATCCTCGCAGTAGGGTTTGAAGTATCTGACCAAGAAAGCTGACTTTCTTTACGCTTTGACTCAATTTTACAGCAGTTGCCTTTTCCAGAGCTATTCCAGGTACTTTACTGCCTCTCAATGGCAGGTTATTGCTGATTAAGACGACTATTGTTCCTCTTTTCTCATTGGTTGTACAGCTGTGTAGGAGTTACAGACCACAGACTGAGAACAGAAAATCATGTGTGAACTCGCAGGATTTGTTACTCCAAGCAAAACGTTTAGTAACCCACAGTTAACCCCTGAACTGCACCAATTGCAGTTTCTCGATGTAAGAAAAGCTAGAGAGAGAGTTTTGGATGTGAATTTTTTATGTGTCAGCCGTGGCTCAGTGGGTAGCACTCTTGCCTCTGAGTCAGAAGGTTGTGGGTTCATAGTCCCACTCCAGAGACTTGAGCACAAAATTCTAGATTGACTCTCCAGTGCAGTGCTGAGGGAGTGCTGCACTGCCGGAGGTACTGTCTATTGGATGAGTCATTAAACCGAGGCCCCGTCTGCTCTCTCAGGTGGACGTAAAAGATCCCGTAGGCACTATTTCGAAGAGCAGGGAAGTTATCCCCGGTGTCCTGGCTGATATTTATCCCTCAATCAACATCACTAAAAAAACAGATTACCTGGTCATTATCACATTGCTGTTTGTGGGAGCTTGCTGTGTGCAAATTTGTTGCCGTGTTTCCTACATTACAACAGTGACAACACTTCAAAAAAGTACTTCATTGGCTGTAAAGCGCTTTGGGACGTCCGGTGGTCGTGAAAGGCGCTATATAAATGCAAGTCTTTCTTTTCTTTTTGAATCTCGGGTATCACCAGATGTTTGTTTGATAACTCTGAATCCTTGCGGTCTTCACTTAAACTGACAGTAAAAGCCAGAAAGACTTGTCTTTATACAGTGTGCTTCACGGCTCTGTGGGAAAGCTATCCACTCAGTCCCATTCCCCCTACCCTTTTCCTTAGAAATGTTTCTTTTGCGACCAACTTCCCTTTTCTAAAGCTATTACGGATTCCACTTCCACCACGGTGCCAGGGCGTCCCTAACAGCTCCCTGTGTAAAAAAAAATAGTAATTCTCCTAACATCTCCGCTCCAGCAAGGGCTACAGGACAGCAATCGGCTACACGGGACAGAACCAGGCTCGAGGGTGATGCCCACGCTGTCGAATAGCTTGCTGACACTCATTGCCTAGGCCCGTGTGGGATGGCTGGATTCTTGAGTGAGGTATCAGGTGGAGTCGGATCCCGGCATGAGTCAGCACTTTCGGGGGAGGGGAGTGAGCGGGGGAGGGGAATGGGAAAATCCCATTAACAACAATGCAGTAAAACGTCCCAAGGCGCTTCACAGGAGCGATTATCAGACAATATTTGACACCGAGCCACATAAGGAGACATTTGGACAGGTGACCAAAAGCTTGGTCAAAGAGGGAAGTTTTAAGGAGCGTCTTAAAGGAGGAGAGAGAGGTAGAGAGGCGGACAGGTTTAGGGAGGGAATTCCAGAGCTTAGGGCCCAGGCAGCTGAAGGCACGGCCGCCGATGGTGGAGCGATTAAAATCGGGGATGCGCAAGAGGCCAGAATTGGAGGAGCTCAGAGATCTGGGAGGGTTGTGGGGCTGGAGGCGGTTACAGAGATAGGGAGGGGCGAGGCCATGGAGCGAGCATTGAAGAGTATATTTTTGTGGCAAGATTTAACCAAACATCATAGAAAATATTACCACATGCTGTGTACTTTCATCTCTCTTTCAAAACAGCTCTGATTCTCCTCTCCGTTCTTCTATCACCCTTCGTCGGTATCGATATCCTTGGAAGCATGTTTCAAATGTAAACAGAGGCAGATCGAACAGGTCACTTGAAAAGCCCCGGAGCAATCCCACCCAATACGCCATCTCTGTGTTTCAGGAGGAATCTCTCCTGAGCTCGGCATTTCCAACCTGTTAACACCTGTTGTGTTACGACGGCACCGGGAGCACAAATGCATGAAGTGATGAAAGAAGCAGGAACAAACTAGCACTGAGAGCACTTACCATGGCGAACCGCCGAACACAAAAGACTCCTTGTCTGCCCCTCGCACCGAGGTCTTACAGATTTGTTTATTATGAAGGTAGGATACATAATACATAGAACCATCAAAGCTGAACACCAATGGTGAGTAAATACAGGCTTAGAACAAAGGTATTTAAAGTAACTCCCCTCCCACTGTATTTAAAAGGCTGTGGATGCTGTGGGGGGGGGTCAATTGAAGCCATCAAGAAGGTGGTCAGTAGACCTTTGTTGGGTATCAAGGCATCCGGGTCAAAGGTGGGTAAATGGGGTTGAGGTACAGATAAGCCATGATCTAATTGAAAGTCTCGAGCGGCCTGCTCCTGTTCCTGTTTGCATAATCAGCTGGATACGTGAGCAATGTGGGAGGGAACCAACCTGAAGAAAGAAAGAAAGACTTGCATTTATATAGCGCCTTTCACGACCACCAGATGTCTCAAAAAAAGGCATCATTACACTTACCTACAGTATAACCACAGTACTTTATTGGCTGTCGAGCACTTTGGGACGTCCTGAGATTGTGAAAGACGTTACATAAATGCAAGTCTGTGTTTCTTTCTTTCTTTCTTTCTTTCTTTCTTTCTTTCTTATTTCTCGTTCCGGATTTTATCTGATTTGTTTTGTACTTTGAAACCCTCGCGTTCTCTCGCGTTTACATGTAAGAAGCGCGGCCAATCTCTTTGTCGAGCGACTGAGATCTTGCTCCCAGCACATCCACATGGGCGGGGCTCAGCAGAGTTCGGGACGAGCTGGAGTCTGCGGAGGGTGCAAGGAGCAAGGCCGGCCAGGAGAGCGTTGGAAGAGTGGAGTCTGGAGGTAACACGAGCAGGGATGAGGGTTCCAGCAGCAGATGGGCGATGGGCTGAGGCGGGGGGGGGGGGGGGGAGGAGGCGGGCGATGTTACCGAGCTAATGAGCACAGCCGAGAAATTGGCCGTGATCGTGGATGAACACTGAACGGTTTGGTGCGAGCTCTCAGCGTCCGCCATTTAACGGAAACGCCAACCCGCTCCTTTCAAAAACAGGTTACCGTTAAAATAAGGGCAAATGCCAAGAGAGGGGTGGAAAAAAATCAGCAACGTAAATTTTTAAATGATTACTTTGCAAGCTAGAGCTGGTGGGGGTGGGGTGGGGGGGAGGTGGTGGTCTTTATCTTGTGAAAGCCCTTCCACCACCAGCTGTGTTCCGTGCAAGTGGGGAAAAAAAGGCTAAAAATGAATGCCAGCCGCTTCCTGCTGCTCACAATCCGCGCTGCTATTCCCAGACGGGAAGAGTTTCAATTGGTTGCCGCGCCAGAGGAAAGTGAGATCTTGCTCACTGTCGAACAGGAACTCAGAGGGGAGTAGCTCCGACCGGATTTCAGCTATTTTAAAAAACGTTTTAACGCACAGGGGAAGTTGTGACCAAAAAACCAAAATACAAATATTGAGGCTCCAGCAGCTGTTTCCTAGTTGTGTTCGCTGTGAGGGCACCTGCTCCCTCGGAAATTCCACTTAACAATGTCTTTTCTGTCATTAGAAAAATGGACAGAGAAAGCAAAATGTATCGTGGGTGGAATGCCACAAGTGTACGATTTTATTTGCAGAGTTCGGTTGGCAAGCCATTGTAAAATCCCAAACAATGGCTTGCATTTAAAAGACAAACACAGAAGAAAAGGTTGGCTCCAGAGGACAATTTAATCTTTCCCTTTCATTTAAAGCTGGAATTAGAACATGTTCTTATCATTTCGGGCACTTACCCTTTTGAAGTGCCGGTCCAGGAAGTGACGTTAAAGAGTCAGAAGTGACACTGATGCTTGTTGGGGACAGACTAGACACAGTGAAAGTCTGTCAGTCTAAACACAAAGATTCAGTCAATGTTAGATCATTCTGGTGTAGGGAGTGAAGGTAAAATCAAGCACAACAACAACAAAGCAAAGGAACTTTAAAAGACAGACTTGCATTTCTATAGCGCCTTTCACGACCACCGGACGTCTCAAAGCGCTTCACAGCCAATGAAGTACTTTTTGAAGTGTAGTCCCTGTTGTTATGTGGGAAACGCGGCAGCCAATTTGCGCACAGCAAGCTCCCACAAAACAGCAATGTGATAATGACCAGATAATCTGTTTTTAGTGATGTTGGTTGAGGGGTAAATATTGGCCCAGGACACCGGGGAGAACTCCCCCTGCTCTTCCTCCAAATAGAGCCGTGGGATCTTTTACGCCCACCTGACGGAGCCACGGCTGACACTGACGTGCTTTAGAACGTGCTTGCCCATCATTCCATCCTCCTTCAGCCGTGGCTCAGTGGGCAGCACCCTCGCCTCTGAGTCAGAAGGTCGTGGGTTCAAGTCCTGCTCCAGAGACTTGAGCACAAACCTCTAGGCTGATGCTCCAGTGCAGTACTGAGGGAGTGCTGCACAGTCAGAGGTGCTGTCTTTTGGGTGAGACATTATACCGGAGCTCCGCCTGCTTTCATCAAGTGGACGTAAAAGATCCCATGGCGTTATCTTGAAGAGAAGCAGGGGAGTTCTCCCCGGTGTCCTGGGGCCAATATTTATCCCTCAACCAACATCAATAAAACAGATTATCTGGTCATTATCACATTGCGGTTAGTGGGAACTTGCTGTGCGAAAATTGGCTGGCGCGTTTCCCACAATACACTTCAGCAGTTCTTCAATGGCTGTAAAGTGCTTCGGGACGCCTTGAGATTGTGAAAGGCGCTAAGCTCTTTCTCTTTCTCTTTCATCGCTGTATTTCAAAAGATGAAGCTGGTGCCCATGTTCTGGATAGTCAATGCTCAATAAATATAGAGAAATGGGCGAGTAGAAGGGAGTTCTAAATTGGTATAACTAACAAAGCTTCTGGAAAAGAGTTTATCCAGTGGGCTGTTGAGCCAGTCAGATGAAGATGGTCCCAGGCTCAGTGCTTGGTCTGTACTAAGTGAGCTGCACTGGAGAGGTACCACCAACGCTGCCTCCGCAAGATCCTGCAAATCCATTGGCAGGATAGGCGCACCAACGTCAGTGTTCTCGCTCAGGCCAACATCCCCAGCATCGAAGCTTTGACCACGCTCGATCAGCTCCGATGGACGGGTCACATTGTCCGCATGCCCGTTACGAGACTCCCAAAACAAGCGCTCTACTCGGAGCTCCGGCATGGCAAGAGAGCCCCAGGTGGGCAGAGGAAACGCTTCAAGGACTTGAAAAAGTGTAACATCCCCACCAAGACCTGGGAATCCCTGGCCCAAGACTGCACAAAGTGGAGGAGAAGCATCCGGGAAGGCGCCGAACACCTCGAGTCTCTTCGCCGGGAGCAAGCGGAAGCCAAGCGCAAACAGCGCAAGGAGCGCACGTCAACCCAAGCACCCCACCCACCCGCCCCTTCAACCACCGTCTGCCCCACCTGTGACAGAGACTGTAGGTCCTGCATTGGTCTCATCAGTCACCTGAGAACTCATTTTTAATGTGGAAGCAAGTCACCCTCGGTTCCGAGGGACTGCCTAAGAAGAAGAAGCTGTGTACTGGGGGGTTGGGGGAAGGGTGCAATAATTAACCTCAGTGGGTTAGGGAGGGAGAATGGGCTCGGGTTCCGGCGCTTGTGGAAGTGTGCTTGCCTAGCCGTCGGGCGAGGCCAAGATCAGGCCTGACTATGATGCCCACTTTCAGCGGAACAGCCTGCCAAAAACTGCTCTCATCCCAACAATGGCTACTTTGGTGAGGCAGTGGAATGTGGCTGATCTGATCCCTGTCCCATCCACCTCCCCCCCCACCCCAACCCCACAACAGAACCATACACCAGAAGGAGGCAATAGGGGTCGCTCTTTACTGTTGAGCAGCCAGTCATTCTGGCTGCGAGGAGGCCGGACCCATTTTGAGACCTGGGCCTCACTTAAACAGAACCCGGCCAGCGCTGCTGCTCCTCTTGGCCCCAAACAAAATTAATTTACAATGCACCAGCTTGGGGCCTATTTTTGGCAGCGAGCCCAGTCAAACTGGTCAGGTTGTGCGCGCCACACACACTCTCTCTGACCAGTTCTGTCCTAAAATAGCAATCGGGCTCCTATGCACATCGTAGGGCCCCTATCTGCATACTTAAAGGCCTGCCCCCTGAAATAGCCGTCCAGCGGTAAGCCCCGGTGAAAATGGTGGCGGTGGCGGCAGCGTCGGGCGCTAGCGGGGCGGTAAGCCCACCGATCCCAATTCGAGATCGCTAGCGTCCCGTTAACGACCGATTCCAGTGACTTGAGATCGGTCCGCCAAATATCTTTTGGAAGTGGAGGGGTAAAATTGGCAGAGAAGAAAGATTAGACTATTAAAAGTGGAAGTACAAACCTAGGAGGGAAAAGCATGTCTAAACAGAGCAGTTTACTTCAACACTCTAGGTAACAGTGCCAACCTCTGTCGACCACTAAACTACAGTTCAACCCACTGCTTTGATGCTAGGCAATTGCAAATCTTTTTAAAACTTGTTTTTTTTTACTAGCTATGCAATATAACTTAATGGATTCAGGGAACTGCCCTGGATATTTCTGGATAATGGAATGCCATTCACACCCCATGCATTTCTGTTGAAGATTACTGGGGGAGTGAATCATACCTGAAGGTGGATTCTCCTCCCGGCAAAGCAATAAAAATAAAATGTACACGGTGTACGCAGTCATAATGGGAATCTGACAGGGTCCTGATGGTTGTTTCAGATTAGCTCTGAAAGGACTCATTGCGAAAAGACAAACCAAAATAATCCTCCAGAGAAGTAAAGTGCAGCTCCCATTAATTATGTTGATCCTGCACATCATTCAGTATTGTTAAAACCGGCCATTTGCATTCAGAGATGAGCAATGCAGGGTGGCAATGAAGTTAAATAAGGTACAAGAGGAAAGTGGAGTGAAATGAAATCAAGTTTAACTCTTCCCCTGCCAAGTTCAGCTTCAATGATCCAGTTAGGATGAAGTCATCTGCTAATAGGCTGATGGGGTGAGATGACGAGGGGTGGGAGGAGGCTCGTGTGGAGTATAAACACCGGCGCGGACCAGTTGGGCCGAATGGCCGGCTTCTGTACTGTACATTCAATGTGATCAGAAGCATTCCTTATCGCAAGGCACTCAACAGAAAATAATTTTTAGCCCAGAACTTGCTGTTGGTGATATTAGCAAAGGAGCATTTGATGGACTTCATGCGCCCTCTATATTTTAACAGGGGTTAATTGACTCATTTAAAATAGGTTAACAGCTGCATTAAAATAGTGATCAGCACGACATCATACACACTTGTTCAGCCAATATCGTCAACAGTAATTACCAGACTTTAGTCATTTGAAAGACAGGCGTTTATATCGCACCATATTTTGTCTCTTGTGATTATCTGAAACCGCGACACAGACAGTTACATTTGAAGTATTATTACGTAGGCAAGGCATTTCAATCAGGTAACTTGATACCCACCAAGAACGATCAATAGTGGACACCCACCCATCAATAAGAAAGAACTTGCATTTCTATAGCGTCTTTCACGACCTCAGGACGTCCCAAAGCGCTATACTGCCAATTAAATACTTTTTGAAGTGTAGTCACTGTTGTAATGTAGGAAACATGGCAGCCAATTGTGCACAGCAAGCTCCCACAAACAGCAATGTGATAATGATCAGATGATCTTTTTTGTTATGTTGATTGAGGGATAAATATTGGCCCCAGGACACCAGGGAGAACTCACCTGCTCTTCTTTGAAATAGTGCCGTGGGATCTTTTACATCCACCTGAGAGGGCAGATGGGGCCTTGGTTTAACGTCTAATCCAAAAGACGGCACCTCCGACTGTGCAGCACTCCCTCAGCACTGCACTGGAGTGTCAGCCTAGATTTCTGAGCTCAGGTCTCTGGAGTGGGACTTCAACCCACAACCTTTTTGACTCAGAGACAAGAGTGCTACCCACTGAGCCACGTCTGACACAATAGCTCTCACTAATGGAGACCTACCCATCAATAGCAGGTCCAGACATGTACGCAAGAGCTGAGTGCCAGGGCATCATTTGACCAAGTATGGTACCAAGAAGCCCTAGTAATGCTGAGGTCAATGAGGTGGGTGGGGTCAAAGGTTAATTGCTCCAGTGGCTGTGGTCATACCTGACACAAAGGAAGACTGTTGCGGTTGTCGGAGGCCGATCATCCCAACCCCAGGACATCGCTGCAGGAGTTCCTCAGGGAAACGTCCTTAGCTCAACCATCTTCAGCTGCTTGATCAATGACCTTCCCTCCACCATAAGGTCACCAGCACCTTCGCGAGGGATGAGCAAGAAATGCAGCCCTGCCAACATTGCCCATGGCCTGGGAACAAATACAATAAAATCCACATGGAGGACATCTTCTCCAATAATTCTGGTTCTTCTCGCTTTCCAAACAGTAGCAGGTTTGCTAAATACTTTTTCAAGAGAGTGATATCCCCTTATAAAGAAGTGTTTTGTGCAGGAAATAGTCTTGCTTGACTGTAACCTCCTCCTTTAAATCAATAAAATTGGCAAAAATCCCAACCCATTTGATATCTGCTTTCCTGTTAACTGAGTAATTTCACCTTCAAATTCCTATTAGGTGAACACCTTGTAAACAGGGTGAGAAATAACTAGCAATATTCCAAATAACACAGCCCTTTCTTGTACGAGAATTGTAAATGACATGCTGGTGTGGGAGGTACTGCTTTTTCACAGCTGTGCCTAAGGGATGGAGGCGTTGCTTTTGGCAAACTGGTTGGCAATGAGCTGGAGATCTCCTGGATTCCAGTCATCGGTGTGCAAGAGTTCTCTCTGATCTCTGTCAAGACTCAACGTCTGCTCAGGGTGAAAAGTTTCCTAGTGTTGTAGAAATTTCTATGAACGCCTACAGCTAGTCATCCCCCTCTCCCACTGCAACATCAAACATCGAAGAAGAGTCTGGTGCATTTGTGATGGAGAAAAAAGAAAGGACTTGCATTTATAAACCTCAGGACATCCCATAATGCTTTCCAGCCAATGAAGTACTTTTGAAGTGTGGTCACTGTTGTAACGTGGGAAACACGGCAGCCAATTTGCGCACAGCAAGCTCCCACAAACAACAATGTGATAATGACCAGATCATCTGCTTTAGTGATGTTGTTGGAAAGATAAATGTTGGCCAGGACACCGGGGAGAACTCCCCTGCTCTTCTTCAAAATAGTGCCATGGGATCTTTTACGTCCACCTGAGAGAGCAGTGCAGCACTCCCTCAGTGCTGGCACTGGGAGTGTCAGCCTAGATTATGTGCTCAACTCTCATGGATGGGACTTGAACCCATGACACTCTGACTCGGAAGTGAGAATGCTTCCGACTTAGCCGCGGCTGACTATCTCAGGTAGCCCTCCGTCAGCACCCAGTCTACCAAGCTAGTGTACAATCTGGGCAAATCTGTCTGGTCACTTAAACTTGAGAGGTCGCACAACACCAGGTTATAGTCCAACAGTTTTATTTGAAATCACAAGCTTTCGGAGTTACTACTCCTTCGTCGGGTGCCGACGAAGGAGCAGCCGCTCCGAAAGCTTGTGATTTCAAATA
Source organism: Squalus acanthias (assembly GCA_030390025.1). Lineage (NCBI taxonomy): Eukaryota > Metazoa > Chordata > Chondrichthyes > Squaliformes > Squalidae > Squalus > Squalus acanthias. The sequence goes on along the minus strand of CM059437.1, from coordinate 92,589,822 downwards.
AAACTGTTGGACTATAACCTGGTGTTGTGCGACCTCTCAATTTTGTCCACCCCAGTCCAACACCGGCATCTCCGCATCATGACCACTTAAACTTGGACAACAGTTTGCAGTTTGCAGGGACTTGGCTGGTTGACCGAGTCAAGAGCATTGGTCAGTTCAATAAAGACCATGCTGATGTCCTTATGTTGCTTCATACATTTCATTGAATCTGCGAAGTGATGAAAGCCATGCTATGATATGAAACAAAGGGTTCATATCCCAGCACATCCAGTACTATAGCCCCTAACGTTTGGCATTTACACGCTCGTGTGTGCATACTCACGCACTCACACACTTAAAAACAGATTAATACAGACTCAGTTCATTTTTTATAACAGTATGGTCTGAGCACAAACCTTAAAACATAATGGCCTACAAATATGTTATATATATATTCGGGCGCACGCTCATTGTAAGCCGGAACTGCGCCATCCGCCAAAGTGGCCTCAGCAGAAAATGAGCAGACAAGGGCCTGCAAATATGGGGCCTAACGTCTGTTTGAGGCCCCCCTGTGGCAAAACTGGGTTGCCCTCGAACGCAACCGGTCTCCGGGCCAGCTGCGTCCAGGAAAACCGGGTCCGCATGCGGCCTAGCCGGCGGTTCCTTAAAGAGAGAGAGCTGGAGGCCCGCACCATAGTCTGTTGAGAACTACTTACCTGAATGTGGAGCCGGGAGGAGCACATTAAAAGCACAGGCGCTGCTGGTGGCCACCGCTCTGCTCCTGATCGGCCACTTACCCGAGGGTCCCAGCCGGCGACGCAGCTGCCCAAGACTTGAAGCCTCTTTGCCGGCGAGCTCCCTGGGGACGCAGCTTAAATGAGGCCCAAAACCGGGTGTGCCCTGGGCCTACCCATTCAGGTGCAGGGATCGTTCCCTGTGCCCAGCCCACGTCTAGTTTTAGCCCAATCGCTCTGTAATCTTTATTCAATGAGCAAGATTTTTTTTTAAATTATGTGGCAAAACTTTTCTTTCTATTTGTTTACAACACACATAATGTAGCAATATAAATGAGAACAAAACACTTCAATGAGCCTCTTCACCGCCTTGTCCATCATGGCTGTATTGCCCCTTTCTCCATCACTAAAAATAAGTTTGGCAAACTCTACCACATGAAGACAGTTCCCCTTTAATACCTGTGAATTCATCTTCATATTCATTTGAGGTGAATGTGACAGGTTTGTTTTGCTAATCCTCACCTTTGCATAAACTTGCAGAACACAATTCAAAGAACTGTGCGTTTGTGCATGAATGGTTTCTACGTGCCATGGACATATGGCAGGATAGGCAACACCCTGTATGACTAAAGAAATCTAAATGTCATGTGGTCGATTTGAATGCTGGCACTTGTGCAATATGGGTTGCCAGGGGGTTGGAATTGACTGTATGGCTGCCATAGAAACACAAACTTTGAAAACACTGTAACCTGCAACTGGGTTAGTGAGTGAAGAAATGCAGGAATTTTCATAGAATCGGAGAATGATCCAACACAGAGGGAGGCCATTCGACCCATCGTGCCTGTCCCTGCTCTTCGAAAGACCTCTCCAATTCGTCCGACTCCCTTGCTCTTTCCCCGTAGCCCTGTAAATGGTTTCCCTTCAAGTATTTATCCAATTCCCTTTTGAAAGTTACTATTGAATCTGCTTCCATCTGTGCTCGCTGTGTTAAAAAACATTGTCCTCATGTTGCCTTCAAGGGCAGATGCTCCCAACCCCTTTAATCTTCTCAACTGTATCATATGTGTTGATAAGTGTCGACTCTCCATAGGAACCCAACACACTTATAACCCTAGAGCTTCCTTAACCCATCAATCCAAAGCTTCTTCAATCACTTGTTCTCCCTCCTGTCCCTAACATACAGCATAGCTTCAGAAGATATGGAACTCACTACCACATAGAGTGGCTGAGGCGAATGGCATAGAAGCATTTAAAGTGGAAGCTAGATAAGTACATGAGGGAGAAAGGAAAAGAAGGATATGGTGATAGCGTGAGATGAAGTAGGGTGGGAGGAGGCTTGAGTGGAGCATAAACACCGGCATAGACCAGCTGGTGTTTATACTCCACACGACTCTCCTCCCATTCCATCTGCCTCATCTCAGCCTTTCAGCATATCTTTCGATTCCCTTTTCTCTCATGTACTCGTCTAGTCTCCTTTTGAAAGCATCGAAGCTATTTGCCTCAACCACTCCCTGTGGTAGCGAGTTCCATATTCTAACCAATCTCTGAGTAAAGAAATTTCTCCTCATTTCTCTATTGGATTTATTAGTAACTATCTTGTATTTATGGCCCCTAGTTTTGGATTCTCCCACAAGTGGAAACATTCTCTCCACATCTACCCTGTCCAACCCATTCAGAATTTTAAAGACCTCTATCAGGTCTGCTCTAACTCCTCTCTTTTCTAAAGAAAAAGCCCCAACCTGTTCAATCTTTCCCGATAGCTGTAATCTCTCAGTTCTGGTACCATCCTTGTAAATCTTTTTTGCACTTTCTCCAGTGCTTCTGTGACCTTTTTATAGTTTGGAAACGAGAACTGTGCCCAGTGCTCTAAATGCAGCCTAACCAGGGTCCGATACAAGTTTAACCTCACTTCATTACTTTTGAATTCTCTACCCCTAGAAATAAATCCCAGACCTTAGTTAGCATTTTTAATTGTTTTGCTGACCTGCGATGCTGCTTTTAATGATTTGTTCACCTGTATCCCGAGATCCCTTTGCTCTTCTACCCCATTCAGTTTCTTATTTTCTAAGGTATAGGTGAGTTTCCTATTTTTCCTACCAAAGTGCATCACCTCACATTATTCTTTGTTAAAGTTCGTTTGCTGCTTAACTGCCCAGTCTGCAAGTTTTCTAATGGCTCACGTATCGTTGCACCTCCATTTGGTGGCCCCTACAGAACACCTCTTCCTCATTTGAAGGATCGAGTGTGTTCGGAAAGTGACGGGGAATGTCCGCGCATGCCACTTGGTATGGTGCCGCAACCAAGAATAATGAAGGAAAGCATCGACAGCAAAAACAAAACCCATATTGCAAAAACGGCAGAGTTCCTCAGCAAAAGCACCCCAATATATATTTTTTATATTCGCTTATGGGATGTGGGCATTGCTGGCAAGGCCAGCATTTATTGCCCATCTCTAGTTGCCCTCGAGAAGGTGGTGGTGAGCCGCTTTCTTGAACCGCTGCAGTCCGTGTGGTGAAGGTGTTCCCACAGTGCTGTTAGGGAGGGAGTTCCATGATTTTGACCCAGCGACGATGAAGGATCGGCGAAATACTTCTATGTCAGGATGGTGTGTGACTTGGAGGTGGTGGTGTTCCCATGCACCTGCTGCCCTTGTCCTTCTAGGTGGAAGAGGTCGCGGGTTTGGGAGGTGCTGCCGAAGAAGCCTTGGCGAGTTGCTGCAGTGCACCTTGCTACCGTTAAGATGCCTGATTGAACAGGATAGGTCCCAGGATGCTCATCGCAATTGGCTGAGCAACATTCCGTGGAGGATACTTCCCCCACACAATCGGGAATCGGGGAGAGGGACCTCATTTAAATAAATATACAATGACACTGAAGCCCGCACGTACAAGCAGCATGGTCTCATTTGCACCCAGTGTCAGCCAGCAGCCCGGTTGGCAGAACCCGCGCCTGAGTCAGAAGGTTGTGGGTTCAAAGTCCCACTGCAGAGACTTGAGCGCAACAAAAACTAGACTGATATTCCAGTGCTGAGGGAGCGCTGCACTGTCTGGAGGTGCTGTCTTTCGGATGAGACGTTAAACTGAGGCCCCGTCCGCTCTCTCAGGTGGACGTAAAAGATCCCATGGCTACTGTTTCGAAGAAGAGCAGGGGAGTTATCCTGGCCAATATTTATCCCTCAATCGACATCACTAAAAAACAGATTATCTGGTCATTATCACATTGCTGTTTGTGGGAGCTTGCTGTGCGCAATTTGGCTGCCGCGTTTCCTACATTTACAACAGTGACTGCACTTCAAAAATTGGCTGTAATTCGCTTTGGGGCATCCAGTGGTCATGGAAGGTGCTACAGAAATAGAAATCTTTCTTTTTTCCTTCGGAAATCGCTGGTTGGGGGAAATCAAACTTGACACAAAGCGTGTGTGCCGGGCCACTGGCTCAGTTTTCTGGCCCTTGCTGACTGTCTGCACAGAGTAGGGTTGCCAACTCTGGTTGGACATATTCCTGGAGGTTTCATCACATGACCTGTTGCCTCCAATCGCCTCGCCCCGCTCCCTCCGCTGGCCGTCCGACATGCCCATCCTCGCGACGACCCGCCTTCCCTCGCCAATAGGGACGTGAAAGACTCTTTATTACCCAATTGGATGATTCTAGACCGTCAGTCAAACAGCCATTGTTTTCCCCTCTCCAATATTTTTTATAACTGATAAACAGAAGTCTTCAAAGAAAATGGAAAAAAAAAACGCACCATTTTTTTTTTACTGCCCTTGGGTTGCCAACCCTCCCGGGCTTTTGCTGGCAGCAGCGTCCTGGAGATTAATCTTCAATTCCTGGAGAGTCCAGGTCAATCCTGGAGGGTTGGCAACCCCTACTGCAGAACCTCAGAACATTAACCCTACTATGTAGCCTCAACAGCAATTCGTACAAGGTTAGAATAACTTATTTTGATTTAGAGTTAAGTGCCCTTGAGATGTATGCCAGTACTGACTAGCTTTGTTGATGAAAGTTTCCTCTCAATGTAAGGTTGCTGAGTGTATCACATAAGAATCTAAGAAATAGGAGCAGGAGTCGGCCATTCGGCCCCTCGAGTCTGCTCCACCATTCAATAAGATCATGGCTGATCTTCTACCTCAACTCCACTTTCCTGCACTATCCCCATATCGCTTGATTCCCTTAATATCCAAAGCTCTATCAATCTCTGTCTTGAATATACTCAACGACTGAGCCTCCACAGCCCTCTAGGGTAGAGAATTCCAAAGATTCACCACCCTCCGAGTGAAGAAATTTCTCCTCATCTCAGTCCTAAATGGCTGACCCCTTATTCTGAGACTGTGACCCCTGGTTCTAGACTCCCCAGCCAGGGGAAACATCTTCCCTGCATCTACCCTGTCAAGCCCTGTAAGAATTTTATATGTTTCTAAACTCTCACTCTCTCGCAATACCTTTACCAGCCGAGCACTGACATTTATAAAGAAGATAGAACTTACATTTATACAGCACCATTCATGACCTCAGGACGTCCCAAAGTATCAGTACTGTTAATGATTGGTTATATATTTAACAGAAGTGCCACATCGTAGCCTATACAGCAAACGGTTTTGTGAAAAGTTCTTAACTATTTCCATCCATTGCCAACCCAGTGATGATTAATTACCACTGTTAGTTCAGTTCTATCCCCACTTCTTATGTGGCCAGAAGCTACAGACTCAATTTTGATATCTGTATTCTACCTTTTATATTGGCTGTAGGTGGTGTACATTTATTAAGCTGCATCTTCTTCGGCAGCACCTCCCAAACCCGTGACCTCTACCACCTGGAAGGACAAGGGCAGCAGGTGCATGGGAACACCACCACCTCCAAGTTCCCCTCCAAGTCACACACCATCCTGACTTGGGAATATATCGCCGATCCTTCATCGTCGCTGGGTCAAAATCCTGGAACTCCCTCCCTAACAGCACTGTGGGAGTACCTTCACCACACGGACTGCAGCGGTTCAAGAAGGCGGCTCACCACCACCTTCTCGAGGGCAACTAGGGATGGGCAATAAATGCTGGCCTTGCCAGCGACGCCCACATCCCAGGAACACATAAACAAAGAATCTCACTCTCTGCATCTCAACCCCTTTACCAGCCAAGCACTGACATTTATAAAGAAGAAAGACTTGCATTTATACAGCGTCTTTCATGACCTCAGGACGTCCCAAAGCACTTTACAGCCATTTAAGTTTTTTTTTTGAAGTGTAGTCATTGTTGTAATGTAGGAAACGCGGCAGCCAATTTGCACACAGCAAGATCCCACAGACAGCAATTTGATAATGACCAGATCATCTTTTGTAGTGATGTTGCTTGAGGGATAAATATTGGGCCAGGACACCGGGGAGAACTCCCCTGCTCTTTTACATCCACCTGAGAGGGCAGACAGGGCCTTGGTTTATCACCTTATCCAGAAGAAAGCACCTCCAACAGTGCAGCACTTCCTCACAACTGCACTGGAGTGTCAGCCTAGGCTTTGTGCTCAAGTCTCATGGAGTGGGACTTGAACCCACAACCTTCTGACTAAGACGTGAGAGTATGGCCCACAGAGCTACGGTTGACAGTCACTTATCTATTACACGTTAAGCAGCTTGGAGTTTAGTTTTGGATCAAGACTCGATTCCGTGGACATAGGTGGGGTGGTGGGAACACCAAACTATTTTAGGACTAGGTAGAAATGTAGTCAACTGTAGTCAAGTGACTCCATCTTGGCTATCACAAAAATCACACTTCATATGTTGCCTTTAACATAAAAAAAAGTTCCAAAACAAGGCCATAAAAAAAGCAAACCAAGCACTAGGGTTTATTTCCAGAGGGATTGAATTGAAGAGTAGTGAAGTTATGCTAAACTTGTATCGAACCCTGGTTACACCACACTTAGAGTACTGTGTACAGTTCTGGTCGCCATATTATAAAAAGGATATAGAGGCACTGGAGAGGGTGCAGAGAAGATTTACAAGGATGATACCAGAAATGCGAGGTTATACCTATCAGGAAAGGATGAACAGGCTGGATCTCTTTTGTCTTGAAAAAAGAAGGCTGAGGGGTGGCCTAATAGAGGTCTTTAAAATTTTGAAAGGTCTTGATAGAGCGGATGCTGAGGCTGTGATTTTGCCGGCGCTCAGAGGGCAGGTTTGGAGGCGGGCCAAAAGTTAAATTTGTTTTGATTGATGGCGGGTTCCGATCCCGCCGTCAACCCGCCTCCAAACAGCTTTCCCCAGGTGTCGGGTCCCCGATTTGCGAATGGACCCGACACCTAGCGGCGGGAAGCGGATTAAAGGCAATTACCTGCCTATTAACAGGTACTTGCCAGTAGTTGTCAGCCTATTTTTGGATTTCGCCGCTTCTGGCTCGGGTTTCCCAACGTTCGGACACCACGGCAGGTAAGTGTGGCGTGTTATGAGTCTGCTGTAATGTTTCTGGATTGATGACAGCTGCAGAAGTGGTGTGAAGGATCCAATGTTGCACATGGTGAGTCTCAGAGGAAAGAAAATGTTGGGTACTGCATTTTTAATACATTTACGCATTTCTTTAGGTAACAAGTTTTGAAATCGATGTCTAGTGCCACCTCATTGAGAGCACCTCTCTCACCAGTGACGGATCGCTTCTGTCACCTCACCTGCAGCTGCCATCTATTCCAGCCTACGGAGGGAGTCATTGGAGAGCCTTGGTGCAAGAGTTCACCTTTGTGCAGTGATTGTCAGTGTTTTCAGCACCTCAATGCTGTCAAACACTGACAGATCAACAGTCAAAATAAAATTGTGCGTGGTCCCTTTAAGGAAACCGGCAGATGATGCGTCACCAAATGACGTCATCTGACCCGCTTCCTGTTAATTGGCCGGCAAGCCCACAGGGCGGGGCTTAACAAGGCAAAATCACGTCTGTGGAGCGGAAGCAGCTGGGGGGCGGGACCGGAAGCCGGAAACCAGCTGACCCGCACTCAACCCGCCTCCATTAATAAGATCGCAGCCAGAATGTTTCCACTTGTGGGGAAGAGCAAAACTAGAGGCCATCAATATAAGATAGTCACCAAGAAATCAAATAGGGAATTCAGAAGGAACTTCTTTACCCAGAGAGTGGTGAGAATGTGGGACAGGGAGTGGTTGAAGCGAATAGTATAGATGCATTTAAGGAGAGGCTAGATAAGCATATGAGAGAGAAGGGAATAGAGGGTTATGCTGATAGATAGATGGGGAAAGCCAGAAGGAGGCTCGAGTGGAGCATAAACGCTGGCATGGGCTGAATGGCCTGTTTCTGTGCCATAAATCCGATGTAGTCCTATGTAAGATGCTTTATAGGTGGAGTGACTGGACACGGAGCAGAAACTGGTAGAAGGTTAAAAGGGTGACTAAAAAAAGGTCAGGTCAAAAGGGTAGGTTAGAAGGAGACTTTTGAAGATTTGAAGGGAGGCTGCAAGGTCGTGGGGAGAGAATTTCAGAGTGTAGGATGTAATGGCTGAAAATTCCGCTGCCAGTGATGGGTGGAGGGAGATGTACGATGGTTCACCCTCAGAAGACAACAGAGCGTGGGCTGGACAGCGTTGCAGGACTGGAGGATCTTGCACAGGTCGGGGTGGAGCAAGGCCCTGAAGGTACTTGAATCTTGAAATCAACGCATTTGTGGGGGAGAGGGGAGTGAGGACTGGAGTGATGGGTGAGCATGACATAGCAAGGGATAGGATGCAAGTGACAACAACAACAACAACTTGCATTTATATACTGCCTTTGATGTAGTAAAACATCCTAACAACATAAGAAATAGGAGCAGGAGCAGGCCATTCGGCCCCTCGAGCCTGCTCTGCCCTGTAATGAGATCATGGCTGATCCGATTTTGGCCTCAACTCCAATTTCCTGCCCGCTCCCCATAACCCTTGACTCCCCTGTTGCTCAAAAATCTGTCTATCTCAGCCTTGAATATATTCAATGACTCCGCCTCCACAGCTCTCTGGGGTAAAGAATTCCAAAGATTCACGACCCTCTGAGGGAAGAAATGGGCGACCCCTTATTCTGAGACTATGCCCCCTCGTTCTAGATTCCCTGACGAGGGGAAACATCCTCTCAGCATCTACCCTGTCCAACCCCCTCAGAATCTTATATGTTTCAATAAGATCACCTCTCATTCTTCTAAACTCCAATGAGTATAGGCCCAACCTGCTCAACCTTTCCTCATAAGACAACCCCTCCATCCCAGGAATCAACCTAGTGAACCTTCTCTGAACTGCCTCCAATGCAAGTATATCCCTCCTTAAATAAGGGAACTGACATAAGAAAACGACTCGGCACTTGGTCTAAGCGTTAAACAAAGCTTTAATCAACTGTTTTACAACATGGAGGTCTAGTTTTGTCCTTCACTAGTTCCTGTTAAGAATGTCCTGCGCAAGCTGGGCCCGTGCCCGAGTATTTATACTCTCCCTGGACAGCGCCACCCGCAGGCCACTCAGTATTATTTCATAAGTCTTTCTTTCATGAATGACAGATTCATGTCAGGGACCAAAACTGTACGCAGTACTCCAGGTGTGGTCTCACCAGTGCCCTATACAGTTGTAGCAAGACTTCCCTACTTTTATCCTCTATCCCCCTTGAAATAAAGGCCAACATTCCATTTGCCTTCCTAATTACTTGCTGTACCTGTATGTTAACGTTTTGTGTTTCATGTACGAGGACACCCAAATCCCTCTGTACCGTCGCATTCTGTAGTCTTTCTCCGTTTAAATAATATTTTTCTTTTCTATTCTTCCTACCAAAGTGGATAGCTTCACATTTTCCCCACATTATACCCCATCTGCCAAATTCTTGCCCACTCACTTAACCTATCTATATCTCTTTGCAGACTCTTCTGCCCTCCTCACAACTTGCTTTCCCACCTATCTTTGTATTGTCCACAAATTTGGCTACTGTACACTCGCTTCCTTCATCCAAGTCATTAATATAGATTGTAAATAGTTGAAGCCCCAGCACTGATCCCTGTAGCCCCCCAGTAGTTACAGATTGCCATCCTGAAAATTACCCATTTATCCTGACTCTCTGTTTTCTGTTAGTTAGCTAATCCTCTATCCATGCTAATATATTACCCCCAACACCATGAGCTCTTAACTTATGCAGTAACCTTTTATATGGCACTTTGTCAAATGCCTTTTACAAATCCAAATACACTACATCTACTGGTCCCCCTTTATTCACCCTGCTCGTTACATCCTCAAAGAACTCTAATAGATTTATCAAACACAATTTCCCTTTCATAAAACCATGTTGACTCTTGTATTATGATTTTCTAAATGCCCAGCTACAATTTCTTAATAATTGATTTGAGCATTTTGCCAATGACAGATGTTAGGCTAACTGGCCTATAGTTTCCTGCTTTCTGTCTCCCTCCTTTTTTGAATAAGAACTTTACATTTGCGGTTTTCCAATCCGCAGGGTCTTTTCCAGAGTCAAGGGTATTTTGGAAGATTATAATCCACTGTCTCTGCAGCCGCTTCTTTTAAGACCCTAGGATGCAGGCCACCAGGTCCAGGGGACTTGTCAACCTTTAAACCCATAAGTTTGCCTAGCACTTTTTCTCCAGTGATAGTGATTGTTTTAAGTTCCTCCCTCCCTTTTGCCCCTTGATTTTCTACTATTATTGGGATGTTTTTAGTGTCCTCTACTGTGAAGACAGAATCAAAATATTTGTTCAATGCCTCGGCCATTTCCTTGTTTCCCATTATTATTTCCCTAGTCTCGTCCTCTAAGGGACCAACGTTTATTTTTGCTACTCTCTTCCTTTTTATATACTTGTAGAAGCTCTTACTGTCAGTTTTTATATTTCTTGCTAGTTTACTCTCATAAGCTATTTTCTCCCTCTATTTTTTTTAGTCATCCTTTGCTGGTTTCTAAAAATTTCCCAATCTTCTGGCCTACCACTAATCTTTGCAACATTGTATGCCTTTTCTTTCAATTTGATACCCTCCTTAACTTCCTTGGTTAGCCATGGTTGGTTCATCCTTCTCTTCGAGTCTTTCTTTCTCACTGAAATATATCTTTGTTGAGAGTAATGAAATATCTCTTTAAATGTCTGCCACTGCTTTTCTACCATCTTACCTTCTAATCTATTTTCCCAGTCCACTTTAGCCAACTCTCTCCTCATACCTTTGTAGTTGCCTTTATTTAAATTTAATACTCTAGTTTCAGACCCAAGTTTCTCACCTTCAAACTGAATGTGGAATTCTATCATGTTATGATCACTCTTCCCTAGAGGATCCTTTACTATGAGATCATGAATTAATCCTGTTTCATTACACATTACCAGATCTAAAATAATCTGTTCCCTGATCGGTTCCACAACGTATTGTTCCAAGAAACTGTCCCGAATACACTCTATCAACTCGTCCTCAAGGCTGCTTTTGCCATTTGATTTGTCCAATCTATATGAAGATTACAATTGCCCACGATTATTGCAGTACCTTTCTTACAAGCCCCCATTATTTCTTGATTTATACTCTGTCCTACAGTGTAGCTACTGTTAGTGGGCCTATAGACTACTCCCACCAGTGCCTTCTTTCCCTTACTATTTCTTACCTCCACCCAAATTGATTCTACATCTGGAACTTCTGAGCCAAGATCATTTCTCACTATTGTACTGATCTCATCCTTTATTAACAGAGCTATCCCACCTCCTTTTCCTTTCTGTCTATCCTTCCGAAATGTCAAATACCCCTGAATATTCAGTTCCCAGCCTTGGTCACATTGTGACCACGTCTCTGTAATGGCTATCAGATCATACCCATTTATTTCTATTTGTGCTGTCAATTCATCTATCTTGTTACGAATGCTGCGTGCATCCAAATAAAGAGCCTTTAATTTTGTCTTTTTATCATTTTTCCCTACTCTGACATTTGCTGGTGCACTCTTATGTTTGTACACTTTGTTCGTTCCTGTCAGACTCTGGTTTTCATTGCCCATATCGCTACCCTGCACTATTGCCCTGTCCTTTCTCTTTAACTTTCTAAGTTTCCCCTCGCTTGAACCCTCCCCTCCACTATTTAGTTTAAAGCCCTATCTAAAGCCCTAGTTATTCGATTCGCCAGGACACTGGTCCCAGCATGGTTCAAGTGAAGGCCGTCCCAACGGAACAGCTCCCTCTTTCCCCAGTACTGGTGCCAGTGTCCCACGAATCAAAACCCATTTCTCCCACACCAATCCTTGAGCCACGCATTCAACTCTCTAATCTTGTTGACCCTATGCCAATTTGCTCGTGGCTCAAGTAGCAATACAGAGATTATTACCTTTGTGGTTCTGCTTTTTAATTTAGACCCTAGCTGCTCAAACTCCCTCAGCAGAACCTCTTCTTACCTAAGTCGTTGGTTCCTACGTGGACCACGACAACTGGATCCTTCCCCTCCCACTCCAAGTTCCTCTCTAGCCCCGAGGAGATGTCCTTAACCCTGGCAGGCAACACAGCCTTCAGGACTAAGCCGCTTCACAGGAGCGTTATAAAACAAAATTTAACACCGAGCCACATAAGGAGATATTAGGACAGGTGACTACAAGCATGTTCAAAGAGGTAGTTTTTAAAGAGCATCTTAAAGGAGGAGAGAGAGCGGTAGCGAGGTGGAGATGTTGAGGGAGGGAATGCCAGAGCTTAGGGCCTAGGCAGCTGAAGGCTGATAATGCATTCAAGGACCTTGTCGGCAATGGGGAGGTTCAAAATGGAGTGGTATTTTGAGAGGACAGAGGGATCAAAGGGTGGGCTTTTTCAGGAAAGAGGTGATGATGGCCATTTTGAACATGATGGGAAGAACGCTTCAGCAAAGTGAGAAGCTGGTGATGTCATAAAAACATAAGAATTAGGAGCAGGAGTAGGCCATACGGACCCTCGAGCCTGCTCCACCATTCAATAAGATCATGGCTGAACTTCTACATCAACGCCACTTTCCCGCCCGATCCCCATATCCCTTGATTCCCTTAGTGCCCAAACATCTATCGATCTCAGTCTTGAATATATTCTACGATTCAGCATCCACAGTCCTTTGGAGTAAAGAATTCCAAAGATTCACAACCCTCTGAGTGAAGAAATATCTCTTCATCTCAGTCCTCAATGGCCGACCCCTTTTCCTGAAACTATGACCCCTAGTTCTAGACTCTCCAGCCAGGGGAAACAGCATCTACCCTGTCAAGCCCTCTAAGAATTTTATACGTTTCAATGAGATCACCCTCTCATTCTTCTAAACTCCAAAGAATAAAGGCCCATTCTACTCAATCTCTCCTCACAGGACAAACCCTCTCATCCCAGGAATCAGTCTGGTGAACCTTCGGTGCACCGCCTCTAAGGCAAGTATATCCTTCCTTAGGTAAGGGGACCAAAACTGTGCACCGTACTCCAGGTGTGGTCTCACCATGAACATAGGGCTGAGAAGAAACAGTTGAGTGGTCAGGAGCTGAGGTGGGCAGGGGGAGAGGAAGCATCAGATGCTCTGAATGGATGTGATAAGACTGAAGGGATAGGAACAACACTCTTGAGAGTCAGAGATGGGCTGGGTCTTTCCATATCATTTACCAGAACCAAGTCCAACGTAATTGGTATCTTGCCAAACCGTTTCATCAAATAAAGTGTCAAATAAGAAATAAATCAAAGCAGATCAGCCAAGCAATAAAACTGCACCTGAAAATCTTTTCCAAGAAACTAGTGTTTACAAAAGCACTGCTAGATAACAGAACAATAAAACAAATGCAGTGAAGCAAGACTCAGATCAGTCACAAAGCTGCATCGGCAATTTATAAATGTCTGGCATTGTTATTTTTGCTGAAGCGATATTTGGGAGGAGCATAAGTTGGAATGGAACATTTTTAACATATGCCGCAGTCCTTTTCTGTAATAGATCTTCATGCGGCACAATACGAGGAGATTGTAGACTTTTGTGTATTGTTGTTGCTATTGGATTACATTGCTTTGAAAATTCGCAGAATGAAAAGGAAGAGTCTTAAAAGATCCATTAAGTTATTAGCTTATCAAAATAAGGCGTCTAAGGTAGTTACAGTTTACCACTCAGCCTTTCAGTTTCAGCCGTGGCTCAGTGGGTAGCACCCTCTCGCCTCTGAGTCAGAAGTCCCACTCCAGAGACTTGAGCACAAAAATCTAGGCCAACACTCCCAGTGCAGTGCTGAGGGAGTGCTGCACTGTCGGAGGTGCCGTCTTTTGGATGAGACGTTAAACCGAGGCCCCGTCTGCTCTCTCAGGTGGACTTAATGGATCCTATGGCACTATTCCAAAGAAGAGCAGGGGAGTTCTCCCCGGTGTCCTGGGGCCAATATTTATCCCTCAACCAACATCACTAAAAACAGTTTATCTGGTCATTATCACATTGCTGTTTGTGGGAGCTTGCTGTGCGCAAACTGGCTGCTGCGTTTCCTACATTACAACAGTGATGACACTACAAAAAGTACTTCATTGGCTGTAAAGCACTTTGGGATGTCCAGTGGTCGTGAAAGGCGCTATAGAAATGCAAGACTTTCTTTCTTTCTGATGGACAACCCAGGCAAAGACCAAATCCAGATTTTCCGATCAGCATGGTTGTAACATCAGCCGTAACTCCGCATGTGTTAAACTAACAGGGATTGAAAGATCTAGGCCTAACTCTCGGCTATAAATCAATTGCTCAGACCAGGATCTGTCATCTGTCTGTAAAGTCCTACTAACACCTATCTCAAATCTGGCTGAGTGTAGAGTTTTTCTTGGGCTTAGTTTATACCCGGCAGCGAATGGAGTTGAGGTGCGCTGGGGCAATATTTGACAGCAGGGCTAAACGTTCTGGTTCTGTGCTCCCGGCACCATGCCTCACCTACTCGGAGTGCCTATCGGGAAATATGGGCATATTCAGCTCGTAATTTTACAGCCATTAATGGGCTGAAAACCAGGGGCTACGCGGCATGAATTCCTTATCTGCAAATCCAGTGGGAAGGCCTCTGAGCCAGGATCTTGCATTGGAAACATCTCCAGTCAGGTACAGCGCAGTTTAAATGCAATTATCAAGCTCCCTTGCATTGACCTGATAGAGGTCTTTAAAATGATGAAGGGGTTTGATAGGGTAGACGTGGGGGATTCAAAAACCAGGGGCGCGAAATTCGGCTGCTTTGCGTCTACCGTTAGTGCCTCCATGGGGCGCTAACGGGGCGCAAATGGGTTTTCGCCCGGGCTCGGCGATATTAGCGCCCTGCGCTAAATTGGACCGGGTTTTTGCGGAGGTGCTGAGAGTTAGCGCCCTGCTCCTGCAGGTACCGCCCCGTTCGGCCACGCCTGGCGATGATGATGTCATCGCCATGCGCAACTCCCCATTGGCACCCCGGATGCAAAATTCGGCCGCTGTCCCTCACTTACCGCCTGGTGCTAACAACGACAGCTTCAGCTGTCGAGTTGCAGTCGGGAGTCGGCTCCGCGTGCGCGCGCTATTTAAAGGCGCCATCTTGGGGAAACTTTTTTGTCGGCCATAACTCTGCTGAGACGTTGTCAGACAAGCGGCTGAACTTATCCAACTCCACATTGCTGAATCGAGGAGCCCTCTCCCTCTGCCTCTCCCGTGCAGCAGCCATGGCACAACGCTGTCTCAGTAGCTGAGAGGTCGCCCTCAAGTGCAACAAAAGTATAAAACCCCCCTCAGGCCGTATGTCTCAAATTGTTTAAATGTAAATGTACATAACATTTGAAATGTAACTGGCATGAAGCGAACGAGACTGCCATGTAATGTATTCAGCCTGGACTGTACCATATAAAATATGATCTGTGGATTGCACTGTAATGTATTTGAACACATTTTTATGAATAAAAAGTATGTTTTTGAAACAAAAAAAAACTGCTGAGAATGAGCAGCTGCAGCTTAAGTGACCTCCCCTTTAAGAGCTGGAATAAGCTGGAGTCAAGGCTTGAAGGCTGATTGCTGAACGCACGTCAGCTGAAATTGGGGAGCGCTCTGGCAATAGCGCCCCTGCAGCGCTCCGCTGAGACCGTTAGCGCCTCATTTACCGCCCCGCTTCACTCCTGGGGCGAAAGCGCCCAATTTTGCAACATTTTTCAACGGATTTCGCCGGGCGTTAACTTTTCAAAAAGTTAAAAGTTAGCGCCCCGAACCGAATTTCGCACCCTCGGGGTCATAAATATATGATAATCACTAATAAATCCAATCGGGAATTCAGGAGAGACTTCTTTAGCCAGAGACTGGTGAGAATGTGGAACTCGCTACCACAGGGAGTGGTTGAGGCGAGTAGCACAGATACATTTAAGGGGGAAGCTAGATAAACACACGAGGGAGAAAGGAATCAAAGGATATGGTGATGGGGTGAGATGAAGAGGGGTGGGAGGAGGCTGGTGTGGAGCAGAAACACCGGCACGGACCGGATGGGCCGAATGGCCTGTTTCTGTGCTGTAGGCTCGATGTAACTCGCTGCATTGCTTCGTCAAGCTTCACAAAGCTTTCACTTTACCAATTTCAAGTTGCTGCTTTCCAATTCATGCAGATTCGTATCTTATCTGAGTGAAGACGCTCAGACCAAAAACAAGGAGTGTTGTCTCCAGCAACAAGTTCCTGCTGGCGATTTGTAAAAATGACGGAACGCATTGAGGCGACTCGAGTCAATCTTACTTACTCCAGGACTCTTCATTTCCGTCTGTGGGAAGATTCTGATGTCACGGCGATGGTCTGGGCTTCAGCCTTGGTGACAATGCAAAGCTGTAACTCATTGCACAAGTCAATCCCCTTTCTATATCATTTTAATACTCAAGCGATGATTAACGTTAACAATTCTTTTTGTCTCACAGCAAATGGCCTGTCATATGTAGACCCAGTGGAAATCCGCAGAACGTTTCGGTTCTGCAGGAGGTTTGTGATGAATTTCCTTTGCCACATGTACTTAAATAACAGAAAAGTTGAAGCAAGCACTAATGCAGGCCTGTATCCTGAGGACGTACACCTGGGATATGGCTTCATTATGTGGCTGTATTCAATTAGCAGAGAAAACAGTGATTTTTTTTTAAAGTTTCTTTCACATAACTGAACCACGCACATTTCTGGTGTTGTGTGCAATGACAGGCCCTCCTAGTTCGATTGGCAAGGAGCCAATATCCAATTTCATAGAATCTTAGAATGATACAGCACAGAAAGAGGCCATTCGGCCCTTCGTGCCTGTGTCGGCTCTTTGGTAGAGCCAGCCAATTAATCTACAAGCAATCTGTGCACTACTGCTCTCAGAATGCACCAGTATCATTAAGTGCAAGTTGGTTGTTGTTGTTGTAAGTAATGTGTGCACCGGAACTCCCCAGAAAGCAGCTTACGGTCGCTTTCCGTCTGAGTCCAATGAAGATTTTGGAGCTGGGGGACCACATGATGCAACAGGGCTTACAAAAAGATTAACAGCAAGACTGGCCATTCACAGATTGTGCAAGGACGTGCTGTTGGTAAAAACCGTCCCCACCTTTCCCCCTCTCCCCTCACTGATGGAAAGAACTGACAGCAGAAAGACAGGAAGCCATTATTAGGGCTATCAGGGTAACTACGACCATTTTTGTGTAACATTAAAACAATGAAAAGCGTGAACTTTTGAGCTCTATCCAATGTAGAATCATAGAATCATAGAAAGTTACAGCACGGAAGGAGACCATTTCGGCCCATCGTGTCTGCGCCGACCAACAAAGAGCTATCCGGCCTAATCCCACTTCCCAGCTCTTGGTCCATAGCCCTGCAGGTTACAGCATCCCAAGTGCAAATGTAACTTTGATATGAAAGAAGTAAATAATAAGGGGTTGTTTACTGGTGCAATTTAAGTTTTAATAAAACTCAACTATGTCTTTATTTACTGTTCCAGAGACATACTCTTCCCACCGAGGTCTCGGCCGTGACCCAGGGTGAGCTCTCTCGCCTCTGAGTCAGAAGGTTGTGGGTTCACGTCTCACTCCAGAGACTTGAGCACAAAAGTCTAAGTGGACTCTCCAGTGCCGTGCTGAGGGATTCCTGCACTGTTGGCGTCTTTCGGATGCGACGTTAAACCGAGGCCCCGTCTGCCCTCTCAGGTGGATGTAAAAGATCCCAGGTCACTATCCGCAGGGGAAATTTCTCTCCGGTGTCCTGGCCAATATTTATTCCTCAACCAACTCCACTACAACAGATTATCTGGCCATTTCTCTCATTGCTGTTTGTGGGACCTTGCTGTGTGCAAATTGGCTGCTGCGTTTCCTACATTACAACAGCGACCACACTTCGAAAAGTACTGCGTTGTAAAGCGCTTTGGGACATCCTGAGGTCATGAAAAGCACTTTATAACTGCAAGTTCTTTCCTTTACCTCCCCAGTCTTTCTCCTCACTCTCAAACAGGATCACACTCTGATTTGGTTTTCTGTCCCGGGTTTAGGTGTCTGGTGCCACCTGGCATTCTTACTAAATGTGATCAGCAATTGAATACACTGGCACTCCCTGCATCGCTCAACTGGGCATAAGAATTATGCAAAAGCAAAATACTGCGGATGCTGGAAATCTGAAATAAAAACAGAAAATGTTGGAAATACTCAGCAGGTCAGGCAGCATCCGCGGAGTGAGAAACAGAGTCAACGTTTCAGGTCGATGACCTTTCGTCAGAACTTATTTAGTTACCTCAGTTGGTGAGGAAAACACTTTGGCCCAGAAATTAGGCTCCCTGGCTTCCCGCGGGTGCAAGGATCCCGCGCGCACCTACCTACCGCACCTGCCGTTGACCTGTGGGCCCACGGGGACTTCAGCTCCTGGGCATCCTGCAGCTGCCGGCGCGCAGTGCTTGTGTATCCCAGGGGCGTAGTTAGTGCGATGCATCCCCTGGGATCACGTGGGCCATGGAGAGCCAATCGCAGCAGACAATCTTTCATTCATAGATTTGACAGGAAGACCTGTCAAATCTATGAATTGAAATCGGCCCCAAAACAACACCTAAACTTCAAATAAATTTTAAAAAAAACCATCACATTTTTAAAATAACTATAAGTTAAATAAATTAACTACTTTAAACAAAAATGTAAATTTTTGACAAAATTAAAATACTTTTTAACAGTGCTAAAAATAAACTTACCTTTCTTTAAAGTATCTAAAAAAGATAAACCTGTTGAAAAAATTGTTAAATTGTAATTAATTAACCACTTACCTTGTTAAAAACAGGCCTTGCGCCTCCTTTTTAAAAGCGCAGCTTCTTCCATACTTACCCTCCCGGAGAAACCTGAAAAAAAACCTAAGTTCGCTGCGTACGCGCAGCCTCTACCGCGCACGCAGTTCACCTCTCAACCCCTCCCTTCACCAGACCGGAAGTTCCGGTTTCCCGCGCATGCGCAGTGCATGCAGGAAACCGGCACTTCAAGAGGCCTTACGGGTGAGTACACAGCGCGTACTCACCCGGCAAGAGCCGAATTTTTGGCCCTTTATTTATTTCCCAGGAACCAATAAGAAAACTCGTCACTCTTTTTGCAGGACATCTCTTGCAATCCTCTTTCCAAAACATTTCTGCGACCTTATAGACCCTTCCCATTATTTATCACATCCCACCTTGGAACCATGTAACCTTTGACTCATCATGAGCAACACCACAGGAGATCTGTTAGTGCTATTAACAAAAAGACCATAATAGACATGCTGAAGATGACAGAAGCCACATATTCGTCCTTGTTGCCGATTATATTAATGAGGTTACTGCCTTGTAATCACTATCGGCTATCCATTATTCTTTATCCCGTGACCTTCTGATCCTATCTGTGATGAACCAGAACCATTCGAGCCAGGTCTGAAACATCTGTGTCTGGATTGCATTCTATCGTGTGTCTTTTAATTAAACTCCCATTGTTTGCTTTCAGGAGGAGCCTTGTGTTCAAGGAAGACGCAGAACTTCTGCGAGAACCAGAAGTTGACTTTGGGAGGCTTGCATACACCCGATGATAGCGTGAGTCACGAGGATTATATACGGGAGCCCTGGGACTTCCAGATGGCTCCAGTTTAATAAGGCTACACTGCTGAAGTGCAGAGTTTATGTAGTGTTGTTTATTCTGGAGTCCCATGTACCAGGCTTTCTAAGGATGTGTGTTTGTCTAGACATAAAGTAAAGCCACACCACAGCCACTGAGTAAATAAGGATTGGGTCTCCCACAAAATATGGAAGACTTAAATCAGAGGTGTAACGAACCTATAGCAATGTCATTTTTGTCCGATTATTAACATGGTCATTGTTTGTGTGATCAGTGATGTTGCCAGGACTAGGGAATTTTAGCTCTGAGGAAAGATTGGATAGGCTGGGGTTGTTTTCTTTGGAACAGAGGAGGCTGAGGGGAGACTTAATTGAGGTGTATAAAATTATGAGGGGCGCAGATAGAGTGGATAGGAAGGACCTATTTCCCTTAGCAGAGAGGTCAATAACCAGGGGGCATAGATTTAAAGTAATTGGTAGAAGGATTAGAGGGGAGTTGAGGAGAACTTTTTTCATCCAGAGGGTGGTGGGGGTCTGGAACTCACTGCCTGAAATGGTGGTAGAGGCATAAACCCTCATCGCATTTTAAAAGTACTTGGATATGCACTTGAAGTGCCGTAACCTACAGGGCTACGGACCAAGAGCTGGAAAGTGGGATTAGGCTGGAGAGCTCTTTTTTGGCCGGCACAGACACGATGGGCCGAATGGCCGTAAATTTCTATGATTCTGTGATGTAGGTGTCGCTGGCAAGGCCGGCATTTATTGTTCATCCCTGGTTGCCCGGAAGAGGTGGTGGTGAGCCTCCTTCTTGAACTGCTGCATTCCATGTGATGAAGGTTTTGTTATTCTTTGCAGTGGTTTGATACAACTGAGCGACTGGCTGGGCCACTTCAGAGGGCATTTAAGAGTCAACCACGTTGGGTGTGGGACTGGAGTCACGCATAGGCCCAGACCGGGTAAGGACGGCAGGTTTCCTTCCCTACATTACAACAGTGACTACACTTCAAAAGTGCTTCATTGGCTGTAAAGCGCTTTGGGACATCCTGAGGTCGTGAAAGGCGCGATATAAATGCAAGTCTTTCTTTTAAAAGGACATTAGTGAAATAGTTGGGTTTTTACGACAATCCAGTTTCATGGTCACTTTTGCTGGTTAAACCGAAAAGATTTGAACCTACGTTCTCTGGATTACTAGTCCAGTAACATAACCACTACACTACTGTATCAGCAGATAATAAATCATGCATTGAAGACACGTGTGAAAAACTGCAAAATACGCGGCCATTGTGTTTAACTTCGGTTACAGATTAGTTTTGATGTTGACCAGCAGATGTTCGAAGGTCATCAGATTTTGTTGGTTTATTTTTTCGGCTGTGAGGGGGCTGGTATAATTTTGCATTCTAAAAGATTGATGGTGATTTCATCCAAAGTTGCTATTTTAGAATTGTTTTGACTTTGGACGATGAGCCTCACGAGGTCATACTCTAATTATACACTGACAAGGCGCTTGGTCCCCCATTTGGATTGATGAGCGCAACTTAATGGCTAAAATCCGTCAAAGGGAACAGCACGCTAATTACTTATTGAAGTGTAGTCACCGTGGTTGTGCAGGCAAATGAGGTCGCCAATTTGTACACAGCAAGATCCTACAGTCAGCAATGACCAGTTAATGAGTTTTGGTGGTGTTCAGTGAGGGACGAATGTTGGCCGGGACACTGGTAGAAGTCCCTGCTCTCCTTCAAACAGTTCCAAAGTGATGGTAAAATTCAATAGGAAGGCCCTTGGGTCTTCAGGGACTGGGACTCCGAAACTGTGTACAACACTTGTCATGTAAAAGAAGCTCGGTTTTGAGCCAGCCTTAAAAATGGAATCATTGGGGCACAAATGCTTTAAGAATATTGCCGGGTGTGTGAAGCATTTGACAGCTCTTTCTGAGTAAGACCAATCCGTAGATGAGGTGCAGCATTTTCGCTGGGCTGAGCCTCGCGCGCAGCCCAAGGTAAGAGCCAGATGGAGACCAACTGGGAAAAAAGGTGTGGCAAGTCAGCGCTTCAATATCATGCATAGCAGGGTTAGGGTTAGGGTTGGGGTTACAATAACATAAGAACATAAGAACATAAGAAATAGGAGCAGGAGTAGGCCAATTGGCCCCTCGAGCCTGCTCCGCCATTCAATAAGATCCTGGCTGATCTGATCCTAACCGCCAATCTACTATCACAGAACCATCTCCTGAACCTAACAGAATTGGACACACCAAATAGGAGCAGGATCAGGCTACACGGCCCCTGGGCCCGCTACGCTACCCACAGGGCCATGACCGATCCGAACCTAGACTCATGTCCAAATTCCTGCCCGCTCCCCGTAACCCTTAATTCCCTTTACTTCTAGGAAACTGTCTATTTCTGTTTTAAATGATGGCACTGGACACACACTTAATGGAAGTGGGGCAGCAGACAGACAGCAGTGGTGGGAAATGGATTCGTTGTAGTTCTAAATGATCAGCCAGTGGAAAATATAACACAGAGTTTCCAACTCTGGCTGGAAGTATTCCTGGAGGCTCCAACACATGACCTCCAACCTCCAACCGCCCCACTCCGCCCAAAAGCCTTTCTTTCCTCCCATCTCCAATACTTCCACAACTAATAAACAAAAGTGTTCAGAGAAAATGAACAGGACACGCAATGCTTTCTGTTGCCCCTATGATTTTTCTCCCGGGTGTTGCTCGCAGCGAGTGTCCTGGAGATTAGCCTCTTATTCCTGGAGACTCCAGGGCAATCCTGGAGGGTTGGCGGCCCTAGTAGAACACGAGCTCACCTGAGCAGTTTGCTGCGGTTGTAAGTCGAAGTGATTAATGCTAGAATCCACTTTCTTCACTAGTGCAGTGAGATTCATGAGCCTTCAGTTAAGGCTCTATGTTGGACACCAAACACTGCAGAAAACACTTTAAGCCGCACTCGCCAAGTGAGGGTAGGTATGCAAAAGCCAGACCTAGTTCAATCTTGAATCGAAGATACAGCAGCTTTCTTATTTCTATCTTTTAGAGTCACTAGAAGGTTGTGGGTTCAAGTCCCACTCCAGGGGCTTGAGCACAAAAATCCAGGCTGACACTCCAGTGCAGTGCTGAGGGAGTGCCGCACTGTCGGTAGGTGCTGTCTTTCTGATGAGATGTTAAACCGTGGCCCCCATCTGCTCTCTCAGGTGGACGTAAAAGATCCTATTGAACTATTTCAAAGAAGAACAGGGGAGTTATCTCCGGTGTCCTGGGGCTAATATTTATCCCTCAACCAACATAACAACAACAGATAATCTGGTCATTATCCCATTGCTGTTTGTGGGATCTTGCTGTGCGTAAATTGGCTGCTGCGTTTCCTACATTACAACAGTGACTGCACTTCAAAAAGTACTTCATTGGCTGTAAAGCGCTTTGGGGCGGTCCGGTGGTTGTGAAAGGTGCTGCAGAAATGCAGGTCTTTCTTTTTTTTCTCTGTTATCTTATCCAGCTCGAAAGAGAGAACTTGCATCGATAGAGCACTTTCCTTATTTGCAAGGCATCTCTAAGCTGTTTAAAGCCGACTAATTTGCTTTTGAAGTGAAGTCGCTGCTGTTATGTTGGCAAACCTGGCAGCCAAGTTACTCATAGCAATATCCCACAATCAGCAAATGAATAGTGCTGACGGAGAGAAGAATATTGGCCAGCACTCCTCCTGCTCCTTAAATTGGATCACGGGATCTTTTACAGCCACTGGGGGTGGTTTTGATTTAGGCCGATAGTGTAAAACGGAGCATATTGGATCATTCGCCCTTTATACATCTCTGCTGATTTTCATTTCCACTGAGGTCTATGGAGGTGAAAATCGCGGGGGGTGGAGTGGGGGAGACGTATAACGGACGGCTGATCCGATATCGCCCAGTTACACCATCACCCAAAATCAAAAGTGAGAAGTCGCACAACACCAGGTTATAGTCCAACAGTTTTATTTGAAATCAAGCTTTCGGAGCGGCTGCTCCTTCGTCAGGTGAAGTGAAGAAATACAAATGGGCACAGCGTATATAGACAGAGAACAATGCCTGTGTAGAGAACAATGCCAGACGACTACAGTTAATCTTTCTGACTGCCCTTTATCACACCTCGGCAGAGAGACAGTCACGGCAATCAAATCCAACCAGGAAGACATTACATCAAAGACGGCACCCAAAATCAAAATCACTCCCACTCAAACTGGAAAAGGGAGTTTTATTCTAAGATCTCCTCTAAAAGACAGCGCCTCTAACATTGCAGGGCTCCCTCCGTTCTGTACTGGAATGGCAGCCCAGATTATACGCTAACGTGGGGTTTGAACCCACAACCTTTAATGGCTTTAGAGGCAAGATCATTCCCACTGAGCCAAGCCACCATCCCAAGGCAGGATGGTCCCAGCTGGACAAGCAGCTGGAAGAATTGTACAGTAGTGCTTTTTTGCGGCAATGCTACCTCCCATTTGTCCATAACACACAGGCGTCTAACTCTACTCCAAAAGTAGACGGAGCCACGCAGCACCCCGCTGATGAAGCTCAGTCTCTTCACTTACATGTACTGCGGGTTGGAACGCCAGCAGTGTGATCAATAGTTAATCCTTGATGAAAAAAGACCTGTCGATCCACCTTGGTCCATCCGTGCGGAAAGATCCTAAAGTCACCCCAGTGTAGCACCCAATTATTTCTCAACTGATTCCAGGGGTTTTCACCTCCACTATTCTATCCAGCAGTCCGATCCATGTGTCGCTCACTCTTTGTGTGTGAAGAGTGATGGCCCTTACCTGCAGTCACCTACAGGACAAATCTAGTGGCTAAAATCAAACGGCTATCGGTCAGGCTCTCCCTTCACTAGAACCTTGTTGGGATGGCTCATAGTGTCGTTTCTGCTTCATAAGCTTTGCCGTTCCAAGCATGGGTCAATGGGGATTGGGCGTGAAAGTGGAGTTGAATTTGAAGATCTAGGGAACGGTAGCATAGTGGTTATGTTACTGGAGCTAGTTAATCCAGTAGGCCTGGACTAATGGTTCAGAGATGGTTCAGAAGATGGTTCGGAGACATGAGTTCAAATCCCACCACAGCAGCTGGGGAATTTAAATTCAGTTAATTGAATAAAAAGCTAGTCAGTAATGGTGACCATGAAACTATCAGATTGTTGTAAGAACTCATCTGATTCACTAATGTTCTTTAGGGAAAGAAATCTGCCGTCCTTACCTGGTCTGGCCTATATATGTGACTCCAGACCCACAGCAATGTGGTTGACTCTTAACTGCCCTCTGAAATGGCCCAGCAAGTCACACAACCACTGCAAAAAACAATAAGAATAAAACCGGACGGACCACATGGCTTCGACCTTGGCACCGGCTTCAGACACGACACCCCATCCTGACTTGGGAGAATATCGGTCGTTCCTTCATTGTCGCTGGGTGAAAATCCTGGAACTCCCTCCTTAACAGCCCTGTGGGAGCACCTTCACCACACGGACTGCGGCGGTTCAAGAAGGCGGCTCACCACCACCTTCTCGAGGGCAATTAGGGATGGGCAATAAATGCTGGCCCACATCTCATGAATGAGTAAAAAAAACTCAGCTATGATCTTATTGAATTGCGGAGCAGGCTCGAGGGGCCGTATGGCCGACTCCTGCTCCTGTTTCTTATGTTTCTACTTCAAGCCAATGCCTCTGCTGCGTAATTGTTGGCTGCCTGCTATCTAAAGTGAGAGCATATGTGAAGAGTTGAGTGTGATCAAATCCTACCCCCAAATTGATCTGATTTCCTGTGTTAAGAGGAGAACCGATGCCTATCTACACGTGTTTCTATAAACCTAGTGGGCCTTCAGCCAATGCCTTTCACCAATGCTTATTCTCTGTAGCATGTGTAACATAAGTGTCGAGCTGACATAGCCAAAGGGTTACAAATCTGTTTACACTGGTTCAAATATTCATCGTAATGTGTTCAGCCCTAACTAAGTGTACAAAGAAAACAAATTCTCATCAATTAGTTATGATGACTAGCTGTGAAAAATCATCGCTTTCCAGGCTGTATCACGTTTCATTGCACCGGTCGTGCAGCTCTGGGGTTTAGCTACATTAATAACGTCATGTGACATCCCATTTGTTTTCTTTAAATTGGCAGCTGGGCTAAAGAACCACGGAAACTTTCCGTGGACCCGAAATGTTTTTAATTATTATCGAACAATAAGCATCCAATTAATCATCGTTGCATTTTTGGCTTAAAGGCACGGTGGGGGTGGGGGGTGGGGTGGGGGGCGGGGGGGGGGGGTGCGCGGAGGTGAAATTGGTCTTTGTCAAAAACACAAAGCATGCGACAGCGAATCGGCTTTTGCCAAAGCCCAATTTCACCCCACTCACCGCCCTCCCCTCACCCCGTGCCTCTTTTCTGGGTTCTAAACTAGCGCCCTAAAAAGGATTTAAAAAAAATCTGAACATAGATTATTAACTCTTTCAGTGTTGATAAGAAATATAGTAGCAGATGGCTTTGATAAAGCTGAATTGTTATCATTTTAAAGAGAAACTGTTGCCCTATTTGGTGGGTGGTCAAGTTAAATTGTTCTCGAGATGTGGGTGCTGCTGGCAAGGCCTGGCATTTATTGCCCATCCCTCGTTGCCCTGAGATGACGGTGGTGGTGGGCTTTCTCTTTGAACTGCTGTAGTCATTGTGGTGATGATGCTACCACAATGGTGTTAGAGTATTCTAGGGTTTTGACCCAATAAAGGAACGGCAATATATGTTAAATCAGGATGGTGTGGGGCTCGGAGGGGGACTCGGAGGTGATGGTGCTCCCATGATGATGTGAGGTAGACAATGCCAGAGTTTGACCCAATGCCCATGTGGGAACGATGATATATAATGATATACGATATATGCCCTGGTGAGACCACACCTGGAGTATTGTGTACAGTTTTGGTCTCCTTACCTAAGGAAGGATATACTTGCCATAGAGGGAGTGCAATGAAGGTTCACCAGACTGATTTCTGGGATGGGGGGGATTGTCCTATGAGGAGAGATTGAGTAGACTAGGCCTCTATTCTCTGGAGTTTAGAAGAATGAGAGGTGATCTCATTGAAACGTACAAAATTCTTACAGGGCTTGACAGGGTAGATGCAAGGAGGATGTTTCCCCTGGCTGGGGAGTCTAGAACCAGGGGTCACAGTCTCAGAATAAGGGGTCGGCCATTTAGGACTGAGATGAGGAGAAATTTTCTTAACTCAGAGGGTGGTGAATCTTTGGAATTTTCTACCCCAGAGGGCTGAGGAGGCTCAGTCGTTGAGTATATTCAAGATAGAGATTGATAGATTTTTGAATATTAAGGGAATCAAGGGATATGGGGATAGTGCAGGAAGGTGGAGTTGAGGTAGAAGATCAGCCATGATCTTATTGAATGGCGGAGCAGGCTCGAGGGGCTGAATGGCCGACTCCTGCTCCTATTTCTTATGTTCTTATGTTAAGTCCGGATAGTGTGGGACTCGGAGGGTGTTTCCATGATGATGTGAGGTAGACAATGCCAGGGTTTTGACCTAATGCCTATGAGGGAACGACGATACATGTTAAGTCAGGATGGCGTGAGACCCGAAGGTGATGGTCTTCCCATGACGTTGCTGCTCTGTGTTCAAAGCCTGCACTGCTGCACCCTGGGAGAAGCCGTGCTCATTTAGTATCGTTCAAAAGGTGACGAGCCAGAGGTAGCCTCGACGGCAACACCATGGTGCCACGGGGGCACACCGTTACCTGTACCGTAGTTTGCCGTCCTCAGCCGTGGCTCAGTGATACCCAAGATCATTTAACCCTTTAAGCCCCGGTATCATTCTGGTGAATCTGCGCTGCACCCCATTCCAAGGCCAGTATATCCTCCCTGAGGTGCGGGGCCCAGAACTGAACGCAGTTACTCCAGATGGGGTCTGACCAAGGCATCTGTAAAACTGAAGCATCACTTCCTCCCGCCTTGTATTCCGGCCCCCTTGAAATAAAGGCCAACATCCCATCAATGTCCCCGCAAATTCTTTTTTGGGTGCGCGGTCCCTTTAAGGGGCCCATTCAAATTTCCGCGCAGGTGCGGTTTTTCCATTTGGAAGCCGCTGAGCGGACTTGTCGGGACCTCCAGACCGCGCTTCACGGGAACGTTGCATTCCATTGGCCGTTCGATTACTTTTTGTACCAGCCCACTAACTTTAGTGGGCAGCCCGTTCTGCACCAGTCCACGGAAAAGGAAACCAGTCGCGGTGTATAGCAGACGGCCGGTTTGCTATTTGCCGTTTAGTGCTACTGGCCAAGGGCAATTTCAGTCTCTATTCTTCATCCAAGCTAACGGCGAGTTTAATGGTGCTGGCCGTTATTAATGTGTAAGTTGTTCAGCCACTTGTGGCGAGGAAGAGATGCGCCATGAGTTGCGAATCGCCACAAGTTGCTGGCCGATTTGCGCCGCTCTGTCATTCGCTCCGTGAAAAACGGGATCTCACCCCAAGCCTCCCCGTGAGACTCAAGAAATTGCTGCATTAATTACCAATTAAACTCGCCGCAGAAAGTTAGGGCTGGTACTTAACGACGTAAGGACCCTTTTAACGATGAGATTTACGTTCATGCAATGCCAATCAACCTCTCCAGCCCAGAAAGGGAACAATTGAAATTGTGGAGTCTCATTCCTACAGGCAGTAAATTCTTCTTAGAGATTTTTGCTCTTACTTTTCCCTTTCCATTTCTTTATTCTTTCTTAATCCAATCTTTCCTTCCCTCTCCTCATTTCTCTTTCTCTACCCTATTTGACTCTAATTCACCCGATTTCCTTCTCCACCGTTCCTCTGGTTCTTTCTCAATCCTTAAATCTCATTGGTTAAGGAGTTGGCCCCGTCATTCACCGAGGCCCCAGATGCCCAGTTGCCCTCACTGCGCCGTTATCAGAACATAGAAACATAGAAGATAGGAGCAGGAGTAGGTCATTTGGCCCCTCGAGCCTGCTCCGCCATTCAATAAGATCATGGCTGATCTGATCTTGGTCTCAACTCCACTTTCCAGCTCGCTCCCCATAACCCTTGACTTTCTTCCCTTCCAAAAATCTGTCTATCTCCGCCTTAAATATATTCAATGACTCAGCCTCCACAGCTCTCTGGGATAGAGAATTACAAAGATTCACAACCCTCTGAGAGAAGAAATTCCTCCTCATCTCCATTTTAAATGGGCGACCCCTTATTCTGAAACTATGCCCCCTAGTTCTAGATTACCCCACGAGGGGAAACATCCTCTCTGCATCTACCCTGTCAATCCCCCTCAGCATCTTATATGTTTCAATAAGATCACCTCTCATTCTTCTAAACTCCAATGAGTATAGGCCCAACCTGCTCAACCTTTCTTCATAAGACAACCCCTTCATCTCCGGAATCAACCTCGTGAACATAGAAACATAGAAACATAGAAAAATAGGAGCAGGAGTAGGCCATTCGGCCCTTCGAGCCTGCTCCGCCATTCAATATGATCATGACTGATCCTCTATCTCAATACCATATTCCCACTCTCTCCCCATACCCCTTGATGTCTTTTGTGTCTAGAAATCTATCTATCTCCTTCTTAAATATATTCAGTGACTTGGCCTCCACAGCCTTCTGTGGTAGAGAATTCCACAGGTTCACCACCCTCTCAGCAGGGCAGGACGGTTACCGGGAGGAGCGGGAAGTCGGCGTAGGACCAAGGGGACACAAGACCGGGAAGTCAGCGAAAGACCAGGGAGGTAAGACTAACTGGTAAGTACTTTCCTCAAACCTTCCTAGAAAGTAAAACTAAAACTAGTGGGATTTGGTTAGTTTAAAAAGGAATAAGAGGAGTACAGTATACATTGGTCTAAGTAAGCTTCGGGAAAACAAAAGTCAATAAATAAACTAAAACTAGAAAATTAAAAAGTAATATAAGGGTTAAGTCATGGCAGTAGAGCTCGGACCTGTGTCATGCTCCTCCTGTAACATGTGGGAAATCAGGGACGCTTCCTGTGTCCCTGACAACCATGTGTGCGGGAAGTGTGTCCAGCTGCAGCTCATGTGGGACCGCATGACGGCCCTTGAGCTGCGGATGGACTCACTTTGGAGCATCCACGATTCTGAGAGGGTTGTGGATAGCACATTTAGTGAGTTGGTCACACCGCAGGTTAAGGCCAGCGTAGATAGTACATGGGTGACCAAAAGGCAGAGCAAGGGCAGGAAGGTAGTGCAGAAATCCCCTGGGGTTGTCTCCCTTAGCAACAGGTTCACCGCCTTAGGTGCTGTTGTCGGGGGGGATGACTCATCAGGCGAAGGCACCAGCAGCCAGGCTCATGGCACCATGACTGGCTCTGTTGCAAAGAAGGGAGGGAAAAAGAGTGGCAGGGCTATAGTAATAGGGGATTCGATTGTAAGGGGAATAGATAGGGGTTTCTGTGGTCGCGACCGAGACTCCAGGATGGTATGTTGCCTCCCTGGTGCAAGGGTCAAGGATGTCTCGGCGCGGGTGCAGAACATTCTGGAGGGGGAGGGGGAACAGCCAGTTGTCGTGATACATGTTGGTACCAACGACGTAGCTAAAAAAAGGGAAGAGGTCCTACAAGTAGAATTTAGGGAGTTAGGAGCCAAGCTAAAAAGTAGGACCTCGAAGGTAGTAATCTCTGGATTACTACCAGTGCCACGTGCTAGTAAGAGTACAGAGAACAGGATAGTTAGGCTAAATACGTGGCTTGAGCAGTGGTGTAAGAGGGAGGGTTTTAAATTTTTGAGGCATTGGAACCAGTTTTGTGGTAGGTGTGACCTATACAAAAGGGACAGTCTACACCTGTGCAAAGATGGAACTGATGTTCTCGGGGTAATTTTTGATAAAGCAGTTCGGGAGCATTTAAACTAGTATGGCAGGGGGCTAGAAACCTATGTAGTGAAATAGAGGAAAGTGAAAGGCAGACAGAAATAAATGGTAAAAGGGTGAGGAACAAAAAACAAAGGGCCAAACTAATTCATAAAAAATGTGAGCATAAAAAAAGCCTGAGGGTTTTATACCTTAATGCGAGAAGCATCAGGAACAAGGTAGATGAATTAGCTGTGGAAATAGAGGTTAATAATTATGATCTAATTGGGATTACGGAAACATGGTTGCAGGGTGAGCAGGGCTGGGAGCTTAACATACAGGGGTATTCAGTATTTAGGAAGGATCGACAAAAAAGAAAGGGAGGAGGGGTAGCATTGCTGGTAAAAGAGGGGATAAATGCAATTGAAAGGAAGGATATTAACTCAGTTAATACAGAATCTACATGGGTGGAGCTAAGAAATAGCGAGGGGCGAAAAACATTAATAGGAGTGGTATATAGGCCTCCAAATAGTAAAATAGAGGTTGGGGAGGGCATCACGAGGGAAATTAGAGAAGCGTGCAATAAGAGCACAGCTGTCATCATAGGTGACTTTAACTTACATATAGATTGGACTAGCCTAATCAGTAAAAATAATGAGGAGGAGAAATTCCTTGAGTGTTTAAGGGATGATTATCTGGATCAATATGTCGAGGAACCAACTCGGGAACAGGCTTTATTGGACTGGGTACTGTGCAATGAGAAGGGACTAATTAGTAATCTTGTTGTACGGGGACCCTTGGGTCAGAGCGATCATAACATGATCGATTTCTCACTCGAAATGGAGAGCGAAGAAATTGACTCAGAGACTAAGGTCCTGAATTTAAACAAGGGGAATTATGATGCCATTAGACGGGAACTGAGTAGGTCTGATTGGACAACGTTCTTGGGAGGACTGGAGGTAGATAAACAATGGCAAGCATTTAAAGATAGAATGACAAAATTGCAAAAATTGTTTATACCAATCTGGCATAAAAGGAAATCTAAAAAGGTGACTCAACCGTGGATAACAGGGGAAATTAGAGACAGCATAAAATCCAAAGATAGGGCGTATAAAATAGCCAAAAAAAGCGCCAGAGCGGAAGATTGGGAACGGTTTAAGATAGAGCAAAGGAGGACAAAGGGCTTAATCAAGAGGGGCAAAATAGCTTACGAAAGCAAGCTGGCGGAAAATATAAAAACTAACTCCAAAAGCTTTTATAAGTATATCAAGAGGAAAAGACTGGTGAAAACCAAAGTTGGTCCATTGCAGTCAGATACGGGGGAATATATAACGGGAAATAAGGAAATGGCAGACCAACTAAATGCATACTTTGGGTCAGTCTTTACGAAGGAAGACACAAAAAACCTCCCTGGGATATCGGGAAAAATAGGGACATGGGCAAAGGAGGAACTGACGCAAATCAATATCTCTAAGCATATGGTGTTAAGGAAGCTAAAGGGATTGAAGGCGGACAAATCCCCAGGGCCTGATAACATGCATCCTAGGGTACTGAAGGAGGTGGCCCTAGAGATAGCGGATGCACTAAGTATGATTTTTCAGAATTCATTAGACTCGGGAACAGTGCCCATGGATTGGAGGGTAGCTAACGTTACCCCACTATTCAAAAAGGGGGGTAGGGAAAAAGCAGGTAATTACAGACCTGTAAGCCTTACATCAGTTGTGGGCAAAATGCTGGAGTCCATCATTAAGGATGAAATAGCGGAGCACTTAGCAAATGGGGACAGGATAGGACAGAGTCAACATGGATTTACAAAGGGTAAATCGTGCTTGACTAATCTATTGGAATTTTTTGAGGGAGTAACTGGTAAAATAGATGGGGGAGAGCCAGTAGATGTGGTGTACCTGGACTTCCAAAAGGCCTTCGACAAGGTCCCACATAAAAGATTAGCATGGAAAATTGAAGCTCATGGGATAAAGGGGAAAGTATTGACGTGGATAGAGAACTGGCTGTCAGATAGAAAACATGATGTGGACATGCCGGCGTTGGACTGGGGTGGACAAAAATGAGAAGTCGCACAACACCAGGTTATAGTCCAACAGATTTATTTAATTTTACAAGCTTTCGGAGCAGTTCGCTCCTTCGTCAGGTAAGTTTAGCAGTGAGAGAATCTCCCAGAATTCACAATTTAAACACAGACAAAATATATTCAAATCTTTCCCACATCAAAGAGCATAGCCAAGACAATGAGATGTGTCCCAGGGGGTCCAACGTGTCAAACCACCTGCTGGCTGCATATCCTGTCAATCTGTGTAGGTTCTTGTGTTAGCCTTTTTAAAAAAAAAACACCTGGGAAGACCGGCCATGATGTCAAGTCACGTTCTGTATCGTGACATGAACCCGATATCGCGATTGAGGCCCTCCTCATGAGTGCGGAACTTGGCTATCAGTTTCTGCTCTATGATTTTGCGCTGTCGTGTATTTCGAAGGCCGCCTTGGAGAACGCTTACCCGCATATCCGAGGCTGAATGCCCCTGGCTGCTGAAGTGTTCCCCGACTGGGAGGCAACCCTCCTGCCTGGCGATTGTTGCGCGGTGTCCGTTCATACGTTGTCTCAGTGTCTGCATGGTCTCGCCGATGTACCATGCTCTGGAGCATCCTTTACTGCAACGTATCAGGTAGACAACGTTGGCCGAGTCACATGAGTATGTACCGTGTACCTGGTGGGTAGTGTCCTCACGTGTGATGATGGTATCTGTGTCCATGATTTGGCATGTCTTGCAGAGGTTGCCGTGGCAGGGTTGTGTGGTGTCTTGGTTGCTGTTCGCCTGAAAGATGGGTAATCTGCTGCGAACGATGGTACTTTTGAGGTTAGGCGGCTGCTTGAAGGCGAGTAGTGGAGGCATGGGGATGGCCTTAGCAAGGTGTTCGTCGTCATCGATGACATGTTGAAGGCTGCGAAGAACATGGCGTAGTTTTTCCGCTCCGGGGAAGTACTGGACGACGTAGGGTACTCTGTTGGTTGTGTCCCGTGTTCGTCTTCTGAGGAGGTCTATGCGGTTTTTCGCTGTGGCCCGTCGGAACTGTCGATCGACGAGTCGAGCGTCATATCCCGTTCTTACGAGGGCGTCTTTCAGTGTCCGTAGGTGTCCATCGCGTTCCTCCTCGTCTGAGCAGATCCTGTGTATTCGCAGGGCTTGTCCATAGGGGATGGCTTCTTTAACGTGGTTAGGGTGGAAGCTGGAGAAGTGGAGCATCGTGAGGTTGTCCGTGGGCTTGCGGTAGAGTGAAGTGCTGAGGCGTCCGTCTTTGATGGAGATTCGTGTGTCCAAGAATGAAACCGATTCTGAGGAGTAGTCCATGGTGAGTTTGATGGTGGGATAGAACCTGTTGATGCTATCGTGTAGTCCTTTCAGTGATCCTTCGCCGTGGGTCCAAAGGAAGAAGATGTCGTCGATGTATCTGGTGTACAGCGTTGGTTGGAGGTCGAAAACAGAGAGTTGGAATAAACGGCTCATTTTCTGAATGGCAGGCAGTAACAAGTGGGGTACCTGGATCAGGGAGTCGGATGCAGCATTTCCAAATTTGCAGACGACACTAAACTAGGAGGTGGGGTGGGCTCAGAGGAGGAGACCAGGAAGCTCCAGAGCGATTTGGACAGACTGGGTGATTGGGCGGATAAATGGCAGATGCACTATAATGTGGACAAGTGCGAAGTTATCCACCTTGGGTGCAGGAACGGGAGGGCAAATTATTATTTAAATGGCAATAAATTGAGAGAGGGGGAAGTACAGAGAGACCTGGGTGTTCTTGTACACCAGTCACTGAAGGCGAGCATGCAGGTGCAACAGGCGGTCAAGAAGGCAAACGGTATGCTGGCCTTCATAGCAAAAGGGTTGGAATACAGGAACAGGGATACCTTGCTGCAGCTGTACAGGGCACTGGTGAGACCACACCTCGAGTACTGTGTACAGTTTTGGTCGCCTCATCTGAGGAAAGATGTTCTTGCCATGGAGGGGGTGCAGCGGCGATTCACCAGGCTGATACCAGGAATGGCGGGATTGACCTATGAGGAGAGACTATGTAGTTTAGGGATGTACACACTGGAGTTTAGAAGATTGAGAGGGGACCTCATAGAAGTGTATAAAATTCTGACAGGTCTAGACAGACTAGATGCAGAAGGAATGTTTCCCTTGGCGGGTGAGAACAGAACTAGAGGACATAATTTAAGGATAAGGGCTAAACCATTTAGGACAGAAATGAGGGGGAATTTCTTCACTCAGAGGGTGGTGAACCTGTGGAACTCATTGCCACAGAGGGCAGTGTACGCCAGCTCATTAAATATATTTAAGAGGGAATTAGATATATTTCTACAGGCAAAAGGGGTTAAGGGTTACGGAGAGAAGGCGGGGACGGGATACTGAATTGGAGGATCAGCCATGATCTCATTAAATGGCGGAGCAGGCTCGAAGGGCCGGATGGCCTACTCCTGCTCCTATCTTCTATGTATCTATGTATCTATGAGTGAAGAAATTTCTCCTCATCTCAGTCCTAAATGTCCTACCCCGTATCCTGAGACTATGACCCCTCGTTCTAGACCCCCCAGCCAGGGGAAACATCCTCCCTGCATCCAGTCTGTCTAGCCCTGTCAGAATTTTATACGTTTCCAAGAGATCCCCTCTCATTCTTCTAAACCCTAGTGAATACAGGCCTAGTCGAACCAATCTCTCCTCAGACGACAGTCCTACCATCCCAGGAATCAGTCTGGTGAACCTTCACTGCACTCCCTCTATGGCAAGTATATCCTTTCTTAGGTAAGGAGACCAAAACTGCACACAATACTCCAGGTGTGGTCTCACCAAGGCCCTGTATAACTGTAGTAAGACATCCTTGCTCCTATACTCAAATCCTCTTGCAATGAAGGCCAACATACCATTTGCCTTCCTAACTGCTTGCTGCACCTGCATGTTTGCTTTCAGTGACTGGTGTACAAGTACACCCAGGTCCCTTTGTACATCAACATTTCACAATCTATCACTATTTAAATAATACTCTGCCTTTCTGTTTTTCCTACCGAAGTGGATAACTTCACATTTATCCACGTTATACTGCATCTGCCATACATTTGCCCACTCACTCAACTTGTCTAAATCGCCTTGAAGCCTCTTTGCATCCTCCTCACAACACACAATCCCACCTAGTTTTGTGTCGTCAGCAAACTTGGAAATATTACATTTGGTTCCCTCATCCAAATCATTGATATATATTGTGAATAGCTGGGGCCCAAGCACTGATCCCTGCGGTACCCCACTAGTCACCGCCTGCCACCCCGAAAAAGACCCATTTATTCCTACTTTCTGTTTCCTGTCTGTTAACCAATTTTCAATCCATGCCAGTATATTACCCCCAATCCCACGTGCTTTAATTTTGCACACTAACCTCTTATGTGGGACTTTATCAAAGGCCTTCTGAATATCCAAATACACCACATCCACTGGTTCTCCCTTATCTATTCTACCAGTTACATCCTCAAAAAACTACAGTAGGTTTGTCAAACACGATTTTCCTTTCATAAATCCTTCTCTGAACTGCCTCCAAAGAAAGTATATCCCTCCTTAAATAAGGAGACCAAAACTGTACGCAGTACTCCAGGTGTGGTCTCACCAACGCCCTGTACAGTTGTAGTAAGACTTCCCTACTTTTATACTCCATCCCCCTTGCAATAAAGGCCAACATTCCATTTGCCTTCCTAATTACTTGCTGTACCTGCATGCTAACTTTTTGTGTTTCATGTACGAGGACCCCCCAGATCCCTCTGTACTGCAGCATTTTTGCAGTCTCCCTCCATTTAAATAATAATTTGCTTTTTTTATTTTTTCTACCAAAGTGGATAACCTCACATATTTCCCCACATTATACTCCATCTGCCAGATTTTTGCCCACTTCCAGCAACTTGCAGCCCAAAAAACCTTTTTGAGCTGAATGGTGAGGGGAGAGAGTCTAACTAACAGGGCACGTTGCGAGATGCCCTGCACCAGCATATTCTGGGCTTTTAGATATATATATATATATATTAACCTCTGTTAGTGCTGCTTGCGGTTTGCTTGCCTGCTTTGTTTCAGTGGGAATCTCTGCTCTATGTCAATGTTTACCGCCGATATGAAAGGTCACACAAGGCAATCACTTTTACATCCTAACTTTGAAAGGTAAATAATGAAGTCGTCTAGGTAATAATATCAGCAGCCAAGCAGGGTTGCTATAGAAACGCACGATCAGGAGATAAAGTTGTCTGGAAGATCAAGGAATGATTCCAGGTAATTAATGAGGTTTGTATTTCTGCTTCCATCTTTCACTTTTACTCAAGAAATGGACGACCCAGTCTGGCAGCTGACTACCGTTTGTAGTAATATATCCCGGTGCTTCGTGACTTGTGACTGGTATCAAATAGTTCTGCTTTTAATCTAGTAATTTTTGTGATCCTTGCACTCCTCTCCTCTTGAAGACATTGATTGTTGCTGGGGTACAGTTCAACGGGTGACACTCACCCTCTGGTACTTTATCTAACGACCATTATTCACCTGTGAACCTCGACAGGGACTGCTGGGGGGGCTATTCAACCATGAGGGAGGCCATCACAGGTGGGCTCGATATCGGGTCGCCAGCTCTGGTTGGACATATTCCTGGAGGTTTCACCACATGACCTTCAACCGCCCCACCTAGTCAATCGGCCTTTTTTTCCCCCCTAGGTTCTCTAGATTGATTCCTGGGATGAGAGGGCTGTCCCATGAGGAGAGATTGAGTAGATTGGGCCTATACTCTCTGGAGTTTAGAAGAATGAGAGGTGAGCTCATTGAAACATACAAGATTCTGAAAGAGATTAACAGGGTAGATGCTGAGAGGTTGTTTCCCCTGGCTGGAGAGTCTAGAACTAGGGGGCATAGTCTCAGGATAAGGGGTCGGCCTTTTAAGACTGAGATGAGGAGGAATTTCTTCACTCAGAGGGTTGTGAATGTTTGGAATTCTCTGCCCCAGAGGGCTGTGGATACTCAGTCATTGAGTATATTCAAGGCTGAGATCGATAGATTTTTGGACTCTAGGGGAATCAAGGGATATGGAGATCGGGCGGGAAAGTGGAGTTGAGGTGGAAGATCAGCCATGATCTTATTGAATGGCGGAGCAGGCTCGAGGGGCCGAATGGCCTACTCCCGCTCCTAATTCTTATGTTCTTATGTTCCCCATCTCCAATATCTTTGTAACTAGTAAACAAAAGAAAATGACAAAAGTGCTCAATTCTTTTTATTGTTCCTGTGATTTTTCTCCCGGGTTTTTTGCTGGCAGCAGTGTCCAGGAGATTAATCTTCAATTCCTGGAGACCCCAGGTCAATCCTGGAGGGTTGGCGACCCTCATTCAACAGCCACACTGAGCACTTCAAGTTTGGGTTTTGGATAGTCATCAGGAAGAGGAATTCTGGCTCACTTTTCCCACCTTAACCCAAGGTACTGAGGCCAAGTGCAGCTCCCCTAACCGCTACCCAAGGCGACATTAGCTTGGGCTCAATTCCCGAGATGTACTGTAAGCTGATCCCATGTGGTTTAGCTGGTCTGTATGAGGGGTTTTGATGGAGCGGATAGGGAGAAACTGTTTCCACTGACAAGAGGGTCGGTAAGCAGAGGACACAGATTTATGATAATTAGTAAAAGAACCAGAGGGGGAGTTGAGGAGAATTTTTTTTACTCAGCGAGTTGTTGTGATCTGGAATGCGCTGCCTGAAAGGGCGGTGGAAGCAGATTCAACAGTAACTTTCAAAAGAGAACTGGATAAATACTTAAAAAAGGAAAGATTTGCAGGGCTATGGGGAAAGAGCAGGGGGAGTGGGACTAATTGGAGAGCTCTTTCAAAGAGCCGGCACAGGCACGATGGGCTGAATCATAGAATCATAGAATGGTTACAGCACAGAAGGAGGCCATTCGGCTCATTGAGCCCATGCTGGCTCATTGCACGAGCACTTCAGCTAGTCCCACTCCCCCGCCCTTTCCCCGTAACCCTGCAATTTTATTTCTTTCAGGTACTTATCCAATTCCCTTTTGATTGAATCTGCCTCCACCACCCTTTCAGGCAGTGCATTCCAGATCAAAACCACTCAAATGGCCTCCTTCTGTGCTGTATCTTTCTATGAACGGCTGAGCTACTCACTGGATAAACACGTTGGGCGGTGGGGGGGGAAATTTCCAACTGCTGCCCACCCGTCTCTCACCTGACAAACGGCCAGCGATAAATCGAGGGGCGGGGGCGGTGTGGAGGGCGGGGGCACCTTGTCCACCCCTAGGATGCCCAAGACCCGCTTGATGGAATTTTCAGCTGCCATTCTGTGTGCGAGAAGAGCGTTGAAAGTGTAATTGCTTGAATCTCCTACAATCGGACTAGCCTGGGTGGTTGGACCTTTGCCCAGTTTAAGATGAAGCTGTAGGTACGGTGATGGGAATCGCAGTTTATTCACACAAAACACATGACACTCTGTGAGAGATTTTACCCATCAGTGCACAATGCAATACAGGACCTAACAGGTTACTGACTCAAAGCTCTCAGTACTCAAACTGCTGGCTGACAGGACACCTGCAGTGCTGTGCCCTGGGCTTTGCTATCTCCTGTTACTATCACATCCTTCTCATAGATATGATTGATAGCAGAGGAACTCACAAGGTTACAACTTCTGCCCCTCTGTTTTCCTAATGGACTTGGAGCCAGAGATCTTGCTTCCTCTGATGTAATCGTGAATCAGGTATTATCAGGGCAGTGTTTTCACTCCCTGTGCATCAGTGTGGAATCCCTGATCACTTCAGATCAGTTTTTACCCTCCCTCTTTCCACTCACACGCACACAGACACACCACACACTCTCAGCACCTTACTGACTAGGGCCTTAGGCAACTGCACGGGTACTGTGCACAGTTCTGGTCTCCATATGACACAAAGGATATAGAGTCACTGCAGTAGGTGCAACAAAAAGATTCACAAGGATGATACCAGAACTGAGAGGTTCTAACTATCAGGAAAGACAGAACAGGCTGGGGCTCTTTTCTCTAGAAAAGAGAAGGCCAATTGGCGTGACCCAATAGAGGCCTTTAAAATTATGAAAGGGTTTGATCGGGTAGGCGTAGAGAAGATGTTTCCACTTGAGGGGGGAGACCCGAACTAGGGGTTATAAACATAAGATAGCCACTAATAAATCCAGTAAGGAATTCAGGAGAAACTTCTTTACCCAGAGAACGGTTAGAATGTGGAACTCGCTACCACAGGGATTGGTTGAGGTGAATAGCATGGATGGATTTAAGGAGAAGCTAGATAAGTACATGAAGGATAAAGGAATAGAACATAAGAACATAAGAAATAGGAGCAGGAGTAGGCCATTTGGCCCCTCGAGCCTGCTCCGCCATTCAATAAGATCATGGCTGATCTTCTACCTCATCTCCACTTTCCTGCACTATCCCCATATCCCTTGATTCCCTTAATAATCAAAAATCTATCGATCTCTGTCTTGAATATACTCAACGACTGAGCCTCCACAGCCCTCTGGGGTAGAGAATTCCAGAGAATCACCACCCTCTGAGTGAAGAAATTCCTCCTCATCTCAGTCCTAAATGGCCGACCCCTTATTCTGAGACTGTGACCCCTGGTTCTGGACTCCCCAGCCAGGAGAAACAACCTCCCTGCATCGACCCTGTCAAGCCCTGTAAGAATGTTGTATGTTTCAATGGTTATGCTGATGGGGTGAGATGAAGTAAAGTGGGAGGAGGCTCATGTGGAGCATAAACACCAGAATGGCCTGTTTCTCTGCTGTAAATTCTATGCAAATCTGGCTCCTATGTACATCATTGGACCCCAGTGCAATTTAGAGGGACTACTGGGCATAGCGTGCACTGTGGACACTCCGCTCAGTTGAACCGGGCGGTGAGGAGGAAGTGGCTCCAAAAACATGAGTAAATAATTCTTTTTGTGGGGCTAGAAGGAGCAGGAGTGTATTTGGACTTCAATGGAAATAAAAATCGAGAGAGAGATGTATAATGGGCGACTGAATCGATATCGTCCCTTTTACACTATCGCTCAAAGTCAAAATGACCCTCCCCGAACCAGCCATTCTGCACATGTGAGTCTAGACGGTCAGTGTCAGCAGGACTGTCCAATCATGGGAGGGCAACACCCCACAACCAGACACCTAACACCCAGGCACATTTAACAGGGGTCACTGGATAGGAACAGGAGTGCGAACCCTGGCTGACCTTCATCCTCCTGTAGTCCGGGGATATTGAGGCCATTGGAAACCCCCGAACTGCTGCCGCAGTTCAGATCAACTAAACTTGCATTTATATAGCGCCTTTCATAACCTCAGGACGTCCCAAAGCGCTTTACAGCCAATGAAGTGGAATCACTGTTGTAATGTAGGAAACACGGCAGCCAATTTGCACACAGCAAGCTCCCACAAACAGCAATGTGATAATGACCAGATAATCTGTTTTAGTGATAAATATTGGCCAGGACACCAGGGATAACTCCCCTACTCATCTTCGAATAGTGCCATGGGATCTTTTACCTACACCTGAGAGGGCAGACAGGGCCTCGGTTTAACATCTCATCCGAAAGACAGCACCTCCGACAGTGCAGCACTCCCTCAATACCGTGCTGGAGTGTCAGCCTAGATTTTTGTGCTCAAGTCTCTTGGAGTGGGACTTGAACCCACAACCGTCTGGCTCAGAGGCGAGAGTGCTACCCACTGAGCCACGACTGACACTTCACTAAAGTGGCACAATCTGGTGGGGTCAACATTTGGATATTCAGATCTGAATAGTTTGGATTTAAACAGCAGATTTGATTTTCAAACATCTGATAGTAGTTCTGACCTTTTAGCTAATAACTTTTTTCAAAACCAATCTAGACAGGCACAGGAAAAGCGAAGGCACCTCTGGTATGTTGTGCCAAACTAGGGTTGTATCCCCAATCTCCAGCTTCTTTTGCAGAGAGAGGCAACAAGTTGGCTGAAGGAGCGATCGCTGATGTTGGAGTGAGGAATGAAAAGTAGGCCCGGTGTTGGGAGAATGCCAATAAATCAATAATAAAACAAGATTGATCAATGAAGCACAACTTTATAATATCATTGATCCTATGTCCTGGCAAAGTGACAAGGAAAGGAACATAGCAAAGGAATGGCCCAGGGGCCATTCAGCCCCTTGGGCCTACTCCGCCATTCAATTAGATCATGGCCGATCTGTACCTCAGATCCATTTATCCGCTTTTGCTCTACATCGCTTGATACCATTACTTAACAAAAATCTACTGATCTTTGTCTTGAAAGCTCTGATTGTCCACGAGGATCCACAGCCTTTTGGAGGAGAGAATTCCAGATTTCTACTACCCTTTGTGTGTTAACAAATTAAAAAGGGCCACAACAGAAAGAAAGACTTGAATTTCTATAGCGCCTTTCACGACCACTGGACATCTCAAAGCGCTTTACAGCCAATTTGCACACAGCAAGCTCCCACAAACAGCAATGTGATAATGGCCAGATAATCTGTTTTAGTGATGTTGATTGAGGGATAAATATTGGCCAGGACACCGAGGAGAACGCCCCTGCTCTTCTTCAAGATAGTGCCGCGGGATCTTTTACACCCACCTGAGAGGGCAGACAGATCCTCGGTTTAACATCTCATCCGAAAGACGGCACCTCCGACAGTGCAGCACTCCCTCAGTACCGCAGCGTCTGCCTAGATTTCTGCGCTCAAATCTCTGGAGTGGGACTGTGAACCCACAACCTTCTGACTCAGAGTGCGAGAGAGAGTGCTACCCACTGAGCCACAGATGACACTCCTTTCATTGTCAGACATGTCTATAATACACTATTAAGCAGGAAGTACTGCACCTTGTTTGCCTATCAAGTGCATAACATATCTTATAATTACATTATAAGTGATTCAGTATATGTTGTCGTGGAGGGTAAACACCAGCACGCACTGTCGCAAAATACTGCGGAAGCTGGAATCCGAAACAAAAACTGAAAATGCTGGAAACACTCAGCAGGCCAGGCAGCATCGTGGAGAGAGAAACAGAGTTAACGTTTCACTTCTGTGACCCTTCGTCAGAACTGGAAAATGTTAGAGATGTAACAGGTTTTTCAGCAGGTGCAGAGGCAGGGAAAGGGGGGAGGGGAGGAAAGAACAAAAGGGACGGTCTGTGCTAGGGTGGAAGGCAGGAGAGATTAAGGGGGTGAAATTCGGTTTCTTTGCGCCTCCCGTTAGAGCCCCCGGCTATTGATCGCTCAGCCCGGCACTCCTGTTTTCCCGGTCCAGCAGGGCCCCGGTGTGCACAGCGCTAGGCCCTTCCCCTTTAATCAGGGGAGGGAGGCCTGCAATGACGCGGTGCTACATGCCGATGTGTGTGGCGCTGTTGCGCGTAGCGCCGCGAAATTCACTGGTAGCGCTCCAAGAAGGAGGGGGAGCGCTTCCAGTAGCCCCGCCTCCTGCTTGGGGTGCTACCACTGAATTTACGGTGCAGGGGCGCTAACTTTTTTGGGGCGCCAAAAGTAG
The DNA here is from genome assembly GCA_030390025.1 of Squalus acanthias. Classification (NCBI taxonomy): domain Eukaryota; kingdom Metazoa; phylum Chordata; class Chondrichthyes; order Squaliformes; family Squalidae; genus Squalus; species Squalus acanthias. Next base: position 92,546,748 of record CM059437.1, on the reverse strand, counting down.
CACCCGGGCGAAGTTAGCGCCCCAAATGGGGCGCGCCCGAATTTCTCCCCCTAACTGTTGCAAATGGGAATAGCAGAATCATCAACAGTTGCCGCCTGAAAAAATAGGGGCAGAGGTTATGGTCTGAAATTGTTGAACTCGATGTTGAGTCCAGAAGGCTGTAAAGTGCCTAATCGAAAGATGAGGTGCTGTTCCTCGAGCTTACGTTGAGCTTTGTAGGAACAGTGTAAGAGGCCGAGAATGGTGAGGTCAGAGTGGAAGTGGAGCGGAGAATTAAAGTGACAGGCGACTCTGTTTCTCTCTCCACAGATGCTGCCTGGCCCGCTGAGTGTTTCCAGCATTTTCTGGTTTTGCACTGGTTGGGCTGAATGGCCGGTTTTCATGTTGTGACTTCTATGTATTTTTATGCATCTGCAACACATGCATTTAATTAATTAGTCCCACTCCAAAGACTTCAGCAGATAATCCAGGCTGACACTCCAGTGCAGCGCTGAGGGAGTGCTGCACTGTCAGAGGTGCCATCATATGGATGAGACGTTAAACCGAGGCCCCGTCTGCCCTCTCAGTTGGACGTAAAAGATCCCACGACCACTTTTGCGAAGAAGAGCAGGGGAGTTATCCCCGGTGTCCTGGGGCCAATGTTTATCCCTCAATCAACATCACTAAAAAAACAACAGATTATCTGGTCATTATCACATTGCTGTTTGTGGGAGCTTGCTGTGCGCAAATTGGCTGCCGCGTTTCCCCACATTACAACAGTGACTGCACTTCAAAATAAAAAGTAGTTCATTGGCTGTAAAGCACTTTGGGATGTCCTGAGGTCGTGAAAGGCGCTATATAAAGGCAAGTCTTTCTTTTTCTTTTAGTTGATCTGAACTGCGGCAGTTGTTGGGGTTTTTCCAATGGCCTCAATATCTCTGGACTACAGGAGGATGGAGGTCAGCCAGGGTTTCTTTCTTTCAAAAAAAATCACTTCATTGACTGCAAAGCACTTTGGGACGTCCTTGGGTTGTGAAAGGCGCTATAGAAATGCAAGTTTTTTCTTTCTTTTACATATGCAGCAACGAATGGTCCTGTCACACCAACGGACAGGCAGGGGGTCCTCGGAGTGCCTCGACTATGAAGCAGAGATCCCAGAGCCACGACACTGTCTGGACTGAAACACCATTCCAGCTGAACCTGACGAGCTGCCTCTCCTTCAGTGAACTACAAAGGAGACACCGGGTTGCCCCAGTGTCATCAAACGGGAAACACTGAACGTAAGTGCCTCCTTTTTAGAGAGGCACAACTGATAAAGAACTGAAGCCAAAAGAAAAGGGAACTTGTGAACTTCAGAAATAATATTATTCGCACTCTCCGCCATGCCCGCCAGCCCCTGCGGTGACCACCGGTCGCGGAAAGCCTCCAGCGTACCGGCAGACACCATGTGTTCCCCCGCCAAGGCCACCCGGGCACAGACAAGGTCGCGGAAGGGAGGCCAGGCAGAGCCAGAGCGACCTACCCCCTCCCGCCGCCCCCACCGGGCTGCGAACTTGACTCGCTGCTGACTCAACGCGAAGGCTCGTATGATGGATTGCTACAGGTGCCGTCAGCTGATGGCCGTTTGCTTTCAATGGGAAAAGAAGGTGAAGGAAAATCCTGACGTAACATTTATCCAGCAGCCTTCGCTGTCTTCTTGTCATTGATCTATTGGTCCAGATGGTTAAAGGGGCTGTATCATCTTGCAAGGCAAAGACTTCAAGGAGGCTAATAAAGGGGTCGCACACACACACACACACACACGCACGCGCACGTACACACACACGCACACACACACACACGCACACACGCACGCGCACGCACACACACATGAACATGCACACACACACACACACGCACACACGCACGCGCACACACACAAACACGCACGCACACACGCACACAAACACACACGCACACACACACACAGACACGCACACACACGCACACAGGCACGCACACACACGCACACAGGCACGCACACACACGCACGCACACACACACGCACACGAACACGCACGCACGCACACACGCATACACACGCACCCACACATGCACACACACATGCGCACACACACGCACCCACACACACACACACACATGCACACACGCACACACACACACACGTGCACGCAGGACGAGAGAGAGGCGGAGAGGTTCAGGGAGGGAATTCCAGAGCTTAGGGCCTTGGCCGCTGAAGGCGCGGCCGCCAATGGTGGGGCGATGAAAATCGGGGATGCGCAAGAGGCCAGAACTAAAGGAACGCAGAGATCTCGGAGGGGTTGTGGGGCTGGAGGAGGTTACAGATGAGGCGAGGCCATGGAGAGGGATTTGAACACAACGATGAGAATTTTAAAAAGAGATTGCATCTTTGACACAATTGAAAGGCCATTCATAAAATTATTCATTTTCTAATGCTATTTATATTTCCCCATCGTTCTTTGTTTGGAGGCTCCCTAACCCCACGTACTTCACCCAAATGGGAGGACAGTCAGCTGACCCGCCTCTTCTCATTCTGTGCTGTGCTCTGCCATGTGGAAGCACTCCCTCCGTGTGAAATAACCCCGGTTTCCATCTGCACCTCACTGTCCCAGATCAGGAACTCGCCACATCGGGAGCCATGGACACAAGCCAGTGTCCCGCCATTCCATGACTTGCTGTGGGAATCACTGGCTCTCTACGACCCCACTCTTCCCCCCAATTCCATTTTAATTTCTAGCTCACTACAGTCAGAAGATGAACCCGGTTTCTAACGAATGGCAGTACATTAAACCCCTCGGTTGTCCGCCAGCCAAGCCCAGCCCACACTGGGAGCTGGGGGTGATGTTTCCACAGGTTCCAGATGTCCTCTGGCACCTCGCCCTCTTAAGGTGTGAGCCCTAAGCGGTGAGAGCACATTGGCTACTTCACCACAGCGGACACCACAACCAAGTCTGACGCTGCCCTCGATTGACGAGCATGCAAGCGGCGGAGGTCTCTCCAGATCGGCCCTGATCACAAACACATTCATCTCTGTGCTCATGAATCAAACGGTTAAGGGGACGGAATTATTTGCCCTTGATTATTACGGCCCCCTAAACCGCACCGTGCAACCTATGGAGTTCTTTCAAAGCCTTGACTAAGGCAGCAGCTGTGCGTGGCTCATCAATCCGACTGGATTATGTGGATTACTTTCAAGCAGCGATGTCAAACGTGCGGCTCAAGGACCACATTCGACCCTCGAGAGATGAGCGCCAAGCCCCCTTGGACCCTCAACATAAAATAAGCGTTAATGCAGCCGCGGTGGGCTTCACCGTATGGCCATTTCCGCAGCAACAGCAGCTTAAAGTAAACTGAGAAAATGTTCAAGCTGTGCAAAGTAAGTTAATCTTTGAAAAACTATAGGAGACAATGAGCTAACTTTAATGATCTCTTTAAGTGCACATCTTAATGTTTGAACAAGACCAAATGTGTTTTCTAAACTTTAAAAAAACTCCAGCCCCACACTTGGCCAATCCTGAAATAGTTGATATGTGAATGCAGCAAATATATTGAGCCAAAGTTGAAGGTCTTGCAGACAAACAATTTACCTTTATGCACCACCTTATCGCATCCTCAGGGTGTCCCAAAGCACATTATAAGCAATGGATCACTTTAGACACGTCGTCACAGTTGTTATCGAGCGAAACATGACAGCTAAATCTCACACAGCAAGATCCCACACCCCTGGTTCTAGTTTTCCCTACCATTGGGAACATTCTGCCCGCATCTAATTTGTCTAAACCAGTCAGGATTTTAAATGTCTCTATAAGATCCCCCCTCATTCTTCTGAACTCCAGAGGATACAAGTTCAGTTGACCCAATCTTTCTTGATATGTCAGTCCGGCCATCCCAGGAATCAATCTAGTGAACCTTCGCTGCACTCCCTCAATAGCAAGAATGTCCTTCCTTAAGTTAGGAGACCAAAACTGCGCACAATACTCCAGGTGTGGCCTCACCAAGGCCCTGTACAACTGTAGCATCACCTCCCTACTCCTGTACTCAAATCCCCTTGCTATGAAGGCCATCATTCTGTTTGCTTTCTTGACTGCCTGCTGCACTTGCATTCCCACCTTCAGTGACTGATGTACCATGACGCCCAGGTCTCGTTGCACGTCCCCTTTCCCTAATCTGCCACCATTCAGGTAATAGTCCGCCTCTCTATTTTTACCACCAAAGTGGATAACCTCACATTTATCCACATTGTACTTCATCTGCCATACACTTGCCCATTCACCCAACCTGTCCAAGTCACTCTGTAGCCTCCTAGCATCCTCCTCATTGTTCACACTGCCTCCCAATTTAGTGTCATCCGCAAATTTGGAGATATTACATTTAATCCCTTCGTCCAAATCATTAATATATAATGTAAACAGCTGGGGTCCCAGCACCGAACCCTGCGGTACCCCGCTGGTCACTGCCTGCCATTCTGAAAAGTACCCATTTACTCCTACTCTTTGTTTCCTGTGTGCCAACCAGTTCTCAATCCACGTCAACACATTACCCCCAATCCCATGTGCTTTAACTTTGCTCACCAATCTCTTGTGCGGGACCTTGTCGAAGGCCTTCTGAAAGTCCAAATACACCACATCTACTGGTTCCCCCCTGTCCACCCTATTGGAAACATCCTCAAAAAATTCCAGAAGATTTGTCAAGCATGCCAATGGCTGACCAGGTAATCTGCTTCAGATGGCGTTGCTCTTCCGCAATTGATGCCATGGGACCTTTTACATCCACCTGACAGGGCCTTAGTTTAACGCCTCATTTTAAATAATCGAAGCTCCAACAATGCAGCGCTGCCACACTGCAGTGCCAGTGAGATTATGTGCTCGAATCCATAGCGGGGCTTGAACCCAGAGCCTCCAACCACAGAGGCAAGAGGGCCACCAACGGAGCCAAGCTAATAGTTGAGACTAGAGGCAAAGCCATTAACAATCATAAATAATTTTAAAAGGGAGTTGGACAGGTACTTGAAGAAATTACAGGGTTACAAAAACACAACAACAACTTGTATTTATATAGCGCCTTTAACGTAGTAAAACGTCCCAAGGTGCTGCACAGGAGTATTACAAGACAAAAAATTTGACACCGAGCCACATGAGGAGAAATTAAGGCAGGTGACCAAAAGCTTGGTCAAAGAGGGAGGTTTGAAGGAGCGTCTTAAAAGAGGAAAGAGAGGTAGCGAGACGGAGAGGTTCAGGGAGGGAATTCCAGAGCTTAGGGGCCTAGGCAACAGAAGGCACGGCCACCAAAGGTTGAGCGATTACAATTAGGGATCCTCAAGAGGGCAGAATTAGAGGAGCGCAGATATCTCGGGGGGTTGTAGGGCTGAAGGAGATTACAGAGATAGGGAGGGGCCGAGGCCATGTAGGGATTTGAAAACAAGGATGAGAATTTTGAAATCGAGGTGTTGCTTAATCGGGAGCTAATGTAGGTCAGCGAGCACAGGGGCGATGGGCGAACGGGACTTGGTGCGAGTTAGGACACGGGGCAGCCGAGTTTTGGATGACCTCAAGTTTACGTCGGGTAGAATGTGCGAGGCCAGCCAGGAGTGCATTGGAATAGTCAAGTCTAGAGGTAACAAAGTCATTGATGAGGATTTCAGCAGCGGATGAGCTGAGGCAAGGGCGGAGACGGGTAAAGTTACGGAGGTGGAAATAGGCGGTCTTTGTTATGCTGCGGATATGTGGTCGGAAGCTCATTTCAGGCTCAAATATGACACCAAGGTTGCAAACAGTGTGGTTCAGCCTCAGACAGATGTTAGCGAGAGGAATGGAGTCAGTGGCTAGGGAACGGAGTTTTTGGTGGGGACCAAAAACAATGGCTTTGGTCTTCCCAATATTTAATTGGAAAATTTTTTTGCTCATCCAGAACTGTATGTCAGACAAGCAGTCTGACAATTTAGAGACTGTGGAGGGTTCGAGAGAAGTGGTAGTGAGGTAGAGCTGGGTGTCATCAGCGTATATGTGGAAACTGACGCTGTGTTTTCGGATGATGTCGCCAAGGGGCAACATGTAGATGAGAAATAGGAGGGGGCCAAGGATAGATCCTTGGGGGACACCAGAGGTAACGATGCGGGAGCGGGAAGAGAAGCCATTGCAGGTGATTCTCTGGTTACGATTAGATTGATAAGAATAGAACCAGGCGAGTGCAGTCCCACCCAACTGGACAACGGTGGCGAGGCGTTGGAGAAGGATGGAGTGGTCAACCGTGTCAAAGGCTGCAGACAAGTCAAGAAAGATGAGGAGGGATAGTTTACCATTTTCACAGTCACAAAGAATGTCATTTGTGACTTTGATGAGAGCCGTTTCGGTACTGTGGCAAGGGCGGAAACCTGATTGGAGGGATTCAAACATGGAGTTCCGGAAAAGATGGGCACGGATTTGGGAGGCGACAACACGTTCAAGGACTTTGGAGAGGATAACATGGGAGCCAGAAAAGGAAGTTGGGTGGTCAGCAGTTTGGTGGGAAAACGGTCGAGGGAGTAAGAAGTGGGTCTCATAGACAAGATGAGCACGGAGAGAAACTGGAGAAAGATGTGAGTTCAGGGCTAGGGCAGGGGGGAACCTTAGAGGAAGTTTGGCCTGGTGGGCTAGGGGAAGGAAGGGAAGTGGTAGAGGCAGCTGAATGGATAGTCTCAATCTTAGAGACAAAGAAGTCCACGAGCTCCTCACATGTTGTCGGAGGTGAGTGTGGAGGAGACAGGGGAGAGGGGTTTAGGAAGACTATTAGCAGTAGAGAATAGGAGCCAGGGTTTATCTTTGCATTCCAGAATGATTCTGGAATAGTGAGCAATTTTGGCCGAGGAGAGCAGGGCCCGATAATGCTTTATGTGGTCCAGCCAGATCTGGCGGTGAATGGCTAAACCAGTTGTCCGCCATATCCGTTCAAGTCTGCGTCCCTTGGGCTTAAGGAGCGAAGTTGAGAGCCGTACCAGGGGAAATGGCCAGGGTGAGAGAGAGTAATTGTTTTAATAGGGACTAGGGCATCAAAGGTCGTGGTGAGGGTGTGGTTGAGCAGATCGGCAGCTGCAGAAATGTTGTGGTGAATGGAGGGCCAAAGGCTGGACAGTTGGGATTTCATAAATACAGTTGGAAGAGAGTTGGGAGAGTTTTTTCCAGGGGCGGACACAGAAGGAAGTAGGATTGGGGGTGGGGTGGCGGGGGGAGGTGGAAGGGGGATGTGGGTGGAGAGCGATACGAGTAAGTGGTCAGAGATGGCCTTACCCGCGATTGACACGATGGGAGTAGCGAGGCCACGAGAGATGGCAAGGTCGAGGGGGTGGCTGTGAATATGGAGTTTACATGGAGGGAGAGATTAAGGGAGGATAGGAGGCTAGTGAACTCAGAGGAGAGAGAGCACGATGAATTGAGATGGAGGTTGAAATCACCGAGGATGAGAAGTCGTTCATTGCAGAGGCTGAGGGAGGAAAGCAGTGAAGATATTTCGGTAATAAAATTTTTATGGTACTTGGGTGGGCGGTAGAGAACAAGGGGTAAAAATTCAGTTGGTTGCGCCTCCCGTTAGCGCCTTAAGAGGGCGCTAATGGGGCGCAAAGCCGCTAACGCCCGGGCGCAGCGATGTTTGCGCCGCTCGAGAACTTAACTTCAGATTGTGCGGCGGCGCTAAAACTTACCGCTGCGACCACCTGCGCGCGCAGATTATGACGTCATTCCATGGTGCAACGCCCTTGGGGCGCCCCGGAGCGGAAATTGAGTGGCGCCCCCTGCCTTACCGCCTGGCGCTTCCAACGACCGGAAGACTGGAACGCTATCAATCGCTGTGGGGCTGGGGGGGGCGCTATTTAAAGGGGGCCTCTTCCTGTCTTTTTCTGTGGTCGACATTTATGCACCACTCGTTCTGAGAGAGAGAGAGAGATTCGGAGAGAGAGAGAGAGAGACTTCTACATTGACTCAACGCTTTGTGAGGTAGTTTTGCCTATTCATCCTAACTTTGTTGCTACTTTAGTTGCTGTCCCTCATTACTTTTCTGGCAAAGAGAATATGGGGGCTGCACTGATTGGGGGCGTCGTCCTGCTCCAGCTGAATCGGAGGATACAGAGACGCAGAGAGAGAGTGGCAATGATGGCCAGACGGAGGAGGGCCATCAGGCGCATGTACAGGAGAGCTTACCCTCCCAGGGTATATCGTGAACAGCTCTCCTACATCCATATGTCCGAGGAGCTGTGTTTGCGAAGGCTGCGATTCAGCAAGGAGGTGGTCACTGAGCTCTGCCACCTGCTGCAGCCAGATCTGCAGCCTCAACTGAGGTCCAGGACGTCTCTGTCGGTGGCAGTGAAGGTCACAGTAGCTTTGAACTTCTACGCCACTGGCTCATTCCAAGCTGCTGTTGGGGACCTCGCCAATATCTCCCAGTTCGCGGTGCATCGCTGCATCCGGCAGGTCACAAATGCCCTCTTCAGAAGGAGACGAGAGTTCATCTCTTTCCCTATGACCCCAGACAAGCAGCGTGACCGCGCTCTGGGCTTTGCGAGGGTAGCGGGCTTCCCCATGGTGCAGGGCGCCATTGACTGCACGCATGTGGCTTTGCGTGCTCCGCGTGAGAATGCAGAGGAATTCAGGAACAGAAAGGGGTTCCATTCCTTGAATGTCCAGTTGGTCTGTGACCACAGACAGCTGATACTCGCTGTCAATGCCCACTATCCTGGCAGCTGCCACGATGCTTTTATCCTGCGCCAGACTACTGTGGCAGAAGTTTTCGAGGCACCGCATCAGCCAGTTGGTTGGCTTCTCGGGGACAAGGGGTACGCATTGAGCACCTGGCTGATGACACCGCTCCGTACGCCAAACACCCCTGCTGAGCTGCGGTACAATGAAAGCCATCAAGCAACCAGGAACATTATTGAGCGCACAATCGGCGTGCTGAAACAACGGTTCCGCTGTCTGGACCATTCCGGAGGAGCCCTGCAGTACTCGCCTGAGCAAGTATCGAACTTCGTAGTCGTGTGCTGCATGTTGCACAACATGGCAATCCTCAGGACCCAGCCAATGCCACCAGGCCTTGTAGCACCACCAGAGGAGGAGGAGGAAGAGGAGGAAGAGGACGAGGACGATGATCATCAGCAGCACCAAGGCGGGAGGGCGGCCCACAATGGTCAAACTGCAAGGGCCATCCGTCAACGGCTAATAGCAAGCCGCTTCTAGGGCCCCTGCCATTGCTACCAACATTAATCAACCCAGCACGCAACCCCTAAGCCGGCCAAGGCACCAATAATTCCAACCACCAGCCATGTATATTTTGAATACAGAAACTTATTTATTTTACAAACTCTGTGTGTGTCAATTCCTCATGACAAACTCATAGAAATAAACACAAAAAAACAGTCAATAACATAACTGGTTCTCACAACCTGGAGATAATGTCCAAAACACTAAACAAAAGTTGGACCATGAACCTCGGCCTTTAATAAAAAAATGACCAGCATTTTGTCACACCTCCTACTTTTTGCCCTTCGAGGGTGATCTCCTTCCCTTGCGCACTTCCCCCCTTCTAACCCTACTGCTCCTCCGTAATGGGACCTCAGTGGCTGCAGCAAGGCTGGTGGAAGGCTGCTGCTCGTCAGACCCTGACACTGCAGATGCCCCTGAAGGACGGCCTCGACCAGTTCTGGGCCTGGAGGGCCCGGCTGCAGACTGCACCAACTCTGCATGGGCGGCAGCAGTCTGTCCTACAGGCGGTGGCAAGTGCAGTGGAGAAGTGACAGTGTTGGCAGCAGGAATGCTGTCATCGTGAGAGAGGACAGCAACTCCCTGCTCGCCTGACACACTGGCACTCCCACGGGGCAGCACTTCAGCATCCGGAGCAATCTGCCGGAGAACAGATTGCTGGCCTGCTGCGGCGCGGTGACAGCCCCGGGGACATGTGCACGAACCATCGAGGTTGGCAGCAGTCTGTGCTCGCGTGGCCTCCATCTGAGTCTGTATGAGAGCAGTCAGAGATGGGATCACGGCAGCCAGTGACTGAATTGCAGCACTAAGCGTTAGTGTGGCATCCGCCTGTGCTACAGCGAAGTGCTCCACACTCCTTGCCAGTGACTCAATGCATTCGGGCACCCTTCCCACTGCACCCATGAGCTCAGTGTGCATGCCCACCGCCTGTGTGTTCATTTCTGCAATCAGCCGCTCCTCCTCTGTGTCCATTGCAGTAGGAGTGTCTGGCATACTCTCCCTCTGGGGAGAAGGCCCCCGTTCTTCCCTACCCCCCCCCCCATGGCGTTGCTGCAGCCCGCTGGGTCCTGGAGCTTCACCCTCATCAGCCCCTTCCCCCCTGCTCCCCTCCGGGGAAGGCGTGTTCCCAGTGTGGGCATGGGCTTCCTCGGGAGAGGGTGGCACTGATGCTTTGGCTTTCTCTTCCTCCTCAGCTGCAGCATCACTCCCAGTGGCAGCTTCAGGGCCCGTCTCCTCAGCTGGTGAATCACCATCTGAAAGCAGGGAGGTACAAGAGTGGCTTTAGCGTGAGGACAGGGTGGCAGTAAGGGAGGAATAAGTGCAGCGAGTTAGCAAGTTGGATTGAAAGTGTCAAAGGCTGGTGTTGTGAGGGACAAGTGGAAGGACAGAGGACAAAAAGGTGATGACCTTACCATTGCTGTCCAGAACGGGGTCGGCGTCTCCAGTGGCGACGGGACCGATCACCCGGCTTGCCACAATCCTGTGGACGCGCTCCTCCACATCGCTGAGGGGTTGCAGCTGAGGCCGCCCTCCACCTGTCCGTTGCTGCTGTCTCCTATTATGAGCCAGCTTAGCCTGCAAGAAAAAGGACAGCATCTGAGTAAATATACAGCCATGGTCTTGCCTGATTTGCCTCCCATAGGTGAATAGCCCTTACAATATACAGCCATGGTCTTGCCTGATGTGCCTCCCTTAGGTGAATAGCCCTTACTGTATGCAAAGTGTGGAATGTGTGTGTGTGTTTGATGAAAGGGCCATAGGTGTTGGATGAGTGTTGTGCATTGGGGTTTTAAGACCCTCTGGCCATAGAGTGAGGTTGAGATGGAGGGATGGAGAGGTATTGAGAAAAAGCCACTCACCCTGACGACCCGAGTGAGGTCGTTGAACTTTTTGCGGCATTGAGTATGGGTCCTGGGCACCATGCTCCTGGAAGAGACGCTCTGAGCCACCTCCCTCCACACTCTTCTGAACTCGCGTGGCAAAGGCCTCTTGCCACTCTCAGGGAACAGCATACATTTTAAATGAGAGGTGAGAGGGGTGGGATATGGTGAGATGCTCAAAGGAGGAGAAAGTGCCGGAGGAGTAGGGGGACAGACCAAGGTGTGATTTGGTGATGAGAGCCACACCGCCACCACGGCGGTCTGAACGGGGCAAGTGGTGGAAGGTATAGCCAGGCGGGGAGGCTTCATTTAAGGGTAAGGTGTCATCACCCCTCAACCAAGTTTCCGTCAGGGCCATGATGTCGATGCCGTCATCCACGATAAGCTCATGGATGGCAAGGGCCTTGTTCGCAAGTGAACGGACATTCTGGAGGGAGATGGTCGGTGAGGGTCGCTGATGGCTGCCCCACTGCCAGCGTCCACAGGGTCAGTTACGGGTATAAAGGAGGGATGTGGGACTAAGCATGACTGATCTTTCACAGGCATGACGGGCTGAATGGCCTCCTTCTGTGCTGTAAGTTTCTATGATCATCATTTTTCATTCAAGCAAGTAAAGAGATTGATAGAGTTAAGAGAAGGAAAGACCTACATTTATGTCGGGTCTTCCCTCATCTCTCAGAAGCATCCCAAGCCAATTCAGACACAAAGGGGGGAGTTTTTACTTCCCGACGCGCTGGGAGCTGGATGGGGGGTGGGGGGGGGGTGGCCAGTAGCCCATGGGAGACCCGGAAGTCTGGGTTTCCCCACAGCGTGCGTCTTCTGCCAGTGACAGGTTCTCCACCCGGATGTCAGCCTGGTTGATAGGCTTGTCTTCCAGTCGGGCGGGGAGGACTCTGGAGGAAGCCGCAGGACCAGGTAGGTCCGATCCCCAACCCCGGTGGGGGGGGGGGGGGGTTCTGATGGTGGGGGAGCTTTGGGGGGTCAGGAGGAAGCACTCCTGCTCCTCCCAGCCCACAAGGAGGGCTCCCTGAGGCTGCCCCCGCCTCGCTACAGCTGCCGAGCTTCCTGAATCCCGGGAAACCCGGCCGGCCACAGTAAAACCCGCAAAGCCGAGGCTTCAAGCCTCATTAACATATTTAAAATGTCAACCCGCCTTCTGGGAGCGGGTTGGCTGCCCGCCCCTTGTCACGCTTCAGTAAAGCCTGGAAGTTGGCGGGTTGGAGCCAGGTTCCCGACACAATTCGACTTTTTGCCTATTTAACTCCCCACCCGCAGTCACTCCCACTCGTTCACCCAGGTTAAAATTCCCCCCCGGTGGATTACTTTGTCAGTCATGGCTCAGTGGGTAGCACTATTGCCTCTGAGTCAGAAGGTTGTGGGTTCAAGTCCCACTCCAGAGACTTAAGCACAAAAATCTAGGCTGACACTCCAGTGCAGTGCTGAGGGGGTGCTGCACTGTTGGAGGTGCCGTCTTTCGGATGAGATGTTAAGCTGAGGCCCCGTCTGCCCTCTCAGGTGGACGTAAAAGTTCCCATGGCTCTATTTCGAAGAAGAGCAGGGGGGAGTTCTCCCCGGTGTCCTGGGGCCAATATTTATTCCTCAATCAACATCACTAAAACAGGTTACCTGGTCATCATCACATTGTTGTTTGTGGGAGCTTGCTGTGCGCAAATTGGCTGCCGCGTTTCCTACATTACAACAGTGACTGCACTTCAAAAAGTACTTCATTGGCTGTAAAGCGCTTTGGGACGTCTGGTGGTCGTGAAAGGCGCTGGAGAAATGCAAGTCTTTCTTACTTTGAAGTGTAGTGACTGTTCTGTAGGGTAACAGGTCGGATGAAGCAGCATGGAGTGGGAGAGGATGCGCTGTCACTGGACAGACACAGCTATTGTAGACAATAATGATACTGTTACATGCAAAAAAGAAACTATCAACACAGAATGACCCCACGTTTATGGGCTACATGAATTCAAATTTCAACAATGTGTTTGGACCTAAAGAGAATACCAGGGAAGGTCATTTTCTTGGAAACGAAACGTGCTGAAGTGTTAACCCTTTGAACAAGAGCTACAAATGGAAGTGCTTTTCTTAACACGCCTTGTGAGTGCAAACTGTTTTGCTTTGGTTGGGTTAAACTCAACAAACCATTGTTGGGAGTATTTTCCAATCTTTACGCGTTCTCCTGAAGCCTCGATACCTGAATACATTTTGTCAGATTTGCTTGTGCCGCTTTGTATCTGAGTAATTGGTGGTCGGCTGCTCCGTCATCATTGATGCAAAGAAAATATGTTGCAGAGGTGACAATGGGACTCGATTTCAGTGTCGTCTTGGCTACAGGTGTCATCCTTGGCTTCGTGGTAGCACATCCTACCTTGCCTTAGAAGGTCATGGGTTCAAGTCCCATTCTTGGGTGCATTTATTCTAGGCCAACACTTCAGTGCAGTACTGAGGGGGTGTTGCACTGTCAGAGGTGCTGTCTTTGAGATGAGATGTTAAACTTAGGCCCCACCTGTCTGTTCAGGTAGATGCCAAAGATTCCATGGTACCATTTGAAGAAGAACAGGGAGCAGTCTTGGTCAAGAGCGCAATTGTCCTTCAACAACCACCACCCAAAACAAAATGAACTGGTCATTCATTTCTCATTTACGCAGTGCACAAATTGGCTGCTGTGTTTATTTACATAATTACTGTATAACCGTGACTACACTTTAAAAGTAATCTACTGGTTGCAAATTGCTTTGGATGCCCAAAGATGTGAAAAGTGCTATATCGACAAGCTCTTTCTCACATTGTCGCAAATCCATAAATTGAAGGGATATGTTTTGCCAGAAAGCAGGAAACCTTCTCACTTGACCTTCAAGGTGTAAGTAAGAGCAGTGATTGACCTTAGGACTGGATTAGCTGTGTTACACTTGAAGGAGTTAACTTACTTAACACAGATGGATTAACATCAGCACCTGTTGGACCCGGCCTCTGTGTTTTTGTAGAGAACAGTGCGCGATTCTATTCTGTGGTGTTCACTTTCATTGCCTTGAAGCAGGTGGAGTAAAGCACACCTGTGGACACAAGAGTTATGTCGTAACAAGAGGTTTTCAGCAAGGTTGACCACACCCCATGAGCCCACCAGAACTGCCTGTGCAATTACTGCACAAGTTAGCTCCTAGAAATGATGTAAACCTAGAAATTACTGTGAGTTGATACCAATGGATGAAATGCTCAATGTGTTCGCGTGATAATCCTCTATTCACTGTGCTAGTAGAGGCTAAGATAGAGGAGCTTATGCCTCCATTGTAACAACAGAATGTCACGTGAATGTGCTAAACATTTGCCCAGTAATATCCCCAACAGTAAAAAAGCAAGACTTGAAAGAACTTGCATTTATACATGGTCTTTCACAACCTCAGGCGGGTCCCAAAGTGGACACCATAAGGGTAGCAAGGGATATGGAGCTAAGCCGGGTAAATGGAGTTGAGGTACAGATCAGCCATAATTGAATGATGGAGCAGGCTCGAGGGGCTGAATGGCTTATTCCTGTTGCTATATTCCCATCTACTTCAAAGTTTTCTTTTGCACACCAAACCCACACTTACCATTTTCCGTTTTGCTCACTGGGACTATTTAATGCCCGATCTAAGGAACATTCCTGTGCTTACATTATCAAAAAGTTTTTTTTTTACATCGAATATACAGCACAGCAATAGGCCCATAAATGCCGGCGTAGGCCAGTTGGGCCGAATGGCCTGTTTCTGTGCGGTAGATTCTATGTAATAATGGGCTAGACATTCCTCTTGGGCAGGATTGCATTGACTTCAATAGAGCTGAATATCGGGCGGGGCGTATAACGGGCAGCCGATGCGCTTCTGCCCGTTTCTACGCCAATGACTTTATAAAATTTTCAAGCCTTACAGCAGCAACATCTACGACAAAATCTTGCATTTGTAAAGAGGAAAGCAGATTACGTGCAGCATAAAGTATTAGGAGAAGTTGACCAAAAGCTTCAAGGTAAATTTCTGAAGAGGCCTTTAAAAGCGGGGAGAGAAACAGTAAAGCAAAGCGGTTGAGGGGAAGCGTTCCAGTGTGTAGGAGCTAAACAGTTGACAGTTGAAGTGGAACAATTAATTAAAATATCGGAACGTGCATAATGGCTAAAGACACCCCTTTGAGGTGTCAACTTGGCCCAGCGGCAGCATTCCTGCCTCGGAGTCATAAGGTCATGGATTCAAGCCCTACTCCAAGACCTGAGCACAAGATCTAGGCTGACATGCCAATGCAGTACTGAGGGAGTGCTGCAGTGTCGGTGGTGCCGTCTTTCAGAGGAGACGTTAAACTGAAGCCCTGACTGTTCAGGTAGCACTATTGAAAGAAGAGCAAGGAGCTGTCTCAGTTTCCTGGCCAGCATTCATCCCCGAACCATCACCACCAAAGCAGATGGTTTGGTTATTTATCTCACTGCTGTTTGTGGGATCTTGCTGTGTGCAAATTGATTGCATGGTTCGCCTACATAACAACAGTGACTGCACTTCAAAAGTAATTTATTGACTGCGAAATACTTTCAGATGTCCTGAGAATGTGAAAAGTGCTCTATAAATGCAATTTCTTTTTAATTGCAGTTCTTCCTACTACAGTATGTTATTTTCCCTGTTTTATTCCTGCTATGACATTTTGTGAATCAATAACTTCTTTACTTCATTTCAATCTTGTCTGTGTAAGTGAAATGCTGTAGAAGTTACAATTGCTATTTTATTGAAGACACAAAGATAGAAATGTTCAAAGACATTAATTTATACATTATCAAACTAAATCTTTAATGATACATCACCTGTCAATGCAATACAACGGATCTGTGCGAGGTCACATCTGATAGGTATTTTCCATTGGCCCCCAGGTGGAAGGACTGACCGTGTAAACATAGCTCGTAAATATTATAACTTGCTTTACTCGTTTTAGCCAAGTTCAGCCAGAGTGTCTATTGGCACCAATGTGTCAGCCAATGAGTTGGTGGTGGGGCGGGATTTACAGCAGGACTCACAGTACACAGTGTATTTTACAGCAAACAGAGTCGATTTAAACAGTGCACTACAGCAAACAGTCTACAGAGTCTATTTAAAAAAGAGTCTCTACGAACTACAGCAAACAAACTAGGGTTGTATTCCCTGGAATTTAGAAGTTTGATCGAAGTTTTCAAGATATTAAGGGGAACAGATAGGGTAGATAGAGAGAAACTATTTCCGCTGCTTGGGGAGTCTAGGACTAAGGGGCATAGTCTAAAAATTAGAGCCAGCCCTTTCAAGAGTGAAATTAGGAAACACTTCTACACACAAAGGGTGGTAGAGGTTTGGAACTCTCTTCCGCAAATGGCAACTGATGTTAGACCAATTGTTAATTTTTAATCTGAGATTGAAGATTTGTTGATCAAAGGTATTAAGGGATATGGACCAAAGGCGGGTGGACGGAGTTAGGTCGCAGATCAGCCATTGAATGGTGGAACAGGCTAGAGGGGCTCAATGGCCTACTCCTGTTCCTATGTTCCTAAACCGAACTCATGAGAGAAACTACAGCAACATCTCCCGATAAAAGCAGGATTATTTCTCCAGCAAAAACGCAGTGAGTGGAGGATAGTTACAGAAAATTTACGTGCGTAAGATCAATCCCAGTCACCTACAGCGGTGATTGACGGGGGAATTACCCAATCATCTCCATTCCGACCAGGAATAGTGGTGTCACTATATATGCAGCCAAATTCAGCCAGCTAACCACATCACACTCAAACCATCGCCCGTCATTTATTATTTGTTTGAGTGTGACGTGTGACCGCTGTGACACGGAACAGTTTGCCCCTCTCGCTGCCTGTGATCCTGCCAAATGATCCCAGCTCAGAGGCACCGTGGGTAGCATGTAGGTTTACACTGTCTCAGCGATGCGCAGGATTCCATTTGACTTGGCGCTGCACGATTGCATTGCGGGGCACAAATGCAGCTTTGCGATCAGCAGCTGAGAATCTTCCCAACAGCAGTGATGTGTAATGCTTACCATCATTGTTTAATCATAAATCAGGGCGTGCGCATTGACCAGACTCCCGCGTCACTCTGTATGCCTCTTTGAGTAGCCTTCCAGTGCTTCAGTTTCCCATGAATTCTCGGATGTGACGTTAAACAGAGGTCCCATCTGCTCTCTCAGGTGGACGTAAAGGATCCCACGCCACTATTTTGAAGAAGAGCAGGGGAGTTCTCTCCAGTGTCCTGGCCAATATTTATCACTCAATCAACATCACTAAAAAACAAAAGCAACATACTGCAGATGACGAAGGGTCATCGACCTGAAACGTTAACTCTGTTTCTCTCTCTACAGATGCTGCCTGACCTGCTGAGTATTTCCAGCATTTTCTGTTTTCATTTCACTAAAAAACAGATTATCTGGTTATTATCACATTGCTGTGCGCAAATTGGCTGCCGTGTTTCCTACATTACAACAGTGACTACACTGCAAGTAGTACTTCATTGGCTGTAAAGCGCTTTGGGACATCCGGAGGTCGTGAAAGGCGCTATAGAAATGCAAGTCTTTCTTTTCAATGGCACATACAGACACTGGACACACCAAGAAATTCTTGACCTTTCTTAATTTAAATTTCCACTGGAGACTGTATTGAACCTGCCCCAACTAAACTACTACATGTCAGCTTGGCTCAGTTAGTAGCACTCTTGTCTGAGTCATTTTGGTTATAGGTTCAAGTCCTGCTCCAGGACTTGATCAGGACTGAAACAGAGCTGCCTTCCATTGGAAAAGATGTTGAGCCGAGGCCCCCTGTTGTGGGGTGGTTTAGGTGGATGTTAAAGATACCCATGCCATTATTTGAAGAGGGAGTTCTTCAGGAGTTCCTGCCAAAATTCCTCCTTCACCCCGCACCACCAAAAACTGATTAGTTGGCCATTTATTTAATGGTTGTTTGCAATATCTTGCCGAGTGGAAATTTCTTCCTGTATTTACCTAAATAGTTTCAGACTCCCCCACATGTGGAAATATCTTCTTTACGTCTACCCTATCGAACCCCTTTATAATTTTAAAGACCTCTATTGGATCACCCCTCAACCTTCTCTTTTCTAGAGAAAAGCGCTCCAGCCTGTTCAATCTTTCCGGATAGTTTTACCCTCTCAGTTCTGGTATCATCCTTCTAAACTTACAAGCTTCGTTAAGGATGGGAGCCAGGATGGTCCATTCTTCACCAGGTCTTCCCATCCAGACAATCTGGCAACTTGCTGTTGGGCTTGCTGATTGCGTGACTTCCATGCTTCAGGAAGTGGTGACTCCCGCACTACATAAAAGCAGATATAGAAAGCTGCGACAGATTATTAGAGTTCAAATGGTGTCTCCCAAACAATGATTCGATTCTTTTATTTTCCCCAGAGCTTTTTTGATTGTGGTGTTGGCTTGTACCCAACCATGTGTCATTCTATACTGCCCAGTGTTATCTCTCACAAATCGCACAGCTGTTAATGCATTGCGCTCTTCTGAAAACATTCACTTTAGACCCTGTGAAGATTCCATTTGAATGCTGCAATGCAATTTTATGGAGCTGTACCTCTGGTAAGTGGCTAACTCCTCAAGGCTACACTTGCATCTTTTGACAGCATACTTAAAACGCCATCGGCATTCCACATGACTGATATGTTAAAATGGTGCGTGCGTTTGAGTCACTGCCTCTGGTTCGAATATCCAACCTGTGCAGACCAAGAGAAATGGAAGACTTCAGGGCAAAACTTACCAATCCCGATGCCCCGGAGTTCAAACAGAGTGCAGCCCGGAGAATCGGCACAGCAGCGCTGTTGTCGCCCTGTTTCCAATCTTACTATCCGTTCAGCTGGGATGGTTGAATTTACCCGTTTCTCTTTAGTCCACAAGTGGTATGGAATGATGAATTGTGGCCCTACACGTGAGCTGTAAAAGGATATACCCTAGCTAAGAGAGTGCTTCATCAGGTGAAGTGTACTTGACTATGAAGATTGCACTTCAGTTGTTACTTAGTGTCACAACAGTGTAGCTCTTTGGGTCTGATGCCAGAAGCATGATTGATGGCAAAGGATAAAGGACAGCCCAGTGATCCATGGTGCCTTGGTTCGCCCCATGAAATGGAGAAGCATAAAGAGCAGCTTATTATTTTGAGAGAGTGCAGATGAGATTTCTTATTTAAAAGGCGGGGGGGGTGGGGGGTGGGGGGGAGTGGGTGGGAAAGGTACAACGAGACAAGCTTTCTGTTTCAATCTCTTGGTGGTTTGGGCAACCTCTAAAGTTATGAGGGAAAGCAACGCCTGAGGAAGAAGCTTCTGCACTTAAGTCGTGTCATTGAGGGCGGGTAGTTGACCGACAATCTAATTGGTGGCGCAGAGCATCGGGAAACTGGCAGACTACGCTGGGGAAGTAAGGAGATGCCAGTTGGTACCCGTCACTCCCCAAGTACTGAGCTGCCAATTTGGGCAGTACCAGTGGGTAATGGTACAAAACGCTCCTCAAAAGAGAGGGATGCAAAACCATTGATAATGCCAACCCAGACGGCGGGCCCCTAAAGAGAACAACAACAACCACAACTTGCATTTATATAGCACCGTTAACCAGGCAAAACGTCCCAAGGCGTTTCACAGGAGCGATGATCAAACAAAATCTGCCACACAAGGAGATATTAGGACAAAAAGAAAATACTGCAGACGCTGGAAATCTGAAATAAAAACAGAAAATGCTGGAGATACTCAGCAGGCCAGGCAGCATCTGTGAAGAGAGAGAAACAGAGTTAGCGTTTCAGGTCGATGACCTTTCGGTCAGAACTGGAAAAAAGTAGGAAATGGAACAGATTTTTAAGCAAGGGTAGGGGATGGGAAAGGGGGGAGGGGATGAAAGAACAAAAAGGGAAGGTCTGTGATAGGATAGAAGGCAGGAGAGGTTAAGAGACATTAAGAGATATTCAAGGCAAGAGGAGATGGTAATGGGACAGGTTAAGAAACGCAGGATGGCTCTAGATGAAGTGTGAAT
Source organism: Squalus acanthias (assembly GCA_030390025.1). NCBI lineage: Eukaryota > Metazoa > Chordata > Chondrichthyes > Squaliformes > Squalidae > Squalus > Squalus acanthias. Next base: position 92,526,626 of record CM059437.1, on the reverse strand, counting down.
TGCGCTGGCAGAATGAAAGACAGCTGCCATGTGGGAGAGAAGAAAAGCCACAGGAGATATTAGGACATGTGACCAAAAGCTTGTTCAAAGAGGTAGATTTTAAGGAGCTTCTTAAAGGAGAGAGAGGTTTAGTGAGGGAATTCCATAGCTAGCGCCTAGACAGCTGAAGGCACGGCCGCCAATGGTGGAGATCAGGAATGTGCAAGATGCCAGAATTGGAGGAGCGCAGATATCTCGGAGGGCTGGAGGGGGTTAAGCAGATAAGGAGGGGCCAGGCCAGTGGAAGGTTTTGAACGAAAGGATGAGTACTTTAAAAATCGAGGAGTTGCCGGACCGTGACCCAGTGTAGGGTCAGCGAGCACAGGGGTGATGGGTGAACGGGACTTGTTGTGAGTTAGGACACGGGCAGCCGAGTTTCGGATGAGCTCAAGTTTAGGGAAGTCCTCAGGGCTAAGAGCATTTTAAGGGGCCAGCTAATTGGTTGATCAGATTTACTTAAACCTATAAAAACTTTGAGTTACTGATGCGGATGTTCCCATATATTCTAAGGGTTCACAGACCCCCAAATGGCCTATCGTAGATCCTAGTAGATGCCTTAGCAATACCAATAAAGAAGAGAAGCGATACACAGTAGTGATGAATTCAGAGCGGTCCTGCTAATAATGCATAAATGACTGGCGGAATACAGTTGGAATTCTCCCAAATAACAACAGAAAACGCTGGAAAAACTCAGCAGGCCAGGCAGCATCCGTGGAGAGAGAAACAGAGTTAATGTTTCAGGTCGAAGACCTTTCGTCAGAACTGGAAAAAAGCAGGAAATGGAATAGATTTTAAAGCAGGTTTAGGGGCGGGGAAATGGGGGAGGGGATGAAAGAACAAAAGGGAAGGTCAGTGATAGGATAGAAAGAAGGAGAGATTGAGAGACATTGAGAGACATTAAGAGATATTCAAGACAAGAGGAGGTGGTAATGGGACAGGTTAAGGAACAAAGGGTGGCTCTAGATGAAGTGTGAATTGCGCTGGCAGAATGAAGGACAGCTGCCATGTGGGAGGGAAGAAAAAAAGGGGCCAAACAAAAAGTGTGGATAAAAAAAAAATATATGTGATAGGGGCCGAGGTTATGATCTGAAATTGTTGAACTCTATGTTGAGTCCAGAGGGCTGTAGAGTGCCTAATCGAAAGATGAGGTGCTCCCATGCAGCACCCTGGATTACAAGCCAATATTTATCATTAGATTGTCAGGGGTTCCAATGCAGATGGGCCACATTTTGGTTAATTCATTCTTGGGATGTGGACATCACTAGCAAAGCTGGCATTTATTGCCCATCCGTAGTTGCTCTCGAGAAGGTGGAGGTGGGACGCTTTCCTGAACTGCTGCCGTCCGTGTGGTGAAGTTGCTGTTAGGGAGGGAGTTCCAGGATTTTGACCCAGTGACGGTGAAGGAACGGCCGATATACGTCCAAGTCAGGATGGTGTGTGACTTGGAGGGGGAACTTGGAGGTGGTGGTGTTCCCAGGCACCTGCTGCCCTTGTCCTTCTAGGTGGTAAAGCTGGAGTGGAGCATAGACTGGTTGGGCTGAATGGCCTGTTTCTGTGTCGTATATCCTATGTAATCCATGTAATCCTATGTAATGTAAGGTCGCGGGTTTGGGAGGTGCTTTTGAGAGAGTCTGTGTGTTTATATATAACAGAGAAGGTGGTATGATTGGATACCTCCCACTATCAGCAGACAACAAATTGTCTTTCTTTGTCTCTTAAGGTAAGCTTTGTGCTTATTGAGATAAGGGATGATAGCACAAGAAAATGGAAGATCTTCTCATTGTTGGATACTGATCGGTCAGGTAGATACAGAGTACAGCTCTGAGCATTCACTATTAATATCCTATTTCCCAAATTAATTATCCTGTGGTCTCACCGCCAGATGAGGTGCATTATATTGTGCCACGAACCAATACTTACTTGGATCTAGGTTGGGACTCCACAAACTCATTTCACATTGGGCCCTGTCAGCCAAACAGAGGATGAAAGTTTCTTCTGTCAGGTTGGACTGGAATCAGACTCAGGTCCAAAAATCCACCGAGCTTTCAAAAAAATGCTTAAATTACAGTTTAGTGGAGTCACCAACTGCAGCAATGGGGGAGGGGAGAGCGGGACGGAACATGAAAGGACAAGTAACCAGAGGACACAGATTTAAGATAATCGACAAAAGAACCAGAGGGGGAGACGAGGAGAATTTTTTTAACGCAGCGAGCTGTTGTGATCTGGAACGCGCTGCCTGAAAGGGCGGTGGAAGCAGATTCAATAGTAACTTTCAAAAGGGAATTGGATACATACTTGAAAAGGAAAAAAAATTGCAGGGCTCTGGGGAAAGAGCAGGGGGAGTGGGACTAATTGGATAACTCTTTCAAAGATGGGCTGAATGGCCTCTTCCTGTGCCGTATGATTCTACGACATGGGAAATCACATTGTTTAATGCATATTGCACGGCATTGTGTGAAGTAGATTTAAGTTTAAAAGCACTTACTCTGCAGCACAAGATACATCTCGATGATACGTATCAGTTTTCACTGGACCAATATAATTGGATGAAATTTGGACATTGTAAATAAACCTTAAGTAATACCTATTGGCTAAAATGCACCCATTTATCACTAATATGCTGCAAAGAATCAACAAACCGTGACCTTTACAATAGGTCACATCAACCCCTGTGCATTGATAGCAGATGTTGATGTCACGAGGAACGTCACTTTAAATACATCACACCTGCTACTTTTGTGAATGGCTTTAATGCATGAAATAAACCCTAGTCCTAAAAATAACACCACACTTTCCTGATCTTGCGGACAGATCAGAAATACTAAAACCGATTGAGAAATTTCAATTAGTTGATCTGTTTTTCCTTCCGAGTCAGTAGGTTGTGGGTTCAAGTCCCACTCCAGGGATTTGAGCACATAATCTAGGCTGACATTCCAGAGCAGTGCTGAGGGAGTGCTGCACTGTCGGAGGTGCCGTCTTTCAGATGAGACATTAAACCGAGGCTCCGTCTGGCCTCTCGGGTGGATGTAAAATATCCCACTGCACTATTTGAGGAAGAGCAGGGGAGTTATCCCCGGTGTCCTGGGGCCAATATTTATCCCTCAATGAACATCACTAAAACAGATTATCTGGTCATTATCACATTGCTGTTTGTGGGACCTTACTGTGCGCAAATTGTCTGCCACTTTTCCTACATTTACAGCAGTGACCACACTTCAAAAGTACTTCATTGGCTGTAAAGCACTTTGGGACGTCCGGTGGTCGTGAAAGGAGCTGTAGAAATTCAAGTTCTTTTCAATAGACAGACCCATTTTAATTAGCAGTTTATCTTCGCGTACACTTGAAATAGTGCGCTGTTTCGCATTATTGCACAGGAATCTAAGGGGCTGAAATTGCTTTTGGGCGGTAGCGCAAAACGGACGGTAGCAAATCGGGAGCCTGTTTAACACCCTGCCCGCTTCCCTTTTCCATTCACTTCAATCGGATGGGGTGTAAATCGGGTTGTGTAGCGATTCGCTATCGCCCGTTTCACGCTACCACCCCAAGGACCAATTTCATAAGAACATAAGAAACAGGAGCAGGAGCCGGCCATTCGGCCCCTCGAGCCTGCTCTGCCATTCAATAAGATCATGGCCGATCATCGATCTGAACTCCACTTTCCTGCCCGATTCTCCATAACCCTTGACTCCCCTGTTTTTCAAAAATCTGTCTATCTCCGCCTTGAATATATTCAGTGACTCCGCCTCCACAGCTCTCTGGGGGAGAGAATTCCAAAGATTCACCACCCTCTGAGAGAAGAAATTCCTCCTCATCTCCGTTTTAAATGGGCGACCCCTTATCCTGAAACTATGCCCCCCTAGTTCTAGATACCCCCACTAGGGGAAACATCCTCTCAGCATCCACCCTGTCAACCCCCCCTCAGAATCTTATACGTTTCAATAAGATCACCTCTCATTCTTCTAAACTCAACCTCTCTTCATAAGCCAACCCCTTCAACTCAGGAATCAACCTCGTGAACCTTCTCTGAACTGCCTCCAATGCAAGTACATCCTTCCTTAAATAAATTTCAGTCCCCACAAAGTCTTCAGTGCTTCATTCTTCAACATCCCTCATCCACAAAGTGCCAAAGAGGCAGGTGCGTCCGGCCTGCTTGCTGACTGCTCCCGCAGACTCACAGCCTGCAAGTATTGCCGGGCAGTATCATTTTCCTTCTCTCTGGTTTGCAGTCAGTGAAGAGACTGAGCACAAACTGAGACTTCCACGCATTGGACGGACTGTACAATAAAACTGCTAAAGAGACGGACTAGTGCTCAGTAAGTCATTATTAAGGACTTCCTGCCCGGGTGTAAGATTTAAGTTTAAGAGCTTTCTTATGGTAGCAAAAAGATGGTTTGCATCAGACCTAACCATAACAACCGCAGTTTGCAATTCATCCAAGGCTTGCAGCAGGTGTGATTCCTTCTCTGCTTCAGTGACACAAGGCAGCCCGATGCTTGACATGCAATTTTTCTTCCTCGATGTGATCTGTAGCTTTTCAAAAGGGCCCCCACCTTCCCCCCCACCCCCGCCCCACCATCCCCCCCCCCTCCCGTCTCTAACTGGGCCTTTGCTGTCTCTCAGTCATCTGACAGTTGCGCGGTTCCCACCTGGATTCTCTCCAGCTCCTGAGCTTTGCCCTTTATTTGTGACTCGGGCTAACTTACTCGCAACTGATAAATTTCATTCGTCAGAGCCCTCTGCCCCGCAAGTGCTCAATCCTAATGAGCGCGGCGTGAAAAATGGGCCTCGGCAGGTTGTGGCTGTCTTAATATATTTACCCCCTAGCCCCGCAGGGTCAATGGCAAGCTGCAGTGGAACGACGTACAACAATACTAGAAAAGAGAAGGCCGGGGGTGGGGGGGCGGGGGGGTTGGGGGGGGTGGGGGGTGACCTAATAGAGGTCTTTAAAATTATGAAAGCTTTTGATAGAGTAGACATAGAGGGCTAGAAATTCGTAGAAAAGTTGGAGAATTAGCGCCAGGCGCAAATGCTTTAGACTGCATGAAAAATTCGTGCTCACTGCTCAAAAACATGATTGGAGTCCTAAATCAAGTCTTATAACCCAAGCTCATTGGCGTTAGCCTTAATGGGTGGACAAATATCGGGTGCAGTCTAATCGCAACTCATCATTGCCACAGGCTTTTTTTCCACTACTTAAAGGGGAGGTTCATTGATGCTGCAGCACCTCATTCTTAACATTGCTTGCTGTGCAGCTGCCTCAGCAAGCAGAAGCAGAACAAGGAGAAGGAGCCGAAGGACTGAACCAGGTGTGCTCATGGCAGGTCCACGCCCCAGGGAGAGAGCCCGCAGATTATCCGATGAAGCATTGGAGGTGTTGGTTTTCGCTGTGGAAAGACGGAGGGCGGTGCTCTACCCTACAAGTGGCAGGAGGCACTCACCACAAGTCTTCCACACCATGTGGAGGGAGGTAGCGCAGCATGTCTCGGGCAGCACTGTGGTCCCCAGTGCAGGAAGAAATTTAACGACCTCACTCAGGTGGTCAGGGTAAGTCAATGCTTCAACAAATGCTACATAACACCATCTGTACCACAATCTTCACACACTGCCCAAAGCAGCACAACCCCAGCCCTCACCCATCAACAATCTCTACCTAGCAACATTCACACCCACATCTCACACCTTGCATAAAATGACAGCTATTCAACTATGGCAGCCACAAGGGTCATTAGTTATTAGAATTCATGTAAATGTGTGATATCTTTATAGACAAATTTATTAATGGTCTTTGGAATATTTTGTGGTCTCTCTCATATCACCTTTGCGCCCAGGAGGATGCTGTGATACGCCATGAGACAGGGATTGTATGATGGGGTTGTGGTGAGCTACGGGGATCTGGGGTTTCATTCATGTGAATCGAAGTCTGATGAGCCGGTCACGGACGGCCCGTCCAGAAGGACGATTGTCTCATGACTCCCCTCCACAACCCCAACACTTGCACCCTTGTCTCCTCCTCCTCGTTCTCATCCTCATCCTCCTCTGCCTCGTCCTCCTCCTGAGGTGGTCCCGCAATCCCTGCTGGCAAGGGCTGCACCCTCATGATGGCCAAGTTGTGGAGCATGCAGCAGACCACTACGAAATGGGACACCCACTGGCGAGTACTGGAGGGCTCCTTCCGAGCAGTCAAGGCAGCGGAACCGTTGCTTCACTAAGCCGATGGTCTGCTCGATGATGTTCCTGGTAGTGGCATGGCTCTCATTATATGAGTGCTGGGCACGAGTGTTGGGGTTGCGGAGGGGAGTCATGAGCCAGGTGGAGAGCGGATAACCTTTGTCTCCGAGCAGCCAGCCTCGAGCTTCACATGGTGGCTGGAAGAGTGCTGGCACACCGGTCTGGCGCAGGATGAAGGCATCATGGCTGCTGCCAGGATAGCGGGCATTCACATTGAGGATTCGCTGTCTGTGGTCGCACACCAACTGCACATTAAATGAGTGGTAGCTTTTGCAGTTATGGAACATCTCAGGATTGTTATGCGGTGCCCGCAAAGCCACGTGGGTGCAGTCGATGGCGCCCAGCACCATGGGGAAGCCCACTATCCTGGCAAAGCCACATGCATGCTCGTGCTGCTTCTCTTTGGTGATCGAGAAGCCAATGTAGTCCCTTCTCCTACTGTCGAGAGCCTCTGTGACCTCCCGGATGCAGCGATGGATGGCAAACTGCGAGATGTTAGCTATATCTCCTGTTGCAGACTGGAAGGATCCACTGGCGAAGAAATTGAGGGCGACGGTGACCTTGACTGCCACTGGGAGAGCCGTGGTCGCCCTAGAGGTCTGGTTGCAGGAGGTGGCAGAGTTCTGTGACCACCTCCTTGGTGAAGTGTAGCTTTCTAATACACTGCTCCTCGCTTAATTAGAGGTAGGAGAAGTGCTCTCTGAATACCCTCGGAGGGTAAGGCCTCCTGTTGAGAGCCCTGATGTCCCTCCTCCCTTCTGCGCACATGTTCCCGTATTTCTCGCTGTCTGTGCTCCCTCCGCCGTAGATCCTGGAGGGCGAGGTGGCACCAGTACAGCTCCCATTAATGTTACCAAGTGTAGCAGTTTGAATCTTTGAAGAATAAATGTAGCTACTTTTTAGTTGCCAGAAGCCTCCTGATACAAAAGAACCTTGAAATTACTGAATGAAATTGTTGCAGTGGGTGAAACTAACAAAAAACCACTGAAACTGCAGTAACCTGACAGCTGCGAGTGATTACTGATGATCCCTTTAAATAACATCCCTGGCGCTGGCTTCCTGGTGCTGCACACCAGCTCTCCTTGTTGATGTTTACTCCAGGCGGTGAGTTAAGTGGTGAGAATCAGTTTTGCAAATTGGGTTGTCAGTGAGCGTTGCACACTCACTGATGTCACGATCTACCTGGCGTTGACTTTCCCGGCGATACCTCTCACCGGCGGCGCTACGGGGGGGGGGGGCGGGTGGGAGGGGGGTGATTTGGCGTGCGGCGCTGGATTCGCCTCGCCCCAGCGATACTGGTCTAGCGGCCTATTAGTGCCAATGGGAAGCGCTAAGGGGATGCATTCCCCCCCCCCGCCGAGAGTGTTTCCACTTGTGGGGAAGAGCAAACTTAGAGGCCATCAATATAACCAAGAAATCCAATAGGGAATTCAGAAGAAACCTCTTTACCCAGAGAGTGGTGAGAATGTGGAGCTCGCTACCACAGGGAGTGGTTGAAGCGAATAGTATAGATGCATTTAAGGGGAGGCTGGACAAGCACATGAGGGAGAAGGAATAGAGGGTTACGCTGATAGATTTAGATGAGGAAAGACAGGAGGAGGCTCGAGTGGGGCATAAACGCCGGCACGGACTGGTTGGGCCGAATGGCCTGTTTCTGTGCCGTATATCCTGATGTAATCCTGCAAGGGTGCCAGCATACGGGGGTCAAGATCACTGCCTCAGGCATTAACGCTGAAAGCTTTTGACGACCAAACTTATGAATGAAATATCTTGGAGCCCCGAGTGCTTTTCATGGAAGGTCGCGACAGACAAGCACACGGGGGGAGGGTGTGTTGACGTTTCCCCCCCCCCAAAAAAAACAAATATGCTTTTGTTTTAAAAATCGAAACGAAATCATATTTGGCTATGTCCCGTTCACTGCTCATCATCGGCCATTTTTAAACTATGATGCGGAGATGCCGGTGTTGGACTGGGGTGGACAAAAGTGAGAAGTCGCACAACACCAGGTTATAGTCCAACAGCTTTATTTGAAATCACAAGCTTTCGGAGCTGCTGCTCCTTCGTCAGGTGAAGTGAAGAGATGCATATAGGCACAGCATATATAGTCAGAGAACACTGCCTCTTCTTCAAGTTCTGCCACGGGATCTTTTATGTTCACCTGAACAGGAGACTTGGTTTAATGTCTATCCCAAAAGACTTGGGCACACTACCTCTGACTCAGATAAAGATTAACTGTAATCATCTGGCAGTGTTCTCTGACTATATATGCCGTGCCTATATGTATCTCTTCACTTCACCTGACGAAGGAGCAGCGCTCCGAAAGCTTGTGATTTCAAATAAAGCTGTTGGACTATAACCTGGTGTTGTGCGACTTCTCATTTTTAAACTAGGATGAGCATTTACCAAATACAAGAGAGGTCTGTCTTTCTTACAACTTCTTACGTGGACTCGCTTACAGCCGCACTCCTCTCGGCCCATTATAAACCACTTTGATGTTTGATAATGTGGCTCGGGTGAGCCACTTTCTTTTCCCTCGTTACCTCGTGGCGCTGGTGGAGCTCTTCGGTGCCGTAACTCATACAATTAGCCTCATGCTCCCAGTCGTAAGTGAATTACCCGCTTTTATTCAAACCAGTAAACGCAACTGCACAGGTCTTCCAGTGTCAACTACCAATTGGTTGAACCCTTGACCTCCTACTTAAGCTGTTGGCCTCACGATTATTTTTCTCTTCTTCAGATACACAAGGAACTGTTTTTTTTTGTGGAAGCAGGCCATCCTACTGAGAGAAATTAGAGCGTTCACTGCACGTGGGCAAATCGCAGCCTTGTGATAAACAGCACGCTGGAGGTCTGAAAACGGAATAAGTGAGTGGCTTCGGAGATTGTAGGCATAAGTGCATTGGTGTGCCGAGAAATTGTACAAAGAGCGATGGTATGTGATCCTGTTGCTATAATTCCACATGGACGAGGAGAACCCGCTCCACCCACCGGAAGTGTTTTTTGTTTGTTTAAAAAAATATATAATTTTTAAACTTACAACTCATTGGCAGGCGTTGACGATTCCTGAGCGAGTAGGCCCATCACCCACCCCGCTCATCCTCCGCGAATATTGAAACAACAACTTGTATTTATATAGCGCCTTTAACGTGGTAAAACGTCCCAAGGCGCTTCACAGGAGCGATTATCAAACAAAATTTGACACCGAGCCACATAAGGGGATGTTAGGGCAGATGATCAAAAGCTTGGTCAAAGAGGTTTAAGGAGTGTCTCAAAGGAGGGAAGAGAGGTAGAGAGGCGGAGTGCGAACGGGCGAGCAGTACAAGTGCTCCACCCCAGCGCCTGCCCAATCCGCGCTCTACATGAAAACCAGTCTTTTCTTCAACCTTGGCTGTGCCCTGCAACATGGGCTGCGGCCCTTCAGTGTCAGCTGTGGCTCAGTGGATAGCACCCTCGTCTTTGAGGCAGAAGGTTGTGGGTTCAAGTCCGACTCCAGAGACTTAAGCCCAAATTCTAGGCTGACACTGCCAGGGGAGTGCTGCACTGTCGGAGGTGCCGTCTTTCGGATGAGACGTTAAACCGAGGCCCCGTCTGCTCTCTCAGGTGGACGTAAAAGATCCTATGGCACTATTTCGAAGAAGAGAGTAGGGGAGTTATCCCTGGTGTCCCTCAACCAACATCCCTGAAACAGATGATCTGGTCTGTGTGTGGGAGCTTGCTGTGCGCAAATTGGCTGCTGCGTTTCCTACATTACAACAGTGACTCCACTTCAAAAAAGTACTTCATTGGCTGTAAAGTGCTTTGGGCCGACCGGTGATCGTGAAAGGCGCTATAGAAATGCAAGCCTGTCGAGTGTTTTCTTTTTCGAATAGGTTTTTTTTTTCAAATTGAAGAACGTCTCATTAGTTCAACTCCCTCTAACTGTAACTACTCTCAACCCTGATCAAACTCGCGACCTCTACCACCTAGAAGGACAAGGGCAGCAGACGCATGGGAATACCACCACCTCCAAGTTCCCCTCCGAGTCGCACACCATCCTGACTTAGATGTATAATTGCCGATCCTTCATCATCGCTGGGTCAAAATCCTGGAACTCCCTCCCTAACAGCACTGTAGGAGCACCTTCACCACACGGACTGCAGCGGTTCAAGAAGGCGGCTCAACGCCACCTTCTCAAGGGCAACTAGGGATGGGCAATGAATGCTGGGCCTTGCCAGCAACGCCCACATCCCATGAATGAATAAATAAAAAATAAAAAAACGGTAGAAAAACTCTACATAAATAACACACGAGGTACTTGTCCATTTTGTAGCGAATCCCCAACGAGGGTGCACGCATCCTACGAGCGCTTGTTATTTAAGCTCCGTGCCTGGCAGGACAATAGGGAAACAAAGTGATCAGCCCGCTCATTTTCTAAATTGCCACCACTTCTTAAATTCCAATTGTGGAAGAAGTGGGTTGGCCACTTCCCATCAGCGGGCCATATTTGGATGATGCTGCACACAGGCCCTTTGCGTTCCTGAGGCCTGGGTCATACTCATTGGGCCTTCGCTTTCCTTCAGAAGTTAGAGTGTAGCTGCTGACAGAAAGTTCCTGTGTCAGAGACAGGAAGTCAATGTCCCCAGCCATCTATATATTCTTTAATGAAAAAAAAAGAACATTATCTGTGCAACGACAACGAAAAAAAAAAGAATCAAAGATTGAAGAGATCCATTAGGGCAGGCGGTAATTGCCAGCCACAGGAAGTGCTTACAGCAAGAGCTTCCTGTTTGCACAGCTAATTTCTGAGGACGACCGGTGCCTCACATGAAACAGCAATTGGACACGAATGGAAACGGATCCGAGTGGTAAGTGACCTGTGAACCCGCACGCACCTTATACTCAGATTTAGCTGCCTTTTTAAAGGGACTTCGCTGGAGCGTAATCAGACCCCAAAAATGTTGGCTTGCATTAGTCTGTCATTTCATCGTAACCAGAAGGATACCCGACCGCTCTTTCCTAAGTTAAAGTCAAAGATTTGCCCCAAGAACACTTTGGCCGGAATTTTCAGGCTGCCGTGCGTGCGGGATTGGAGGCGGGTCGGGAGAAAGAGCCGCGATAAATGGGAGCCGGTCGGGACCCCGCCTTTAACTCGGGCGCGTTTGCCAGCGCGGCACGGGCCCGAACGGCGGGGGCGGACGACCTAATTTAACTCATTAATACCTTGTTGTCAGACCCTTAACATTGTTTTTAACCGGACCTTTTGAATTTAACTGCATGACCACGGGAATCACGCAGCTCGCGAACCACATCTGTCAAGCTGAGGCGGAAGTTCAGTGGCCATTGATCGATGTCATTAATGCAGAGCGTGGAAAGCACAATAGATACTGCCACATGACACCTGCTTACTTGCCTAAGGGAAGGGCTCTTGCTGAGTGTATTTTCAGCACAGATTTAGGTGTCTAGAGTTTGCAAGTCTTTTCTGCAAATTCGAAAGCCACTCCCACCACATTGCTACTAACTGTCACACCATTGACAGATTGCATCTCTGATCTCAACTTGATGTGCCATCTATTACATCAGCATGGGTGCTGTTTATACTGTCTCACCTTGGTCCTCAGAATCGCAACAGCAGCAGCAACAGCACCAACAACCTTCTCCTCAGCGATCTGATGCTCCACAGGACAGAGGGCATCAGCGCAGGGCTGCACCGCGACGGAGGTGATACCCCCAACACAAGGTATACAGGCAGAGGATGAGCTTCCTCAACATGACTGAGCAGCAGTGCCAAAGGAGGCTCAGGATATCGCACCAGGTCGTCGCAGTCATTTTCAGCTTACTGGAGCAAGACCTGCAGCCCAGAGGAGCGGGTGGACCTGCCTTACCAGTGGCTGTCAAAGTCACCAGCGCCCTCAACCTCTTTGCCTCAGGCTCCTTCCAGGGATCTGCAAACAGACATTTGCGGCATCTCGCAGTCGGCCGCCCACAGATGCATCACACAGGTCACCGATGCCATGTTTGGCAAGTCAGCCAATTATATCAACTTTGCCACTGATGAAGCCAGTGTTACTGAGCGGGCGCTCGGCTTTGCCACTCTGGCTGGCTTCCCACGGGTGCAGGGCGTCATCGACTGCACACATGTGGCCATCAGGGCACCCCATCATCACCCAGGAGTGTTTGTCAACCGCAAGGGCTTCCACTCCCTCAATGTGCAGCTCGTCTGCAACCATAGGAAGATCATCATGCATGTGTGCGCCAAATTCCCTGGCAGCTGTCATGACTCTTTCGTGCTGCGCCAGTCCCCCCTCCCTCAGCTCTTCGCACCTCCAAACAGACTTTCCGGCTGGCTGCTTGCAGACAAGGGCTATCCACTGCAGACATGGTTCATGATGCCCTTGAGGAGGCCAAGTACTGAAGCCCAGAAGAGATATGATGAAAGCCACATCTCCACCAGATGTGTCATAGAGCAAACAATAGGCATGCTGAAAATGCACTTCAGATGCCTTGACATATCTGGAGGAGCCTTTCAGTACGCACCAGCCAGAGTCTCCAGAATCGTCATGGTCTGCTGCGCCCTGCACAACATAGTGCAGCAGTGAGGATTAGCGCTGCATGAGGAGCAAGACACTGAGTGCACAGCCTCTACAGAGGAAGAGGAGGAGCATCAGCTGGAAGATGAGGAGGAAATGGAGGAACCTGTGGTCCAGATGCCAACAGAACCCGAACACATTGCTGGCCGGGAGACATGGGATGGTTTCATCATGGCCAGATTTATTTAACTTCCTGCATTACACCCATATGGCTGCCACATGCTGTGCCAGGTCCCCTCACCACCATCCCCCCAACAACACCATAAAGCATCCCTACAATGACCAAACCATTCCTTTCACACTGACCCCCATTGCTGGAGGCAACGTTATATCTCACCCTTCACTCCAACTCACTAAGCCACTTCCAAAGTAGCAGATAAAAATGGGCATGACTGGAAAGTGGTGAAAATAAATACTTTTATACGTGACATCACAGTAACAGAACATTAACAAAAACACTTCTTTAGACACCCATGTGCTTACCCCTGTGCATCTACTTCTGTGTCATTTTTCGTTTCCGCATGCTTTCTACGAGGTGCTACTCCTGTGGCTTCAGCAGAGGTAGAAGCGGCCTGCTCACTTCACGGCTGCGACTGCGTAAACACTTTTTGGCGGATTTGCTCTGGGTTTTGGAGCCGGTGAGGGCCCCGTCAAAGTCTGCTCCTGCTGCAGCGACTGTGCAGGGGCAGACTCCGCCATCGCGATCCCAGGAGGCATCTGGGGCTCTGACTGAGGGGGAGGCAACATGGGAGAAGTGTGAGCGCTTTGAGAGGAGCCCCTACTTCTATGTCCCCTCTCACCATCATCCCTCTCATGGGCCACCTGCACTTCCCTGCGAGCAAGGAGCTGGAGAGCACCTTGCTGCACAGCAGTGGAGCCATGAGGACCCAAGTCTACGTTGACATCCCTCCGAGAGAGGACGTCTATGAGCCTCTGCCATCGGCTCACCATAGAGACCATGTGCTCATGTGAGTGGCGCATTAGCTGCCCCTTGTAGGTGGCCATAGCCTGCTATCGGCATCGCCTGCGACACGGTGCTGCTCATGTTGGAGATGGACTCCTCCACTCTCTGCACATTTGCAGACATCGCGGCCGCAAAACCTGTCAGAGCCTCCTGCACTTCTTCCTGCACCTCCAGGATTGCCTACTTTCTGGATGGCCCCCGAGGCTCAGCGTCTGCATGCAGCTGAGCAGAGCTGGGAGCGTCCTGCGCCCTCCGGCGAGGAGTCTCCACTGCTGTCCCTGTCTCCACCATCTCCTCTTGCTCGCTTGTGACTTGTGACACACCAGGTGACAACACTACTCTATCTCGCGTGGGACCCACCGAGGGGTGCGTAGCTGCGCTGGTGCCGGGTGCACTCATGTCTGGTGACGGTGCACCCTCAGAGGCTGGAGGCTCCTCTGAGGAGTCGTCTTCCTCTTCCTCCTGGACAGTGGGGGGGGGGGAGGTGCGCTTTTGATGGACCTGTGGGAGAGTAAAGAGATGATTTAGAAATGTCATATCAAGAATGAGTAACGATACCATTATGCACATGATGAACATTCACTGGCTTCTGACATCAGTCCCCGTATGAGTGACTGCTGTATGCCATGCGGCTGTATGAGATGTAATTCTGTCACCAGGTTGCTGAGAGGTCCTCCTCTCTCTGTCTCCCACCGCCAGCTGCTCCACAAATCCTGACACCTCCAGGGCGACCTCCTCTGCTGCTGTCAAAGTGGTGAAGGATGGAGGGCCACCTCTAGTTCTCCCTGTTATTGTGAGCTCTTTTCACCTGCAAGGAGGGAAAGAAGAGAAGTTTGAGTGTGAGTGATGGCATGAGTGTAAGAATGTGTGGGTGTCATCTTTAGAGGGTGACTATGAGGGAGTGTGGTCCCAATACCAAAGTGCGATTGCCAAGTGGCCTCCTTGTGTGTTGTTAGTTGGTTTGATTGCATTAGGATGAGGGTGAGTGTGAGGGGTGGTTAATTAGATGGGGATGTGAGTATGTAGATAGAGAGAGAGGGATGGGTGGGTATGCAAGGTATGTTTGGTGTAAGGATGTGCAGGAGCAGGGTTGGGAAGGTAGAGTGATGGGGATGTGATGAGAGGCGCAGCAGGATGAAGTTGAGTGTGGCTTTGCACTCACCTTTCCTGATCTCAAGAGATCATTGACACGTTTGCGGCACTGCACCCAGGTCCTCCTGACCACATCCCTGCTGTTGACCTCCTCTGCTATTTGGAGCCAGGCTCCTTTAGTCTCCCGGGGAGGTCTCTTGCGCCCATCGGCAGGGAAGAGGACCTCCCTGTGTGCTCTGACTCCTTCCACAATAATATGTAGGGAGCCACCTGAAAACCTGGGTGCAGCCATCTGTCTCTGTGAAGACATCTGTGCAAGGCTGAGCAATAAGCAGCTGGTGATATGTACTGCCTGCACACTCCCAGATGAACCTTCAAATGCCATGCGGCCAAGGCTGCTTTAAATATCCCCGCTGGAAATGAATCATCGATGATGTCATCAGACCCACCCCATTTAATCGGGCGGGGAAATGCGCAGGCCTGCCTTAATAGGCGCCATTAATGGAAAGTCGCTCTGAGGAGCGGGATGAACAGAAGAACGGGGTTCCGACCCGCCATGCTGACCGCCTGCACCCGATCCGCCCAGGTAATGAAAATTCCGGCCTTCGATGTTCAGCCTGTTATAAACTCAGTTGAAGTGGCCGGATTCGGTGAAGCCCAAAGGTTGGCAACTCTCTTTAAAAGGTCTGACGTAAGAAAACTACTAGGCACTTGGTCTAAGCGTTAAACAAAGCTTTAATCAACTGTTTTACAACATGGAGGTCTAGTTGTGTCCTTCACTGGTTCCTGTTGAGGAATGTCCTAAGCAAGCTGGGCCCATACTCTCCCTGGACAGCGCCACCAGCAGGCCGCCCAGTATTACTTCATACATGAATGACAAGATTCATGTCAAGGTCATCAATGTGATTGGAGTCACTGTGGAGGGCGCGGTGACCTAAAAGGGCAGGTGTCCATGAGATGGCAAAACCAAAGGGATGGAATCACTGTTAATACTGTAATGATTCTATTTTCAGGGTGAGATTGCGGGGCGAATTTTGAACAGAAAGGGCCCCCCCCCCTGAACTTTCCTTCCTCTTTAAGTAACCTTAGATTACTAAGATGACAGAAACCACCAGTTGGGTCATCTGATAGTGAGGTGTCACCACCATTGTTGGTACATAGAATTACCAACCCTCCTAGATTGCCCTGGAGACTCCAGGAATAGAAGATTAATCTCCACAACACTGCGGTGACCAACACCCCGGGTGAAAAATCATTGGGGCATTAAAAAAAAATGGAGGGTTGGATTTTGTGAATGGAGGCGAGTTGGAGGTGGGACTGCTGCTTGTCGTGTCAATGTCCCGCCTCCATCCTCGCCTGACCAATCAGAGGGATTTCCCCCTGGTTGAGCTTGTTAAGCCCGCCCTGCGGGCTCAGCAGGCCAATTAGGGAGGAAGTCACTGACAGATCACGTCAACGTCAGAAGTGCTATCTGTCAAGACTTCTTGAAAGAAAAATGACAGCGTTTGACAGCTCTGTGAAGTGGGCAGAAGCGTGGCAGATGCAATATAACGTGGATAAATGCGAGGTTATCCACTTTGGTGTCAAAAACAGAAAGGCAGACTATTATCTGAATGGCAATAGATTGGGAGAAGGGGAAGTGCAACGAGACCTGGGTGTCCTTGTGCACCAGTCGCTGAAGGTAAGCATGCAGGTGCAGCAGGAGGTGAAGAAGGCAAATGGTATGTTGGCCTTCATAGCGAAAGGGTTTGAGTATAGGAACAGGGATGTCCTGCTGCAGTTGTACAGGGCCTTGGTGAGACTACACCTTGAGTACTGTGTGCAGTTTTGGTCGCCTTATCTGAGGAAGGATGTTCTTGCCATGGAAGGAGTTCAGCGAAGATTCACAAGGCTGATACCTGGGATGGCAGGAATGACATATGAGGAGAGATTGGGTCGATTGGGCTTATACTCGCTGGAGTATAGAAGAATGAGAGGGGATCTCATCGAAACATATAAAATTCTGACAGGTCTGGACAAACTAGATGCAGGAAGAATGTTCCCAATGGTTGGAGAGTCCAGAACCAGGGGTCATAATCTAAGGATAAGGGTAAGCCATTTAGGACAGAAATGAGGAAGAATTTCTTCACCCAGAGAGTGGTGAACCTGTGGAATTCTCTACCACAGAAGGTAGTTGAGGCCAAGTCATTAAATATATTCAAGAATGAGTTAGATATATTTCTTAAAGCTAAAGGTATCAAGGGATATGGGGAGAAGGCAGGTACAGGGTACTGAGTTTGGATGATCAGCCATGATCTCATCGAATGGCGGAGCAGGCTCGAGGGGCCGAATGGCCTACTCCTGCTCCTATCTTCTATGTTTCTATGTTTCTATCTTCCCGCCTCCTGGCAAAAGGGCACGGAGGCGGAATGGGGGTGGGTTTGCCATCCGCCCCCACTTTCTGCTACTTTACCGGCAGTCCCGCCTCCATGCCCACCTCCTCGGGCTTGGAAAATCCAGCCCGGAGTGTCTGTTTTCATTTTCTTTGAAGACTTCTGTTTATTTGTTATAAAAATATCGGAGATGGGGGGAAAAGCCTGTTTGACTGACAGTCAAGAATCATCCAATCGGATAATGAAGAGTCTCTTCGTTTTCCAGTTGGCGAGGGAAGGCGGGGCACCGTGAGGAAGGATGTATCGGGCGACCAATGGCGGGAGAGTGCGGGGGCGGCTGGGCGGTTGGAGTCAAGAGGTCATCAACAACAACAACAACAACAACTTGTATTTATATAGCGCCTTTAACGTAGTAAAATGTCTCAAGGCGCTTCACAGGAGCGATCATCAAACAAAATTTGACACCAAGCCACATAAGGAGATATTAGGGCAGATGACCAAAAGCTTGGTCAAAGAGGTAGGTTTTAAGGAACATCTTAAAGGAAGAGAGAGAGGCAGAGAGGTTTAGGGAGGGAATTCCAGAGCTTAGGGCCCAGGCAGCTGAAGGCAAGGCCGCCAATGGTGGAGCGATTAAAATCGGAGATGCGCAAGAGGCCAGAATTAGAGGAGCGCAGAGATCTTGGGGGGTTGTAGGACTGGAGGAGATTATGGTCATCACATGTGATGAAATCTCCAGGAATCACATTCAACCAGAGAGGGCGACTCTATTTGTACGGCGGGGGGCTTGTTTGCAGGGCCCCTCCCCTACAACGTGTCTTGTGTTGTTAATGACGACTCGCACTCCCCACCAACAGAGAGAAAACACTCCAAAAATGAGAGAATCAGCTGACTGAAAGCTAAACAGGCCAGCCCAACGACATCAGGGCAGGCAGACCCTAGCTTGACTCCATCTGCCCTCATGTTGTTGGGTCGGCCTGTTTAGGTTTCAGTCAGCTGATTCTAAGCAAGGTGACAGCCCATCATGCAGGTATTTAATCGACCTCGACTGCATCGCCTCCAATTAATTCTGACCCCCCCCCACTTCCCCCTGTCGCTGAGGTGGAGCCTACAAGTGACAGGCCCTTGTATCCGAGCAAGTACCCGCATGGGAAGCGTTCCGAAACAAAACACCTGCATGCCACCTCACCTGGGATTCATTTCCATTCAAGTGGACGTCACCTTTTCTCTCTTCAATACAGTAGCTCAATTGGAACCATCCTTGTCAGATAGCCAGAATGGATAAAAGCACATTTTTTTGACCACAAAAAGACTGAGGGGAATTCAACCTCTTCATTACTCACTGTCTTGTGGGCTTGTTCTTTGTTGAAGCTAAGGTATTCATTTTGTTTTTTATATATATATATACTTATTTTTGTTGGCATCAGTCAAAAAATAAAATATTGTTTTCCCAGGGCTTTCTCTTTTTGGCCTTTGGTGACTGGGCCCCGGCCCAGTCCCCTCGTGACAGCTTTAAGATGCAGGGCTGCTGTCTCTTCAGTTTGGTTTCCCCTCACACAGCCTCGTGTCTGACTCGCCTCCTCTCTCTTCCTCAGTCACGTTTGGCGAACTGCCGTTAAACGTTAGCGCCCCAAAACTTAGCGCCGACGCTTTCTGTCGGACGCCTTTGACACTTGCGGGCGAATCTAACGACCTCTTCGTTTTAAAAAAAAATGGCGACCACTTTCATCGCGCTGAACAATACCCAGAGTCGGGGCCGGTTAAGGGTAAACGCGCCACCTTTTTTTTTAAAGGGAAAAAAAACCCAAAACGACAGAAAACCGTTTGGTTTAAAAGCTGTGAATACAGGAAAATCAACCCCTATCTTCACAGTGCCCCCATAAGCTGCTCTAATTGCTTTCTAAACAACACCCGTACGGTGACTCTACCTCACATAACTGGTCTCAGTTCTAAAGGGCACATGTGGTTTCCATGTGACACCCGAACATTAGTCATCTCACCGGTGTGATCACATGCTGCTCCACGTGACACCTTCCCCTGAACCTTTAACATAACAAGATAACAAGTCGCGCTGTCCAAGGGGAATTATGTGACGTTTACTCTAGACAGTTCAATCCAATCGCTTTTACTTTCAATTCTGCCCAAATCCGCATATATTAAGAAAGACTTGCATTTATAGCGTGTTTTACAACCGCAGGATGTCCCAAAGCGCTTTGCAGCCAATGAAGTACTTTTTGAAGTGTAGTCACTGTTGTAATGTAGCAAACGCGGCAGCCAATCTGTGCACAGCAAGCTCCCACAAACAGCAATGTGATAATGACCAGATAATCTGCTTTTGTTATGTTGATTGAGGGATAAATATTGGCCCCAGGACACCGGGGATAACTCCCCCTGCACTTTTTTGAAATAGTGCCATGGGATCTTTTACATCCACCTGAGGGAGCAGACTTGGTTTAACTTCTCATTCGAAAGACTGTGCGGCACTCCCTCAGTACTGCACTGGAGTGTCAGCCTATCTTTATATGCTCAAGTCCCTGGAGCGGGACTTGAACCCACAACCTTCTGACTCAGAGGCGAGGGTGCTACCCACTGAGCCACGGCTGAGCAACCTATTAGTGAACCATGGGTCACTAATGTCCTTTAGGGAAGGAAACCTGCCGTCCTTACCCAGTCTGGGCCTATATGTGACTCCAGTCCCCACACCGACGTGGTTGACGCTCAGCTGCGTCTCTGAAGTGGCCGAGCCAGCTACACAGCTCTATCAAACCGCTAGCGGTTCAAGAAGGTGGCCCACCTCCACCCTCTGTGGGCAACTAGGAAAGGGCAATGAATGTCGGCCTTGATAGCGACACCCACATTTCGAGAATTAACCATAATAAAAAAAAACTAACACTGGCAATTTTAACGACAGGTTAACCAATTCTTCCGCCAGCCTGGCTTCAAGGGTGGGGTTTTCATATCGAGGCGGTGTTCGAGGCAGGCACCGCTCCTGATAAAGCGATTAATGTGGGGGCCCAGCCATCGGCGCGCTGCTAGTGCACAACGTGCTCCTTGTAGGCGAGACAACCCCATGCAGTGGCTGCTGCTTTAAGGCATCCTGGAGCCCCTTAAAGGGGAGGTGCTTTTATCAGTGGTGGACAGCATTCAGCGATATTGCTGCAGCCTGGAGCAGGCAGGATTACTTCCACCAGGGTCCTAAGATCCTCTGATGCAGGGGTGGAGCTGCTGATCGATCATGGTCATCATCACATTGCTGTTTGTGGGAGCTTGCTGTGCGCAAATTAGGCTGCCGCGTTTCCGACATTGCAACGGTGACTACACTTCAAAAAAAGTACTTCATTGGCTGTAAAGCGCGTTGGGATGTCCTGAGGTCGTAAAAGACGCCGTATAAACGCAAGTCATAGAGTCATAACGGCACAGAAGGAGGCCATTCGGCCCATCGAGTCCGTGCCGGCTATCTGTAGAGCAATCCAGTCAGTTCCATTCCCCCCCGCTCTATCCCCGTAGCCCTGCAAGTTTATTTCCCTCCAGTGCCTATCCAGTCTCCCCTTGAAAACATCGAGTGTCTCCGCTTCCACCACTTCCGTCGGCAGCGAGTTCCAGGTCCTCACCACTCGCTGCGTAAAAAAGTTTTTCCTCACATCCCCCCTGTATCTCTTGCCCAAAACCTTAAATCTGTGTCCCCTAGTCCTTGTACCATCAACTAGTGGGAACAGCCTTTCACAGTCTAGCCTATCCAAACCCGTCATAATCTTGTACACCTCTAACAAATCACCCCTCAGACGAAAGGTCATCGACCTGAAACGTTAACTCTGTTTCTCTCTCTTCACAGATGCTGCCTGACCTGCTGAGTAGCTCCAGCATTTTCTGTTTTTATTTCAGATTTCCAGCATCTGCAGTATTTTCTTTTTGTACTAAATTTTAATAGTTTGCTGGGCAAAGAAACCTTTTCACCAAGTGTTTGTACTGTGGGAAAAGCCAGTTTACAATGGAGGTTAATAAAAAAAACAAGTTCAAAGCGGGGGTGAAGCATTGCAAAATGAAATCCTAAGGCAGCTTGGGAACGATTTCTTCTGTCCACTGCGCATCAGTGACATCGCAGAGATAACGGGAACATTTCCTACATATGCTATTTCTAGCAAAATTGTAAACATGTCCCCAACCTTCCTGCCACTGGAAATAGTTTCTCCCCAGTTATTCTATCAAAACCCCTCATGATTTTGAACACCTCTATTAATTCTCCCCTTAACCTTCTCTGTTCTAAGGAGAACAACTTCCAACTAGTCTCTCCACATAATTGAAGCCCCTCACAACCTTGGTGCCATTCTGGTAAATCTCCTCTGCACCCTCTCCAAGGCATTGACATCCTTCCTAAAGTCTGGTGCCCAGAATTGAACACAATACTCCAGCTGAGGCCTAACCAGTGTTTTATAAAGCTTTAGCAGAACTTCCTTGCTTTTGTACTCTGTGCCTCTATTAATAAAGCCAAGGATCCTGTATGTCTTTTTAACAGCCTTCTCAACTTGTCCTGCTCTCTTCAATGATTTGTGTACCTACACCACCAGGTCTCTCTGTTCCTGCACCCCCTTTAAAATTGTACCGTTTAGTTAATATTGCCTCTCCTCATTCTTCCTTCCAAAATGCGTAAGGAGTTGAAAAGGAGAAATCGGCAACTTTTAAAATAATCAGAAGGAATTGAACGAAGGGATCAACGTTATTTCTTCCAGAAGGATCTGGAGGACCAGCAAGGTTTTTGCAAGCTGCACAGAAGTGGTGATCTACCAAAGTAAATACTCGTCACAAGTGGGCAGGCATTGCGCACTCTGCATATTCCAGTCTTCAAAACTCTCCCCAAAAACAGATGACGCTGCATCTCTTGCCCCATTTAAGAACCAGTAACTCGCACAATGATATGTTTGAAAATGACTGCCGTTCCCACATTGTGAGAGCAACCTCCTCCAGCCCCACAACCCTCCCAGATCTCTGCGCTCCTCCCGTTCTGGCCTCTCGCGCATTCCAGTTTTCCTTCGCCCCGCCATTGGCGGCCGTGCCTTCATCTGCCCTGGGCCCTGAGCTCTGGAATTCCCCTCCATAAACCTCTACGTCTCTCCACCTCTCTCTCTCTCTCCTCCTTTAAGACGCTCCTTAAAACCTCCCTCTTTGACCAAGCTTTTGGTCACCTGCCCCAGTATCTCCTTATGTGGCTCGGTGTCAAATTTTTTGTTTGATAATCGCTCCTGTGAAGCGCCCTGGGACGTTTTAACTACGTTAAAGGCGCTCTATCAAGGCAAGTTGCTGCTGTTGCCTGTCAAACACTTTACTGGGAGGACAGTGCCCCTTTAAAGCGACATCTGTTCAAAAGCTCAAAAGAAAACCCGCTTCAAAAATCTCGGCTTCGAAAGCTGAATTATTGCTGCTTTCTTCATTTATTTCTTCTGTGGGAGAAAACTCTCTCTGCAGGGATTATTTGTACTGACACACTGGCAGATCTCCCACTACCTCTCAACGTACGGAAATGGCTCTCCAAGTGCAACTATATAAGAGAGCCTGTTGAAAAAATAGTTAGGTAACTGTCACTGTGAGACTCCTCGCCACAATGGACCAGATTGAGTTCAACCTGGAACAGATAGATGATCGTTCTTCTAAACATCCGTTCACGGTCCTGTTCGGCTTCCATCACTTTCTGTCAGCGAAGCATGTCAAGAGAAAATGCTCCCAGACTTCAGGTTATCTTATCGCTCGCATCCTCCCCCCCTCCCACCCCCTTTATGCTTCCTGTTCACTACCTTGATGTCAAAACAGCTTACTCTGTTATTCAAAGAGACTTGAGAGAGAGAGAGAGAGAAAATGGTTAAAAAAAAATCCACGGAGGATTCCAGAAGTTAAACAGAGACAATTTGTCTTCCTCTTGTCAGGAGCTGTGAGAAGGAACATCTGTCCGTCCATTAAAAAGGAGCCTTCATGAACTCCAGCTGGTCATTGGACTGGGTGTAGGCCCAGGCCGCATTGAAACCACGTTCAGCCAGTGGGTTTCCGACAATTGAACACCGAACTCCTACACGCCTGGACACGTCGGAATCCCACAGAGACACCTCCTCAAAAAAAAAAACCCAACAAACTCACTACATTCAACCCGAAAATTTAGTGCATCCACTTTTTAGTTATTCCCCAGCCTGTTGTGTCAAGGCCTATTTCCCTTTTATGGTGCGCTTAAAGGGGCCTCATAGCCACATTGATGGTTTGCAAGATACTTTACCAGGTTCGTAGAGGAAGTTTGAACAATAGCGCGTAAGCGAACAGCCTTGCATGCCGCAACTAATTCATTATTTTTAAACCGTAGTTTAATTGATAAAAGTTAAAAGTTTCAAAACCACATCGTAAAAGTTTGCTTTCATAGACTCATAGAAATTTACAGCACAGAAGGAGGCCATTCGGCCCATCATGTCTGTGCTTTGACTTGGTGTCCGCTCAGCTCTGCCCGCAGTACGAACTCTCCCCCAGTGGATAATGTGGCGACATTGCAGAATGACCTTCCTTTTCAGTAATTAGTTTTTGTTTGGGAGGTAGGGCAATAACTGGGAGTGGGCGTCTGAGGTCTACATCTGAGACCAGCTCCTAATTGCATAACTCTCAGACAGTCAAGTGTCGGTCCTGCATCAGGCCCACCCCTACTGTAAGAAAGACTTGCATTTCTATAGCACCTTTCATGACCTCAGGACGTCCCAAAGTGCTTTACAGCCAATGAAGTACTTTTGAAGTGTTGTAATGTAACAAGGTCCCACAAACAGCAAATGCGATCATCACCAGATCATCTGTTTCAGTAATGTTGGTTGAGGAAAATTAATTGGCCAGGACACCGGGGAGAACTCCCCTGCTCTTCTTCAAAATAGTGCCATGGGATCTTTTACATCCACCTGAGGGGGCAGACGGAGCTTCGGTTTAAGATCTCATTGGAAAGACGGCACCTCTGACAGTGCAGCACTCCCTCAGCACAGCACTGGAGTGTCAGCCTGGATTATGTGCTCAAGTCTCTAGAGTGGGACTTGATGTCCCGACTCAAGCAGCAAGAATGCCAACCAATGAGCCACATGACCTTCTGACTCAGCGACTATATAAAAGTTCTCTCATTTTCTTTGGCCACGATTTCGCCTTCCGAGGTGGGTCCCGGGGCGGCTGTGGTCGGTGCTGGCTCCATCCCGCTCTGTGAAAAGAATTTTACGATGATTAGGCTTGTTAAGCCCCGCCCAGCGCGTTTCCAGTCCAATTGAAGGAAGCGGGTCTGATGACGTCACTTAAAGGGACCATGCGCAAATTGTTTTTGACATTTGTGCTGTCAGTGTTACAGCATTGAGGTGCTGCAAACACTGACAAGCACTGCACAGAGGCGCACGGCTGCACCCAGGCTCTCCCATGATTCCCTCCATATGCTTATGGAGAGATTCACAGCACGCAGGGAGATTCTCTTCCATTCCCATGGGCGGAAGAGACCTCCCCAGGAGATCAACGCAGCCTGGTTGCACATTGAACAGGAGGACACAAGTAGGGATGTTGTCAGGAGGACCAGGCTGCAGTGGCGCAAATCTTTCAATGATCTCAGTAGATCACGAACCGTTACTGCAAAGCCACACTCAACCTCATCCTGCTGTGCCACTCACCACATCCCCATCACTCTGCCTTCCCTACCCTACTCCTGCACATCCTTACTCACACCAACTTACCTTGCACCTCCACCCATCCCTCTCTATCTACATTATCACCTCTCCATCTCACTAGCCACCCCTCACACTCACCCTCATCCTAGTCCAATCATACCAACTAAGAACACACAAGGGTGGGCACTTGGGTGTTTTAGCCAATGTTCATGTAAAGTTTCTGTTAATGTGCTGTCAAACATTCAAACCTGTATTTTCAACACTTTGCGTTCTTGGACAGATTTGTGTGCACCTTTGGAAGTGGCTTAGTGAGTTGCAGTGAATGGTGAGACATAACAGTACCCCCCCACCCCCCCCCACCACCCCCCGCAATGCTGATGAGTGTGAAAGGAATGGCTTGGGCATTGTAGGGATGCTTTATGTTGTTGGTGCGGGGTGGTGCCAACCTGGTGCATCATGTGGCAGCCAGGGTGTACAGCGTCAAGTGAAGTAAATCTGGCCATGGTGAGGCCATCGCTGGCATCCCAGGCAGCAATGTGGTCGGGTGCTGATGCCCTGTGTCCTGTACAGCATCAGGTGATTGCGGAGAAGGTGGATGTTGCTGGTGCTACTGGTGTTGGGGCTGATCGTGGTGGGATTCTGAAGACCAAGGTGAGATAGTTTCAAGGGCACCGATGCTGATGGAATAGATGGCAGGTGAGGTTAAGATGACAGAAGTGATCTGTCAGTGGCGAGAGAGGTTGTTCCAATGAGGTGACACTGGATACAGAGTTTGCTCCAAACACTTGCAAGCTGCATAAACCTCAATCTGTCTTCCAAATCCAGTAAGCAACAGCTTCTAACCTTGCAAAGTGATGACCTATGAAATGGAAGCTTTTATAGACCATTTGCAGCTGTCAAATAAAGAAGTCATCACACGTTGACACAACACCTGACCACCTTACCTGACGTGATCCCCGAGCAGCGGGGAAGCCATGGGGGAACACGTAAAATTGAAAGGTAATTGGCTCTTAACAATGTATCTAATGATGTCAATTGCCTGCCCCGCTGCTTGGTGTCGGGTCTGTTCAGTGATGACAGACCCGACGTCTGGTAGACTAGCGGAGGCGGGTTGACAGCGAGTTCCCTACCTGCTGTCAAAAAAAAATTCCCACCCAACCCGCCACCAAACACCCCCGCTGACCCCCCGAAAAATTCAGGCCTTTCTATAACATATATTGGCCAAGATGTGGCAGGGCGTGGTTTTGCTGATTATTTTTTCAAGTGATGGTAAATGATACCTGTCAGCACCAGTCATAAACAGGAAATTATTATTTTAATCACGGTACCACAAAGGGAGACCTGGGGTTTCCTCTGCACTTGTGTCCAGAGAGACCTGTAACCTGGACGCAAACCAATGAGGCGGCTTGAAAGATCTCGGAATCTTGGGTGTCAGTTACGTTACATGGCTAACTACAAGATGTCCAAGTCTACGCTATCTTCTAGATCTGTCCATCAAACCTTTTGTCTGAACGAATCTCCGCCCACAAAAGTGGTCACGACCCCCACGATCAAACGTGAGTATCTTCCAGTTGCGCTTGTTCGGGGGATGCTCAACACTGCGACCAGATTTTCAGTCCCAGCAGGAAACAATGTCATTTTTTTCTGGTATTACAAAGTATCTCCAGCACAGAAACTGTCCATTCAACCCAACAGGTTTATGCCGGTGTTTATGCTCCACACGAGTCCCCTCCCACCCCTCTTCATCTCACCCTATCAGCATATCCTTCTATTCCTTTCTCCCTCGTGTGTTTATCTAGCTTCCCCTTAAATACATCTCTGCTATTCGCCTCAACCACTCCCTGTGGTAGCGAGTTCCACATTCTCACCACTCTCTGGGTAAAGAGGTTCCTCCTGAATTCCCTATTGGATTTATTAGTGGCGAGCTTATATTTATGGTCCCTAGTTCTGGTCTCCCCTGCAAGTGGAAACATCTTCTCTATGTCTACCCTTTCATAATCTTGAGGACCTCTATCAGGTCACCCCTCAGTTTTCTTTGAGCCCCAGCCTGTTCATCCTTTCCTGACAGGTATAAACCCTCAGTTCTGGGATCATCCTTGTAAATCTTTTTTGCACTTTCTCCAGTGCCTCTATATCCTTTTTATAATATGGAGACCAGAACTGTTCACAGTACTCCAAGTGTGGTCTAACCAAGGTTCTATACAAATTTAACATAACTTCTCTGCCTTTTAATTCCATCTCTTTAGAAATGAACCTCAGTGCCTTGTTTTTTTTATGGCCTTATTAACCTGCGTCACTACTTTTAGCGCTTTGTGTATCTGTACCCCCAAATCCCTCTGCTCCTCTACTCCTTTTAGACACTTGTTTTCCAAGGAGTGTGTGGCCTCCTTATTCTTCCTACCAAAATGTACCACCTCACACTTGTCTATACTGAAGTTCATTTGCCAATTACACGCCCATTCTGCAACTTTATTAATGTCTTCCTGTATTTTGTTGCAGTCCTCCTCCATATTAACTGCGCCTCCACAATTCGATGCCATCCGCAAATTTTGAAATTGTGCTTCCGATTCCCGAGTCCAAATCGTTTTTGTAAATGGTGACGGGACCGATCCTGGTGGAGCATCACTTCCCCCCGTTTGCCAGTCTGAGTAACTACCTTTAACCCCCTCACTCGCTGTTTCCTGTTTTGTGGCCAGCTGCCTATTCATTCTGCTACTGGTCCCCTGACTCCACATGCTTTGACCTTAGTCATGAGTCTACTGTGCGCTTAGTCAAATGTCTACTAGTCATGAGTCTACCTGTGCTCTTTTAATTGCAATTTTTTTGAGCACTTCAAAAAATATATATATATATCTCCTCACTGAGGCCAGCTCTGTATTTTCTGTTTCTTTTAATGGATTATTATGGTATAAGTCACATTTCAAATTGAAAAGCTTCCCCGGTTGCAGGTTCTTAAACACACTGTGACTGATGAGCAGGAATGATGGTTAAATGAGTTGAAATTTAAACTTTAAGACATTAAAAAGAAGAAATATACTGACGTGGGTTTGGCGTTATCCTCAGGCCTCCATATTTAAGGAAGGATATACTTGCATTGGAGGCAGTTCAGAGAAGGTTCACTGGGGTGATTCCTGGGATGAAGGGGTTGACGTATGAGGAAAGGTTGAGCAGGTTGGGCCTATACTCATTGGAGTTTAGAAGAATGAGAGATCTTATTGAAACATATAAGATTGTGAGGGGGCTCGACAGGGTAGATGCTGAGAGGATGTTTTCCCTAGTGGGGGTATCTAGATCTAGGGGGCATAGTTTCAGAATAAGGGGTCGCCCATTTAAGACGGAGATGAGGAGGAATTTCTTCTCTCAGAGGGTCGTGAATCTTTGGAATTCTCTACCCCAGAGAGCTGTGGAGGCGGAGTCATTGAATATATTCAAGGCGGAGATTGACAGACATTTGAACTACAAGGGAGTCAAGGGTTATGGGGAGAGACCAGGAAAGTGGTGTTGAGGACAAGATTGGATCAGCCATGATCTTATTGAATGGCGGAGCAGGCTCGAGGGGCCAATTGGCCTACTCCTGCTCCTGTTTCTTATGTTCCATTGTTTACGCTGATTTTTGCTCATTTTAAGTACTCTAATGAGATTGGGCTTTTTTTTGATGTCGGCAAAATGGCCGCAACATTGGCAGCATTTTCGAGTCTAACCTCTGGATCGCGCCCAGCAGAGAGACTCCAGGCAAGAGAGTTAGCAAGTTGGTTTGTGACAGGCAAGTTTTCAGACTTACTTGTAGTTATGAGAACTCATCATAAGTTTACCAAAATCAGAATCCCAAAAAATGTTTTAGATGAAGGGGGCGTGGGGATTTCTGCTAAACATGTTGGGCCAAAAATTCGGCACTTGCCGGGTGAGTACGCACTGTGTACTCACCCGTAAGGCCTCCTGAAGTGCCAGTTTCCTGCATGCACTGCGCATGCGCGGGAAACCGGAACTTCCGGTCTGGTGAAGGGAGGGGTTCAGAGGTGAACCGTGTGTGCGGTAGAGGCTGCGCGCACGCAGCGAACTGTAGGTTTTTTTTCAGGTTTCTACGGGAGGGTAAGTATTGAAGAACCTGCGCTTTTAAAAAGGAGGCGCAGGACCCGTTTTCAACAAGGTAAGTGGTTAATTAAGTATAATTTAAAAATTTTTTCAACAGGTTTATCTTTTTTAGATACTTTAAAGAAAGGTAAGTTTATTTTTAGCACTGTTAAAAAGTATTTTAATTTTTTCAAAAATTTAAATTTTTGTTTAAAGTAGTTAATTTATTTAACTTATAGTTATTTTATAAATGTGATGTTTTTTTAAAACATTTATTTGAAGTTTAGCTGTTCTTTTGGGGCTGATTTCAATTCATAGATTTGACAGGTGTTCCTGTCAAATCTATGAATGAAAGATGGTCTGCTGCCATTGGCTCTCCATGGCCCACGTGATCCCAGGGGACGCATCGCACTAACTGCGCCCCTGGGATACGCAAGCACTGCGCGCCGGCAGTTGGAGCAGGCCCAGGAGCTGAAGTTCCCGTGGGCCCAGAGGTCAACGGCAGGCGCGGTGGGTAAGTGCGCGCGCGATCCTTACCCCACGGCAAGCCGGAGAGGCGAATTTCAGGGCCGTTAAAAATAGAATATATTCTAATTTTCTAGTGCTGTTTGTTTGGATTGCAGTTGAACTGTGAAGGCAGATAGTAAAACTAAAAAAAAATACTTAAAGTAAACTATGGATTTGAAAGCACAGATGTACAAAAAACTGATACAACTTACGATGCCAGAAAGCACTTAGTTCACTCATCGCATGAAACAGAGAAAGAGACAGAGTGAGGGAACGGAGATAGAGAGAAACTGGCCAACGTAACATTACCCAAAACAAATAAATTAATTATTAAATACAGATGGCAAGATGGTTTCTGGAACTCGCTACCACAAGGAGTAGTTGAGGTGAATAACAGGTGCATTTAAGGAGAAGCTCGATAAACGCAGGAGGGAGACAGGAATAGCAGGTTATGCTGATGGGGTTAGATGAAGTAGGGTGGGAGGAGGCTCGTGTGGAGCATAAACACTGGCATAGACTAGTTGGGCCAAATGCTCCTGTGAAGCACCTTGGGACGTTTTACTACGTTAAAGGCACGATATAAATACAAGTTGTTGTTGAATGGCCTGTTTCTGTGCTGTAAATTCGATGTCTTCTTCTTAGGCAGTCTTGGGGAGAGAGCGGGAAAGTGGTGTTGAGGACAAGATTGGATCAGTCATGATCTGTTTGAATGGCGGAGCAAGCTCGAGGGGCCGATTGGCCGCCTCCTGCTCCTGGATGAGGATGACTTGCTTCCACATTAAAAATGAGTTCTCAGGTGACTGATGAGTCCAATGCGGGACCTACAGTCTCTGTCACAGGTGGGGCAGACGGTGGTTGAAGGGGCGGGTGGGTGGGGTGCTTGGGTTGACGTGCGCTCCTTGCGCTTGGCTTCCGCTTGCTCCCGGCGAAGAGACTCGAGGTGTTCGGCGCCTTCCTGGATGCTTCTCCTCCACTTTGTGCGGTCTTGGGCCAGGGATTCCCAGGTGTCAGTGGGGATGTTGCATTTTTTCAAGGAGGCTTTGAGGGTGTCCTTGAAGCGATACTTAAACGGATCATGAGTAATGAGTCTCAGCTCTCAGGTTAGTGATGTTTCACTGCTTCCTTGTCAGTTTGACATTGTGCAACAATTTAATTCAGTCATTTAAAGGTTGTTTGTGGCTACTAAAAATTACTTACATTTATTCTCACAAAATGTCAAAGTGCTACACTTGGTTACATTAATGGGGGCTGTACTGGCAGTCGACCTGGCCCTCCAGGATCTACTGTGGAGGGAGCGGAGGCAGCGAGAAAGACTGGAACATGTGGCCAGAAGGAGGAGGAGGGCCATGAGGGCTCTCAACAGGAGGCCTTACCCTCCCAGGGTATTCCAACAACACTTCTCCTACCTCCAATTAAGCGAGGAGCAGTGTCTTAGGAGGCTCCGCTTCACCAAGGAGGTGGTCACAGAATACTGCCACCTCCTGCAGCCAGACCTCGAGCCTCAGATGAGGACCACCACGGCTCTCCCAGTGGCAGTCAAGGTCACCGTCACCCTCAATTTCTTCGCCAGCGGATCCTTCAAGTCTGCAACAGGAGACATAGGTAACATCTCGCAGTTCGCCGTCCATCGCTGCATCCAGGAGGTCACAGAGGCTCTCGACAGTAGGAGAAGGGACTACATTTCCTTTCCAATCACCAGAGAGAAGCAGGACAAGCATGCATGTGGCTTTGCCAGGATAGCAGGCTTCCCCATGATGCAGGGCGCCATTGACTGCACCCATGTGGTTTTGCGGGCACCGCATAACAATCCTGAGGTCTACCATAACCGTAAAGACTACCAGTCACTTAGTGTCCAGTTGGTTTGTGACCACAGACAGCGAATCCTCAATGTGAATGCCCACTATCCTGGCAGCAGCCACGATGCCTTCATCCTGCGCCAGACCGGTGTTGCAGCACTCTTCCAGCCACCACATCAAGCTCGAGGGTGGCTGCTCGGAGACAAGGGCTATTCGCTCTCCACCTGGCTCATGACTCGCCTCCGCAACCCCAACACTCCTGCACAGCACTCATATAATGAGAGCCATACCGCCACCAGGAACATCATCGAACAGACCATCAGGGTGCTCAAGCAATAGTTCCCCTGCCTTGACCACTCGGGAGGAGCTCTCCAGTACTCGCCAGAGCGGGTGTCCCATTTCATGGTGGTCTGCTGCATGCTCCACAACTTGGCCATCATGAGGGCCCAGAGCCTTGCTACCAGGGATTGCGGGACCACCTCAGGAGGATGAAGAGGGAGAGGAAGAGAACGAGGACAATGAGGAGGAAGAGGAAGACCATGAGGATGAGGAGGAGGAGGAGTGAGGGAGGAGGCAGCCACTCAATAGGCCTCTGGAAGGGCGGTCCGTGACCACCTCATCAGACTGTGGTTCGAATGAATTAAACCCCAGATCCCCGTTGCTCACCACATCCCCATCATTCCACCCCTGTCGCAGGCCATATCACTGCTGAGTGTCCATGCGAGAGACTTCAGATGGCCTTGCAGGATGCCCTCAAGCAGCTCTGGGCCTGGAAAGCCCGGCTGTAGACTGCACCACCTCAGCATGGGCGGCAGCAGTCTGGGCTGGCTGGATGACAGGCAGCGACAAGGGCAATGGCGGAGTGGCAGTGGTGGGAGCAGGAATGCTGTCATCCTGAGAGAGGACAGCAGGTTCCTGCTCCACTGACCCACTGCCACTCCCCCGGGGCAGCACCTCAGCATCACTACCAATCTGTTGGAGCGCAGATTGCTGGCCTGCTGCGACACCATGAAAGCCCCGGTCGATGGTGGTAGATCCCTCCACGAGGGCAGCAATCAGAGCTTGCATGGCATCAAGCTGAGACTGCATGAGAGCAGTCTGAGATTGGATCCCACCAAGCATAGACTGCATTACAGCACTAAGACGTTGCGTCACTTCCGCCTGTGCTGCAATGGAAGCTGCCAGGTCGCCCATCACATGCGGCATCAGGTCTGGGTCACCACGGTGTCTCTGGGAGTCGACCATCCTTTGCAGACTGGAAAGAATGGGCTCCATGGTGTGTGCAGAGCTCTGTACAATGTTGGAGGTGGACTCCTCCACGCTCCTTACCATTGCCGACAGGCTCTCGGGCACCCTTGCCATTGCACCTATCATCTCCGTGTGCATGCCCATCACCCTTCTTCTAAAGGCCTCCCCATCGAGGTCCTCATCTGAGTCCTGTGCAGCAGAACTCGCGCACGAACTCGTCCTCCGGGGAGCTGGCCCCCGAGCTACCCTTTCCCCGGCATTGCTGCAACCCACTCATCCCCGGTGCCTCATCCTGTGCAGATCCCACTACTATGCTAGCCTCTAAAGAACGCGTAGCGCCAGTATCTGAGCTGGTGCCTGTGAGTGAGACATGCAGTGACGTGGTGCGTTCTTCCTCCTCTTCTCCCGCATCGCTCTCGACGGTGCCCTCAGGGACAGGCTGCTCCGTTGCGCAAGAGTCGGGTTAAGGTGAGGGGAGGGGGGCAGGAAGGGAGAAATGCAGCATACAGCATGATTAGCTGGAAAGTACGAAAGGCTTGTGGGGTGAGGGGGAAGTGGGATGTGAGAAGAAAGAGTAGAGATGAACATACCGTTGTTGTCCTCAAGGGGGTCAACGTCGCTGGTGGCCATGGCGCCCACCACCTGGCGCCCAGTAATCTGCAGCACTCTATTTTCCAGCGCAGACAGTGGTTGGGTGTCGGCTTGTCCCCTGCCTGTGCGCTCCTGCTCCCTCCTGTTGTGAGCCACCTTGGCCTGCAAGAGAAAGGAAAGTGTGTGAGTGAGTGTGGAGCAATGTGTTTGGGTGATGTGCCTGCCATAGTTGAATAGCTGTCATTGTGTGCAAGGTGTGAGATGTGGGTGTGAGTGTTGGTGTGTAGAGATTGTTGGTGGGTGAGTGCTGGGGGTGTGGTGCTTTGGGCAGTGTGTGCAGACTGAGGTTCAGAGGATGGCATGTAGCATTTGTTGAAGCATTGACTCACCCTGACCACCTGAGTGAGGTCGTTAAATTTCTTCCTGCACTGTGTGTGGGTCCTGGGGACCACAGTGCTGCCCACGACATACTGGGCATCCTCCCTCTACATGGCACAGAAGACTTGCAGCGAGGGCCTCCTGCCACTTGCCGGGTAGAAGGCAGTAGAGGCCAATTCATTAAATAGATTCAAGAAGGAGTTGGATATATTTCTTAAGGCTAAAGGGATCAAGGGATATGGGGAGAAAGCAGGGACAGGGTACTGAATTTGGATGATCAGCCATGATCGCATTGAATGGCGGAGCAGGCTCGAGGGGCCGAATGGCCTACTCCTGCTCCTATCTTCTATGATTCTATGATTCTATTGGTAGAACACTGCCCTCCATCTCTCCACAGCGGACACCAACGCCTCCAATGCTTGGTCTGAAAATCTGCAGGCTCTCTCTCTGGGGCGTGGATATGCCATCATGAGACCTGCTTGGGTTTGGCCTGCTCCTGCTTGCTGACACAGGTTCACAGCCAGCAATGCTGAGAATGAGGTTCTGCAACATCAATGAACCTCCCCTTTAAGAACTGGAAAGAGCCTGTGGCAATGATGACTTGCAATTAGACTGCACCTGATATTGGTCAACGCTTTGAGTCTAACGCCACTGAACTAGGCCATTAGCGCTTGATTTAGCGCTCCCATCCTTTCTTTGAGTGATGACACTGAATTTTGCACGCAGCGAGATTCATTAGTGCCTGGCGCTAAATCTCAAACTTTTCCAAAGTTAGCGCCCATTCCTGGGCGATAATGAATTTCTCGCCCATACTTTCTTCTGTTCGAACCAGAGCTGTAAAACAAGGTGGGAAACATCCGTGAAAAGCCTGCTGAATTTGGTGGGGGTATTACATGACGCAGTTAGTGATCAGACTGCTCTCTCTGATCCAGGCTCTAGATCAACCCCACAACAACAAACACCAAAAACAACTTGCATTGATATAGCGCCTTTAACGTAGTAAAATGTCCCAAGCCACTTCACAAGAGCAAGAGTTATAGAACAAAATTTCACACAGAGCCACCTAAGGCGATATTGGTCAAAGAGGTAGGTTTTAAGGAGCGTCTTAAAGGAGGAGAGAGAGGCAGAGAGGTTCAGGGAGGGAATTCCAAATCTTAGGACCTAGGCAGCTGAAGGCACGGCCACCAATGGTGGAGTAATGAAGTCTGAGGAAGGAGCGATAGCTCCGAAAGCTTGTGATTTCAAATAAAACTGTTGGACTATAACCTGGTGTTGTGCGACCTCTCAATTTGGAGTAATGAAGACCAGGGATGCGCAAAAGGCCAGAATTGGAGGAGCGCAGAGTTCTGGGAAATTTGTAGGGCTGGAGGAGGTGACAGAGAGAGGGAAGGGCGAGGCCATGGAGGGTTTTGAACACAAGGATGAGAATTTTAAAATCGAGGATTTGCCGTACCAGGAGTCAGTGTAGGTCAGCGAGCACAGGGGTGATGGGTGAACGGAACTTGGTGCAAGTTAGGACACGGGGCAGCCGAGTTTTGGATGAGCTCAAGTTTACAGAAAGTGGAAGATGGGATGCGAGACAGGAGAGCATTGGAATAGTCAAGTCTAGAGGTAACAAAGGCGTGGATGAGGATTTCAGCAGCAGATGAGCTGAGTTAGAGGTGGAGTCGGGCGATGTTACAGAGATGGAAGTAGGCGGTCTTAGTGATGGAGCGGATATGTGGTCGGAAGCTCATCTCGGGGTCAAATCCGGCACCAGGTTGAGAACGGTCTGGTTCCACCTCATACATTTGCCAGGGAGAGGGATGTATTTGATGGCTAGGGAATGGAGTTTGTGGTGGGGACCGAAGACAATGGCTTCGGTCTTCCCAATATTTAGTTGGAGGAAATTCCTGCTCATCCAGTACTGGATTTCAGACAAGCAGTCTGACAAATCAGAGACGGTGGATTTTTTGAGGAGAGGGGTGAAGATGGCAGATTTGAAGGGAAGGTGGACAGTGGACTCCTGGAGTGAAAGCCACTTCTCACTCTCTCTACCTGCAATGCTCCCAAATGCGATAGGTTTATGCAGACTCCGCCCACCTTGTAGTTGGAGGAAGGGCCAAGAAGCCCAGAACTTGGCACCATTGGCCACCTCGCTCAGCGAGGCCTCCAGGAAGGTTGGTGCAGAAAATACACGCTTCGCTCTGATGCAATAAGAGTTGATCGTATGACGGTGGATTAAGCTCACCGTTGAGGTGAACTACAAAGAGGTTTGCCCTACAACGAACTCCTGAGAGCCGTGTTATTCCTGACCCGGGAGTGCTGGATGCTGACAACGGGAAAGGTGGGAAATGGTTTCCGTTCCCTGGCACTGACATCCCTAAAAAATGCACCAAGGATCATCATACAGTTGGCGTCAGTTATTGGGGGCGGGTGACTCTCTTGTATAAATGGACATTTTCTCAAGAACAAGATGATTCCCAATGTATTTAAATCATTTAATTTTCATCCACACTCTTTGTGTCTTTTTTTCTTCTCTCCCACATGGCAGCTGTCCTTCATTCTGCCAGCGCAATTCACACTTCATCTAGAGCCATCCTTTGTTTCTTAACCTGTCCCATTACCATCTCCTTTTGCCTTGAATATCTCTTAATGTCTCTTAACCTCTCCTGCCTTCTATCCTATAACACAGACCTTCCCTTTTGTTCTTTCATCCCCCTCCTCCCTTTCCCAGCCCCTGCACTTGCTAAAAAATCTGTTCCATTTCCTGCTTTTTTCCAGTTCTGACGAAAGGTCATCGACCTGAAACGTTAACTCTGTTTCTCTCTTCACAGATGCTGCCTGAGCTGCTGAGTATCTCCAGCATTTTCTGTTTTTATTTAAATCATTTGTTCAGGTGTTAACTTATGTAGGAACATGGGAACAGGAGGCGGTCATTCAGCCCTTCGAGCCTGTTCCGCCATTCAATTAGATCATGGCTGATCTGTAACTCAACTCCATTTCCCCACCTTGGTTCCCTATTCCTTAATACCCTTGCCGAACAAAAATTTATCAATCTCAGTTTTGTCATTTTCAATTGACCCCCAGCCTCAACAGCTTTTTGGGGGAGAGAGTTCCAGATTTCCACTCCCCTTTGTGTGAAGTGCTTCCTGACACCGCCCCTGAACAGCCTGGCTCTAATTTTAAGGTTAGGCCCCCTTTTGTTCTGGACTCTCCCACCAGAGGAAATAGTTTCTCTCCATCTATCTGTGTATTTTTACAGCTGCAGAGGATATTTAGTACTCAAAGGATTCATTTAGACCTGGCTTTAATGAATTGCTGATAGTGTGAATTTACATTGTAGACACACACCAAACCACTGGGTATTCGTTTGAGGTTGTTTACTGGTCACCTGAAGACCTGAATGTATAGGATGTGTGTCACCATCAGAACCAGAGACCCTGTAGGTGCCAAATAAGGTTAGGTTCAGGGCAGCAACCAGGAACAAGGAGCAGACCCATGGCAGAAAACTAGGTGGGTTCCACCTCTGGTCCTGCCATCCTTCTCACCTGCTTGTCATGTATTTGCTGTGCCCGGGCTCAGGAACACATACCTTCATTAGCCGGGGCCTAGAATATATAGCAGGGAGGTTATGATGGAGCTGTACAAAACGCTAGTTAGGCCACAGCTGGAATACTGTGTGCAGTTCTGGTCGCCACACTATAGGAAGGATGTGATTGCATTGGAGAGGGTGCAGAGGAGATTTACCAGGATGTTACCTGGGCTGGAGTGCTTCAGCTATGAAGAGAGACTGGACAGGCTGGGGTTGTTTTCCTTAGAGCAGAGAAGGCTGAGGGGGGACCTGATTGAGGTGTACAAAATTATGAGGGGCATAGATAGGATAGATAGAAAGGAACTTTTCCCCTTAGTAGAGGGGTCAATAACCAGGGTGCATAGTTTCAAGGTAAGGGGCAGGAGGTTTAGAGGGGATTTGAGGAAAAACCTTTTCACCCAGAGGGTGGTTGGAATCTGGAACTCACTGCCTGAAAGGGTGGTAGAGGCAGGAACCCTCACAACATTCAAGAAGCAATTAGATGAGTACTTGAAACTCCATAGCATACAAGGCTACGGACCAAGTGCTGGAAAATGGGATTAGAATAGAGAGGGCTTGATGGCCGGCGCGGACACGATGGGCCGAAGGGCCTCTTTCTGTGCTGTATAACTCTATGACTATGACTCAATCTAACAGGAAGACCTGCCCTAGTGTCTTTCCAGGAGAAGAGATGGAGGAGAGAAAATTAACGAACAGCAAAAAAAATGGAAACGTTCGTCCCAAAAGACTTAACACTGAGGAACCACAGCGTTTAAATAATCAAACTAAGTCTTACATAAAATAGTAATTAAGCAGGGCAGTAGGTGCTTAAAGCTATGACATTCACAGCTTATTTACCCTTATTTTTAGCTAAGCCGAGACACACCCTGCAATCGTTTGTGCTCCTGGTTCTCAGGTGTCAGAAAGTTAATAAGCCTGAAAATGCTTTGAACAATAACCATGAAAAGCTTAGCAGTAAATTACCTCCATCTCCTGTCATTAAACCTGCCAATTCAAGTAATTGCACAACATAAATTATGTCAACGTTGTGTTGATTTCTGGAATTGCACTGACATTCTCCCTGTCAGTTTGCAGTATCTTACTTGCCCAGTTAACAGGTTCTTCGCCACCTTTATTGAAACTCTCTATGGGGTAAAAATTCAGTTGGTTGCGCCTCCCGTTAGCGCCTTAAGAGGGCGCTAATGGGGCGCAAAGCCGCTAACGCCCGGGCGCAGCGATGTTTGCGCCGCTCGGGAACTTAACTAGAGATTGTGCGGCGGCGCTAAAACTTACCGCTGCGACCACCTGCGCGCGCAGATTGTGATGTCATTCCATGGTGCAACGCCCTTGTGGCGCCCCGGAGCGGAAATTGAGTGGCGCCCCCTGCCTTACCGCCTGGCGCATCCAACGACCAGAAGACTGGAACGCTATCAATCGCTGTGGGGCTGGGGGGGGGGGCGCTATTTAAAGGGGGCCTCTTCCTGTCTTTTATTGTTGGTGGCATTTTTGAACTACGCATTCTGAGAGAGAGAGGGAGAGACTTCTGGAGAGATTCAACGTTGTGTGAAGGAGTTTTGGGTACTGAGCAGCACTTTGCAGGTTCATTTTGATTTGCCATTCCTTGTATCGATTTAGCAGAGACTGTGGGAGCTGCACTCTGAGCTCTTTGCCTGGTACTCTCCATTGTTCTTTCCAGCACATTTGATGTGCAAGTCTCTCCAGGCCGAGATTCAAGGCTGCAATGAACAGGATGTGGATGGAAAGCAAGATTAACCATCCCCTTTAAGAACTGGCCCATGCCATTGTGCGTGTGTTCCATTGCTGACTGACATTACATGAGCTTCGCCAGCGCTCTGAGTTAGCGCCTCACTCCTTGGCCTTTGCGCCTTAAGACAGGTGTGCAGCGCCTGATTTAGCGCTCCACTCACCTCCCGGGGCGGTAAAAGTGAAGTTTCCAGTCAGTGCCGATAATTAGCGCCAGGCGCTAATATTTGCGTCCAGACGATATTTGCGCCCCAAATGGGGCGCGACCTAATTTTTACCCCTATGTCTTTTAAAAGCGTTAGCGTCACAGACCACATTGTGCAATATAAAGAAGAAAGAAATGATTTGCATTTCTATAGCGCCTTTCAACACCTTCAGGGCATCCCAAAGTGCTTTACAGCCAATGAAATACTTATGAAGTGTAGTCACTGTTGTAATATAAAAAAAGATGGCAGCCACTTTTATGCACAGCAAACTCCCGCAAAACAGCAGTGAGATAAATGACCAGATAACCTGTTTTTTTGTTATGTTGGTTGAGGGATAAATATTGGCCCAGGACACCGGGGATAACTCCCCTGCTCTTCTTCGAAATAGTGCCATGGGATCTTTTACATCCACCTGAGAGAGCAGACGGGGCTTCAGTTTAACGTTTGATCCGAAAGTCGGCACCTCCGACAGTGCCGCACTCCCTCAGCACTGCAGTGGAGTAAAAAAAGGTATCAAAAGATGCACACTGTTTCAGAATCAGCTCTATCTGGTTGAAGCAGTTGTAGGGTATTACAGCCAATCAACATGATTTGTGAGTCACCTCCTGCCATTGTGCCTTTGTTCTGGTTCTTTATTGACAGAGGCGGTCTGAATCTCGGGAGAAGTATAGAATCATAGAATGATACAGCACAGAAGAGGCCATTCAGCCCATCGTGCCTGTGCCACCACTTTGAATGGGCAATCCAATTAGTCCAATTTCCCTGCCCTTTCCCCATAGCCCTACAAATTTTTCCTTTTCAAGTTTATATCCAATTCCCTTTTGAAAGTTACTATTCAATCTGCCTCCACCGCCCTTTCAGGCAGTACAATCCAGATTTCCCTAGTTCTTAAGTTCAGTTCATATAGTTCCATCGCACATACAGGTTGCTGTGGTGAGACAGGGTCAGTGAGGGCAATGCTGTGCTCTTACAACAAAGAAACCTCAAAAGATTTTGGTTACTTTGGTTTGAGAAAATCAGTTTTAAAATAATGGTGAGCACTTCTTTTAATCTGCTATTTTCTAGTCTGCTTTTGCTTCTGTATAATTTTACATTCAAATGAGCACAAATTAGTTTTTTTAGCCTGAACAATATGGTCTGTCAGCATGTCATTTTTTCCACCAGTTTGGAGATATGGAGCTCACTGTGGCCAAATTATTTCAGGTGCATACATTAATATTTGCCTCGTGGCAATCCTACAACAGATATTTCTTGCATAAGGATATGTTTCGGTTCATAGGTTTGTCGAAGGGATCTGACACATGCTGAGATCCTAATAGGTTTAGGGCCGAACCAAAAAGAAATGACACACCATTTGGCAATAATTGACATTGTCGCTGAGGGATAGCAAATGGAAGATGTCCCACTGGGTACTCCCATGTAGTTGGTCTTCAGGAGAATCACGCGGGCAGTTTACATGGGACTTCAGCCCTTAACTAACCAGTATAAATAAACAACAATAACAAGAACAACGTGTGTTTATACAGCACTTTTAACATGGCAAAACGTCCCAAGGCGTTTCACAGGAGCGTAATCAGACAAAATTTGACACCGAGCCACAAAAGGAGATATTAGGGCAGGTGACCAAAAGCTTGGTCAAAGAGGCAGGTTTTAAGGAGCATCTTAAAGGAGGAGAGAGAGGCAGAGAGGCAAGAGAAAAGACGGGCTAATGTCTTGGGTGTAGGGGTGCACCCAATTTTGATTGACCTGCACATCTCCACCATTTTCTGCTTTACATGGAATTACAGAGAATTTACAGCATAGAAACAGGCCATTCGGCCCAACTGGTCTGTGCCGGTGTTTCTGCTCCACACAAACCTCCTCCCACCCCTCTTCATCTAACCCTATCAGCATATTCCTTCCATTTCTTTCTTCCTCATGTACTTATCTAGCTTACCCTTAAATGCATCTGTGCTATTCGCCTCAACCACTCCCTGTGGTAGTGAGTTCCACATTCTAACCACTCTCTGGGTAATGAAGTTTCTCCTGAATTCCTTATTGGATTTATTAGTGACCATCTTATATTCATGGCCCCTAGTTTTGGACACCTCCACAAGTGGAAACATCCCTTTTTAATTTCAGTCAACCAGTGTTTTTTATAACCTGTGAAATGTTCGATATTATTTCATCCCCCATCACCGACATCCACCACTTTGATGAATTGACAATTTGTTTCTGTACCGGCAGAATTTCAGATGACCATGGTAAGCTGTTAACTAGGAGTGACCAAAGGATTCGGCCTGATAGACAAACTCCTCTAAACCCGCCTGATTCAACTCTACCAAGAGGTAATAGAGCTTTATTGGGTTCAGATGAAAGGTCATCGCCCTGAAACGTTAACTCTGTTTCTCTCTCCACAGATGCTGCCCTGACCTGCTGAGTGTTTCCAGCATTTTCTGTTTTTTATACCAACACTTTATTGGACTGGATTCCATTCCCTTCCATTCCACGGTTAGCCTCGGCAACAACAACATGCAGCTCTGGAACAGCTTGGCACTGAGCCCAATATCCTGTGGCCCAATTCAGATTTCCTCAGACCTTTGAAGCCCAGCCCGACTTTTATGAAGCCTAAAGGCAGAATGAGGAAATCGTGAAATCCAGGTGGGAGCTGTCATTTTAGCGAACAGACAGCCACCATTGAAATCTTGTCGAATATTTCAGAGGTATGCGTGTTACGGTTTTGATTTTTCCCCTTTTTTAAGTGACTCAGCACTCCCATTGACTATAACAAACTCAGTTCGAAAGACGAACCTCGCATAAATAATGACCCCGATTTTAACTCCAGGTGGATTCCCTGCTCAGGCCTGAGTTAAACTTACAGTCGGGTCTCAATGATGTCATCGGGCCGCAATCATGCGTATGTAAAGAAGGACCCTGTTGGCTCCAGGCGCCTGTCCTCGCTGCCTGCTCAGGAGAGCAGGTTAAAATTGCAGATGTTGCGATCATGGCAGCTTTCGGACAGGCAGGAGCCAGGGCGATTTTAACTGCCCCACCCGCCAGGTTTCTGCTGAGCGAGTAGGGTTAAAATCACTCATTGGGACATGGCCTCCATGGCCTTGCCCCTCCCTATCTCTGTAATCTCCTTCAGCCCCACAACGCCCCCGAGATATCTGCGCTCCTCTAATTCTGCCCCCATGAGCATCCCTGATTATAATCGCTCAACCATTGGTTGCCGTGCCTTCTGTTGCCTAGGCCCTAAGCTCTGGAATTCCCTGCCTAAACCTCTCCACCTCGCTACCTCTCTTTCCTCCTTTAAGATGCTCCTTAAAACCTACCTCTTTGACCAAGCTTTTGGTCACCTGCATTAATTTATCCTTTTGTGGCTCAGTGTCAAATTTTTTATCTTATAATACTCCTGTGAAGAGCCTTGGGACATTTTACTATGTTAAAGGCGCTATATAAATACAAGTTGTTGCTGTTGTTGTTGTTGGGCAACACAGTGGGCTCGATTTTGCCAGGCACGAGGAGACGGGTTTGGAGGCGTGTGAGGTGGTAAAATCGCAAAAAATGCCGGGCGGGCCCAATCCCGCCTCCATCCCGCCTCCGAGCAATTTTCCCACATGCGTGTTTTCAGACCCCGTTTCCATCCTGCCTCCAAGAGGCAGGATAGGCCCTGAAGGCCCTTAATTGCCTCTATAATCCCATTTTGAGAGGCCTTTCCGATTTTTAGACATTTCCCCCATCCTACACGCCTCCTCTGGAACACGCCAGGTAATCCTGGCGGCCTCACAAGTGGATTGCTTAGACACAGCTGCAGCTCCACCATTACAAAGGAGTTTTCACCAATGATCATTTGCAGGTGGCAGAACTTTGTTGTCTCAGGTCTGGGCGAACTTTTAGCAGGCATACCCATTGTTGTGGAAGTTTGGAGCCTGACACCCATCTCCAGTGTGTCCTCCTGGGAAACCCCTCTCCCCACCTTGACTGAGCGCTTCCTCAACTGAGGCATATACCGGAAGCATGGCGACCATTTAATTCCTTTCCTCCTGCACATCAGATTCGGACGAAGACCAGCCGCGGCAGAAGCAGAACCCTGAACAACAGCAGCACCAAGAGCAGGAGCATCAACAGGAGCGCCAAGCTGCTAGTCACCCACCTGAAGCTGCACAGGCCAGAAGGCGCCAGCGCGCGACAACATTGCTGTCCGGGATGCAAGGGACGCACTCATCTTGGCCAGATTTGGTTAGCCTGCACAATCAAACACTTTTGTCTCGCACCTTCTTACCAGAGCATCGTAATGGACAAGAACCTGCGGATTCCTATCACTCTGACCACCATACTGACAATTGCAAGTCGCCCTAAGCCCTCAATGTGAGAGGCCCATTTGTGAAATGACATAGGCCACAACTTCAACAGTTTGCCATCAAATCTGTTTATAATACAATGACAATGATGGCAGGTCCAAATACAAAACATCACAGCATCCAAGTGACTACCCTTGTGACTACTTGTGCATTATCTTCCTCTTACGCGTGATCCTACGTGGTACTTCCCCTGTGGCTTCAGCAGATGTGGAGGCCCCTTGCTCACTTTCTTGATGCTCCTGTCTCGGCGCCTTTGGCGGGCGTCCTCTGGGGTGGCGAACCTGTGCGGGCTCGCCAACAGTCTGCTGCTCCTGCGTCTGTGCAGGGTTTGAGACGCCGATCTCAGTTGGGTGAGGAATCTGGTGGGGCTCTGACTGAGGGCTCTGCAGTGGCATGATCGTGTGAGCGCTTGGAGAGGAGCCCCCACTTCCTTGTTCTCTGCCACCAACATCCCTCTCATGGGTCAGCCCCACTTCAGAGCTAGCAAGTGGCTTGACAGCACCTTGCTGCACTTCAGTGGGGCCATGAGGACCCGTTTCTGCACTGGAAGTCCTACTCCAGAGGACTTCCATGAAGGTCTGGTTTGAATGCTCAATAGCTGACCATCGCTCCTCAAGAGATGTCATTCTATTCTGAACAATTACCATGTTTTCTATACCCTGGCGACTAAGCTCCTCCATGGCCGCAGCCATCCTCTCCTCTACGGTAGCCAGTCTTACCATGGAGGTAGCCATCCTTTCCACGGAGGTTGCCATCGTTTCCGCAGTGATGCGTTCATGCGCCAATGTCTCCACAAAGGCTCTGCTCATGTTTGCGATGGACTCCTCCATTCCACACTCGCAGCGACCCTTGAGACAAAACCTGCCAGAGACTCCTGCACCTGTTCCTGGAGTTCCAGCACCGCTCTCCTTCTGGATGGACCCGGAGGCACAGGGTCGACATGCAGCTAAGCCGAGCTGGCAGAGACCTGCACCCTCCGACGAGGACTCTCCACTGCTGCCCCTGTCTGCACCATCTGCTGATGCTCACTTGGGAGCTGTGATACACCAGGTGCCAACACTACTCTATCTCGCGAAGGTCCCACCAATGTGTGAATGTCTGCGCTGGTGCTGGATGCGCTGAATTCTGCTGACGCTGCACCCTCAGAGGTTGCAGCTTCCTCTGAGGAGTCTGGAGGCTCAGGCTGTTCCTCCTGGACAGTGGGGACGGGGGC
This sequence comes from Squalus acanthias, assembly GCA_030390025.1. Classification (NCBI taxonomy): domain Eukaryota; kingdom Metazoa; phylum Chordata; class Chondrichthyes; order Squaliformes; family Squalidae; genus Squalus; species Squalus acanthias. Next base: position 92,482,046 of record CM059437.1, on the reverse strand, counting down.
TTTCGATGGTCCTGTGGGGGAGTAAAGGAAAGAGTTAGAAACGTGAGGCCAATGTTACATGCACATTGAATAGTGCAGGTGATCATAAGTCAATCTGTTAGAGCATCAGAATCATTATCAGTGACTCATGCAATGTCAATGAGAGAGATGCCAAACTATTCTGTCACCAGCTTGCTGTGATGCGCCCGCCTGTCCGTCCCCCACTTGGGGGCCCTCCTCCTGTCATGGTTCTTTCCCTCTTACTGTGGGCTCTCTTTTCCTGCAATGAGGGACACAAGTGGAGTTTGAGTGAGAATGAAGGAGTGACTGTAGAGAATCCATAGCATAGATGCTTAGAAAGAGACAAAGGACCCTCCCTGTGTGTTGTAAGTTGTTGTCATTGCATCACAGTGACAGGAAGTGTGAGGGTTGCATGGTTGAATAGTTAAGTGAATGTGACCATAGAGAGAGAGGGAATGGGTAAGGGTGCAGGGATGTAAGTGTCAAGTGGGATGTGGAGGAAGAGTTTGGCAAAGCAGAGTGCTGGTGAGGAGAGGCGATGGGGCTCAGATTGAGGGAGATAGGAAAGTCATACTCACTTTTCCTGTGCGGAGAAGGTCATGAAACCTCTTCCTGCACTGCAGCCAGGTTCTGCGGCTCATTGATATGGAGTTGACCTCCTGGGCCACTTACAGCCACACAGCTTTAGTCTGCTGGGGTGGCTTTTTTCTCCCTGAGGAAGGGAAGAGCACCTCCTTATTAGATCTTGCTCCCTGCACCAGAGCTTGGAGGGAGGGCTCATCAAAGCGAGGTGCACACTTTTGCTTGCTGGTGGACATGGTCGGTAAATTAAGTCCTTCATACAATGTCCAAAGTGTTTCCAGTCTCCAGAGGAAGCAAGGCTGCTTGCAGGCCTTAAATCCAGCAGCATTGATGAGGTCATCGGAGGCGACTTTCTGGATGAAAAGACTCATTGGGCCAGGGGTTCCCACACGCTGGAAATCAATTGCCCAATTAGGGGAAAATCGCAATTTTTCAACACTTCACTTCAGAGTCGGGGTCCTGACACGAATCCCACCTGACACGCCCCAGCCCGCCCACACTGGCAAAATCCAGCCCAGTATTTATTGTCCATCTCACGTTGCCCTGAGGGCATTAAGAGTAAATCACATCGTGTGTGACTGGAGTCGCTGGCTCCCTTCCCTGAGAAACATTAGTGAACCAGTTGGGCTTCTTGCAGCTTCTGGTGTTCGCCCACATGTTGCTAGATTTATCAATAAAAACGCAAAATACTGCGGATGCTGGAGATCTGAAATAAAAACAGAAAATGCTAGAAATACTCAGCAGTTCAGGCAGCATCTGTGGAGAGAGAAACAGAGTTGGGCTGGATTTTCTCAGCCCCGAGGAGGCGGGCATGCAGGCGGGACTGCCGGTAAAGTAGCAGAAAGTGGGGGCGGATGGCAAACCCACCCCCATCCCGCCTCCGTGCCCTTTTGCCAGGAGGCGGGAAGATGTGCTGCTTCGGGTCCCGTCTCCTGGAGGCGGGAAGGGCATTAAATCCTTTTAACTGCCTGTTAACAGGTAGTTAACAGGCAGAAAAAAGGATTAGTGTAATTTTACCTTCACAGGTGAAGGCTTCCGACCTCGGAGAACCCCGCCGGGTTGGAGGAGACATGAAGGAGGTCTGCGGGGGTCGGGGGCACCTGGAAGCGAGATGTAGCGGTGAGTGATGGGTGCAAGTGTGGAGTGGTAAGTATGGAAGGTGAGTGATAAGTGTTAAAAAATGTTCACTTGCCTTGTTTTCTTCCTACAGCCTTCATCCACCCTGGATCGGGAGACCCGACATCTTCCTTGTCGATTTCACAGACTGGCTGTCAGATCCTCCGAACCAACAGCCATCTGAAATCGACAAAGTTGAAAGGTTTGATGAGTCCTGAACACAAGCACTCATCAAACTACAGGGAATGTCAGTGTTTGACAGCTTCACAGAGCTGTCAAATGCTGACATTTCTTCTTTCAAGAAGTCTTGACAGATAGCACATCTGACGTTGACGTGCTCTGTCAGTGACTTCCTCCCTAATTGGCCTGCTGAGCCCGCAGGGCGGGCTTAACAAGGTCAATCAGGGGAAAATCCCTCTGGTTGGTCAGACGATGATGGAGGCGGGACATTGACCCAACAAGCAGCAGTCCCGCCTCCAACTCGTCTCCATTCACAAAATCCAGCCCGGTCAATGACCTTGGGCTGGATTTTCAATGACCCGTGGAGTTGGGTTTGGAGGCGTGTGGGGGGTTAAAGTTGCAGATTCGGGGGTCCCGACCCCATCCTGACTCCATTCCGCCTCCACGCAATTTTGACAAAATCGGTCGCGGTGTTCCCGACTCCGTCCTGCCTCCAAGAGGCGGGAGAGGCCATTAAAGCCCTTAACAAGCCCTAAATTGGCTCTGTAATGCCATTTTGAAACGTTTTAGCTAGTTTAACCCTTTTCCGACGTGAAGTACGCCTGATGTGAAACACGCCAGTGAAACCTGGCAGGAGCACAAGTGGACAGCTGCAGGTCCACTATTACAACGGAGATGTGATGAAGGTAGTAGTAGTATTAGGTCTGAAAGTCGCCTCTGATGCTGCTGCATTGAATGTCTTCAGAGACTGCCTGGGAGGACTTGGTTGCAAAAAAAACTCTAACTCTCTCTCTCTCTCTCTCTCTCTCTGAGATGCTGCTCATTTTGCATCCAGGTCCTCTCACAGCAAAGGCCAGGCAATCTCTGAGACCAGGCAGTCTCTGACCTGCAATGATGACATCATCAGAGGCGACTTTCAGACTGAAACCACTAATTGGTTCATGGGTTCTCACATGCTGGAACTCAATTGCCCAATTAGGTGAAAATTGCATCAATCTCCCACATCCAATTGCAGGCGGGTGGATAACATGAAATGCGGATGACACGACCCCAACCCGCCCCAGTATCAAAATCCAGCCCTTGTGTCTGAACTGGAAAAAATTAGAGATGTAACAGGTTTTTAAGCAAGTGCAGGGGCAGGGAAAAGGGGGGAGGGGAAGAAAGAACAAAAGGGAAGGTCTGTGATAGGGTGGAAGGCAGGAGAGATTAAATGACAAAAGGGATGATGATGCGAGGCAAAAGGGAGTGGTAATGGGACAAGTAAAGAAACAAAAGCAGAAAATGCTGGAAATACTCAGCAGGTCAGGCAGCATCTGTGGAGAGAGAAACAGAGTTAACGTTTCAGGTCGATGACCCTTCATCAGAACTCTGACGAAGGGTCATCAACCTGAAACAATGGCCCAGAAATTCGCCTCTCCGGCTTGCTGCGGGGGTAAGGATCACACGCGCTCTTACCTACCGCGCCTGCCATTGTGTTTTGGGCCCACGGGAACTTCAGGTCCTGGGCCTCTCCCAACTGCCGGCGTGCAGTGCTTGCGTGTCCCAGGGGCGCAGTTAGTGCAATGCGTCCCCTGGGATCACGTGGGCCATGGAGAGCCAATGGCAGCACACCATCTTTCATTCATAGATTTGACAGGAGACCTGTCAAATCTGTGAATTGAAATCGGCCCCAAAAGAACAGCTAAACTTAAATAAATTTTTTTTAAAAACCATCATATTTATAAAATAACTATAGTTAAATAAATTAACCACTTTAAAGAAAAATTTAAATTTTTGAAAAAATTTAAATACTTTTTAAAAGTGATAAAAATAAACTTACCTTTCTTTAAAGTATCTAAAAAAGATAAACCTGTTGAAATTTTTTTTAAATTATACTTAATTAACTACTTACCTTGTTGAAAACAGGTCTGCGCCTCCTTTTTAATAGCGTAGTATCTTCAATACTTACCCTCACGTAGAAACCTGAAAAAAAATCTAAGTGTGCTGTGTGCGCGCAGCCTCTACTGCGCACGCAGTTCACCTAGGAACCGCCCCCTTCACCAGACCGGAAGTTCCGGTTTCCCGCGCATGCGCAGTGCATGCAGGAAACCGGCACTTCGGGATGCATTACGGGTGAGTACGCACTGTGTACTCACCCGGGAACGGCCGAATTTTTGGCCCGTTAAATCTGTTTCTCTCTCCACAAATGCTGCCTGACCTGCTGAGTATTTCCAGCATTTTCTGTTTTTATTTCAGATGTCCAGCATCCGCAGTATTTTGCTTTTGTAAAGAAACAAAAGATGGGTCTAGAGGAGGTGTAAATGAGAATAGATTTATCAAATTCACCTTTATAACTGGCCATGGTGGGAGTTGAACTCTCAATCTCTGGATTGCTGGTCTGGCACTGCCTCAGTCTACTGCCTTGTAAAAAGTTTTTTTTTTTAAATCTGGTAATTTCTGGGCTAGCTGCTGGCTTTATCATAAAAACCCAACTGGTTCACCAATGTCCTTCGGGGAAGGGGATCTGCCACCCAGTCCCACACTACTCTTAGTGACCTGAGGGCAACCACAGAGGGGCAGTAAGTGCTGCCTTGCTGTATATTGCCCACAAATTTAAAAAAAAACTAGCTCAATTTGCCTGAAGCACTTAAATAGTCTTTGAAGTGTATGCTGAGCCCAACATATCACTAAAGGGAAGAACAATTAAGCTGTTTTACAACACACACAAAAAAAAATCCCCTTATGCATTAGCATTGTCTTTATAATTTTGTCTTGGGTAAACATATCCCGTCTTGATGAACATTGATATATAGCTCCCTGACAGTAATGTGTGTCGGAGTAGTGCTTATTCTGGACACTATCCATAACAAACATTTAACACTCTTCATGCTTTCAGAAGCTATAATGGATCTGGTATTTGGGTCCACCCAATGCAAAGATCACAGTTACACAACCGGCTCTGGAGCCGTAGTGAAGAAAGCAGAATTTTAAGAAGCCCCCTAAGTCCTTCAGTGACCAAGGTGACACGGGCCACGGTTTGCTCTTAGTATTTGAGAAGAGCTGAGGACTCTTTTCTTGCCACTGGAGGTGCACCTGCATCACACTCACAGGAAAACGGAATCCATTTCCTTCTCAAATTTGGCATATGCAGTCGGCATTGTAATTTGGCCGTGATTTATCTGATATGGTGGAGCCCTCATAATTGTGAGTTATTTGCCAGAAAACAAGCTGAACAAACAAGCCCAGTAGCGAACCTTGGCTAAATGGAGGAGATATGACAGGTTTATCCTTCAATGGCTTTTATTGCTGCCTTGCTGTCACTTAGCTGGAATTTAGCGGATGAAATATACTGCTGGAGTTTGGGCTGTCGCCCAGCGGTCTTGGTTGGTGGCTCACAGCAAGGCGGCAGACGCTGTAGGCAGAACAATGCACAGGCCGGATTTTCCCCAATCTGGTGGGGAATCCCACTGGATCGGTGGCGGGGCGAGCTTAGAGCCCACCTGCCCCCGGGAGGGGTGGGGGGCACAGACACCAGTGGATCCTCCAGAATCAGGCTCCTTGCCACGCTGCTCCTGCGTTCCTGGCAGTATTTGAGTGGCCGCTGGCTGATCGGCCATGGGTGGAATGAAGGGCAAAGGTTGTGGCATCTGCCAAGGTGGAATGTGCCCAGTCGCGTCCCAGGTGAACAAAATTTATTTTCGTGTTTGACTCCACTAAGCAAAGCAGCCCTTTAATTTTTCTCCCCACCACCTTAGTCCTATCTTTAATTTGAATACAGCGTCCCAAATCTGGGTGGATGTGTTCAAATCCACCATCATTACATGGGGCAATGGACTCCAGGGAGCTGGAGGAACCATCTCCCAACCCTCGACCACACCGTTGACACCCAAAATCAGGTGGTACTGTTACAGAGAACCTGCCCACGAGTCTCTTATGAACAGAAACCTATACCCTTATCATGCCATAACAACAACAACTTGCCTTTATACAGCGCCTTTAACATGGTAAAAACGTCCCAAGGTGCTTCACAGGAGCGATTATCAAAACAAAATTTGACACCGAGCCACATGAGATAGTAGGACACATAATCAGAAGCTTGGTCATTGAGCTAGGTTTTAAGGAGCGTCCTAAAGGAGGAGAGCGAGGCTTAGAGGTTGAGGAAGGAATTTCAGAGTTTAGGGCCCAGGCAGCTGAAGGCACGGCCGCCAATGGTGGAGCGATGAAAATCGGGCATGCACAAGAGGCCAGAATTGGAGCCTGTCGAGCCGCCTCAGAATCTTATATGTTTCAATAAGATCACCTCTCATTCTTCTAAACTCCAATGAGTATAGGCCCAACCTGCTCAACCTTTCCTCATAAGACAACCCCTTCATCTCAGGAATCAACCTCGTGAACCTTCTCTGAACTGCCTCCAATGCAAATATATCCCTCCTTAAATAAGGAGACCAAAACTGTACGCAGTACTCCAGGTGTGGTCTCACCAACGCCCTGTACAGTTGTAGCAGGACATCCCTGCTTTTATACTCCATCCCCCTAGTAATAAAGGCCAACATTCCATTTCCCTTCCTGATTACTTGCTGTACCTGCATGCTAACTTTTTGTGTTTAATGCACAAGGACCCCCAGGTCCCTCTGTACCGCAGCATTTTGTAATCTCTCCCCATTTAAATAATAATTTGCTTTTTTATTTTTCTTACCAAAGTAGATAACCTCGCACTTTCCCACATTATACTCCATCTGCCAAATGTTTGCCCACTCACTTAACCTGCCTTTATTCCTTTTCAGATTCTTTGTGACCTCTTCACAACTTGCTTTCCCACCTATCTTTGTATCAGCAGCAAATCTGTCTACATTACACTCGGTCCCTTCATCCCAGTCATTAATATAGGCCCGGATTTTCCGATCGGAGGCTTCCTGCGTGCGGATGCCTCCGATCTGGAAAAAATCTATGAACTTACCTGCTGGCTCCGTAGGTCCCGACACTTCCGAACCTGGGCCTCTCCGGGTCCGCGCGGGCAGAGGCCCAGGTATCCCAGGGGCGCAGGCGGTTCACAAGCGTCCCTGGGATCACGTGGGCCATGGGGAAGGGAATTCCCCTTCACACCTTTGATAGGTCTCTCAGTGTAGACCCGTCAAAAGTATGAATGGGGATCACTCAAAAAACACACTAAAACATTAAATAATTATTATTTTTTTAAATCACATATTTAAAATTAGTTAAAATTACATTAAATTAAATATTTTAAACAAAAATGTAATTTTTTGAAAAAAATAATTAAAGTTTTTTACAGGGCTAAAAATAAACTTACCTTTTTTAAAAGTATTTTAAAATTATAAATGAGTGAATTTTTAATTTATTTTTTACTTTTTTAAACTCTTACGCTGGTAAAAGCAGGCCTTACGCAGGCTTTTACCAGGCGTAAGGTTTTTAAAGGTTTTCAGTGGACGGAGGTTGTACAGAAAGCGGAACTCTCCCCCCGCGGAGGCCCTTCTCCCAGGCAGGCGGAGGATCTGTCAAGCGGATTCGCATGCCTGAAACCGGCACTTGCGAGGCCCCAAGGACGCGTACACACCTCGTACGCACCCGTGGGGGTCGGAAAATACGGTAAATAGTTGAGGCCCCAGCACTGACCCCTGTGGCACCCCACTAGTTACCGTTTGCCAACCGGAAAATGACCATTTCTCCCGACTCTCTGTTTTCTGTTAGTTAGCCAATCCTCTAGTAACCTTTTATCTGGCACTTTATCGAATGCATTCTGGAAATCCAAATACACCACATCCACTGGTTTCCCTTTATCCACCCTGCTCGTTACATCCTCAAAGAACTCCAGCAAATTTGTCAAACATGATTTCCCTTTCATAAAACCATGCTGACTCTGCTTGACTGTATTATGATTTTCTAAATGCCCTGCTACTGCTTCCTTAATAATGGACTCCAGCATTTTCCCAATGACAGATGTTAGGCTAACTGGTCTATAGTTTCCTGCTTTCTGTCTCCCTCCCTTCTTATATAGGGGCGTTACATTTGCGGTTTTCCTGTCCGCTGGGACCTCTCCAGAATTGAGGGAATTTTGGTAGATTGCAACCAATGCATCCACTATCTCTGCAGCCACTTCTTTTAAGACTCCAGGATGCAGGCAATCAGGTCAAGGGCTGAGGCTCCTCCGTCACTATATCCTGGGTCCCCATAACTTCCTGACTCGCAGTCGCACCCTCCTGTCCCTGACCATTGACTTGTCCACCTTTAGTCCCATTATTTTACCAAGTACTTTTTCTTTAGTGATAGTGATTGTTTTAAGTTCCCCCCTCCCTATAGCTCCTTGATTATGTATTATTGGGATGGTTTTCGTGTCTTCTACCGTGAAGACTGATACAAAATATTTGTTGAAAGTCTCTGGTCAAGGGCTGAGGCTCCTCCGTCACTATATCCTGGGTCCCCATAACTTCCTGACTCGCAGTCGCACCCTCCTGTCCCTGACCATTGACTAACTCTAAAGTACAACTTAACCTAAGGGGTGTGACTGCTTCCTGGAACAAAGTGTCCAGGTAACTCTCCCCTTCCCTGATGGATCACAGTGTCTGCAGCTCGGACTCCAGCTCAACAACTCTGAGCCGAAGTTCCTCGCGCTGCAGGCACTTACCGCAGATGTGGTTGCTCAGGATCTCGTTGGTCTCCACCAACTCCCACATGCTGCAGTTACGACACACCACCTGCACTGCCATCTCTATCAACCTTATTTTATTTATATATTTAGTTACAGTTTTTATTCAAACGATAATTTTCAGTTATAATTAGTTAATTTAGTTCAAGTTATTAATTCGATAAAGTTATAGTAGTTAATACTCTCCCAGTTCTGAATTTAATCCACTTACCTAACCTGGAGAGCAAAAGAGCTGTAATACCAACCAATCACCTACCTGCTGTCCTGTGACGTCACTCCTTGTTTTTTATTTGTTTTTATGCCGCCGCTCCCGCTCAGGTCCGCGCTGTGTCAAATCCGTGCCCATCTTTCCTGCAACTCCATGCTTGAATCCCTCCAATCAGGTTTCCGCCCTTGCCACAGTACCGAAACAGCTCTCCTCAAAGTCACAAATGACATCCTTTGTGACTGTGACAAAGGTAAACTATCCCTCCTCGTCCTTGTTGACTTGTCTGCAGCCTTTGACACGGTTGACCACTCCATCCTTGTGCTACGCCTCTCCACTGTCGTCTAGCTGGGTAGGACTGCACTTGCCTGGTTCCATTCTTATCTATCTAATCGTAGCCAGAGAATTACCCGCAATGGCTTCTCTTCCCACTCCCGCATCGTTACCTCTGTTGTCCCCCAAGGATCTATCCTTGGCCCCCTCCTATTTCTCATTTACATGCTGCCCCTTGGCGACATCATCCGAAAACAGAGCGTCAGTTTCCACATGTACGCTGATGATACCCAGCTCTACCTCACTACCTCTTCTCTTGACCCATCCACGGTCTCTAAATTGTCAGACTGCTTGTCCAACATCCAGTTCTGGATGAGCCGAAATTTTCTCCAATTAAATATTGGGAAGACCGAAGCCATTGTTTTCGGTCCCCGCCACAAACTCCGTTCCCTAGCCACTGACTCCATCCCTCTCCCTAACATCTGTCTGAGGCTGAACCACACTGTTCGCAACCTTGGTGTCGTATTTGACCCTGAAATGAGCATCCGACCACATATTCACGGCATAACTAAGACCGCCTATTTCCACCTCCATAACATCGCCCGTCTCCGCCCTTGCCTCAGCTCCTCCGCTGCTGAAACCCTCATCCATGCCTTTGTTACCTCTAGACTTGACTATTCCAATGCACTCCTGGCTGGCCTCCCACATTCTACCCTACGTAAACTTGATGTCATCCAAAACTTGGCTGCCCGTGTCCTAACTCACGCCAAGTCCCGTTCGCCCATCACCCCTGTGCTCGCTGACCTACATTGGCTCCTGGTTAAGCAGCGCCTCGATTTCAAAATTCTCATCCTTGTTTTCAAATCCTTCCATGGCCTCGCCCCTTCCTATCTCTGTAATCTCCTTCAGCCCCACAACCCCCCGAAATATCTGCACTCTTCTAATTCTGCCCTCTTGAGCATCCCTGATTATAATCGCTCAACCTTTGGTGGCCGTGCCTTCTGTTGCCCGGGCCCTAAGCTCTGGAATTCCCTGCCTAAACCTCTCCGCCTCTCTACCTCTCTTTCCTCCTTTAAGACGCTCCTTAAAACCTACCCCTTTGACCAAGCTTTTGGTCACCTGCCCTAATTTCTCCTTATGCGGCTCGGTTTCAAATGTTTTGTCTTTTAATACTCCTGTGCAGCGCCTTGGGACGTTTTACTACGTTAAAGGTGCTATATAAATACAAGTTGTTGTTGTGTCCTGGGCCTTCTCCAGTGCTCCCTTTAATGCCACCGATCCCACTAAGGTCCATGGGTGGAATAGTGTCACAATGACCCTTTATCTACGGCATATCACACCGTACAGCACATGAGGTGCCTACCGCCTTGTCACACTATTGCTTTCAGGCTAAAATTTAATTACAAGTGAGATAATTACACAGAAGCAGAAATGCACACCACATTATTGATGGTACAGATCCTTAGGGCTCGATTTTGCCAGGCCCGAGGAGGCGGGAATGGAGGCGTGTGGAGTGTTAAAATTGCAAAAAATGGCGGGCGTGCCCGACCCCGCCTCCATCCCACCTCCGAGCAATTTTCCCAAATGTGTGGCTTCTGATCCCGTCTCCGTCCTGCCTCCAAGAGGCGGGATAGGCCCTTAAGGCCCTTAACAACCACTTAATTGCCTCTATAATCCCATTTTGAGAGGCCTTTCTGATTTTAACACTTTTCCGACGTGATGCCGCCTCCTCTGAAACACGACGGTGAAACCTGGCGGTAGCACACTTGGATTGCTGACTATCGGCTGCAGGTCCACCATTAAGAAGGAGATTTGATCAATCATCATTCTGGGGGAACTTTTAGCAGTCATAACCATTGTTGTGGAAGTTTGGAGCCTGGAGTAGTGGTGGTGGTGGTACAAAAAAAATCTGGGAGCAGACTTAGGTCTCCTGCTGCTCATTTTGCCTCCAGGTCCCTCTCACAGCAAAGGCCAAAAGCTTCCCAGTCTTTGCAGACCTTAAATGCAGCAGCAATGATGACATCATCAGAGGCGACTTTCAGACTGAAAACACTAATTGGGTCATGGGTTCCCACATGCTGGAACTCAATTGCCCAATTAGGGGAAAATCGAATCATTCTCCCACACCCAATTGGAGTCGGGTGGCTAACACGAAAAGCGGATGACACGATCCCAGCCTGCCCCATGACAAAATCGAGCCCTTAGTGAACGATAAATAGAGAATCAGACTACAAGAAGTTAAAATAGCTTCTTCAGAATGCATCTCTTACACGATCCGACAATCTACAAGACTTTTGGAGAAAAGGTTCTGGTTAAGTCATCCCGATGTGAAGTTGTAACAATGCAATTCCTGGGTCAGCCCGTAGATAGTGAGAGGAAGGGAGAAAGGGAGGAATTATTTTGTGGGCACTTACTAGATTCCTCGGAATTATATGATATAGTGCCAGAAGGAAGATAGGAAGACCACTGGTGGGCCTAGCTTACTTTCTATGGCTCAATTTTGAAAAGGTTTCTGTTTTTTGAGTTTTACCAGAGTGAAATTTTCTACAATAATAATTGCTTGAAAGGTGTCTTTAAAACTCCAGTCATTAAAGGGATTGCTTAATTCTAATGGATGGCAATGAAAGAAAGAAAGAACTAGCATTCATATTGCGCCTTTCACAACCTCAGGACATCCCAACGCAATTTATAGCCAATGAAGTGCAGTCACTGTTGAAATGTAGGAACCAAAGCAGCCAATTTGTGCACAGCAAGCTCCCACAAACAGCAATGCGATAATAACCAGAACAGTCTGTTTGAGGGATAAATTTAAGGCACCGCACTAGGGAGAAATTCTTTGAAATAGTGCCACGGGATCAGGGAAGACGGGGCCTTGGTTTAACGTATCATCCGAAAGACGGCACCCCCGACAGTGCAGCACTCCCTCAGCGCTGCACTGGAGTGTCAGCCTAGATTTTGCACATCAAGGGCTGGATTTTCATTGACCCGTGGAGATGGGTTTGGAGGCGTGTGGGGGGTTAAAATTGCGAAAACTGGCAGGCGGGCACAAGCCCGCCTCCATGCAATTTTCATTAAATCGTGTCTGCTGGTCCCGACTCTAAGAGGTGGGATAGGCTGTTAAGGCCCTTAACAAGCACTAAATTGCCTCTATAATGCCATTTTGAAAGGCCTTTGTGATTTTAACCCTTTTTCTACGTGAAGCACGCCTGTTCTGAACCACGAATGTGAAACCTGGCGGGAGCACATTTGGATCGCTATCACTATCGCTGACGCTGGCTGGCTGGCTGGCTGATCTGGGAGTGGTGGTGGATGGGAGACATATCTGGGAGTGGTGGTGCAAAAATATCTGGGAGCAGACTTAGGGCTGCTGCTGCTCATTTTGCATCCAGGTCCTCTCACAGCAAAGGCCAGGCAGTCTTTGCAGACCTTCAATGCAGCAGCAATGATGACATCATCAGAGGCGACTTTCAGACTGAAAACGCTAATTGGGTCATGGGTTCCCACATGCTGGAACTCAATTGCCCAATTAGGTGAAAATCGCATCAATCTCCCACATCCAATTGCAGTCGGGTGGATAACACGAAAAGTGGATGACACGACCCAAGCCCGCCCCAGTATCTAAATCCAGCCCCAAGTCTCTGGAGTGGGACTATGAACCTACAACCTTCTGACTCAGAGACAAGAGTGCTACCTGCTCAGCCACAGCTGACAATAGGGTTACCAAGGCTGTGCTGAGAGATGTTGTTGTGAGGAAAACCTCCAAATTTACATTGAGGGTAACCAGTTTTCTGATTAATGTTCAGCTCAAACATCTTCTCTGTTTAAAAAGTGTAGTTTAGATCCATTAGGGAAGTCCCTCTTAAAGCACAGAGCGTGCAGCGGTTCACTGAAAAGACCCACCACCACCTTCTCAAGGGCAACTAGGGATGGTCAATAAATGCGGCCCTGCCAACACTGCCCACGTGCCAAGAATAACTAAAGCAAAACTTGTATTTATACAGTGTCTTATCACGTCTCTCAGCAATGTTTCAAAGCATTTCAGATGCAATGAATTACTTTTTTGTTAGGTAGGCAAAGGTGGCAGCCAACTTGCGCACAGCAGGTTCCCACAAACAGCAGCTAGATGAATGACCAGTTGATCGCGCACTGTGTCTTCTTTCTGTGAGGCTGAATGTTTTAAGCTGGCCGAGAGTTTCAGGTTTTGGCAGTATGGGTCGGGGCAGGAATGTTATTTGTTGCTGTCGACCTCTTCTAACTTTGATAGATGTTACTGAAACTCTTTGACAGAGTCAGCCCCGTGGAGAGGAGGCACAATTCGAGAGCAAGCTTTTTACCAGCACAACCCTTTTGCTCTTTGAGATCATGGGTTCACTCATGAGGCCTCGGGGTTGGAGTTTACAAGAGATCGCTTCGCCCTCAGGGTGAGAGAGATACCCAAATTCTTCATCTTTTCGGTGTCACCTTTCTTGATTTACCTCCTTTTCTGTCGTGCTCCGAGGGAAGCTCAGACATTCACGGCTCCTCAGCAAAAAAAAAGAGAAAATATTGTAAATTCATGACAGGAGTGGCAGGAGACACCTGACCAATCTAGCATCTGGTAAAGAAAGCAGAAGCGAGCGCATGTTCTCAAATGGCTTAATTTGTAAGGGAGGGCCATTAACACATGCTTGCCTCAGCACACCAACCCTCGAGCAACTCCGATGAATAGGCTGGTTTAAGAGGAACTTCCCTAATGGAGCTAAAGTACACTACTTAAACAATAAGGAAATATGAGCTGAACATAAATCAGAAAACAACACAGAATTTCAGGCTTTCGTCAGGACGGATTTTCTTAGCACATCCTGTAAATCTACTTGTCATCCATTCCACTCGAACAATCACTTTAATGGCAGGATCTTGCAAACACGTTTCAAACAATCATTGGGTCAGATTATAAGGGGGGAAAAATCTGATAAGAAAAAAGCTTCAATCCTGCACTTCTAATAAAAGGGAAGTGGGGGCAGGCAATAGTCTGATTAAAAGAGAATAAGCGATGGGGGCTGGGATGGTGGTGGTGGGGAACTAGCCAGATGTGATGATGATAGTTACACTGTGAAAATGGTTATATACAAAACTTAGTGACTGGAGAGAGCCGCCCGAATAAAATGTAACGGTGCAGTTAGAATTGTATGCTCACCACAGTCAGAGCTTCAAGATAGAAATAAGAGCACTTGTATTTCATTTTTTTCATGTGTTGCGCACTACTTTATATTTATTCTGACAGGGAAAGGTTCTAACATAACAACAGAAAATGCTGGAAACACTCAGCAGGTCAGGCAGCATCCGTGGTGAGAGAAGCAGAGTTAACGTTTCAGGTCGATAACCTTTCGTCAGTTGGAGACTTCTCCAACTTTTTCCAGTTCTGACGAAGGGTCACAGACCTGAAACGTTAACTCTGTTTCTCTCTCCACAGATGCTGCCTGACCTGCTGAGTGATTCCAGCATTTTCTGTTGTTGTTTCAGATTTCCAGCATTCCCAGTGTCTTGCTATTGTGGGATGGGGGGATTGTCCTATGAGGAGAGATTGAGTAGACTGGAGTTAAGAAGAATGAGAGGTGATCTCATTGAAACATACAAAATCCTTACAGGGCTTGACAGGGTAGATGCAGGGAGGTTGTTTCCCCTGGCTGGGGAATCCAGAACCAGGGGTCACAGTCTCAGGAAAAGGGGTCGGCCATTTAGGACTGAGATGAGGAGAAATTTCTTCACTCAGAGGGTGGTGAATCTTTGGAATTCTCTACCCCAGAGGGCTGTGGAGGCTCAGTCGTTGAATATATTCAAGACAGAGATTGATAGATTTTTGAATATTAAGGGAATCAAGGGATATGGGGATAGTTCAGAAAAGTGGAGTTGAGGTAAAAGATCAGCCATGATCTCATTGAATGGCGGAGCAGGCTCGAGGGGCCGAATGGCCGACTCCTGCTCCTATTGCTTATGTTCTTGTGTTAAACATTCTGACGTCCTTTTCCGCACGCATCCAACACTCCATGAAGAGTCAGCGCTTGAAGCCCACTGTTCACTCTGTTTCTGAACAAATTCCTCTTCTACTTGTGAATTAAATCGCACATGACTGTATTTATTGGCTACTTGGCCGCTCCCCTGGTTGGATGGGAAATTAGCCTGAAAAAAGAAAGACTTATTTGCTTCCAACTAATATCATATAAATAATAACAAACTAAAAATTAAAAAAAAATCTTCGGTCAAATTCGCTCAACCGCCTTCTTTGAGTTGGCGCGTGCTTTTTTGGTCTGACTCCCATCAATTTCCCCAGCAGTTTAATTTTCTGGATAATGTAAAATTCCGCTGGCTCATTAACTGCTGCGGACCACTGGCACCAAATCCACTGAATGCTGCTGTTCAAGGGTCGGCCGCAGGTCAGCGAGAAAATCTAGGCTGCAGACACACCAATAACCAAATATCCCCAGCCCCGCCCTCTCGCACTTTCACAACAACAAAAAATCGCACACGCAAGAACCAGGTTCCGCTTCACCATTGCATCCCTGCGCACCTCTTATTCTCCCCCCTTTAATTTAGGAGCTTGGAATTTCCATTCGGAGAAGCAACGTAGGTCAGGGCCGGAATAAGCGAAGGCCATTCAGCCCCTTCCACCCGCCGACCCTGTGCTACGTGTTGGAGGAAAGGTTCGAAGGAAACGTCGTCCTGTCTGGAAAAAACGCATTGCAAACCAAAGGGGTAGCTTTACTGAGTCCTTGTCTGTGTTAGTTTAGAGCAGGGATTAAAGGGGCTAACACCAATATGAGGTTAAAAACAGAAAATGCTGGAAATACTCAGCAGGTCAGGCAGCATCTGTGGAGAGAGAAACAGAGTTAACGTTTCAGGTCGGTGACCCTTCGTCAGAACCAATATGAGGTTGGTGGGATTAAAGGGGTTAACCCCAATATGAGGTTGGTGGGAATTAGGTGCATCTGGTTTAAGCATTCATATTCTTGACTTTGGCTCGGAGAATCCAGCCCATTGACTGTGCGAGGTCTGCGGAGAGAGCACACTCGATGGGCTGCATGGCTCTTTCTTGTTTTGTGTTCTTATGGCACATATTTAATGACGACATGAAACTCCTCACCCTCAGCGGCTATTTATAATGACTCATAGGACCCGCCCTGGCTTTGAAACAATGGGAGGGGATGAAGGTTTCTTCTGTGTGTCATCTTTAATTAAATTATTAAAGTGCTCTTTGTAACTGTGTCTAAAACTCCACTGCGTCCGGCGCGCAGGAAATCTTCCCTCACAGAAATAATTCCATCTACAAAAAATACTTTTAGAAAAACGTAGATTTGCTGTAAAGGAATTCAGGGGCAACTTCTGATCGTTCAGTCCCAGTCTCTGAAGCTTGACATGTGCTTCGCTTTATGTTCTGAAATTAATTAACGGACGGCACCCCTCAAGTGACTTTGCTTTGACAGCGTGGTCCGTGCTCTGATGAAGTGGCTTCCCTCGTGTCACATTTGGCTTCACGGTCCAGCTCACAGATGTGGGGAAAACCACCGACAATGTGTTGATCCTCCTGGGAAGCTTTTCCGTCTTTGAAGCATTGACAAATGTGCAATGTCTTAGAGCGTTTGGTCACCTGGCCTAACAGCTCCTTTTCTGGCTCGGTGTCTGAGAACGCCGCGGTGAAGCGCCTTGGGACGTTTTCCTACGTTAACGATACCATATCAATGCAAGTTGTTGCTGCCATTCATAAGAACATAAGAATATAAAGAAATAGGAGCAGGAGTAGGCCATTTGGCCCTTCGAGCCATTCAGTAAGATCATGGCTGATCTTCCACCTCATCTCCACTTTCCTGCACTATCCCCATATCCCTTGCTTCCCTTAATATTCAAAAATCTATCGATCTCTGTCTTGAATATACTCAACGACTGAGCCTCCACAGCCCTCTGGGGTAGAGAATTCCAAAGATTCACCACCCTCTGAGTGAAGAAATTTCTCCACATCTCAGTCCTAAATGGCCGACCCCTTATCCTGAGACTGTGACCCCTGGTTCTAGACTCCCCAGCCAGGGGAAACATCCTCCCTGCATCTACCCTGTCAAGCCCTGTAAGAATTTTGTATGTTTCAGCGAGATCACCTCTCATTCCTCCCGTGAGAGAGTCTACCACCATTTCTGTGTTCAAACGGGGACACAGGGTTCCTTTGCTGACTTGCACACCACACCTGACTCACACTCAACACTAAGGCCGTGAATTTCCCAACGGATGCGGAATGGTGGCGGGAGAGCTAGTTTCCAAGTTCCAGTCACGAACCTGGCTGCAGCCGCTCTGTCAAAGGGATTTTCTCTTGATTGGCCTTGTTAAGCTCCGCCCTGTGGGCTTCCTAGCCAATTAACAGGAAGCGGGTCTGATGATGTCATTTGATGACACGTCATCAGCCGGTTTCCTTAAAGGGACCACGGCCACATGGAGTTTGACAGTTGTTCTGTCAGTGTTTGACAGCATTGAAGTGCTGCAAACACTGACAAGCACTGCACAAAGGTGGATGCTTGCACCCAGGCTCTCCAATGACTCCCTCCATATGCTTATGGAGGGAGTCACAGCACGCAGGGAGGTTCTCTTCCCTTCCAAGGGCGGAAGAGACCTCCCCAGGACACCAACGCAGCCTGGTTGCACATTGCACAAGAGGGCAAAAGGAGGGATGTCGTCAGGGGTCCCTGGCTGCAGTGGCGCCAACCTTTCAATGATCTCTGTGGATCACGAAACGTTACTGCAAAACCACACTCAACCTCATCCTGCTGTGCCACTCAACACATCACCATCACTCTGCCTTCCCTACCCTACCCCTGCACTTCCTTACTCACACATAGAAACATAGAAGATAGGAACAGGAGTAGGCCATTCGGCCCCTCGAGCCTGCTCCGCCATTTAATGAGATCATGGCTGATCATCCAAATTCAGTACCCTGTCCCTGCTTTCTCCCCATATCCCTTGATCCCCTTAGCCTTAAGAAATATATCTAAATCCTTCTTGAATATATTTAATGAATTGGCCTCAACTGCCTTCTGTGGTAGAGAATTCCACAGGTTCACCACTCTCTGGGTGAAGAAATTCCTCCTCATCTCAGTCCTAAATGGCTTACCCCTTATCCTTAGACTGTGACCCCTGGTTCTGGACTCCCCCGCCATCGGGAACAGCCTTCCTGCATCTAGTCTGTCTAGTCCTGTTAGAATTTTATAAGTTTCAATGAGATCCCCTCTCATTCTTCTAAACTCTAGCGAATATAAGCCTAATCGACCCAATCTCTCTTCATACGTCATTCCTGCCATCCCAGGTATCAGTCTGGTGAATCTTCGCTGCACTTCCTCCATGGCAAGAACATCCTTCCTCAGATAAGGCGACCAAAACTGCACACAATACTCAAGGTGTGGTCTCACCAAGGCCCTGTACAACTGCAGCAAGACATCCTTGCTCCTGTACTCGAATCCTCTTGCTATGCAGGCCAACATACCATTTGCCTTCTTAACCGCCTGCTGCACCTGCATGCTTACCTTCAGTGACTGGTGCACAAGGACACCTAGGTCTCGTTGCACTTCCCCTTTTCCCAATCTATTGCCATTCAGATAATAATCTGCCTTCCTGTTTTTGCCACCAACGTGGATAACCTCGCATTTATCCACATTATACTGCATCTGCCATGCATCTGCCCAATCACCCAACCTGTCCAAATCATACTGGAGTTTCTCTGCATCCTCCTCACAGCACACACGCCCACCCAGCTTTGTGTCGTCTGCAAACTTGGAGATATTACATCTAGTTCCCTCGTCTAGATCATTTATATATATTGTGAATAACTGGGGTCCTAGCACCGATCCCTGCGGTACCCCACTAGTCACTGCCTGCCACTCGGAAAAAGACCCGTTTATTCCAACTCTTTGCTTCCTGTCTGCCAACCAGTTCTCTATCCAAGTCAGTACCTTACCCCCAATCCCATGTGCTTTAACTTTGCACGCTAATCTCTTATGCGGGACCTTATCGAAAGCCTTCTGAAAGTCCAAATACACCACTTCCACTGGTTCTCCCTTATCCTACCAGTTACATCCTCAAAAAATTCCAGTAGATTAGTCAAGCATGATTTACCTTTTGTAAATCCATGTTGACTTTGTCCGATCCTGTCACTGTTTTCCAAGTGCTCTGCTGTTACAACTTACCTTGCACCTTCACCCAACACTATCTACATTATCACTTCCCCATCTCACTAGCCACCCCTCACACTCACCCTCATCCTACTGCAAGCATACCAACTAACAACACACAAGGGTAGGCACTTGAGAGGTTTAGCCAATGTCCATGTGAAGTTTCTGGTAATGTGTTGTCATACAGTGAAATCTATCTTTCCAACACTGCCCCTTATTGAACAGATCTGAGCGCACCTTGAGAAGTTTCTTACTGAGTTCCAGTGAATGTTGAGACATAACTTCCCCCCCCCCCGCTATAGTGATGAGTGTGCATGGAATGGCTTGGACATTAAAGGGATGCTTCACGGTGCTGGTGTGGGATGGTGTCAACCTGGCGCATCATGTGACAGTCAGGCTTTACAGCATCAAGTGAAGAAAATCTGGCCATGGTGATGCCATCGCTGGCCTCCCGGGCATCAATGTTGTCCAGGGGTGATGCCCTGTGCCCTGTGCAGCATCAGGTGATGGCGGAGAAGGTTGGTGATGTTGTTGGTGATGTGGGTGTGCCTGGTGATATTGGTGTTGGGGCTGAGCGTGGAAGAATTCTGAGGACCAAGGTCTGATTTTTTTCAAGGGCACCAATGTTGCTGCAATAGATGGCAGCTGCAGGTGAGATGACAGAAGCGACCTGTCAATGGTGAGAGAGGTTGTTCCAACGAGGTGGCACTGGACATACAGTTGCCTCTAAACACTTGCAAGCTAAAGAAATCTCTGGGCCAAAAATTCGGCCCTTCCCGGGTGAGTACACAGTCCGTACTCACCCGTAATGCGTCCCGAAGTGCCGGTTTCCTGCATGCACTGCGCATGCGCGGGAAACCGGAGCTTCCGGTCTGGTGAAGGGGGCGGTTCCTAGGTGAACCGCGTGCGCGGTAGAGGCTGCACGCACGCAGCAAACTTAGATTTTTTTTCAGGTTTCTACGCGAGGGTAAGTATTGAAGAAGCTGCGCTTTTAAAAAGGAGGCGCAGGACCCGTTTTCAACAAGGTAAGTGGTTAATTAAGTATAATTTAAAAAAAATTTCAACAGGTTTATCTTTTTTAGATACTTTAAAGAAAGGTAAGTTTATTTTTATCACTTTTAAAAAGTATTTTAATTTTTTCAAAAATTTAAATTTTTGTTTAAAGTGGTTAATTTATTTAACTATAGTTATTTTATAAATGTGATGGTTTTTAAAAAAAAATTATTTTAAGTTTAGCTGTTCTTTTGGGGCCGATTTCAATTCACAGATTTGACAGGTCTATGAATGAAAGATGGTCTGCTGCCATTGGCTCTCCATGGCCCACGTGATCCCAGGGGATGCATCGCACTAACTGCGCCCCTGGGACACGCAAGCACTGCGCGCCGGCAGTTGGAGCAGGCCCAGGAGCTGAAGTTCCCGTGGGCCCAACACACAACGGCAGGCGCGGTAGGTAAGAGCGCGCGCGATCCTTACCCCCGCGGCAAGCCGGAGAGGCGAATTTCTGAGCCTATATGTCTTACAAATGAAGTAACCAACAGTTTCTGCGCTCTGAAACTGACCATCCTTTACACCACTTCTGCAGCTGTCAGCTTACCAGAAACATCAGAGCAAACTCAAATCACGCCAGGGTGAGCTGGCGTGTTCCCCGAGCAGCGGGTATCCCGTGGGGGAGAACATAATATTGGAAGGAAGCCTCAAAATAGTATTAAAATGGCTGTTAACAAGCCATTTAACAAGCTGAATTGTATCCCCCGCCGCTTGGTGTCGGGTCAGTTCTCCGCTGACAGACCCGACACCTGGGAGACTCGTGTGGAGGCGGGTTGACAGCGGGTTTCCTACCCGCCGTCAATCTTTGCTATTTTGACAGCGGACCCGCCTCCAAACCCGCCCTCTGAGCGCCGGCAAATTCGCGGCCTAACTGTTACACTTGCTTATTTAGGCAACTGCTCCCTTTTGAATACAAATCTTTAAATCAATTGATTGGAACTCTGATGGTTCGCAAGATCCACTTTTTTTTTTGGAGCATTCGGTTTGCGGTGTGAGCTGGATGTCAACCGTTGCGCAAGAATTGCATTAGATAAACTAACGTAAGGTATGCATGAAGGCAAGAGCTTGCATTTATAGACCACCCTTCATGTCCCCAGGTTGTCCCAAACATTACACAACCAATGAAGTACCTTTAACAGTTGTAATGTAGGAAACGCGGCTGCCAATTTGCGCACAGCAGGCTCCCACAAACTGCAATGTGATAATGACCAGATCATCAGGATTTTACTGATGTTGGTTCAGGGATAAATATTTATCTAGGACACCGGGGATAACTCCCCTGCTTTTCTTCGAAATAGTGGCCATGGGATCTTTTACCGTCCACCTGAGAGGGCAGACGTCCCATCCGAAAGACGGCACCTCTGACAGTGCAGCGCTCCCTCAGCACTGCGCTGGGAGTGTCAGCCTAGATTTTGTGTTCAAGTCTCTGGAGTGGGACTTGAACCTACGATGTTCCGACTCAAGAGGTGAGAGTGCCAACCAATGAGCCATGTCTGACAGTTGAAATACAATGGGGGGAGGGTGGCGGGGGGATGAGCTCATGAATGGTATTTTTTCTCTAATCCATGACATTTCGTTACTTTTCTTTACTCTCAGCTTCTTCCTGCCCACTCGAAGCAAGGTGAGGTAGAAAAGATCACTGACAGTAATCTCGGCGGTGCCCACACCCTTCCTGAAAACAGAAAATGCTGGAAACACTCAGCGGGTCAGGCAGCATCTGTGGAGAGAGAAACAGAGTTAACGTTTCAGGTCGATGACCTTTCGTCAGAACTGGAAAAAGTTGGAGATGTAACAGGTTTTTAAGCAAGTGCAGAAGCAGGGAAAGGGGGGGGAGGGGAGGAAAGAACAAAAGCGAAGGTCTGTGATAGGGTGGAAGGCAGGAGAGATTAAATGACAAAAGGATGATGGTGCAGCGACACAAGGAGATGGTAATGGGACCCTTCCTTGAAACGTTGGGATGGTCAGGCCCATGGACTTCTCTCCAATTTCTATTGACAGTGGTCTGATGCCAGCTGACAGGTCGTGTCCGCTGCCAGACACTGCCAGTTTGCCAGTTCCAATGGAGATCTTCACTGCCTTTCCGTAGCAGGGATATGGCCAAGCGTTGCCGAAACACACCAAAGAAAAGGAAACAAGCTCAAGTGATAGGGGAAACTGACGTTGAAATTCTCCCCCTTACGGCTGGGTGCCCGCTGGCTTATCTCAAGGCGCTAACATGCAGCGAGTTTTAGCCTTCCCTTGAACTCCCTGAGCTCAAAAATACACCAGTCCAGGTTTAGTTTTCAAAAGATTGCATTGTCGGGGCAGTTTTGTGCACTCAGCATTGTTGCATGTCTGAACTTCCTGAGATGGGAATCGTGCCATGTTACAGCCCACCTTTCACCAGGTCCTTTTAACGGCAAGAAAAGACAATCTCAAAGGAAATGGATTAAAGTCAAAACTCAAATGAGAGGCTTGCTGCTGTAAAGATGTTAGACACAAGGAAACAAATTAAGTTAATGATAGGCCTTAGAACGTCTAGTTTAGCGGCTGGATTCAAACACGGGGTGGGGGGGAGAAGGAACCACAAGGCAGGCTTGGCTGTCGCACCTAATCCAGATGTTGCAGGTGTGTTTGCTCAGAACTCTAATCCAGCTCATTACTTTGTTTGCTTGAAGCGGCGGGCGAGCAAGACAAACATCAGGCTCCGCGCCAGCCCGACACTCGTTGGCTCGGGCATATTGTAGCCGCGCAAAGCGTCGCATTTAAAAGGAAGTCCAACGCGGTGACAGAAAGTTTTAGTGCACAGGATCTACGATGAAACAAAGGGGGGAGATTTCAATGAAGTGAAAAACTGCAGGAGATACTGTTGTCATTTATAGTCCATGTCAGCTGTGTTGAATAATGCCACGCCCGCCTTGCTATCTGGCCTCAGTATTGCATCAGCTCATTCATCACAGCTTAGCTTCAACCTAACGACCAAACCAAGCCACTTTATTAATGCAACTTTAAACCAGAGAGGTTTGCGCATATATATATATATATATTTATATAAGGTTGGCCTCTATCTCAAGGGTGCTGGAATACAAAGGGGTGGAAGTTATGTTACAGTTATATAAAGCTCTGGTTAGACCCCATTTAGAGAACTGTGTTCAACAACAACAACAACAACTTGTATTTATATAGCGCCTTTAACGTCGTAAAACGTCCCAAGGCTCTGCACAGGAGTATTTTAAGACCAAAGAAAATTTGACACCGATCCACATAAGGATAAAGTAGGTCAGGTGACCAAAAGCTTGGTCAAAGAGGCAGGTTTTAAGAAGCGTCTTAAAGGAGGAAGGAGAGGTAGCGAAGCAGAGAGGTTTAGGCAGGGAATTCCAGAGCTCAGGGCCCAGGCAACAGAAGGCACGGCCACCAAAGGTTGAGCGATTATAATCAGGGATGCTCAAGAGGGTCCTCAGGAAGGATATATGGGCCTTGGAGGGGGTGCAGTACAGATCCACCAGAATGATACTGGGACTAAAGGGATTAAATTATGAGGACAGGTTGCATAGACTAGGCTTGTATTACCTTGAGTATAGAAGACTAAGGGCTGATCTAATTGAGGTGTTTAAGATGATTAAAGGAATGGATAGAGAGAAAGGGCTGGATTTTCATTGACCCGTGGAGGTGGGTTTGGAGGCATGTGGGGGGTTAAAATTGCAAAAACTGGCAGGCAGGCACAAGTCTGCCTCCATCCCGCCTCCACGCAATTTTCATGAAATCGTGTCTGCTGGTCCCGACTGCGTTCCGCCTTTAAGAGACAGGATAGGCTGTTAAGGCCCTTAACAAGCATTAAATTGGCTCTATAATGCCATTTTGAAAGGCCTTTGTGATTTTAACCCTTGTTCTATGTGAAGCACGCCTGTTCTGAACCACGATTGTGAAACCTGGCGGGAGCACATTTGGATAGCTGACTATCAGTGAGTGGCTGAAAAAAATTCATTCTCTCTCTCTCTCTCTCTCCAGACTTAGGGCTGCTGCTCATTTTGCATCCAGGTCCTCTCACAGCAAAGGCCAGGCAGTCTCTGTGCAGCAGCAATGATGACATCATCAGAGGTGACTTTCAGATTGAAAACACTAATTAGTTCATGGGTTCCCACATGCTGGAACTCAATTGCCCAATTAGGTGAAAATTGCATCAATCTCCCACATCCAATTGCAGTCGGGTGGATAACACGAAAAGCGGATGACACAACCCCAACCCGCCCCAGTATCAAAATCCAGCCCAAAGTATTTCCTCTGCTGGGGGAGTCCAGAACAAGGAGGGGCATAACCTTAAAATTAGAGCCAGGCCGTTCAGGGGTGATGTCAGGAAGCACTTCTTCACACAAAGGGGAGTGGAAATCTCTAGTCACAGATGATGCACCTAAGATGCCTGTAGCCATTTAACAAATTTCTGCAATTACCTGTCGGATGAGCGTCAACCTTGTCAGAATGTTTTCTTATTATTTGTTCTTCGTTTCTGGCAAGGTAGTACTTATTGCCCATTCCTAGTTGCCCTGAGGGTATTAACAGTCAACCATATAGTGTGGGACTGGAGTCACTTGTAGGCTAGACCAGGTAGGGAGGGCGGGCTCCCTTCCCTGAAGGACATTCGTGACCCAGTTGGGTTATTACAGTAGCTTCCAAGGTCATGTTCTGGTGCTAGGATTGAGCTCATGACCTCTGGGTTGTCAGTCCAGTACCATAACCTCCAGGCTACCATACCCATAAGCTGCTCTACGTTTTTCTAAAGTATTTATAGATGTCGTGGTTATGATATTGTGGGCCCTGCGTAGACATTCTCCTGTTGATATGGGCTTCTCATCATCTTCTTCATGTGTGCTCCAACACCTCATTCACCAATGCTTGTCAGATAAGATATCTATAGCCACGATAGACTCAAATGCAATGTTGCTGTCCTCTTATTAAATGTTGCCCATTTAGTGAAAACTCATCTTGATGTGTTTGTATGTGGAAACTGCAAAATCGCTATTTCTAACTGAATTTACTCCTCCCCATCCATTAATGGTTTTAATTACTATTTTCCTGACAGTGTTGGACACCTGTTACTGAGATTTGGAATGCAGGTTGGGAACTGAGAACCTCTGCCCGCAGTAGATGAATGCAGTGCAGTTGCCCAATTTCAATAGACCAATGGCATAATTACAAACCATGGGAACTCAACCCCCCCAACACCTCTCTTGGGTCATAGGAAGAGCTAAAGTTAGGCCTGGTAACTCTGGGGGTGAAAAGATTAAAAACCAGGACCTCAAAGGTTGTAATCTCTGGATTACTCCCGGTGCCATGTGCTAGTGAGTATAAAAATGAGAAGTCGCACAACACCAGGTTATAGTCCAACAGTTTTATTTGAAATCACAAGCTTTCGGAGCGCTGCTCCTTCGTCAGGTTACCTGACGAAGGAGCAGCGCTCCGAAAGCTCGTGATTTCAAATAAAACTGTTGGACTATAACCTGGTGTTGTGCGACTTCTCATTTTTGTCCACCCCAGTCCAACAGCGGCATCTCCGCATCATGGCCACTAGTGAGTATAGGAATAGGAGGATAGAGCAGATGAATGCGTGGCTAAAGAGCTGGTGCAGGAGGGAGGGCTTTAGTTTCCTGGATCACTGGGTCTGCTTCTGGGGAAGGTGGGACCTGTACAAGTCAGACGAGTTGCACCTGAACCGGAACGGGACCAACATCCTTGCGGAGAGGTTTGCTAGTACTGTTGTGGGGGGGGGGTTCAAACTAACTTGGCAGGGGGATGGGATACGGAGTGGAGCTATAGTAGGGGGTGATGCACAGCCAAATATAGAGGAAAAAACAAGTCAGCCTGGAAGGCAGAGCAAATATGTAACGGCACAAGGGAGTATGGCAAGGCTGGATGGCATTTATTTTAATGCAAGGAGTCTTGCGAGTAAGGCAGATGAATTGAAGGTGTTGATGAACACATGGGAGTATGATATTGTTGCTATCACAGAGTCATGGTTGAGGGAGGGGCAGGACTGGCAGCTCAATATTCCGGGTATAGAATCTTCAGGCGAGAGAGAGGGGGGTGTAAAAGAGGAGGGAGTGTCGCAATATTAATCAAGGGGTCAATTACTGCTGTAAGGAGGGATGATATCTTAGCAGGTTCCTCTAATGAGGCCATATGGGTAGAACTTAAAAACAAAAAGGGGGCAAGCACTTTGCTGGGAGTGTACTATAGGCCCCCAAACAGTCAGGGGGAGGTAGAGGAACAGAAATGAAGGCAAATCTCAGAGAAGTGTAGAAATAATAGGGTAATAATAGTAGGGGATTTCAACTTCCCCAATATTAACTGGGATAGTCAGAGTGTGAAAGGCTTAGAGGGTGCGGAATTCTTAAAGTGCATCCAGGAGAGCTTTTTGAGCCAGCATGTAGAAAGTCCTACAAGAGAGGGGGCGGTACTGGATCTAATTCTAGGGAATGTAGCCGAGCAAGTGGTAGAAGTGTCAGTAGGAGAGCATTTTGGTGACAGTGACCATAATTCGGTGAGATTTAAGGTAGTCATGGAAAAGGACACAGATGGACCGGAAATAAAGGTTCTAAATTGGGGGAAGGCCGATTTTAATATGATAAGGCAGGATCTGGCCAAAGTGGACTGGGATCAGCTACTTGTAGGAAAATCCACATCAGAGCAGTGGGAGTCTTTCAGAAAGGAAATAGAGAGAGTACAACGCCAACATGTTCCCGTAAAGGTCAAGGGTGGGACCAACAAATCCAGGGAACCCTGGATGTCAAGGGATATACAAGAATGGATTAGGAAAAAAAGGGAGGCTTTTGGCAGATACAAAGGACTAAAAACAGTGGAAGGCCTAGAGGAGTATAGAAAGTGCAGGGGGGTACTTAAAAAAGAAATTAGGAGAGCGAAGAGGGGGCATGAAAAAACACTGGCGGGCAAAATAAAGGAAAATCCCAAGGTGTTTTATAAGTATATTAAGGGCAAGAGGATAACTAGGGAAAGAGTAGGGCCCATTAGGGACCAAAGTGGCAATCTGTGTGTAGAGCCGGAAGATGTAGATGAGGTTTAAAATGAATATTTTGCATCTGTGTTCACTATGGAGAAGGACGATGTAGGCATAGAAATCAGGCAGGGGGATTGTGATATACTTGAACAAATTAGTATTGATGTGAGAAGTTGCACAACACCAGGTTATAGTCCAACAGCTTTATTTGAAATCACAAGCTTTCGGAGCGCTGCTCCTTGGTCAGGTGAAGTGAAGAGATGCATATAGGCACAGCATATATAGTCAGAGAAAACTGCCAGATGATTACAGTTAATCTTTCCAACTGCCCTTTATCACACCTCGGCAGAGAGATAATCACGGCAATCAAAGGTGTGGATGGTGTCCAAACAGGTCAGTCAGGAAAACATTACATCAAAGACAATGTGGCAGATGCTGGAGTCTGTATGGAAAACAAAAAACTTTTTTTACTGGAAATCATAGCAGGTCCGGCCGCATCTGTGTAGAGAGAACAAGCCAACGATGACTCTACGTCAGGTGGGGTTACATGTAGCGTGACAACCCAAGATCCCGGTTGAGGCCGTCCTCATGGGTGTGGAACTTGGCTATCACTTTCTGCTCGACGATTTTGCGTTGTCGTGTGTCTCGAAGGCCACCTTGGAGAACACTTACCCAAAGATCGGACGCTGAATGTCCTTGACTGCTGAAGTGTTCCCTGACTGGGAGGGAACACTCCTGCCTGGCAATTCTTGCGCGGTGTCCGTTCATACGTTGTCGCAGTGTCTGCAAATTAGTATTGAGAGGGAGGAGGTACTAGCGGTTTTAGCGGGCTTAAAAGTGGATAAATCCCCAGGCCCTGATGAGATGTATCCCAGGCTGCTGTGTGAGGCAAGGGAGGAAATTGCAGGGGCTCTGACACAAATTGTCAGAACCTCTCTGGCCACAGGGGAGGTGCCAGAGGACTGGAGAACAGCTAACATAGTACCATTATTCAAGAAGTGTAGTAGGGATAAACCAGGGAATTACAGGCCAGTGAGCCTAACATCAGTGGTAGGGAAATTATTGGAAAAAATTCTGAGGGACAGAATTAGTCTCCACTTGGAGAGGCAAGGATTAATCAAGGATAGTCAGCATGGCTTTGTCAGGGGGAGATCATGTCTAACCAATTTGATTGAATTTTTCGAGGGGGTGACTAGGTGTGTGGATGAGGGTAGTGCAGTTGATGTAGTCTACATGGACTTCAGTAAAGCTTTTGACAAAGTCCCGCATGGGAGACTGGTCAAGAAGGTAAGAGCCCATGGGATCCAGGGCAATTTGGCACATTGGATCCAAAATTGGTTTAGTGGCAGGAGGCAGAGGGTGATGGTCGAAGGTTGTTTTTGTGACTGGCAGCCTGTGTCCAGTGGTGTACCGCAGGGATCGGTGCTGGGTCCTTTGCTGTTTGTAGTGTACATTAATGATTTAGATGTGAATGTAGGAGGTATGATCAGTAAGTTCGCAAATGACACAAAAATTGGTGGAGTGGTAAATAGCGAGGAGGGAAGCCTCAGGCTACAGGACGATATAGACGGGTTGGTTAGATGGGCAGAACAGTGGCAAATGGAATTTAACCCTGAAAAGTGTGAGGTGATGCATTTTGGGAGGACTAACAAGGCAAGGGAATACACAATGAATGGTAGGATCCTAGGAAGGACAGAGGATCAGAGGGACCTTGGTGTGCATATACATATATCCCTGAAGGCAGCAGGACAGGTAGATAAGGTAGTTAAAAAGGCATATGGGATACTTGCCTTCATTAGCTGAGGCATAGAATATAAGAGCAGGGAGGTTATGATGGAGCTGTACAAAATGCTAGTTAGGCCACAGCTGGAATACTGTGTGCGGTTCTGGTCGCCACACTATAGGAAGGATGTGATTGCATTGGAGAGGGTGCAGAGGAGATTCACCAGGATGTTACCTGGGCTGGAGCGCTTCAGCTATGAAGAGAGACTGGACAGGCTGGGGTTGTTTTCCTTAGAGCAGAGAAGGCTGAGGGGGGACCTGATTGAGGTGTACAAAATTATGAGGGGCATAGATAGGGGAGATAGAAAGGAACTTTTCCCCTTAGTAGAGGGGTCAATAACCAGGGGGCATAGTTTCAAGGTAAGGGGCAGGAGGTTTAGAGGGGATTTGAGGAAAAACTTTTTCACCCAGAGGGTGGTTGGAATCTGGAACTCACTGCCTGAAAGGGTGCTAGAGGCAGGAATCCTCACAACATTCAAGAAGCATTTAGATGAGCACTTGAAACGCCATAGCATACAAGGCTACGGACCAAGTGCTAGAAAATGGGATTAGAATAGACAAGGCTTGATGGCCGGCGCGGACACGATGGGCCGAAGGGCCTCTTTCTGTGCTGTATAACTCTGTGACTCTATGACTATGACTCTAAAAGCCTCTTTTAATAAAATTGTAGGATTTTATGGCTTTGGAATGTGCGATTATGCAATTTCTTTAGTCATTAATTCTGGAGACGTAGCTGGATTTGAGAAGTGAAATTCAGTGCTTGAAATATTTTGCATTGCTTGTTTATTTTGTACTGTGTTCTGAGTGGTTGAATTTCTTTCATTCACGTGTATCTGAGAGAGAACACAAATAGCAGAAGAGCAGTAAAAGTGCCAGCCGTGCCTCAGTGGGTTGCACTCTTGCCTCTGAGTCAGAAGGTTGTGGGTTCAAGTCCCACTCCAGAGACTTGAGCACAAAAATCTAGGCTGACCCTCCAGTGCAGTGCTGAGGGAGCGCTGCACTGTCGGAGGTGCCGTCTTTCAGATGAGACATTAAACCAAGGCCCCGTCTGCTCTCTCAGGTGGAAGTAAAAGATTCAATTGCACTATTTTGAAGAAGAGCAGATCAGTGTCTCATTTCAAACTAGGCTGCAATGAAGTATTTTTCTCTGTTGCTTTATCAGAAGTTGACGACCCAGGTCTTTTGGTGCCGTGAAGATATTACACCATGCATTCGGGTCTCTGGTTTTCAGTGATCTAGTCAGTCAACGTTTGGTTTTGGGGCTACCTCCTGATCCCCACACAAAGACCTGTGTGTAATAGCCTGCTCTGAACTGAGGTCTCCTGTTTTTTCAACAGTAATGATGAATAAAGAACTTTCTACCGTGAGTGAAAGTCATTGATGCCCACTCACCTGTCGCACCACTTCAGACATAAAGGGCTATTGTTTCCCTTTCGAGCCCAGGAACACTTGTAATTAGTCCATCTTGGGGGTGCAACCCATATCAACAGATCTGTTCTTGGAAAAGAACAGGAACATTTCCTTCTGGACAGGGTGTCAGGGCAAGCAGTCTTGACTGGCACCTAAAAAAAACTGTTTCTTTATCAGGCAAACATGCCAGAACAATGTAAAACTAATACCAGAGACCAACCTGCGTGAAACTGAGCATGACTTCTTGCATGACAGCAAAGAAGCCAGGCATAGGAGGCTGTGCTAGACCGTACTCTCGCAGTGCAGCTCAGCTCGAGTCAGTAACAGGCCCTCTCACCCATTCTGTAGAAAACGTTTTGCACACTTCAAACAAAATATAATTTTTTTCTAAATACACGATAATTATCAACACTTGAACATTTTTTTTTAGACTGTGATAATACATTGACCTAGGTCCCTGGGACAGGTGGGGTCCTGTATATCTGTCTGAGAAATCGGTTACAAGCTATTAAAAGTGTTAGCTGTTTGGGTGAGTGCTGTACATCGCACAGCAGGTTGTTTAAATATATTAATGTTTTAAGCAGTAACTTTTATCGTCGCCAATTTTGACAAGTAATCCAGTTAGGTAACAGAGTTGAACAATATATGGTTAATCACTTCACCTGTTGTGTCAACTTCCATGAATTACTTCTCCGGGAATATATTAAGTGGGAACTTTCCAGCTCACTCACTAGATACCAAAAACAAATGATCAAATTATGTTTTTATCTTTTGTTTATAGAAGTAATTTTCATAAAAGTCCCGAATGCCATTCTCTGTGAATGTGACCGTGACCCTGGTGCATTGTCCTTTCTCTGACACGGTCGACAACACGCTCCGCCTCGCAGTGTCAGCTGTGACTCAGTGGGTAGCACTCTTGCCTCTGAGTCAGAAGGTTGTGGGTTCACAGTCCCACTCCAGGGACTTGAGCACACAAAGTTAGGTTGACACTCCAGTACCAGTACTGAGGGAGTGCTGCACTGTTGGAGGTGCCGTCCTTCGGATGAGACGTTAAACCGAGGCCCTGTCTGCTCTCGCAGGTGGATGTAAAAGATCCCACGGCATTATTTCGAAGATGAGAAGGGGAGTTATCCCCGGTGTCCCTGGCCAATATTTATTCCTCAATCAACATCCCTAAAAGCAGATGATCTGGTCATTATCACATTGCTGTTTGTGGGAGCTTGCTGTGCGCAAGTTGGCTGCCACGTTTCCCACATTACAACAGTGACTACACTTCAAGAAGTACTTCATTGGCTGCAAAGCGCTTTGGGACGTCCGGTGGTCATGAAAGGCGCTATATAAATGCAAGTCTTTCTTTTTCCTCCGAAGCCTCTCCTCTGTTGGTCAGCTTACTCTGACCACCCTCGTTTGGTTCCACTCTTAGATATCTGATCATAAGCAAAGCATCTCGAGCAATGGCGTCTCTTCCCACCCATACCCCTTCAACTCCTCCAGGGTCCATTCTTGGCCCTTTCCTCCTCATCATCTACATGCTGCTCCTTGACAACATCACTTGCAGATCATGAAATCAGCTTCCGCATAACATGAAGTTATGCCGAATCTTTATAAAACACTGGATAGGCCTCAGCTGGAGTATTGTGGCCAATTCTGGGTACCACCACTTCAGGAAGGATGCCAAGGCCTTGGAGAGGGTGCCAAGGAGAATGGTACCAGTGATTTGGCACTTCAGTCATGTGCAGAGACTAGAGAAGCTGGGGTTGTTCTCCTTCAAGAAGAGAAGGTTAAGGGGCGATTTGATAGAGGTGATCAAAATCATGAAGGGTTTAGATAGAGTAAATAAGGAGAAACTGTTTCCAGTGGCAGAAGGGTTGGTAACCAGAGGACACAGATTTAAGGTAATTGGCAAAAGAACCAAAGGCGAGAGGAGGAAAAATATTTGATGCAGTGAGTTGTTATGATCTGGAATGCGCTGCTTGAAAGGGCGGTGGAAGCAGATTCAATAGTAACTTTCAAAAGGGAATTGGATAAATACTTGAAGGGAAAAGTTTGCAGGGCTATGGGGAAAGGGCAGGGGCGTGGGACTAATTGGATTGCTCAATGAAAGAGCCGGCACAGGGACGATGGGTCGAATGGCCTCCTTCTGTTCTGTATAATTCTACCATTCTATGTACGCTGATGACACCCATCACCTCTCTTGATACCACCTGACGTCCAATCTTGAATGAGTTTTATCTTCCTCCAACTAAACATTGGGAAGAACAAAGCCATCACCTTCAGCCCCTGCCACGTACTCCATACGCCCGTCAATGAGTCCATTCCGGTCCAGCAACTGTCTCAGCCTGAACCAGACTGTTTGCAACCTTGGTGTCCTATTCGAGCCCGAGCTGAACTTCGGACCCCACATTCTGACGATCACAAAGATTTTGCGACCATAACATCACCTGCTTTCCCCCTTACCTTAGCCCATCAGCCACTGATACCCTCATCCATGGCTCTACCACCTCCAAACTCAACTATCCCGAGGCTATCCTGACTAGCCTCCAAACCTTCGCTTCCATAAACTTCAGCTCATCATACACCACGTCATACTCATCCATCGCCCCTGTCCTAGTTGACCTGCATTGGTTTACGGTTTCCCAACACCTCAAATTTTAAATTCTCATTCTTGTGTTTATATCTATCCATGGCCTTGCTCCTCACTCCCTCTGTACACACCTCCTGTGCTACAACCCTCTTTAGAACTCCTTCCTCTGACTCTGGCCTCTTGTGCATCCTCCCCCACCTTAATGCCACGATTGCTGGCTGTGCTCTCAGCTGCAGGGGCCCCATGCTTTGGACCTCCCTGCTTACAACCCTCCATCGCTCCAGCTCCCTCTCCTACCAGTGGCTCAGTGGGTAGCACCCTCGCCTCTGAGACAGAAGGTTGTGGGTTCAAGTCCTACTCCAGAGACTTGAGCACAAAAATCTAGGCTGACACTCCAGTGCAGTGCCGAGGGAGTGCTGCACTGTCGGAGGTGCCGTCTTTTGGATGAGACGTTAAACCGAGGCCCCGTCTGCTCTCTCAGGTGGATGTGAAAAATCCTATGGCATTATTTCTAAGAAGAGCAGGGGAGTTCTCCCCGGTGTCCTGGCCAATATTTATCCCTCAACCAACATCACTGAAACAGATTATCTGGTCATTATCACATTGCTGTTTGTGGGAGCTTGCTGTGCACCAATTGGCTGCCGTGTTTCCGACATTACAACAGTGACTCCACTTCAAAAAGTACTTCATTGGCTGTAAAGCGCTTTGGGACGTCCGGTGGTCATGACAGGCGCTGTAGAAATGCAAATCACTCTTTCTTTAAGATATTCCTTAAAAACCAAAC
The DNA here is from genome assembly GCA_030390025.1 of Squalus acanthias. Lineage (NCBI taxonomy): Eukaryota > Metazoa > Chordata > Chondrichthyes > Squaliformes > Squalidae > Squalus > Squalus acanthias. The sequence continues at coordinate 92,448,271 of CM059437.1, read as the reverse complement.
ACTTTGACCAAATTTCCACATCCTAACATCTCCTCCTTTGGTTCAGCATCCATTTTATTTTTCTTATGCCTCTGTGAAATGCTTTGAGGCAATTTCTTTCTACTTTAAAGGAACTATACAAATGCAAGGACTGTGCACAGTTCTGGTGCCCGTCTTATAAAAAAGGATGTGGGAGGCACTGGAGAGGGTGCAAAAAAGATTTACTAGGATGATACCAGAACTGAGAAGTTATACCTATCAGGAAAGGCTGAACAGGCTGGGGCTCTTTACTCTAGAAAAGAGAAAACGGAGGGGTCTTTAAGATTATGAAGGGGTAGACGTAGAGAAGATGTTTCCACTTGCAGGGGAGACCAGTACTAGGGACCATCAATATAAGACAGTCATTAATAAATCCAATAGGGAATTCAGGAGAAACTTCTTTACCCAGAGAGTGGTGAGAATGTGGAACTCGCTACCACAGGGAGTGGTTGAGGCGAATAGTTTAGATGCTTATAAAGCGGAAGCTAAATAAGTACATGAGGGCGAAGGGAATAGAAGGATATGTTGATAGGGTGAGATGAAGTCGTTTTTGGAGCAGACTCGTGTGGAGCATAAACACCAGCATAGACCAGTTGGGCTGAATGGCCTGTTTCTGTGCTGCACATTCTATGTAAATAGCTGTAAATAATTCTGTCCCTTATACCGAAGAGTTTTTATGTCAGAGTTTCAGGATTACATGCCATGTTAATGTACTGCTAGTTACATTTTATTCTTTTTGTTGGGATTGCTGGATAGAAAGTCAGGGCCTCTAGTGCAGGACACTGCCAAGGTTGAAAAAACTAGGGGCTAGAGATTCATTATAGCCCAGGAATCAGTTTCATTAGAAAAGTTGGAGAATTAGCGCCAGGCAGTAATGTTTTAGACTGCACGCAAAATTCGTGCTCACTGCGCAAAGAAATGATTGGAGCTCATTGGCATTACACTCAAAGGGTGGACCAATATTGGATGCAGTCTAATCGCAAGTCATGATTGCCACAGGCTGTTTTCAGTACGTAAAGGGAAGGTTCAGTACTTAAAGGGAAGTGCTCTCGGAATACCCTCGGAGGGTAAGGCCTCCTGTTGAGAACCCTGATGGCCCTCCTCCTCCCTCTGGGCACATGTTCCAGTCTTTCTCGCTGCCTGCGCTCCCTCCGCAGTAGATCCTGGAGGGCGAGTTCGACTGTCAGTACAGCCCCCATTAATGTAACCAAGGGTAGCAGTTTGAATTTTTCAAGAATAAATGTAGCTACCATTTAGTTGCCACAACACTCCTCATACAAAATAACCTTGAAATTACTGAATTACTGTTGGACTATGAAACTGACAAGAAATCACTGAAACTCCACTAACCTACAGCTGCGACTCATTACTGATGATCCCTTTAAATAACGTCCCTGAAGCCGGCTTCCTGCTGCTTCACGACAGCTCTCCCTGTCGCAGTTTACTCCAGGCGCTAAGGTAGGTGGCGACAATCAATTTTGCAGATTGGGTGGCCAGTGAGCGTTGCACACTCACTGACGTCACGATCCACCTGGCATTGAGGCTCCCGGCGCTAACTGTTAGCGGCGGCACTGCGGGGGGCGGTGGGGGGTGGGGGGAAGGGGCGGGATTTGGTGTGCGACATTGGATTCGCCTCGCCCCGGCAATAATGCTCTAGCGCCCCGTTAGCAGCATCTGCTGGCACTAACGGGAGGTGCTGAGGTACCAAATTTGTCCCCCTAGGAGAAAACAAGAATAGATCAAGAAGCAATGGTTAAGTGATGCTAATCTTGGGCATTAAAAGCCTGAATTTTACATTAAGAACAATAATAATTTACATTGTTCGAGTGCCTTCAACATAGCAAATATTCAAAGGTGCTTTACAAAGAGGTGAGAAAAAAATAAAAATAGGTAAGGGAATGGATGTCGAGCGATTGAGGAAGGGATTGGGAGGGGCGCCCGAATGTTTGGTCAAAAAACGTTTCCAGAAAGTTTTTAAATGTGGAGCGAGAGGTAGAGAGGCAGAAGGGTTTAGAGAGGGAGTTCGAGAGAGAGTAAGGCTGAAGCGGCTGAAGGCTTTGCCAACAACGGTGGGGCAAAGGGAGGGGATGATGCACAAAAGGCCGGAGTCAGTGGACCAAAGGGGTTGTTGGAGAGGATGCAAGGCTGAAGGGCACCATTGAGACGGGGCAGGGCGAAGCCATGAGGGATTTGAAGATGAGGATGGGGAGCCAATGTGGGTCAACGAGGATGAGAGTGATGGGCAAGCAAGACTTATTGCAGGATAGGATGTGGCTGGCTGCATTTCAGGGCAGTTAGAGTTGGATTAAAGAAGCGAGGAAAGACTGAGGAACGTTATGATTTTATCAGGACTGAAGAAACTTGAATTCTGCTAAATTATACCTTTCATATCAGGATGTGTCAAAGAGCTTCACGGCAAATGAATAACTTTTGAAGGGCAGTCACTTAACAGGACCAGCCACATAAATACTGTGGCTACAAGAGCAGGTCAGAGGCTGGGTATTCTGCAGCGAGTCTCATCTCCTGACTCCCCAAAGCCTTTCCACCATCTACAAGGCACAAGTCAGGAGTGTGATGGAATACTCTCCTCTTGCCTGGATGAGTGCAGCTCCAACAACGCACAAGAAGCTCGAAACCATCCAGGACAAAGCAGCCCGTTTGATTGGCTCCCCATCCACCACCTTAAACATTCACTCCCTCCACCACCGGCGCACCGTGGCTGCAGTGTGTACCATCTACAAGATGCACTGCAGCAACTCGTCAAGGCTTCTTCGGAAGCACCTCCCAAACCCGCGACCTCTTCCACCTAGAAGGACAAGGGCAGCAGGCGCATGGGAACACCACCACCTCCAAGTTCCTCTCCAAGTCACACACCATCCTGACTTGGAAATATATCTCCGATTCTTCATCGACGCTGGATCAAAATCCTGGAACTCCCTCCCTAACAGCACTGTGGGAGTACCCTCACCACACGGACTGCAGCGGTTCAAGAAGGCGGCCCACCACCACCATCTCAAGGGTAATTGGGTTGGGCAATAAATGCTGGCCTTGCCAGCGATGCCCACATCCCATGAATGAATTTAAAAAATGTTGTACTGTAGAGAAATGTGGCAGCCAATTTGAAACCAGCAAGTTGCTACAAACAGCAAATAAGTTAAATCTGTTTTTGGTAGTTTTGGCCGAGGGATAAATGTTGGCCAGGAGAACTCCCCTGCTCTTTTTCACATAATGCCCTTGGGATCTACATCCCTCTGAACATGCAGCACTCCCTCATTGCTGCACTGGGAGTGTCAGCCTAGATATTGCACCCAAGTGGGCTTGAACCCACAAACTTCTGACTCACAGGCGAGAGTCACACAAACTGAGCCAAGCTGTCACTTAGGTTGCATGTAAATATGGCAGTGTGGCACCCATGACAGTTCCCAATATCTATCTGGAGTTTCGATCAGTCAGGACAGCTGGTTAAATCTCAGCTGGGTATCAAACTCCGATTCCCTCTGCACTGTGCAACATGAAGGACGTTAACAGCCCTATTAAAAGAGACCAGAGTTGAGAGCACTATGAGGTAATGTAACCATTTACTAGGAAGGTCAGCAAGTGTAGGAAGAAGTTAAATTATACAGGGGAATACTGGAAGAGTACTGCATGAATCCTTTGCTTGCAAAGCCTGAGTGGCCATCCACTTAGATTCATAGAATGCAAATTTTTTTTCTTCAGATACTTATCTAACTCCCTTTTGAAAGATAAGATTGAGTCTGCCTCCACCGCCCTTTCAGGCAGTGCATTCCAGATCTTAACCATTCGCTGCGTAAAAAAGTTTTTCCTCGTGTCGCCTTTGGTTCTTTTGCCAATCACCTTAAATCTGTGTCCTCTGGTTCTCGACCCTTCCGCCAATGGGAACAGTTTCTCTCTATCTACTCTGTCCAGACCCCTCATGATTTTGAACACCTCTATCAAATCTCCTCTCAACCTTCTCTGCTCTAAAGAGAATAACCCCAGCTTCTCCAGTCTATCCACATAACTGAAGTCCCTCATCCCTGGAACCATTCTTGTAAAAGCTTGAAGAAACTACTGCTGTACTGTTCCAGTTAATACCATGGGGAAGAGTGGGGGGGTGGAGGGGGGAGGTAACTGAAGGTACGTTCATAATGTTAAACAATTTGGATGCTGCCAATTTGCATGCATACCCCTTCTACACAGCTGTTGACTGTAATTTGTTTCTGTATTGGCAGATTCCCCGGATCCTGAGTGGGGAATTGGAATGTGGTATTGAGAGTTCTCCATATTCATTGACTCCTGGAATGATATGGGTTTTCCAGATGTTTGGCAGAGCTTCACGCACTGGGCAGCACTTCTGCTCAAAGTCCCTTGAGATCGTGATTGATTTAATAAGTTTTACTTGAGTAAACCACTTGCGTAAATCATCTGCATCTTCCGGCATTCAGCGGACTTCCCAATTAAAGGTTACATTACATCATCGTGTTTTCAACTCGGCCCAAATGTAATCTCTTTTGAAAGGCCTTCACCCGGCGTTAACAACGTCAAAATCATGAGGGGATCTGGACAGAGTAGATAGAGAGAAACTGTTCCCATTGGCAGAAGGGTCGAGAACCAGAGGACACAGATTTAAGGTGATTGGCACCTTAAAAAACTTAGAAAAAAAGAAAGACTTGCATTTATATAGGACCATTCATGACCACCAGACGTCTCAAAGCGCTTTACAGCCAATGGAGTACTTTCTTTTGAAATGTAGTCATTGTTGTAATGTAGGAAACACAGCAGCCAATTCGTGCACAGCAAGCTCCCACAAACAACAATGTGATAATGACCAGATAATCTGTTTTTTTTTGTTATGTTGGTTGAGGGATAAATATTGGCTCAGGACACCGGGGAGAACTCCCCTGCTCTTCTTCAAAATAGTGCCATGGGATCTTTTCCGTCCACCTGAGAGAGCAGACGGGGGCCTCGGTTTAACGTCTCATCCGAAAGACAGCACCTCCGACAGTGCAGCACTCCCTCGGCACTGGACAGAGTAGATAGTGAGAAACTGTTCACGTTGGCAGAAGGGTCGAGAACCAGAGGGCACAGATTTAAGGTGATTGGCAAAAGAACCAAAGGTGACGTAAGAAAAAACTTTTTTACTCAGCGAGTGGTTAGGATCTGGAATGTTCTGCCTGAAAGGGTGGTGGAGGCAGACTCGGTCACGGCTTTCAAAAGGGAGTTGGATAAGTATCTGAAGGAAAAAACTTTGCAGGGCTGCGGTGAAAGGGCGAGGGAGTGGGACTAGCTGAAGTGCTCTTGCAGAGAGCCGGCACGGGCTCGACGGGCCGAATGGCCTCCTTCTGTGCTGTAACCATTCTATGATTCTATAACTGCCTCAAAATGTGATCTGGAGCCTTACTGCCCGGGTGACGTCAGCGATGCGCCAGACTCCATTTTGAAAGGGGCGGCCTACCAGTGGGTGTCCAAAGCGCCCGCCTGCTTCAGGCAACAGGCCTTTTTTATGTGGATATCGGGGCCCTGTGACGCAAAGAGGACCCTGGTTGCCATTTACAGTCGGAATTGGTCGGAAACTGGGCCACTTCCTTCCCGGGACCCACCCTCCGCGATCGATAACTTCCCCCCCAATTACCTACCTTGCTGCCGGCCACAACGGCCCAATTTTGAGGCCACAATCCGGCCCGTTTGGGGCCCTGCAGCTCAGCGGCCAGTGGAGTTGCCAACTTTGGGTGGATGCCTCCCTGGAGGTTTCCTTACATGACCTCCCGCCAGCAACCCCACCCCTCCCCCTCCCCCCCTCACCCTCCGCCCAGCCAAACAACCTTTTATCCCCATCTCCAAAACTGATAAACAGAAGCTTTCAAAAAAAATGGCGGGGGTGGGTGGGGGAGGAAGAAATGCAAATAATTTTTAATGCTTCTAAGATTTCTCTCCTGGGTTGCTCCAAGAGATGAACCTTTTAATTCCTGGAGACTCCAAGGAGGGTTGGCAACCCTTACCTGCCGGATTTAAATGAGGCCTCTTCGCCGCCGACCAAAAAATCTTAACAGAGCCCCTTGTGTGTGTGTGGATGGAATTCATCTGTTTGATACTTTAACGACGGCGTTATGCATTTGAAACAAAAGGCATTGACGTCTGCACTAAAACACCATGAAGGAAATTCACACAAAGCAGCTGGGAGCGCTGATCGGAGATCCCCCATTTTTTGGAGATGGGGATAAAAGGTTGTTTGGCTGGGCGGAGGGTGGGGGGGCGGTGGTGGGTGGGTGAGGGGTGGGGTTACTGGCGGGAGGTCGTGTAAGGAAACCTCCAGGAATGCATCCACCCAGAGTTGGCAACTCCAGTGGCAGCTGAACTGCAAGGCCCCAAACGGGCCGGATTGAAGCCTCAAAATTGGGCCGGTGCGGCCGGCAGCAAGGTAGGAAATTGGAGGGGGGGAGGGGGGTGGTGGTGTGGTTAGAGGGGGTTCACGATCGCGGAGGGTGGGTCCCGGGACGGAAGTGGCCCTGCGCTGGGATAACCACGGGCAGCGCGCGCGGGAAGTCGCTGGGCGCGATTCCCTGTCAGCAGCGCGAAGCGGGGAAAGTGAGTTTGCAGTCGCTCCCAATGCTACAGCGTGACTGCGATCCCAGCATCTCCGGATACGGGGAGCTGCTCAGCCCAGGGAGACGGCATTCGGAATCTCTGAACGTCTCCACAGCTGCTGTCCCTGCGGTATTCATTCTGGGACCTACCTGCATTCTCATGAAACTTTGGAGAGCAAATCGCAAACTCCTGCAGCAGGGGGGCCTGGTTTAAGCGTTTCTATGATTCAAAGCTAAACAAAGAGGAAGCACTTAATACGAAACATACTTCAGACAAATGTGATTCGATGTGTAAAATGCGCTGCTGCCTCTGGACTGAGATTTGCCTCTGGCCCTGACTCTGTTTGATGTGATGCACAAAAAAAAAACAATGGATAATCAGGGAACATTAATGACTTGGATCGGGATTTTGGCCTGAGCTGTTATACTTGGCTTGGACATTCTATACAATGGGAGTGGAGGGGAAACATTCTGAACTTTGCAGTGTTGTCAGATTTATTTTTTTATTTATGTTATGTGCGGCTTTCTCTGGAATCAATCATCCTGGAGTTATGATATTGTGAGCCAGCCACAGTGTAAATATATATAATCTGGCCACCTTTTTTTCCCTTTTACATCTGAATCAAGTGTTGTAGCATGTGGCGATGTGTTACCAATAATAGTTGTGGGAGAACATTCACATATTTCAAACATCTCTCCAGTACATCAGCAGTTCCACATGCGTTGTGTCCTCAGAGTCCCGTCCCCCCCAACCTCACTCCCACTCCCTCGTATTCCGAACTGGGGAAGTAATTAAATGCCGCTGATTGTGGGACCTGGAAACCGGGCCAACAAGTGGCCCCCTTTCATCTCCGGCCCTGCTCCCCCTCACGTGTGACAGCTCGAATTGACTGAGGAGGTAATTAATAGGCGCTGACTGTGAGCCCTGGGCCAGAAGCAGCAGCAAGGAATAAAAACTTCCCTTGTGCATGGCTTGCAGTCGGGTTACGGAAAGGCGAAACAAGTCCCTCCTGGGTCTGGACAAACCCATCTCCTGGTTTACAGTCTTGTGCGGATGACTGTACTGAACCGAAACAGGAGCCGTACCTGGGTACATTATCCGTGCTGTACATCGGTTTGTGCAGTGCTGCACTTGAACAGTTTTGCTTACAAAGCACTTGCAGGAACACATACTTTGATACGATCAGTGTGTTGGCAGTGATACATACGGGTATGGCTGGCTAACGTGCTTTTGGATCAGGGTATTTTGTTGGAGAGAGGCAAGGGCCACCAATCCTGTCGAACAGGACAGTTGGGTTGGGTTTCTATTCTTGTGGAAACTGGAGTGGGTGGACGTACTAATGGATGTGTGCAGTCGATAAGTGCAGTGCGTGTGTGCAGTGCGTGTGTGCAGTGCATGTGTGCAGTGCGTGTGTGCAGTGAGTGTGTGCAGTGCGTGTGTGCAGTGCATGTGTGCAGTGAGTGTGTGCAGTGAGTGTGTGCAGTGCGTGTGTGCAGTGAGTGTGTGCAGTGAGTGTGTGTAGTGAGTGTGTGCAGTGAGCGTGTGCAGTCGATAACTGCAGTGAGTGTGTGCAGTGAGTGTGTGCAGTGAGTGTGTGCAGTGAGTGTGTGTAGTGAGTGTGTGCAGTGAGCGTGTGCAGTCGATAACTGCAGTGAGTGTGTGCAGTGAGTGTGTGTAGTGAGTGTGTGCAGTGAGCGTGTGCAGTCGATAACAGCAGTGAGTGTGTGCAGTGAGTGTGTGTAGTGAGTGTGTGCAGTGAGCGTGTGCAGTCGATAACTGCAGTGAGTGTGTGCAGTGAGTGTGTGCGGTGAGTGTGTGCGGTGAGTGTGTGCAGTGAGTGTGTGCAGTGCGTGTGTGCAGTGAGTGTGTGCAGTGAGTGTGTGTAGTGAGTGTGTGCAGTGAGCGTGTGCAGTCGATAACTGCAGTGAGTGTGTGCAGTGAGTGTGTGTAGTGAGTGTGTGCAGTGAGCGTGTGCAGTCGATAACTGCAGTGAGTGTGTGCAGTGAGTGTGTGCAGTGCATGTGTGCAGTGCGTGTGTGCAGTGAGTGTGTGCAGTGCGTGTGTGCAGTGCGTGTGTGCAGTGAGTGTGTGCAGTGAGTGTGTGTAGTGAGTGTGTGCAGTGAGCGTGTGCAGTCGATAACTGCAGTGAGTGTGTGCAGTGAGTGTGTGCAGTGAGTGTGTGCAGTGAGTGTGTGCAGTGCGTGTGTGCAGTGAGTGTGTGTAGTGAGTGTGTGCAGTGAGCGTGTGCAGTCGATAACTGCAGTGAGTGTGTGCAGTGAGTGTGTGTAGTGAGTGTGTGCAGTGAGCGTGTGCAGTCGATAATTGCAGTGAGTGTGTGCAGTGAGTGTGTGCGGTGAGTGTGTGCGGTGAGTGTGTGCAGTGAGTGTGTGCAGTGCGTGTGTGCAGTGCGTGTGTGCAGTGAGTGTGTGCAGTGAGTGTGTGTAGTGAGTGTGTGCAGTGAGCGTGTGCAGTCGATAACTGCAGTGAGTGTGTGCAGTGAGTGTGTGTAGTGAGTGTGTGCAGTGAGCATGTGCAGTCGATAACTGCAGTGAGTGTGTGCAGTGAGTGTGTGCAGTGAGTGTGTGCAGTGAGTGTGTGCAGTGCGTGTGTGCAGTGAGTGTGTGTAGTGAGTGTGTGCAGTGAGCGTGTGCAGTCGATAACTGCAGTGAGTGTGTGCAGTGAGTGTGTGTAGTGAGTGTGTGCAGTGAGCGTGTGCAGTCGATAACTGCAGTGAGTGTGTGCAGTGAGTGTGTGCGGTGAGTGTGTGCAGTGAGTGTGTGCAGTGAGTGTGTGCAGTGCGTGTGTGCAGTGAGTGTGTGTAGTGTGTGTGTGCAGTGAGTGTGTGCAGTGCGTGTGTGCAGTGAGTGTGTGCAATCGATAACTGCAGTGAGTGTGTGCAGTGCGTGTGTGCAGTGCGTGTGTGCAGTGAGTGTGTGCAGTGAGTGTGTGCAGTGAGTGTGCAGTGTGTGTGTGCAGTGAGTGTGTGCAGTGCGTGTGTGCAGTGGGTGTGTGCACTGAGTGCATGCAGTGTGTGTGTGCAGAGGGTGTGTGCAGTGAGTGTGTGCAGTGAGTGTGTGCACTGAGTGCGTGCAGTGCGTGTGTGCAGAGGGTGTGTGCAGTGAGTGTGTGCAGTGAGTGTGTGCAGTGAGTGCGTGCAGTGAGTGCGTGCAGTGGGTGTGTGCAGTGAGTGTGTGCAGTGGGTGTGTGCAGTGAGTGTGTGCAGTGAGTGTGTGCAGAGGGTGTGTGCGGTGAGTGTGTGCGGTGAGTGTGTGCAGTGAGTGTGTGCAGTGGGTGTGTGCAGTGGGTGTTTTGCAGTGGGTGTGTGCAGTGAGTGTGTGCAGTGGGTGTGTGCAGTGGGTGTTTTGCAGTGGGTGTGTGCAGTGCATGTATGCAGTGAGTGTGTGCAGTGCGTGTATGCAGTGAGTGTGTGCGGTGAGTGAGTGCAGTGTGTGTGTGCAGTGGGTGTGTGCAGTGAGTGTGTGCAGTGGGTGTGTGCAGTGAGTGCGTGCGGTGAGTGTGTGCAGTGAGTGTGTGCTGTGGGTGTGTGCACTGAGTGTGTGCAGTGAGTGTGTGCAGTGGGTGTGTGCACTGAGTGCGTGCAGTGGATGGGGCGATTTTTGTCAGGTGGGAATGGGGGAGTAGCAGGATGAAAATCAGGCGGCGCTATTTATTGGCCCGGTCTTGCTGACCTCCGTCCCACTGCGATTTTGGGAGTGGGTCAGGAAACAGTCGGGAACCTACTTGAAAATGCAAATGGGGCTAAATGCTGGGCCGAGGTGAAATCTTCCTCCAGTCACTGACAGGTTTTCTCTTTTTACCCTCATGGTGAAGCCCCGATTTTAACCTTACCTCCTGGGGGGCGGGGTTAGGGGTGGACGCCTATATTCAGCCCCACCCAATTTTACTCTCCATTGGCGGGGGCGGACGTAAATCGGGCGTCTGACCCGAATTCTCCTTGATCACGCCTGGCGAGCCTAGGTTAAAATTGGGCCTTTAAGACTTTAGGTGCCAGTAATGACTGGAGCCAAATAAACCCTGAATGTGTGTAGAAGGAAGTAATTTTTCAGGAAGTACAAGGCTTATAAAGTTCTTTCTGTAAATATATTATGGAGAAATAAAGGAATAGCGTTAAAATCATTTGCCTGGTATTTCGCCAGAAGTTGAACGATTGCAAAATAAGAGTTGTGTTAATGAAGTCGGATGATTCTGATGCGGCTGATTGTATTGATACCTTTCACTGTACGACGGGGCTCACAGCCAAGAAATTACAGGCCACAATTAGAGGTACCGTCCACACCACATGTAGCCAGCTCATTGGTGTTAACACGATCCGCCCACTATCAGAAGTGAATGCTAAAACTGTATCTTTGCCACTGGTTATTACCACAACACTCTGATAGCTGGAGGGAGGCACTGAGAGCAGTGTATGTTCTGGGAAGCAGGGGGGGAGCTACAGAAGAGAATTGGTGCGAGTACGACGGTTAAACCACGCATCCTGTAGCATCTCGTTCGAGAACCGTCTGGCCCGAGGCAAAGTTTAATCCCTCCAATGGGCGCAAGTGGTGACATGAGCAGTGGGAAGTCCTCCAACACTGTTTTGAGACTCCTGGTCCAGGTATGTTATCTATTGCACCGCGTAATAGACAAGGCTGATCTGGCCACTGCCTGTAATAGCCGCCTCCCTTAACGCGCTATAAGCAGCGCTTTTGTGATTGACCTCAGTGAACATGGCGCCATTTGCCCGCTATAGGTGGCAGCCCATGATAGGCATGGACGGTGTCATTTTTAAAAATTCGTTCCTGGGATGTGGGCGTCGCTGGCAAGGCCAGCATTTATTGTCCATCCCTAATTGCCCTTGAGAAGGTGGTGTTGAGCCGCCTTCTTGAACCGCTGCAGTCCGTGTGGTGATGGTACTCCCACAGTGCTGTTAGGTAGGGAGTTCCAGGATTTTGACCCAGCGGCGTTGAAGGAACGGCCGATATATGTCCAAGTCAGGATGGTGTGTGATTTGGAGGGGAACTTGCAGGTGGTGGTGTTCCCATGCGCCTGCTGCCCTTGTCCTTCTAGGTGGTAGATGTCGCGGGTTTGGGAGGTGCTGCCGAAGGAGCCTTGGCGAGTTGCTGCAGTGCATCTTGTAGATGGTACACACTGCAGCCACGGTACGCCGGTGGTGGAGGGAGTGAATGTTTAAGGTGGTGGATGGGGTGCCAATCAAGCGGTCTGCTTTGTCCTGGATGGTGCCGAGCTTCTTGAGTGTAGTTGGAGCTGCACTCATCCAGGCAAGTGGAGAGTAATCCATCACACTCCTTACTTGTGCCTTGTAGATGGTGGAAAGGCTTTGGGGAGTCAGGAGGTGAGACACTCGCCGCAGAATACCCAGCCTCTGACCTGCTCTTGTAGCCACAGTATTTATGTGGCTGGTCCAGTTAAGTTTCTGGTCAATGGTGACCCCCCAGGATGTTGATGGGGGACTGTATCTTTCATTGGTTGGAAGACTAGAGATCAAAAAGCTAGTTCTTTCATCCTAATGAATGATTGCAACAAATGAAATAAATACATCAGTTACCCTGTCACAATATAAGCAAACTAGTTGCTAAGTCAAGTCACGGTTGAACCTCGGTGACCAATGTCAAAACTTAAAAAGTTGTAAAAAATGGTTTTAACTCTTGAGCTCTCAGGTGGGCACGGAGACCTGGTCTAAAATGACTCCGAATACAGTTTACTAAAATTCTGATGGCGGGTGATTTTCACGCTTGATTGCAATGCGTTACAACAGAAAGTGTTAGCGAGGTGTGTTTATTGAGCAAACCCTCAACCTGTTCAACTCGATTTGCAAAGTCTCAAGCTCGGGGTGGGAAAATATGTAATTACAAATAACAGGATGAGAAAGCCCTGCGTGTCTACCTGGAGTATCACACCTCCCACCTTCCTGATTGGCTAATCTCTACCATGTTCTGATTGGCCATCGGCAATAGAATAATGGCTATCCAATCAGAAATAAGCTTACAGATGCTCAGTGTTGAGCTATAATTTAAGCCTGAATTTCCCTCCCTCCAAATATATTCTTAAGCAACACTTTGATAGGAGATGCTGGACAAAACTAATTTTCTACTTTCACATGTTGCTAACAGGAATTTGCCCCAGAAACCTTGCACTTAACCCTCAAATCCAACCCCTTCCCACATGCTCTTTCGGGTCGTACCAAAGGTGAGCAACCTTGGGGTGTGGTTTGACCCTGAGCTGAGTGTCGCACCCCATATCCGACTCGTGACCAATACTTCCTATATCCACTCCTGTAATATAGCTCACCTCTGTCTGTACCTCACCCCATCACTGCTCAAACCATCAATTGCTCCGTTATCACCTCCAGACTCAGCTTCTCCAGCATCCCTTTCGATGGTCTCCTGAGCTCCACTTTACATGAACTCGACCTCATCCAATATTATCCTATACCCCAAGTCCCATTCACCTATTATCCTGTTCTCACCAAACCGCTCTGTGTCCCCCCCAACCGCTTTCCATGGCCTTGCCCCAACCTACCTCCACAACCTCCTCCAGTCCCATGTCTCAGCCTGTGCCTCCACTCTTCCAACTCAAGCCTAGTGTGTGCGGCCTCCCTGCACTATATCACTGGCAGGCGAGCCTTCAGGCATCTTGACCCTGAATACTGGAATTCTCTTTCCGAGCTTCTCCACCATTTGCCACGCCTCTTCTCCAAAGCTATCTCTTTGACCTTTGGTCACCTCTCCTAAGTCTTCGCTTAACTCTTGCTCTGAGTCCGTTTCCCCCGACCCCACCTTCATGAAGCATCTTGGGAAGAGCAGGGGGAGTTCTCCTCGGTGTCCTGGGGCCAATATTTATCCCTCAACCAACATCACTAAAACAGGATTATCTGGTCATTATCACATTGCTGTTTGTGGGAGCTTGCTGTGCTCAAATGGCTGCCGTGTTTCCTGCATTACAACAGTGACTACACTTCAAAAAATACCTCATTGGCTGTAAAGCACTTTGGGACATCCTGAGGTTGTGAACGGCGCTATAGAAATGCAAATCACTCTTTTTTTCATTACAGGTAATATATAAATGCAAGTTGTTGTAACAAAGCTTTTTATAATTACTGCAGAATATTTGCTGTTCTCTGCTAGAACTACATTGTACATCATTCTCCTTTACTACAACAATCACAGATTGTCCAGGACCTCTGATAGAACAACTAAAAGGGAATCTGTATTAAAATATTCTTCCGATGCCCGTCTTGTATGCTCGCAAGAAACCATAAAACATAAGAACATAATTCGTCGGAGCAGGAGTCGGTCGTTCGGTCCCTCGAGCCTGCTCCGCCATTCAATAAGATCATGGCTGATCTGATCTTGGCCTCAACTCCACTTCCCTGCCCGCTCCCCATAACCCTTGACTCCCTTACCATTCAAAAATCTGTCTATCTCCACCTTGAATATATTCAATGACCCAATCTCCACAGCTCTCTGGGGAAGAGAATTCCAAAGATTCACGACCCTCTGAGAGAAGAAATTCCTCCTCATCTCCTTTTTAAATGGGTGACCCCTTATTCTGAAATTATGGCCCCTAGTTCTAGATTCCCCCATGAGGGGAAACATCCTCTCTGCATCTACCCTGTCAAGCCCCATAAAAATGTCATAAAATTTATTAAATAGCCTATAAAAGAAAGAAAGCTTATATATAGCACCTTTCGCAACCTCAGGGCATTCGGCCCATCGAGTCTGTGCCGGCTCTTTTGAAGAGCAATCCAGTTAGTCCCACTCCCCCGCTCTTTCCCCATTTCCCTCCAATTTTTTCTCCTTCAAGTATTTATCCAACTCCCTTTTGAAGGCGACTATTGACTCTGTATCCACCGCCCTCTCAGGCAGCGCATTCCAGATCCCAAAGCGCTTTACAGCCAGTGAAGTACTTTTTGAAGTCATTGTTGTAATGTGGGAAACGCGGCAGCCCATTTGCGCACAGCGAGCTCCCACAAGCAGCAATGAAACAAAAGACTAGATCATTTATACTTTAGGGTGTTGGCTGAGGGATAAATATTGGCCAGGACCAACGTTCCCGCTAAGCTGCGCGGCCACCCAGCTGACTGCAGGTCCCGCGCAGGCCGGGACCGGCTTTTCCAATGGGAGATGCGCGGAATTTTGAATGGGCCGCGCGGTCCCTTTAACCAAAAAAAAATTAGGGGGAACATTGGCCAAGGACAGCAGCAGAACTCTAATACAAGAGCAAAATACTGCGGATGCTGGAAATCTGAAATAAAAACAGAAAATGCTGGAAACACTCAGCAGGTCGGGCAGCATCTGTGGAGAGAGAAACAGAGTTAACGTTTCAGGTCAATGACCCGAGGGTCCCTCGGGTCATCGACCTGAAACGTTAACTCTGTTTCTCTCTCCACAGATGCTGCCTGATCTGCTGAGTGTTTCCAGCATTTCCTGTTTTTATTACAGCAGGAGAACTCCCCTGCTCTTCTTCAAAATGGTACCATGAGATCATTTACATCCACCTGAGAAGGCCGACAGAGCCTTCGCTTAACATCTCAGCCCAAAGAGCAGGCGGAGCTACGCTCAGTACTGCACTGGGAGTGTCAGTCGACATTTTGTGCTCAAATCTCTGGAGGAGAGATCGGAACCCACGAATCGTCTGACACAGAGACTGAGAGTGCTACCCACTGAGCCACGGCTGACACCGAGCACCACCCGCTGAAAACAGCAGCACAGATAATGCTGCACACAGTTGCGTATTAGTACCAGTGAGGAGATTAACAAGTCTCTACACATGGAACGAGAAAACTCGCCTAACGTCTGCTACAGGCAATGTCTGTTTATCAGTTCAGTAATCAGTCTCCAGCATTTGTCAACACCATGCGCCCACAAGCAGACGGTTTACTTTGGTGCTCAGTTTTAACAACCCGTTTATCAAAATGTCTGGGAAATTTGACAGATTCTACGACTAAAGGGAAAGAAAGGAAAGGTTTGCGTTTCTCCAGCGCCTTTCACGACCTCGGGACGTCCCACAGCGCTTTACAGCCGATGAAGTACTTTTGAAGTGCAGTCACTGTTGTAATGTAGCAAACGTTGTAAAGTAGTCAATATGCCCTCATAGAATCATAGAACAGTACAGCACAGGAGGCCATTCAGCCCATCGAGTCTGTGCCGGCTCTTTCGAAGAGCAATCCAGTTAGTCCCACTCCCCCCCGGCTCTTTCCCCATATCCCTGCAACTTTTTCTCCTTCAGGTATTTATCCAGTTCCCTCCTGAAGGCGACTATTGAATCTGTATCCGCCGCCCTATCAGGCAACACATTCCAAATCCTCACCACTCGTTGCGTAAACAAGTTTTTCCTCGTGTCGCCTCTGGTTCTTTTGCCCATCACCTTAAATCTGCGCCCTCTGGTTATCGACCCTTCAGCCATTGGAAACAGTTTCTCTTTATTTACTCATGTTCAATCATTTGTAGCTGTGGTCAAGGATAGAGATTTGTAGAAAGTCTTTCTCTCCTCCCGGTCCCGCCCCCTCCCAGTGGGTTATTTAATTTACATCAGTTATTGTTAAATCAGTGACCTCCTTTAAAGAGGAGTTGGATGAATATCCGGCTAGGTATGTGATTGCAGGGTCTGAGGATAAACTTAAACAAAAATTATTAGTTTGTTAATGGAGCACCGAAAGGCACCTTGTTGAGTGTTCTCTGGAGGAAGTTCACAGTTTAAGTTTCTTGGAAGATTCCGCTGGTTTCATCACCTCCCTCACGAAATTTAAATACGTCAAGATAGAATTTTGTTAAGCAAGTGTATTGACCGATATGGAACCAAGGCGGGTTCATGGAGTTAAGATACAGATCAGCCATGATCTAATTGAATGGCAGAACAGACTCGCAGAGGTGAATGGCCTCCTCCTGTTCCTATGTTCAAGGGAGGCTGCGACAATGTGAATTGTACACGGCCCATTGAAGGGAATGGACTAGATGGGCTGAATGGCCTTTTCTGTTCCACTCTTTTAGTTGCAATAGAGAATAACGGATACATGGGAGTGGTTATGGGGCAGTGAACTATTCTAAAATATCATAAACCTTGACCGCAAAGGTCAAACAGCATTAAAATATATAGAGTGTTGAAGGGAGTGTCTTTATTCCATTATGGGACTTGTTTTAGGCCAACAGCTGTTGAGACAGTTGAGACAGATGCCAGCAATCATTGTTAACCCATGAGTTCACACTGAGGGATTAGCTTGTGATATAATCACAGCGAGTTTCCGTACCGTGGCTGCAGTGTGTACCATCTACAAGATGCATTGCAGCAACTTGCCAAGGCTTCTTCGACAGCACCTCCCAAACCCGCAACCTCCACCACCTAGAAGGACAAGGGCAGCCGGTGCTTGGGAACACCATCACCTCCAAGTTCCCCTCCAAGTCACACGTCATCCTGACCTGGACACATATCGGCCGTTCCTTCATCGTCGCTGGGTCAAAATTCTGGAACTCCCTGCCTAACGGCACTGTGGGAGCACCTTCACCACACGGACTGCAGCGGTTCAAGAAGAAGGCGGCTCACCACCACCTTCTCAAGGGCAACTAGGGATACCCAGATCATGAGAATGAATTAAAACAAGTTTGTCACGTGATAAACATTTAAACATCAGTAAATAATACAGTGGATTCAGTTTATATGGAATTAGTCGTTAGAACAGGAAAGGTTGTTCCACACTGGCTCAGTTAATAATGGCGCTGCTCGGAGTGACGCTGCCCCATACAGATCTGGAAGGCTGGAGGTTCGACCCTATGTCTGTGCTCGGTTAGCTGATCCCAGCTCGGGTGGTGATAGAAAAACACTTCGATTGGACTCGTGGTGGAAGCTGAAAGCAGCCAGAGCTTCTGTTTCAGTTCACGAGCCAGCGTCTCCTGCTGGAAAGAGCATCTGCGGAGACTTCCCGCGAGAGCAAGACCTGACCAGTCCCGGGGCTACCGCCTACAGTCCAGCAGCTGGCCCACGCTCGTTATCTGGCTTCGCTTGTGAGAAGTGAGCACTTCAGCGAGGTCCCAGAGAGCAGCCAGTGTCTGTGGAGCAATAACCCAGCACGGGACTGCAGGGTGAGGAGAGGAGGGGAGAGAATGGGAGGGGTGGGGGGAGAATGGGAGGAGAGGGGAGAGAATGGGAGGGGTGGGGAGAGAATGGGAGGAGAGGGGAGAGAATGGGAGGGGTGGGGAGAGAATGGGAGGAGAGGGGAGAGAATGGGAGGGGTGGGGAGAGAATGGGAGGGGAGAGAATGGGAGGGGTGGGGAGAGAATGGGAAGAGAGGGGAGAGAATGGGAGGGGTGGGGAGAGAATGGGAGGGGAGGGGAGAGAATGGGAGGGGTGGGGAGAGAATGGGAGGGGAGGGGGAGAATGGGAGGGGAGAGAATGGGAGGGGAGGGGAGAGAATGGGAGGAGAGGGGAGAGAATGGGAGGGGAGGGGAGAGAATGGGAGGGGTGGGGAGAGAATGGGAGGAGAGGGGAGAGAATGGGAGGGGAGGGGAGAGAATGGGAGGGGAGAGAATGGGAGGGGAGGGGAGAGAATGGGAGGAGAGGGGAGAGAATGGGAGGGGAGAGAATGGGAGGGGAGGGGAGAGAATGGGAGGGGAGAGAATGGGAGGGGTGGGGAGAGAATGGGAGGGGTGGGGAGAGAATGGGAGGGGTGGGGAGAGAATGGGAGGGGAGGGGAGAGAATGGGAGGGGAGGGGGAGAATGGGAGGGGGAGAATGGGAGGGGAGAGAATGGGAGGGGAGGGGAGGGGGGAGAATGGGAGGGGAGAGAATGGGAGGAGAGGGGAGAGAATGGGAGGGGAGGGGAGAGAATGGGAGGGGTGGGGAGAGAATGGGAGGGGAGGGGAGAGAATGGGAGGGGAGAGAATGGGAGGGGAGGGGAGAGAATGGGAGGAGAGGGGAGAGAATGGGAGGGGAGAGAATGGGAGGGGAGGGGAGGGGTGAGAATGGGAGGGGAGAGAATGGGAGGGGAGGGGAGAGAATGGGAGGGGAGAGAATGGGAGGGGAGGGGAGAGAATGGGAGGGGAGAGAATGGGAGGGGAGGGGAGAGAATGGGAGGGGAGGGGAGAGAATGGGAGGGGAAGGGGAGAATGGGAGGGGAGAGAATGGGAGGGGAGGGGAGAGAATGGGAGGGGAGGGGGAGAGAATGGGAGGGGAGAGAATGGGAGGGGAGGGGAGGGGGGAGAATGGGAGGGGAGAGAATGGGAGTGGAGAGAATGGGAGGGGAGGGGAGAGAATGGGAGGGGAGGGGGAGAATGGGAGGAGAGAGAAGGGGAGGGGAGGGGAGGGGGGAGGAATGGGAGGGGAGAGAATGGGAGGGGAGGGGAGAGAAGGGGAGGGGAGGGGGAGAATGGAGAGGGGAGAGAATGGGAGGGGAGGAGCGGGGAGAGAATGGGAGGGGAGAGAATGGGAGGGGAGGGAGAGAATGGGAGGGGTGGGGGGAGAATGGGAGGGGTGGGGAGAAGAAAGGGAGGGGAGGGGAGAGAATGGGAGGGGAGAGAATGGGAGGGGAGGGGGGGAGAATGGGAGGGAGAGAATGGGAGGGGTGGGAGAGAGAATGGGAGGGGAGAGAATGGGAGGGGAGAGAATGGGAGGGGAGTGGAGAGAATGGGAGGGGAGGGGGGAGAATGGGAGGGGTGGGGAGGGGAGAGAATGGGAGGGGAGAGAATGGGAGGGGAGGGGGGATAATGGGAGGGGAGAGAATGGGAGGGGAGGGGAGAGAATGGGAGGGGAGGGGGAGACTGGGAGGGGTGGGGGGAGAATGGGAGGGGGTGGGGAGAGAATAGGAGGGAGGGGAGAGAATGGGAGGGGAGAGAATGGGAGGGAAGGCGAGAGAATGGGAGGGGAGAGAATGGGAGGGGAGGGGAGAGAATGGGAGGGGAGAGAATGGGAGGGGTGGGGAGAGAATGGGAGGGGTGGGGGGAGAATGGGAGGGGTGGGGAGAGAATGGGAGGGGAGGGGAGAGAATGGGAGGGGAGAGAATGGGAGGGGAGGGGGGAGAATGGGAGGGGAGAGAATGGGAGGGGAGGGGAGAGAATGGGAGGGGAGGGGAGAATGGGAGGGGTGGGGGGAGAATGGGAGGGGTGGGGAGAGAATGGGAGGGGAGGGGAGAGAATGGGAGGGGAGAGAATGGGAGGGAAGGCGAGAGAATGGGAGGGAGAGAATGGGAGGGGAGGGGAGAGAATGGGAGGGGTGGGGAGAGAATGGGAGGAGAGGGGAGAGAATGGGAGGGGAGGGGAGGGGAGAGAATGGGAGGGGAGAGAATGGGAGGGGAGGGGAGAGAATGGGAGGGGAGAGAATGGGAGGGGAGGGGAGAGAATGGGAGGGGAAGGGGAGAATGGGAGGGGAGAGAATGGGAGGGGAGGGGAGAGAATGGGCGGGGAAGGGGAGAATGGGAGGGGAGAGAATGGGAGGGGAGGGGAGAGAATGGGAGGGGAGGGGGAGAATGGGAGGGGAGAGAATGGGAGGGGAGGGGAGGGGGGAGAATGGGAGGGGAGAGAATGGGAGGAGAGAGAATGGGAGGGGAGGGGAGAGAATGGGAGGGGAGGGGGAGAATGGGAGGAGAGAGAATGGGAGGGGAGGGGAGGGGGGAGAATGGGAGGGGAGAGAATGGGAGGGGAGGGGAGAGAATGGGAGGGGAGAGAATGGGAGGGGAGGGGAGAGAATGGGAGGGGAGGGGGAGAATGGGAGGGGAGGAGCGGGGAGAGAATGGGAGGGGAGAGAATGGGAGGGGAGGGAGAGAATGGGAGGGGTGGGGAGAGAATGGGAGGGGAGAGAATGGGAGGGGAGGGAGAGAGAATGGGAGGGGAGAGAATGGGAGGGGAGGGGAGGGGGAGAATGGGAGGGGAGAGAATGGGAGGGGAGGGGAGAGAATGGGAGGGGAGGGGAGGGGAGGGGGAGAATGGGAGGGGAGAGAATGGGAGGGGAGGGGGAGAATGGGAGGGAGAGAATGGGAGGGGAGGGGAGAGAATGGGAGGGGAGGGGAGGGGAGGGGAGAGAATGGGAGGGGTGGGGAGGAGAATGGGAGGGGTGGGGGGAGAATGGGAGGGGTGGGGAGAGAATGGGAGGAGAGAATGGGAGGGGAGGGGAGAGAATGGGAGGGGAGGGGAGAGAATGGGAGGGAAGGCGAGAGAATGGGAGGGAGAGAATGGGAGGGGAGGGGAGAGAATGGGAGGGGTGGGGAGAGAATGGGAGGGGAGAGAATGGGAGGGGAGGGGAGAGAATGGGAGGGGTGGGGAGAGAATGGGAGGGGAGAGAATGGGAGGGGAGGGGAGAGAATGGGAGGGGAGGGGAGAGAATGGGAGGGGAGGGGAGAGAATGGGAGGGGTGGGGGGTGAATGGGAGGGGTGGGGAGAGAATGGGAAGGGAGGGGAGAGAATGGGAGGGGAGGGGAGAGAAGGGGAAGGGAGGGGGGAGAAGGGGAGGGGAGGGGGGAGAATGGGAGGGAAGGGGAGAGAAGGGGAGGTGAGGGGAGAGGAACATTTGAAAAAAGATCAAGGAAGGAGTTGAATAGACAAGTCAACAGCCGCTCCATGTCTTGGTGTAAAGATGCCGAGAGAGCTCTTTGGTCTGTGCTTGTGGATTGGGAGTTGCTGTTGGACACACCAGTCACTGTGTGTGTGCCTCATTAGTGGGGCAAGAAATGGTTCGGGTTTGTCATCTCCAATGGATGGAGCTCTACCACCAGCCCACTCCCAGACACTGCGCCTTGCCCCATAATCCGCCGTGTAAAATTTCTCTCCGATACTATTTCCACTCCTGGTGGTGTTTTTTCTTGCTGACTATTCTGTACTGCTCTGTGATTGGCTGTCCATGCTTACTGCAGAGCAGATGTGTCTCATTTTTTTTTAAGCATTACCAATGTTGACAGATTTCCTTTAACCGAACCGGGTTGTAAAAACAACCAAGGGAGGTTCCATATCTGAGCCATGAAATGCTGTGGGTTTTTGCGTGCTGTGGGAAGTAGGTTTCATACCTTTCTTGTCGGAAGTACAACTCTACCACGGGATAGATAACAGCGTGCCCGCTCTGTAATGGCGCCTCTGAGAACCTTGAGGAACATTGGACAAGCTATAATGAGATCTAATTCTTCAGTGGCGAAGATCTGATAGACAACGTGTGTTATATCAAAGGTCACGGTGCATCAGACATCGCACAGAGAGGCTACTGTACCGCATTTTTAAAAATTATTTTCTTTTAGAAGAGGAGGATTACCATGCTGGAGTTGGCCAACAATGAAATTGGAGAATCTCTGTAATACCAGCAATGATGGATTTGTGGGGTTCAACAAGACTTTAAGCCTCACTGATTGTTTCTCTCTCCAGTCTATCCCTCGTGAAGCCCATTCAATCCATATTTAAGGTCCTTTCTTAAACCCGATACGTGTCTCTAAGACTTCACTCATTTACAATTTTCAGACAAAAATCTGCACGCGCTCCTTTGAGTCACGGACCAAATTTCTTGCTTTGTCTCTTTGGTTCTTTTGTCCTCTCGGGTAAAACCTCTTTGACGATGACCAGCATTGAAGGGTCGTCTAATGTCCTGAGGGACAAATTGTATCCTGCTCATGGGGGTAGTTTTAAGCCGGTAGCAGATCGACTGCCCGCTTTAAACCCTCGAAGGTGTGGTGTATACTGGGCGTCTAATGTCCTTCACCCACCCCGGAAAGTTCAACGCTACCCCAGTGTTTCCATCCAAAGTGATGTGCCTTTTTCTGATCCCTCTGCCCCTCCCAGCTGGGCTACAGTTAAAACTGCCCTCCAGTACTTTGTCCAAATGGCCATTAGTCAAGTTAGTCCTAGCAGTGTGTCAGCAGGCTGGATCACTGCAGTGGAGATTGAGGTAGTGGAGAGTGGGGATGGGCTTCACAGCCTAACATACTGCAATCCTCACCCAAAGACTGCACACTCACTCACTCACTCACACACTCACTGAGATTCACACTCATACACTCACTCGCACACTCACACACTCACTGAGATTCACACTCACACACTCACTCGCACACTCACTCACACACTCACTCAGATTCACACTCATACACTCACTCAGTCATTCACACACACTCACTCACACACTCACTTACACACTCACTCACACACTCACTCAGATTCACACTCATACACTCACTCAGTTATTCACACGCACTCACTCAAACACAGTCACTCACACACTCAATCACACACTCACACTCACTCACTAACACACATTCACACACTCAAACACACATTCATTCACACACAGTCACTCACACACAGTCACTCACACACTCACTCACACACTCACACTCACTCACTAACACACACTCACTCAATCACACACATTCATTCACGCACATTCACTCACACACATTCACTCACACACACTCACTCACACACACTCACACTCACACACTCACACTCACTCACTCGCGCACATTCACTCATACACTCACACATTCATTCACATTCATTCACTCACACCCTCACACACACACATTCACTCACACACATTCACTCACTCACTCACTCACTCATACACTCACACTCACTCACTCACACACATTCACTCACACAGTCACACACACACTCGCACTCACTCACACGCATTCACTCACACACTCACTCACACTCACACACATTCACTCACTCACTCACACACTCACACACACACATTCACTCACTCACTCACACACTCACACTCACACACATTCACTCACTCACTCACACTCACACACATTCACTCACACACACTCACACACTCACACACACACATTCACTCACTCACTCACACACTCACACTCACACACATTCACTCACTCACTCACACTCACACACATTCACTCACACACACTCACACATTCATTCACACACTCACACATTCACTCACGCATACTCACACACACTCACAGTTAAACTCACACACACGTTCATTCACATTCACACAGTTATTCACACTCACTCACACACGCACTCACACTCACTCACTCACACACATTCACTCACACACACACACACACTCACACATTCATTCACACACACACATACTCACAGTTAAACTCACACACATGTTCATTCACACTCACACAGTGATTCACACTCACTCACTCACACTCACACGTACACATGTACGCACGCGCTCACAGTTTGGCCCTCCCTAATTTAGAGGTGCTGAGTCGATTGCAGCAGCCAGCAGTCCTATCACTACCCATCTCAGCTCAGCTAACAATATTCCTATTATCCACTCGGTGCGTCATCGGGATTGAAGGGCTCTCCCCTCCTGTCGGAGCGCAGTGAAGTGGGCTGGGGCGGGGCGGGGAAACCGCAGAAAGAACAAGAAAAGCAAGGCTGAGGGTCAAAAAATGGCAGAAATTAGAATTGAATTGAATAGTAATAATGGATGGAACAGAGGGGGAGAATTGAGGATTGAACACAGAATAAGGGGCTTGACCTACTCTCCCTACTTTTCATTGACCTACCAACTCCCCCTCCCCCCATTAACAGCACAAAGCATTGCTACTTAATTCATGAGAAAATAATCTGTTGCACTTTCCTTCCATATATGTGACTGTAATGAAAGATTCCCTTAAAATATTATTACATTTAGATTTACAAGGTTGATACCAGAACTGCGAAGTTATACCTATTAGGAAAGGATGAACAGGCTGGGTCTCTTTTCTCTTGAAAAGAGAAGGTGGAGGGGTGACCTAATAGAGGCCTTTAAAATTATGAGAGGTTTTGATAGAGTGGATACAGAGAGAATGTTTCCACTTGTGGGGAAGAGCATAACTAGAGGCCATCAATATAAGATAGTCACCAAGAAATCCAATAGGGAATTCAGGAGAAACTTCTTTACCCAAAGAGTGGTGAGAATGTGGAACTCGCCACCACAGGGAATGGTTGAAGCGAATAGTATAGATGCATTTAAGGGGAGGCTGGACAAGCATATGGGGGAGAAGGGAATAGAGGGTTATGCTGATAGATTTAGATGAGGAAAGACGGGAGGAGGCTCGAGTGGAGCATAAACGCTGGCATGGACTGGCTGGGCCGAATGGCCTGTTTCTGTGCTGTACATTCTATGCAATTCTATGTAATTATTACTTTTAACCTTACCAAGGGTTAGGGACTTTAATCATAGAATGATACAGCGTGGAAGGAGGCCATTCAGCCCATCGTGCCTGTGTCGGGGCAGGACATGAACAAAGCCTCAAAACTGACTGTCTTGTTTCACCCATGATTCAGGAAACTGCACCATCCCATTCCCATTGCTGCTTTACATCATCTTTAGAAACAGGAGCCGTGTTAATGGACAGTAATCAGGGTTCCACAGCTGAAATGGTTGTGGATCATGAGGGGAGGAGTGCATCACCCATCACCCCCTGTGCCCGCTGTCCTACACTGGCACCCGGTCCGGCAACGCCTCGATTTTAAAATTCTCATGTTTGTGTTCAAATCCCTCCCTGGCCTCCTCGCACCCACCCCCCCACCCCCCTCCCGATCTCTGTAACCTCCTCTAGCTCTTCCAAGATCTCTGCTCTCCTCCAATTCTGGCCTCTTCCGCATCCCCGATTTTAATCGCTCCACAATTGACGGCCGTGCCTTCAGCTGCCTGGGCCCCAAACTCTGGAATTCCCTCTCTAAACCTCTCCATCTCTCTCTCCTCCATTAAGATGCTCCTTAAAACCTACCTCTTCGACCAAGCTTTTGGTCACCTGTCCTAATATCTCTTTATGTGGCTCGGTGTCAAATGTTGTTTGATAATCGCTCCTGTGAAGCGCCTTGGGACGTTTCACGATGTTAAAGGCGCTATAGAAATACGAGTTGTTGTTGTTGCAGACAGAAGGTGGTTCGGCAGCTCGGCCCACGTCTGTCTCTGGCTCGGTTAAACTCCGCAGCTTTAACTAACCGTGAAAACTTCCCTCCAATTTATTTTGCAGGTACTTTTAAACTTTTAAAAACCTCATTGCTGATTCGATTTTTTTATTGAAAGTTTTTAAAAAAACACATTTGCTGTCTTTTACTCCAGTCATTTTTACTTCCAAAGGGAGGTGGCACATCATGGCTGGGTGCAATTAATAAAATTGCCAACAGAAAGCCTGCCTTCAGCGTGCGCTCATTTACCAGCCCTAATCACTCATCGGGCACTCACTCAAACTGGGCTAACTGTACGTCTCTTGATTCCAAACTCATCGTATTGAATCTCCCTTTTGTGACAAGTCTAACGGTCATGGAATTACAGGCAGCAACAGTCAAAGGTCACAGCCATGTCATTACTTTGTCAGCAGCAACTGGTCTCCATTTTTAAAATGTCCTTTCAATCCACTTATTATTAACCTGCACGTTGCTTCTACCTTGTATGCAACCACCAAATGAATGCGACTGACCGTATGGAGCAGACATGTTATCTAAAATATTCACAGCATATTCATATTTATAGCTTTTTAAAAATTTGTTTATGGGATGTGGCCGTCGCTGGCAAGGCCAGCATTTATTGCCCATCCCTAATTGCCCTTGAGAAGGTGGTGGTGAGCCACCTTCTTGAACCGCTGCAGTCCATGTGGTGAACGTACTCCTGTTAGGGAGGGAGTTACAGGATTTTGACCCAGTGACGATGAAGGATCGGCGATTTACTTCTCAGTCAGGATGGTGTGTGACTTGGAGGGGAACTTGGATGTGATGGTGTTCCCAAGCGCCTGCTGCTCTTGTCCTTCTAGGTGGTAGAGGTCGCGGGTTTGGGAGGTGCTGCCGAGGAAGCCTTGGCGAGTTGCTGCAGTGCATCTTGTAGATGGTACACACTGCAGCCACGGTGCACCAGTAGTGGAGGGAGTGAATGTTTAAGGTGGTGGATGGGGTGCCAATCAAGCGGGCTGCTTTGTCCTGGATGGTGTCGAGCTTCTTGAGTGTTTTTGGAGCTGCACTCATCCAGGCAAGTGGAGAGTATTCCATCACACTCCTTACTTGTGCCTTGTAGATGGTGGAAAGGCTTTGGGGAGTCAGGAGGTGAGACACTCGCTGCAGAATACCCAGCCTCTGACCTGCTGTCGTTGCCACAGTATTTACGTGGCTGGTCCAATTAAGTTTCTGGTCTACGGTGACTGATCTTCATCAGATCCTCAATCAATGATGAAGTCTCCCGTAATAAAAGACGTCAGCCTTGGCTCAGTCGGTAGCACTCTCACCTCTGGGACAGAGGTCGTGGGTTCAACTTCCTCTCCAGAGACTTGAGCGCGTGATCCAGGCCGACAATCCCAGTGCAGTGCTGCGGGAGTGCTGCGCTGTCGGAGGTGCCGTCTTTCGGATGAGACGTTAAACAGTCTGCCCTCTCAGGTGGAACTAAAAGATCTCGTGGCACTACTTCGAAGAAGAGCAGAGGAGTTAACTCCGGTCGAGGCCAATACTTAGCCCTCAACTGACACCTAAAAACAGATTATCACGTTGCAGTTTGTGGGAGCTTGCTGTGCGCAAACTGGCTGCCGCTTTTCCTACATTACAACAGTGACTACGCTTCAAAACGTACTTCATTGGCTGGGAAGTCCTGAAGTCGTGGGGCATCCTAAGGTCATGGAAGGTGCTCTATAAATGTAAGTTTGTCTTTCTTTCCTTCAATAAAGGGGTGAACTATCGAGTAGTGACACCCGCATATCTCACGACCATTACAGGCAGAGACTAGTTATGTTGACATCTCTATGGGTTCATTGCGTCCCAAAGCCCTTCACAGCCAATGAAGTACCTTTGAAGTGCAGTCACTGTTGTAATGTAGGAAAACGCGGCAGCCAATTAGCGCACAGCAAGCTCCCACAAACTGCCATGTGATAATGACCAGATAGTGTGTTTTAGTGATGTTGGTTGAGGGGTAAATGTTGGCCCAGGACACTGTACTATAGGTGTAGTAGTAGTGCACTCAGCTCACTGACAGTGCTATAGACTCTGGTGTGTGGAGTAGAATTCATGCTATGTTTGTGGTCACACACGAGATCGAAATACAGGAGAGGAACAACATCACAAACCAGCATGACTCAACAATCGCAAAACAAAGCGCCCAGTGCAGGTTTAGACTCGCTGCTCTACAGCCCAGTCCTTCCAACGTCGAATCCCTGCTGCTGGCTGAACTGATGTGGGCAAAGGTTTGGGCGCGGGAATGCTGTCGAATTCTCCAGTCCGAGAGAGGCAGCGATTACAGGGACAAGGAGAGGGGAGAAAGGAAGAAAGACTTGCATTTCTATAGCGCCTTTCACCACCTCAGGATGTCCCAAAGTGCTTTACAGCCAATGAAGTACTTTTTGAAGTGTAGTCACTGATTGTAACGTAGGAAACGCGGCAGCCAATTTGTACACAGCAAGATCCCACAAACAGCACTGTGATGCTGACTGGATAATCTGTTTTAGCGCTGTTGGTTGAGGGATAAACATTGGCCAGGGCACCGGGAAAAACTCCCCTGCTCTTCTTCGAAATAGTGGCCGTGGGATCACTTACGTCCACCTGAGAGAAACAGATGGGGCCTCAGTTTAAAGATGACACCTCTGACAGTGCAGCACTCCCCTCAGTACCGCACTGGGAGCGTCAACCTAGATGTTGTGCTCAAGTTTCCCTGGAGTGGGACTTGAACCTACCGACGTTCTGATTCAAGAGGCGAGAGTGCTGCCCAGTGAGCCACATGGCTGCCACTGTCTGAACAGCCAATCCGAGTACCAGGCGCCCACGCGCGCACTGATGCCCCTTTTGCTTGAAAATGAGGCTTGCAATCGTTCTTGGATTGATTTGGCGTCACGGCGGCCAAGTGGGAGCTGGAACAGACGGTGGCTGCTGTGGCCTGGCTGAGGCCTGGTGTGGGGGGGGAGGGGGCCGAGCAGCTTGTGCTGAAAGTCTGTATCCCTCTGGCCGATTTGTCAGTGGAGGTATCGCAATCTCAACAAGGGCAGAGTTTTAATTGAAAACAGGCTCACGAAGGCAGCCCTGAACTTTGGGGAAAATCAAGAAATGAACTTCAAGCTACTTCCCCTTCCATTTTTCATCTTTATTTTACTAGTTCTATCATCTTGATGGGTTTTGGACGGGAATTCCGGTTTCTTATCAGCACAGAATGGCCGGAATGCTCCTCTGCTCCCATTACTGAGATGCCGAGTAGACATTATAGTGTTGCAAAAGCCTTGAAATTTTCAGGAGGCATGTTGAATTATCTTCACTCTTCAATCTTATTTGTTTTTCTTGAAAAAAAAGCAACAGTTCCATTGAATTAAATCGAGTTTTACAGCACAGAAACAGGCCGCTCGGCCCAACTGGTCCGTGTTCCACACGAGCCTCCTCCCACCCCTCTTCATCTCACCCGACCAACATATCCTTCTATTCCCTTTCTCCCTCATGTGTTTATCCAGCTTCCCCTTAAAAGCATCTGTGCTATTCGCCTCAACCACTCTCTGTGGTAGCGAGTTCCACATTCTCACCACTCTTTGAACTTTAAACTCTTAAAAGGGCTAGTAATGGTGTTAGTTGTGTTACCTACATGGAGATTCAGCAGATTAGGGGTTAGGAATTAGGGGTTACGGTGAGCGGGCAGGAAATTGGACATGAGGCTGAGTTCGGATCGGTCAGGGCCCTGTGGGTGGCGGAGCGGGCCCAGGGGCTGAGTGGCCGGGTCCTGCTCCTACTTCTTGTGTTCTTTAGATTTGAGGTTAGGATCAGATCAGCCATGATCTTATTGAATGGCGGAGCAGGCTCGAGGGGCCGATTGGCCTACTCCTGCTCCTATTTCTTATGTTCTTATGTTCTTAATACAGCGGGCAAATCAATTGAGGGAGAGGGGGAAATACACGATGGTGTTCAGCTGGGAGGCTTCAAATAATGTACTAAACAACAAGAGATTTACAATAAAGATATAGAAAGTTCTGGAAATACTTTGCAGGTTAGTCAGCATCTGAAAGGAAAGGATTGGTTAATGTTGTGGAAGAGACCCTTCCCTTGAGCAGTGAAATCACCTGAACCCCCAAATCAGGCGCCTGTCTTGCAATCACTGAAGGGTTAATCACTCCCGTTGCACTCCGCGAGCTTCACCCGGGGCGGGGTTTCATTTTGTTTGGGGTCAGTTTTCTTCGCTGGTCACGGGTGTCCTTGCAGATGCCGGGTGGCAACAGTCCACCTCGGTGAGGCGCAAAGGTTCAACTGAAGGGTTAACGATTGCACGGTCAGCTTAACTGAGAAATCATTGGAAGCTGATTGTGGGGGATTCCTAAGGCCAGTGAAATAGTGTGGCAAAATCAGAGCGTTACATAGTGCTTGTCAAGGACACTACAGGCTGTGTGTGTGTGTGTGTGTGTGTGAATGACATCCTATGTGACTGTGACCGTGGTAAACTATCCCTCTTCATCCTTCTCCAACTGTCCTTCAACCCTTGACATGGTTCTGCGGCCTTTGACACAGCTGACCACTCCATCCTTCTCCAACGCCTCTCCACTGTCGTCCAGCTGGGTGGGACTGCACTCGCCTGGTTCCATTCCTATCTATCCAGTCATAGCCAGAGAATCTCCTGCAATGGCTTCTCTTCCCGCTCCTGCACCGTTACCTCTGGTGTCCCCCAAGGACCTATCCTTGGCCCCCTCCTATTTCTCATCTACACGCTGCCCCTCGGCGACATCATCCGAAAATGGAACGTCAGGTTCCACGTGTACGCTGACGATGCCCAGCTCTACCTCACCACCACCTCTCTCGACCCCCCCACTGCCTCGGATTTTTCACACTGCTTCTCCGCCATCCAGTACTGGATGAGCAGAAATTTCCTCCAACTAAATATTGGGAAGACCGAAGCTATTGTCTTTGGTTCCCGCCACAAACTCCATCCCCCTCTCTTGCCACTGTCTGAGGCTGAACCAGACTGTTTGCAACATTGGTGTCCTATTTGACCCCGAGATGAGGTTCTACTCCATCACCAAAATCACCTTCTTCCACCTCCATAACATCGCCCGTCTCCACCCCTACCTCAGCTCATCTGCTGCTGAAAACCCTCATCCGTGCCTCTGTGACCTCTAGACTTGACTATTCCAACGCTCTCCTGACCGGCCTCCCATCTTCCACCCTCCATAAACTTGAGCTCATCCAAAACTCTGCTGCCCCCGTGTCCTAACTCGCACCAAGTCCCGTTCACCCATCACCCCTGTGCTCGCTGACCTGCATTGGCTCACAGTCCAGCAGCACCTTGATTTTAAAATTCTCATCCTTGTTTTCAAATCCCTCAAGGGCCTCACCCCTCCTGTCCCTGTCACCTCCTCCGGCCCTACAACCCTCCCAGATCTCTGCGCTCCTCCAATTCTGGCCTCTTGCGCATCCCTGATTTTAATCACTGCATCATTGGCGGCCGTGCCTTCAGCTGCCTGGGCCCCAAGCTCTGGAATTCTCTCCCTAAACCTCTCCGCCTCTCTCTCCTCCTTTAAGACGCTCTTTAAAACCTGCCTCTTCGACCGAGCTTTTGTCACTGGTCCTAATATCTCCTTATGTGGCTCGGTGTCAGACTTTATTTGATAATCGCTCCTGTGAAGCATCTTGGGATGTTTTACTATGTTAAAGGTGCTATATAAAGACAAGTTGTTGTTGTTATGTGAATGATTGAGTGAGTGTGTGTGCGTATATATACCAGTCAATACTCTATCCTCTTCAGTCAATCGGACTACACAATCCACCACATGCATATCATCAATGTCTGTCCTGGTTAATTCACCAGGATACCGTGGACATGGAACTAACCTTAGGGCAAGAGGAAATACTAAAAATAAAGACCTGGGGGGAGGGTTAAAAGGGTCTTTTGTCCATGAAATATATCCTGAATTTTCCAGTTATCCTCAAAAGAGCATGCACCAAAGTAAACCTTTTGATTTTGTACTGTGTGCTTGAACAATGTGAAAATGGAAACTCCCTGTCCCCTCCCCCTCTCCATCTCCTCCCCTCCTCCTCTCCCCTCCCTAACCCCCTCCCCTCCCCCTCTCTGTCACCTCTCCCCTCCACCCCTCACCCTCCCCTCTCCATTCCCTCCCTCCTCCCCCTCCCCTCCCCTTCCCCTCCCTCCCCTCCCCTCCCCCTCCCCTCCTCTCCCTCCCCTCCCCCTCCCCTCCTCTCCCTCACCCTCCACTCCCCTCCCCTCATCCTTCCCTCCCCTCCCCTCACCCTCCCCTCCCCTCTCCATTCCCTCCCTACTCCCTCCCCTCCCTCCTCCCCTTCCCCTCCCCCTCCCCTCCCCTCTGCTCCCCCTCTCTGTCCCCTCCCCTCTCTGACCCCTCCCACTCCCTGTCCCCTCCCCGGCCCCTCCCCCACTCCACCCCCCCCCAGCCCGCCCCCTCCCCCACTCCTCCCCCCCCACCCTCCCTCTCTCCCTCCGCCACTACACCCCTCCGCCACTACACCCCTCCCCCTCCCCCACTCCACCCCTCCCCCACTCCACCCCTTACCCTCCCTCCTCCCCTCCCCCATTGTTCTAATCTGCTTCATGTTGAGCCACACAAGGCTGGTGAATTGCGCCCTCTAGGGGCAGCCTGAGTGAAACGGTCGGTGGAAACACTGAGTGAAGAGTCAGACCCTGAAGCCACGTGTCGTTAACATGTGCCTTTAAAACCTACTGGGCCAAATCTTGGCTAAAGTTGCATCTTTCCAAAGTGAGAATTGACATGATGAAGTGTATACAGGTGGAAAAGCAGACAGCATCTTTTCATCCTCTTATTATTTGTACACTTTTCTGTCCTTTTAAAAAAAAGACTTGTATTTATTTAGCACCTTTCACAACCTCAGGAAGTCCCAAAGCGCTTCACAGCCAATGAAGTACCAGATTGGATTCTGAACTCGACCTCATTATCACTGCTGACACTAAGGCCTCATCATGGCCAGATTTACTTCACTTTGCGCTGTACACCCATATGCTGTTACAGTCTATTTGTTTATGGGTTGCTCAAAAGAGTACACCCAGATGCTCCATGCAGGTGGCCATCCTTTCCATGGAAGAGCCTACAGTCGCCATCGCCTGCGACACGGTGGTGTACATGTTGGAGATGGATTCCTCCACTCTCTGCACATTTGCAGACATCGCGGCCGCAAAACCTGTCAGAGCCTCCTGCACTTCTTCCTGCACCTCCAGGATCGCCCTCTTTCTGGATGGCCCCCGAGGCTCAGCGTCTGCATGCAGCTGAGCAGAGCTGGGAGCGTCCTGCGCCCTCTGGCGAGGAGTCTCCACTGCTGTCCCTGTCTTCACAATCTCCTCTTGCTCGCTTGTGACTTGTGACACACCAGGTGACAACACTACTCTATCTCGCGTGGGACCCACTGAGGTGTGCGTATCTGCGCTGGTTCTGGGTGCGCTCATGTCTGGTGATGGTGTGCCCTCAGGGGCTGGAGGCTCCTCTGAGGAGTCGTCTTCCTCTGCCACCTGGACAGTGGGGGGGTGAGGAAGGGAGTGGGGGGTGGCTCTTGATGGACCTGTGGGAGAGTAGAGAGATGAGTTAGATATGCCAGATGAATAATAGGTACAGATACCATTATGCATATGACGACCATTCAATGGCTGATATCAGTCCCCAGATGAGTGGCTGATTTACGCCATGTGGCTGTATGATATGTAATTCTGTCCCCAGGTTGCTGAGATGTCCCCCTCTCTCCATCTCCTACCTCGAGCTGCTCGCCGACTCCCGATACTTCTAACGCAGCCTGCTCTGCTGTTGTGAGGGTCGTCAGTGATGGCGTTCCGCCTCCAGTTCTCTCCCTCTCCCTCTTATTGTGGGCTCTCTTTTCCTGAAAGGAGAGAAAGAAGAGAAGGTTGAGTGAGAGTGATGGAATGAGTGTAAGGAATGGATGGGTTATATCTGTAAAGGGTGACTATGATGGAGTGGGGTGCCAATGCCAAGTGGCCTCCTTGTGTGGTGTTAGTTGGTATAATTGCGTTAGGATGAGGGTGAGTGTGAGGGGTGGCTAGTAAGATGGGGATGTGATAATGTAGATAGAGAGGGATGGGTGGGTGGACGTGCAAAGTATGTTGGTGTGAGTAAGGATGTGCAGGAGCTGGGTTGGGAAGGCAGAGTGATGGGGATGTGATGAGAGGCGCAGCAGGATGACGTTGAGTGTGGCTTTGCACTCACCTTTCCTGATCTAATGGGATCATTGACATGTTTGCGGCACTGCACCCAGGTCCTCCTGACCACATCCCTGCTGTTGACCTCCTCTGCTATCTCGAGCCAGGCTCTTTTTGTCTCCTGGGGAGATCTCTTCTGCCCATTGGAAGGGAAGAGGACCTCCCTGCGTGCTCTGACTCCCTCCACAAGAATATGTAGGGAGTCATCGGAGAACCTGGGTGCAGCCCTCTGCCTCTGTGCAGTCATGTTTCCAAGTGTTTGGAACAATCAGGAGCTCCAGTGCAGTGAGTGCACACTCCGAGATGAACCTTCAAATTAACCTTCAAGTGGTCTTGGCTCCTTTAAAAATCTGCCGGCTGAAAACGCATCCTGGATGACGTCATCAGACCCGCACCATTTAATTGGGCCGGGTAACGCACAGGGCGGACTTAATAGGCCCCATTAGCGCAAAGTCGATTTCTGGAGCGGGATGGAAGCAGCAACGGGGTCGCGACCTGCCGCGCCGCCCACCCACACCCGGCCCGCCCAGGCACAGAAATTCCGGCTTAAATCAGGAGCCAAGTCTTCCCGCACCATACTAAACCTCCACCTCAGTCATCACATCCTTTACCATATCACTGCTGCGTACTTCCAGATAGCACTTCTTCACACAAAGGGCAGTGGGAATCTGGAACTCTCTCCCCCCAGAAAGTTGTTGAGGCTGGGGGTCAATTAAAAATGTCAAAACTGAGATTGATAGATTTTTGTTAGGTAAGGGCATTAAGGGACTGTGGAACCAAGGTGGGCAGATGGAGTTGAGATTCAGATCAGCCATGATCTAACTGAATGATGGAGCAGGCTCGAGGGGCTGAATGGCCTCCTCCTGTTCCTATGCAATTACTTCCCTGAAAATCTTTTATTTCAGCCAATCGGAATCTGAATAATAACCATATATGCTGTCATGTTACATGCTGTAGGGAACTAATAAGACAGCACTTGCATGGAATATAGTGATGACATTTTCAGTTCAGCAGTGTGCTTTACCCTAAGACACTTCTAAAAAGTAACCTTTGGCGCAGTTCATTCTTTGGAAGATCTCACCTTTTATCAACACATCACTTTGTCAGTCAACGAGCTCTGTAAATTAGATGTGAAAAATCTAGCTAACAGGCATTCATTTTTGTAATGAGACTTTTTCAGATATGATGTCAAACTGAGGCTTGTCTCGCTGTTGATTATGGCCTTAACAGACCCCATGGCACTTTCTCAATAAAGGGCAGCAAGTGTTCCCGGTGAGCTGACCAACATTCATCTCTCACCCAACACCGCCAAAACAGATTAACTGGTCAGTCATCTCATTGCTGTTTGTGGGACCTTGCTGTGCGCAAATTGGCTGCTATGTTTGCCTGCAATACAGCAGTGACTATGGGCTGGACTTTGCCAGCCCCGGGGAGGCGGGTATGGAGGCGGTACTGCCGGGAAAATGGCAGAATTTGGGGGCGGGTGTCCAACCTGCCCCCAACCCGCCTCCGCGCCATCTTGCCAGGAGGCGGGTAGCCGTCCCGCACCGGGTCCCGTCTCCTTGGAGGCGGGAAGGGATTACAGCCACTTAACTGCCTGTTAACAGGTAGTTAACAGGCAGAAAATAGGATTAACCCCATTTTGCCCACACAAGTGCGGGCTTCCCGAAGGCTCTGAAACCCGCCAGGGTCACCGAGGTGAGCAGTGGGTCTGAGGGGGTCGGAGGGGTCCAAAAGTGTGCTGTGGAGGTGAGTGATGGGTGCAAGTGTGGAGAGGTGAGTATCTGAGGTAAGTGCAAAGTGTTAGAAAAAGTTTACTGACCTTTGTTTCTTCCTGTAGGCTTCAATCGCTGGGTATGCGGAGAGTCTCGGACCTCCGCGGTAGAGATGACAGATGGCCGTTGCATTCTCCAATGCAGCAACCATCTAATTTCTAAAAAAGAAAGAGGTTTGATGAGGTCTTAATTCAAGAACTCATCAAACTACAGAGAATGTCAGTGTTTGACAGCTTCACAGACTTTTGACAGATGAAACGTCATACGCTGACGTTCTCTGTAACCGGCTTTCCCTTAATTGGCCTGCTAAACCCGCTGGGCGGGCTTAACAAGGTCAATCAAGGGAAAATAGCGTGGGTTGGCCAGAAGTTGATGGAGGCGGGACTGAAACCCGACAAGTGGGAGTCCCGCCTCCAAAAGCTCCCCATTGGCAAAATCCAGCCCTGCACGGGGGTGGTAGCTTTTCATCTTCACTGCTTAGAATGAAAATTAGGCAGGTTCTATAACGTGATCCGCTCCACCAGATCATCACCCAAACTCTGACAACAACGATGCATCCCCATTGTTCTTGAAGTCTTCCATTGAACCCTTCATTTTCAGATTTCTTCTGTCTTTTGACAACTGGCTAGACTGCTGTAGTTAATGGGCTAGTCTTAGTCACAGTGCCTATTAATATTGGTCCCTTGGCGCCTCTCAACTGCAGAGCTTTTGATCTTGGTTGGCTCATCAGGTACTTACCAAAAGGAAGGGGGAGACATGCCGGAGCCGTCACAACAGCTCCCGGTTATCGGCAAACCAGAATGGGATTGAAGTCGCAACTAGAACCAAGACAATCTGATCAGCTCTCCTGGTGAGGGAGCGTCGCATGAGCATGAAGATATATCTGGGAGGAAGAGAGGAACAAGACAGATGAGATCTAATCGCTAATCAAGGGATTTGCTTTACATTTGAGAAGGTAACGTTTGCAGGGCTGTGGGGAAAGAGCGGGGCAGTGGGACTAATTGGAGAGCTCTCTCAAAGAGCCAGCACAGGCACGATGGACCGAATGGCCTCCTTCTGTGCTGTAAGATTCTATGGGGTAGAAATTAGGTCGCGCCCCATTTGGGGCGCAAATATCGTCCGGACGCAAATATTAGCGCCTGGCGCTAATTATCGGCACTGACGGGAAACTTCACTTTTATCGCCCCGGGAGGTGAGTGGAGCGCTAAAGCAGGCGCTGCACACCTCTCTTAAGGCGCAAAGGCCGAGCAGTGAGGCGCTAACTCGGAGCGCTGGCGAAGCTCATGTAATGTCAGTCAGCAATGGAACACACACACAATGGCATGGGCCAGTTCTTAAAGGGGATGGTTAATCTTGCTTTCCATCCACATCCTGTTCATTGCTGCCTTGAATCTCGGCCTGGAGAGACTTGCACATCAAATGTGCTGGAAAGAACAATGGAGAGCACCAGGCAAAGAGCTCAGAGTGCAGCTCCCACGGTCTCTGCTAAATCGATACAAGGAATGGCAAATCAAAATGAACCTGCAAAGTGCTGCTCAGTACCCAAAACTCCTTCACACAACGTTGAATCTCTCCAGAAGTCTCTCCCTCTCTCTCTCAGAATGCGTAGTTCAAAAATGCCACCAACAATAAAAGACAGGAAGAGGCCCCCTTTAAATAGCGCCCCCCCCAGCCCCACAGCGATTGATAGCGTTCCAGTCTTCTGGTCGTTGGAAGCGCCAGGCGGTAAGGCAGGGGGCACCACTCAATTTCCGCTACGGGGCGCCCCAAGGGCGTTGCACCATGGAATGACGTCACAATCTGCGCGCGCAGGTGGTCGCAGCGGTAAGTTTTAGCGCCGCCGCACAATCTCAAGTTAAGTTCTCGAGCGGCGCAAACATCGCTGCGCCCGGGCGTTAGCAGCTTTGCGCCCCATTAGCGCCCTCTTAAGGCGCTAACGGGTGGCGCAACCAAGTGAATTTTTACCCCTATGATTCTTAGCCAAGAAAATCTCTTAACTGAATCAATCTTCCCCACTCCTCTAACAAAATGGCTTTACAGAATGAAAAAAGAATGAGATTTCATTTATATGACATCTTATCACATGCTCACAAAGTCACCAAAGCACGCCACCACTTTATAGTCAATGAGATAAAGATTACCATCGGGAAAATCATCTCTTTAGGTCCATAAAACACTCCGGAACGCTGTAAGATTTAATGAATGTAAACAGACAAGCAACGGGAAATGGCTAATTGTGGCAGATTCCACTGATTCATGATCATGGAGAATCAATATCTTTCCAAACCTAGGACAGCGTGCATCTTGAAACCTTGTAGGCATATAAAGATGGAATATGAATCTAAGTGCATTAATATAGCACCTTTCACAACCTCAGTGCAGTCACTGTTGTAATGTGGGAAATGCGACAGCCAATCTGCGCACAGGAAGGTCCAACAAGCCGCAATGTGATGATGGCCAGGCAATCTGTTTTAGTGACGCTAATTGTAGTGCCCCGAAAAAATTGGCGCCCCTGCAGCCGATTTTCCCAGGTAGCGCCCCGAGAGGGAGGAGGGGGGCGCTACTGGAAGCGCCCCGCGTCCCTCTTGGGGCGCTGCGAGCCAATATCGCGGCACGTCGCGCCGCGGTACTGCAGGCCTTCCTCCCCTTATTAAAGGGGAAGGGGCCTGGCGCAGCGCGTCCCGGCGCCCAGCTGGGCCACCAGGGATCGGGAGTGCCGGCAAACGAGCCAAGTGCCAACTTGGATCACCGGCTTCTTCGTTTCTTTGCTGTACATTGAGTTGATGCTGGAATTAAATGGTACGAAGACTGTTTATCTAGGCTTGTAAAGTGATCAGATACCCTCACATAAAGGCTGGGATTTACTTTCCTCTGATCGCCTGGCTTTCAGAAACCCAAAACAAGCCGGAACATTTTAAACAAATATGGGCAGTGTTTTTTTTTTCCTTATTCAAAGAAATTCTCTTTGAACCAAAGGCTGCTTTTGGCAAGCTGGCAGCCTTGTGTAGAATCCGACACTCAGAGGCAATTAGAAGGCTTGAAAAACGTAATGTACTTGTCAATCTGACTGAAAGGTGCGGATCAGGCACTGATATTGGTTCTTAAATACTTAAGGCTTTGTTGCTGTGCGCTCAAAGTTACGCGGAACAATAGAGGACACCGCCTGCCTAGGGAAAGGGAACAAAGCCCTTACAACCCACAAGGTCTGGCTCGCGGACTCGCAGCTGTGACACAGAGAATGCGCTCGCTATTGATAGCCGAGGAAGGTTCTGTCAGAAGGAAAGAGTGAAACACGGCAGACGCTGGAAATCTGATTCCCAAACCGGAAGACGCCAGAGCCACTCAGCAGAAAACACCAGTCAACAACAACAACTTGCATTAATACGGCACCGAGGCGCTTCACAAGAGCGATTATCAAAACTAAGTTTGACACCAAGCCACGTAAGGAGTTATTTAGGACAGGTGACCGAAAGCTTGGTCAAAGAGGTAGAGGAAGGTTTTAAGGAGCATCTTAAAAGAGGAGAGAGAGGTAGAGAGACGGAGAGGTTTAGGGAGGGAATTCCAGAGCTTAGGGCCCAGGCAGCTGAGGCCACGGCCGCCAATGGTGGAGCAATTAAAATCGGAGATGTGCAAGAGGCCAGAATTAGAGGAGCGCAGATATCTCGGGGGAGGGGGGGTGGTTGTGGGGCTGGAGGAGGTGACAGAGATAGGGAGGGGGCGAGGCCATGGAGGGGTTTGAAAGCAAGGAGGAAAATTTTAAAATCGAGGCACTGCCCAACCAATGTAGCCATGATGTGGAGATGCCGGTGTTGGACTGGGGTGGACAAATGTGAGAAGTCGCACAACACCAGGTTATAGTCCAACAGCTTTATTTGAAATCACAAGCTTTCGGAGCGCTGCTTCACCTGACGAAGGAGCAGCCGCTCCGAAAGCTTGTGATTTCAAATAAAGCTGTTGGACTATAACCTGGTGTTGTGCGACTTCTCACATTCAACCAATGTAGGTCAGCGAGGAGCACAGGGGTGATGGGTGAATGGGACATTGTGCAAGTTAGGACGCGGGCGGCAGAGTCAGTTGTCATTTTAGGTATAAAACCTACCTGGAATGGCTCCCGGGAAGGGTTTGTACCTGGAACGTTAGCAGCCCTGGGTTTTCTCGAGGGATGCGGAGAGTCTCCAGCGCATTCTGACTTTTATTTTTGGAAGCTCTGGCCATTTTATTTAACACTGACAAGTTCCCCTTGTTTTTGGGAAGATATGGATTACGTGGGGGTAATATTGACTTTGTGCGATAGTGTAAAATGAGTGATAGCGAAACAGCAGCCCGTTTAACATCCCTCCCAATTTTTTTTTATTTCCG
Source organism: Squalus acanthias (assembly GCA_030390025.1). NCBI lineage: Eukaryota > Metazoa > Chordata > Chondrichthyes > Squaliformes > Squalidae > Squalus > Squalus acanthias. The sequence continues at coordinate 92,408,433 of CM059437.1, read as the reverse complement.
TTGAAGTCAATATTTCCACAGGCCAATATTTATTCCTCAACCAACATCACTCCAACAGATTATCTGGGTCATTATCACATTGCTGTTTGTGGGAGCTTGCTGTGCGCAAATTGGCTGCCGCGTTTCCCACATTACAACAGTGACTACACTTCAATAATACTTCATCGGCTGTAAAGCGCTTTGGGACGTCCCGAGGTCATGAAAGGTGCTGCAGAAATGCAAGTCTTTTTCTTTCTTTCTTCCTTTTATTCAGGTCGGTCATTGTGGCACTTCTCACACACGTAGAAGAAATTGACTCCATTCGTCCAACATCCTATGTTTAGCTGCCTGGGCCCTAAGCTTTGGAATTCCCTCCCTAAACCTCTCCGCTCTCTCTCTCCCTCTTTAAGATGCTCCTTAAAACCTGACCTCTTTGACCAAGCTTTTGGTCACCTGTCCCAATATCTCCTTATGTGTCTCGGTGTCAAATTTTGTTTGATAATCGCTCCTGTGAAGCGCCTTGGGATGTTTTACTGTGTTAAAGGCGCTGTATAAATGCAGGTTGTTGTTGTTTAATTCTGCTATAAATAAGGGGTCGCCCATTTAAGACAGTGATGAGGAGAAATATTTTCTCACAGAGGGTCGTGAGTCTTCCTCAGAGGGCGGTGGAAGCAGAGTCTTTGAATATTTGTTCTCTGACTATATATGCCGTGCCTATATGCATCTCTTCACTTCACCTGACCAAGGAGCAGCGCTCCCAAAGCTCGCGATTTCAAATAAAGCTGTTGGACTATAACCTGGTGTTGTGCGACTTCTCACTTTTGTCCGCCCCAGTCCAACACCGGCATCTCCGCATCATGAATATTTTTTAAGGCAGAGGTAGATAGATTCTTGGTAAGCAAGGGGGTGAAAGGTTATCGGGGGTAGGCGGGAATGTGGAGTAATCGGATCAGCCGTGATCTTATTGAATGGCGGAGCAGGCTCGAGGGGCCGAGTGGCCCTACTCCTGCTCCTAATTCGTATGTTCGTATGATCCCATGTGACGTCCCGTGTCGGGTGGCGGGGAACTAACATGTGTTGCAGTCATACTAGTCCTTCAGCCAAATTCTTCAACCTAGTCAGACCGTCTATTGCCTCTATTTAAAAGTACTGGGCCTGAATTAGCCATGAGCCATTTACCATTACCACCCTCAGGGTTCATGGGCTTCACTCAAGGAAGGTAAGAAATGAGATCCACAGGACCCTTTGGGTTACATTCCTTCTTAGAAGTAAAGAATAGGGGAACCTGAAACCTGCTGCTGGACTTCCTCTCAGCCTCGTCACAATGCTGCAGAACACACCAATTGTTTTTTGCCCCGTAGGAGAAAATATAAATTTGTCTAGTTTAAGAGTATATCAAATAGATATCTATTATTTTCAACAAAAACAGACACAATAATTAAGGGGTATGATGAGGTTTCTTTACGACAACAAAAAAAAAAGAAGACTAACAATGAACCCTTTGTGTCGCGTCAAGCCCACACATGAAGCCACATCTTGGCTGTCTGCTGTCAGGAGCTGCTGGTAGTTTCCGACCCGTTCTATAACACAGTGGGACCCACCCATCTTGTATTAATATAACGTAAGGCACATGATTACCATTAACCCTACAATTGACAACCGTCCCCAGACAAGGGCAAATCCTCCTTTTGCCTGCTGAGCAAAGCAGCGTGCAGACTACCCATGTTACCTTGCGCTACAGCAGTTCAGCCTTGACATCCAAGGGGTATAATTAGGTTCATTGAGGATGGAACCTGCATCCTTCCATCTACTTGCCAAGTTCCAGTCATCCTTAAGGGAAATCTGTGGCAAAGCTCACACAGGTAAAATCATCAATAGATTGAAGTCAACGACATACTACAAAGCAAAGCTTTAATAGCTTCATTTATTGGACAGCAAAGAAGAGGCCAGTGAGGGTAGGTAGGCAAATACAGGCTTTGCAATATTCTGGAGAAAGTAACACAAATACGTGAACCAGACTTGACTATTCCAACGCATATTCAATCACAACAACAACAACTTGTATTTATATAGCGCCTTTAACGTAGTAAAACATCCCAAGGCTGGCCTCCCACGTTCTACCCTATGTAAAGTTGAGGTCATCCAAAACTCGGCTGCCCGTGTCCTAACTCGCACCAAGTCCCGTTCACCCATCACCCCTGTGCTTGCTGACCTACATTGGCTCCCGGTTAAGCAACGCCTCGATTTCAAAATTTTCATCCTTGTTTTCAAATCCCTCCATGGCCTCGCCCCCTCCCTATCTCTGTAATCTCCTTCAGCCCCACAACTCCCCCAAGATATCTGCGCTCCTCCAATTATGCCCTCTTGAGCATCCCTGATTATAATCGCTCAACCTTTGGTGGCCGTGCCTTCTGTTGCCTGGGCCCTAAGCTCTGGAATTCCTTGCCTAAACTTCTCCGCCTCGCTACCTCTCTTTCCTCCTTTAAGATGCTCCTTAAAACCTACCTCTTTGACCAAGCTTTTGGTCACCTGCCCTAATTTATACTTATGTGGCTCGGTGTCAAATTTTTTGTCTTAAAATACTCCTGTGCAGCGCCTTGGGACGTTTTACTACGTTAAAGGCGCTATATAAACACAAGTTGTTGTTGTTGAGGGGAGATAAGGAAACATTTTTAACGCAGCGAGTTGTTGTGATCTGGAATGCGCTGCCTGAAAGGGCGGTGGAGGCAGATTCTATAGTAACTTTCAAGAGGGAATTGGATAAATACTTGAAAAGGAATCAGTTGCAGGGCGGGGGAGTGGGACTAATGGGACTGCTCTTTCAGAGAGCCGGGACAGGCGCGTTGGGCCGAATGGCCTCCTCCTGTGCTGTATCATTCTATGATTCTATGATCTAAAACAAAGATTAGTAGTGAGAGCTGGGAACAATCACCCTGATAAAATTCTTACTCCATAGGATCGTGGCTTGTTGCAGCACAGAAACACGTCGTTCAGCTCATCACATCTGTGCGTGTCTTTCTCGCCACCTATTTTAATCCCCTTCTCACGCTCGCTCCCCATACCTATTAATGTTCCTCTATTCCATGGAACTATCTAATTTCCTTTTAAAAGATTATAGAATCATAGAACGGTTCTAGCACAGAAGGAGGCCATTCGGCCCGTCGAGCCCGTGCCGGCTCTCTGCAAGAGCACTTCAGCTAGTCCCACTCCCCCGCCCTTTCCCCGTAGCCCTGCAAATATTTGTCCTTCAGACACTTATCCAATTCCCTTTTGAAAGCCACAATTGAATCTACCTCCACCACCCTTTCAGGCAGTGCATTCCAGATCCTAACCACTCGCTGCGTAAAAAAGTTTTTCCTCATGTCACCTTTGGTTCTTTTGCCAATCACCTTAAATCTGTGTCCTCTGGTCCTCGACCCTTCTGCCAATGGGAACAGTTTCTCTCTATCTACTCTGTCTAGACCCCTCATGATTTTGAACACCTCTATCAAATCTCCTCTCAACCTTCTCTGCTCTAAGGAGAACATCCCCAGCTTCTCCAGTCTATCCACGTAACTGAAGTCCCTCATCCCTGAAACCATTCTTGTAAATCTTTTCTGCACCTTCTCTAAGGCCTTCACATCCTTCCTAAAGTGTGGTGCCCAGAATTGGACACAATACTCCAGTTGTGGCCGAACCAGTGTTTTATAAAGGTTCATCATAACTTCCTTGCTTTTGTACTCTATGCCTCTATTTACTTCACCTGAGGAAGGAGCGATAGTTCCGAAAGCTTGTGATTTCAAATAAAACTGTTGGACTATAACCTGGTGTTGTGCGACCTCTCAATTCTATTTATGAAGCCCAGGATCCCGTATGCTTTTTTAACTGCTTTCTCAACCTGCCCTGCCACCTTCAATGATTTGTGCACATATACCCCCAGGTCTCTCTGTTCCTGCACCCCCTTTAGGATTGTACCCTTTAGTTTATATTGCCTCTCCTCGTTCTTCCTACCAAAATGTATCACTTCGCACTTTTCTGCATTAAATTTCATCTCCCACGTGTCCGCCCATTTCATCAGCCTGTCTATGTCTTCCTGAAGTATATCACTATCCTTTTCACTGTTCACTATACTTCCAAGTTTTGTGTCATCTGCAAATTTTGAAATTGTGCCCTGTACCCCCACGACCAAGTCATTAATATATAGCAATAAAAGCAGTGGTCCCAGTACCGACCCCTGGGGAACACCACTATATACCTTCCTGCAGTCCGAAAAACAACCGTTCACCACTACTCTCTGTATCCTGCCACTTAGCCAATTTCGTATCCATGCTGCCACTGTCCCCTTTATTCCATGGGCTTCAACTTTGCTGGCAAGCCTATTGTGTGGCACTTTATCAAACGCCTTTTGGAAGTTGATCGACACTGGTGCTTTGTGGCATAGAATTCCGCATTATAACCACCCTCTGTGTAACCGGTATTTGTCTGAACATCCCCTTTAACTCTTTTTGTGACTATCTTAAATTTGTGCCCTGTTGTTAATGTCTTATGTCCCAGTGGAAACAATTTGTCACTGTTTTATCTTATCATAAACCTTCGTAATCCTGAAGACCTCTATCAGGTCACCTGGTGGAAGTTTTCAAAGGGGGTCAATTATCTCATCCTCAACTGGTTTTCATTTCTGGGAGTATCCAGCGGGAAAAATACAGTTTCTTCCAATCAGTGGTCTTGTTCTCCTGTTCTCACAATCCTAAGACATGCAACCTCCTCACATCTACATCATGTTCAACTTCCACAAGGATCTCCTTATCTAAGTCCCCAATTCCAACCCCAGATCACATTGCACAACCTCAATGTCTTGTGAGGTTGAATTTCAGGCTTTCCTTCATCTGGAAGCACATTTATCCATTGAGCCATCAGGTGAGCATCTTTGACCCCGGTGGCTGCTCACACCTAAGTTGCCCCAGATGTTGTTTTGGGACTAGACTATCATGTCCAGTAGAAACATTAGCCAATCACAACAGACAGCTAATGCCATATGAGTGATGTAATGTTAATTGTCAGCTGTGGCTCAGTGGGCAGCACTCTCTCTCTCGCCTCTGAGTCAGAAGGTTGTGGGTTCAAATCCCACTCCAGAGACTTTGAGCACTAAATCCAGGCCGACACTCCAGTGCAAGTGCTGAGGGAGTGCTGCACTGTCAGAGGTGCCGTCTTTCAGATGAGATGTTAAAGCGAGCCCCCTGTCTGCTCTCTCAGGTGGACGTAAAAGATCCTATGGCAATATTTCAAAGAAGAGCAGGGGAGTTATCCCTCGTGTCCTGGCCTATATTTATCCCTCAATTAACATCACTGGTCATTTTCACATTGCTGCTTGTGGGAGCTTGCTGTGCGCAAATTGGCTGCTGCGTTTCCTACATTACAACAGTGACTGCACTTCAATAGTACTTCATTGGCTGTAAAGCACTTTGGGACGTCCGGTGGTTGTGAAAGGCGCTGTAGAAATGCGAGTCTTTCTTTCTTTAATATACCCACATCTTCACACAGCATAACGCCTGGTACCCCATTGCCCAATCATGATACAAGGACTGGATCATATGACGCTGGTATTAAAATTGTCCTAATGGTGCCCGATTATAGACAACACAACAACCAGTACGGTTGGCTGAATACTAGGCTTCATGGTTAAACTATGACGATGAATCAATTCCTAGAATTAAATACAATTATTCCTACCTGAAATGTCTTCGGACATGGTAGTTTCCTGCATTATAACTGCTTGCCTCGGATTACGCCATGTACTCAGTGTCGTTTATTGCTTCAGAGCTTCATTCTTGACAAAGGAAAGTTATCTCACCTACAATTTACACCATGAGCACCTGAGAAGAAGGAGTACTTAGTTATGATCAAGTTGGTGGGAAATCGGAGGCACCATACAAGTTGATGTCCACCGGTAACAGGCTGAGGACCCAAGCGATTTATCCTGGCCTGTAAGGTCCCGTCATGTCAGACACACAGGTAAGGCATCTGTGGGTTATTTCCAACTGTTCCTTTTTTGATTCGGAGCCCTCCTTTGAACAAACAGTCCCATCCCTGTATTGCGCAACTGTCAACCACATCATAGAACCCACAGTCTCTAACTGCGCCAACAGAGAAATGCCTGATCATGATAGGTTGGCCCCAAGTTAATCAAAAAGATTCTGAAACCGAAGTACTTCCACACAATCATTAAGCGAAGCCTAAATACTTGACCTGGGATCGTTGATTGAGAGGTTAACCAAACTACCTGTGCTATAGAGCTCACCGTCAATTCACCTTTTATTTTAATCCACTGATTAGTGCGGAAACAACAACAGCTTGCATTTATATAGCGCCTTTAAAGTAGTAAAAATGCCCCAAGGCGCTTCACAGGAGCGTAAACCAGACGCCGAGCCACACAAGGAGATATTAGGACAGGTGACCAAAAGCTTGGTCAAAGAGGTCGATTGTTTTTTATATTCGTTCATGGGATGTGGGCGTCGCTGGCAAGACCAGCATTTATTGCCCATCACTAATTGCCCTTGAGAAGGTGGTGGTGAGCCACCTTCTTGAACCGCTGCAGTCCGTGTGGTGAAGGTGCTCCCACACTGCTATTAGGGAGGGAGCTCCAGGATTTTGACCCAGCGACGATGAAGGAACGGCCGATATACTTCTAAGTCAGGATGGTGTGTGACTTGGAGGGGAACTTGGAGGTGGTGGTGTTCCCATGCGCCTGCTGCCCCTTGTCCTTCTAGGTGGAAGAGGTTGCGGGTTTGGGAAGTGCTGCCGAAGAAGCCTTGGTGAGTTGCTGCAGTGCATCTTGTAGATGGTACACACTGCAGCCACGGTGCGCCGGTGGTGGAGGGAGTGAATGTTTAGGGTGGTGGATGGGGTGCCGATCAAGCGGGCTGCTTTGTCCTGGATGGTGTCGAGCTTCTTGAGTGTTGTTGGAACTGCACTCATCCAGGCAAGTGGAGCTCTTTAATTTGATGAGTGTCTTAAAGGAGGAGAGAGAGGTGGAGCAGCATCATCTAAGTACACCCTAGGCACGGCCACAATTAACCAATCAGGATAAAAACATGATGTGACTCAGCAGCCTAACTTTCTATAATTCACCAGCTTGCTCTGTTGCTCCCACTGTGCAACACACCCGAGGAATGGTTAACAGGACTTCTAAATTTAGAAATTTCCGCACCTTTTTAGCAACCAGATCAGAAGGTCAGTCACATAGGTCCCCACAGCTGCCCAGCTAGAAATGTGGTCAGTGTCTAAACCATGGCTTTCTCCATTCTCCCACCTTATTCCAGCTCCTCTCTTGCACTCTTGGACAAGATACACGGAAAAGCTCGTTGCCTCCAGCCCTCAATCTCCTCAGTTTATCTTGTGTTTCTCTATTTTTTGGGGGGATTATTTCAAATGAGGGAGGCCATTCAGTCCATCGAGTCCACCTTTCCCAAACCACTTGCCTTCAGTGCCGGGAACTCCCTTCGCTCCTTTGGCCAATCGAAATCCCGCCCGTGCTGCCCACCAGATTCGGGCGGGAGACTGATGAGGTGGCGGCAGTCAGAAACCTCCGGAGCCGCACGCTGCGGAGGGTGAGGGTGAGGGTGAGGGTTTCCCCCCCACCCCCCCCGGCCGTCCCCCCCCCCGACTTTCCCCCGACCCCGCACTGATACTGTCCTTCATTAAAATCGGCCCCATCATCTTCAAACAGTAGCCACCTGTATATTAATTACAGTCGGTAAGAACATACAGCTCTAATCGGCAGGTTTCATTGTGCAATCATTCACAAGTTAACCTTCTGAAGCGATCTCAGAATTTGTGATCTTGTAAAGCTGAATGAAACTCATAGTGACAGGTGAGGCTACTTTCATGATTGATTTCTTTTGGATCTGTGCAGTCACGCCTTCATAACATCTTCAAGGCCCATAACTGACAATCTTTGAATGTCTTTGGCTTACTCATCGACATGGACTGAAAAGCCATGGCCACAAATTGAATGAACAAGCTTTTTATTGCAGCAATAACATTCTTATCTGTGGATCAGCCTTGACTCACCAAATTCCCTCCGAAGCCCACATTTGTGTGAGGAATTTGATTTGTCTACTAGTTGAACCCGTGACCTTGTAAGTACGAGGCACGTTCGAAAGATGGGGTCTTTTCCTTTCATACCTTTTCACAAAATGTATTTTAATAATGAAAACACCATCCATTTTTGCACTTCTATTGTCTGCCTCCCCTTGACTCTACTCGTTAGGTAGAAGGGGACCGGAAAAAAATGACGTAGACCCATTTATCTGGTGATGGGTCAGCAGTACCAGGAGACAAGGCGGTCAAATTATCTGTGTAGCGCAACTTTTTATTATCATATCTGAAATAGTTGTCATCTTTGTCAAATTAAAGGGGCCTTGCAAGAGACTTTTCCAGGCTCAAAATCACTTGGTCTAAAAATTCGGTTGATTTGCGCCTCCTGTTAGCGCCCTAAGAGGCGCAAAGCAACTCGCGCCTGGGCTCGGCGCCGCCAACGCCTCCCGCGAAATTCAGCGGGAGGTTAGAGGCGGCGGTAACCGTTAGCGCCCCGCAGCGCTGCGCCGCCAGCAATGATGTCATCGCCGTGCACAGCCCCCCGCTCGCGCCCCGGCCGCAATCTTCGGTAGCGCCGCCTGACTTATCGCCGGACGCTATGTCCGACGGGGTCAGGGGGGGTCTACCTGCGATCGGGGCAGCGCTAATTAAAGGGAAGGTGCTGGGTGGCCATTTTTGTTGCTGGCCACCTGCCAGCACCTGCTCCCCTCTGCTGTCCCCGGCCTCCTCTGAACCCCCCTCCCCCACCGCGGAGTGCCGGCTGCGCTCCGTGAGGCCCGGCACTTCTCTTGAGTGCCGGGCTCTTTTGCCGGCACTCCGATCCCTGGTGGCCCAGCTGGGCCCCGGGTCGCGCTGCGCAAGGCCCCTCCCCTTTAAGAAGGGGAGGAAGGCCTGCAGTACCGCGGCGCGACGTGCCGCAGAGCGTGGCCCTGCTGCACATAGTGCCGCGATATTCACTCGCAGCACCCCAAGAGGGAGGCGGGGTGCTTCCAGTAACACCCCGCTTCCCTCTTGGGGCGCTACCGATGAATTTCGACCGTGGCGGCGCTAAAAGTAGCGCCCCAGCGAAGTTAGCGCCCCAAAGGGGGCGCGACTCAATTTTTCCCCCAAGACGTTATGGAACAAGAAGGGCCATTTGACCTATCAAGCCCTCTCCCTACACAAACCGTTACTTTATCATAGACTCTACCCCATTCCTTTAATTATGAGGACAGATAGCATAGACTAGGCTTGTATTCCCTCGAGTAAACAATTAAGAGGCGATCTAATTGAGGTGTTTAAGATGATGAATGGATTTGATAGGGTAGCTAGAGAGAAACTATTTCCTCTGGTGTGGGAGTTCAGAACAAGGGGGCATAACTTTAAAAGAAAAAAGTAAGAACTTGCATTTATATAGCACCTTTCACAACCTCAGAATGTCCCAAAGCGCTTTACAGGCAATTAAGTACTTTTGAAGTGTAGTCACTGTTGTAATGTAGGGAAATGCGACACGCTCCCACAAACAGCAATGAAATAAATTACCAGATAATCTGTGTTTAGTGATGTTGGCAGAGGGATAATTATTGGCCCAGGATACCGGGAAGAACTCTTCATCGAAATAGTGCCATGGGATCTTTGGAAATTTCCCATTCTGTCTCCATGTCACATGGTAGGTTTTCAATGAATTCAATTAGTAGCAAAGGCAATGCCCCAACTCAAACTGACGACCACACCCGTGTCCTGCACTCTGTCTAGTTTTGGACTTATGGCTACTTGTAAAACCACTCTGCCTGAGTGAGAGATTGAGCAGATTGGACCTATACGCTCTGGAGTTTAGAAGAATGAGAGATGATCTCATTGAAACATATAAGATTCTGAGGGGGATTGACAGGGTAGATGCTGAGAGGTTGTTTCCCCTGGCTGGGGGGTCTCGAACTAGGGGTCATAGTCTCAGGATAAGGGCTTGGCCATTTAGGACTGAGATGAGGAGGAATTTCTTCACTCAGAGGGTTGTGAATCTTTGGAATTCTCTACCCCAGAGGGCTGTGGATGCTCAGTCGTTGAGTATATTCAAGGTCGAGATAGATAGATTTTTGGACTCTAGGGGAATCAAGGGATATGGGGATCGGGCAGGACAGTGGAGTTGAGGTCCAAGATCAGTCATGATCTTATTGAATGCCGGAGCAGGCTCGAGGGGCCGTATGGCCTACTCCTGCTCCTAATTCTTATGTTCTTATGAAGGAGAGAGGTTCCTGGACCAATCAGGAGCACAAAATGGTGGAAGCAGAATCCATAAGAGGTTTAAGAAATGGATTAGAAATGGATAAACATTTAAAGAAGGAAAATTTAAAAGGATATAAGGAATGGGAATGAGCGGATCGCTCTTTCAGAGAACAGGCATGATGGGCCGAATGGCCTCCTTCTGTGCTGTCAGATTCTATGAGATGTCAGATTCAAGTGAGAACTCTGCTAAATCAAACATTTTTAAAAAAATAATAAAAGTACCAACTTTGAGATCGACAGAAATGTTTAGAAAAACCGTAATATAAAAGTCTGTTTCACTCGGATTCCAAAGTTTATTTCTTTTTTAAATGCTTGAGCTTTTTTTTGGTTAGGTTTTGAGGTAGCACATCCCAACATAATCAATCATCTTATGAAGCCTTCTGTACTGGAAGGTCAAGCGGGGTCAGATCCGGTGTCAGTGGTGACTGACAGCCGGTAACCTCTCACAATGAACCAGTCATTTTGCAGGGATGAGGGTCAGGGCCCTGGAGAGGGGGCAGGACTTCCTGCTGATTCAGGTGACAGCAAGTCCCGCCCACACAGGTACTTCAGATGTAACGGGCCCATTGCGCACGCAGAAGCACAGAATTCAAATCACCTACCGAGAAACAGAACATGAAAAAAAAACTGGAAAGCATTCCCCTGTCCTGCGAAGCAATTTTGAACTGATATCTCGCGCATTCAATAGGCTAAACCCTCCTGTCAGGAAAGATTGAACAGGCTGGGGGGCTCTTTTCTCTCAAAAAGAGAAGACTGAGGGGTGACCTAATAGAGATTATGAAGGGGTTCGATAGGGTAGAGAAGATGTTTCCACTTGTGGGGGCAAGACCAGAACTAGGGGCCAAAAATATAAGTTAGTCACTAATAAATCCAATCGGGAATTCAGAAGAAACTTCTTCACCAGGAGAGTGGTGTGAGTGTGGAACTCGCTACCACAGGGAGTGGTTGAGGTGAAGAGCATAGCTGCCTTTAAGGGGAAGCTGGATAAATACGTGAGGAGAAAAAGGAATAGAAGGATCTGCTGATAGGGTGAGATGATGAGGGGTGGGAGGAGGCTCGTGTGGAGCATAAACACCGACACAGACCAGTTGGGCCAAATGGCCTGTTTCTGTAAATTCTATGTAATATGGAATTGATAACAGACTTTATCATATAGGAAAACACACTCTAAGACAGTGGGCCCTGGGGAGCAGGGAGGGGGGGTGGGGGGGGTAACTGCCCAATGGAATGGCAAGACCACTGAGCTGAAAATGCACATGAGATGCAAAGGTTTGAAGGCACTTTTCAGTGATTGCACTTTGACCTATCTTGAGGCTGGATAACCTTTGACCTATATGATAGGTGACAGACTGCTGCCGCCTGAGCACGTACACGCACTCTGCAGCATGTACAGACTCCAAGAATGAAAGAGGTCTCAGGCAATGCATGCACACTCCAGCTTCCGATTTATTAGATTAAAAGAAAAAAAGAAAGACAGACCTGCATTTCTCCAGCGCCTTTCACCACCTCAGGACGTCCCAAAGCGCTTTACAGCCAATGAAGTACTTTTTGAAGTGCAGTCACTGTTGTAATGTGGGAAACGCGGGCAGCCAAATTGCGCACAGCAAGCTCCCACAGCAGGAGGGGCCAAGCTTTTTGTCTTCGTTGGCGGCTTGGAAGCATACCCTGATGTCCTGTGTGACCACAGATGGGCAAATTCAGCGCCACACTCCCAGCAAGGAGCCTCACTAGATGGGAGTGGGGTGGGGGGGGGAGTTAGAGAATCGGGTCCATGATATTATAGCCCTCTCGTGGACCCTGGGCCTCCTTTTAGCGCTGCTCTGTGAGGGGAGTCCAGCTGTGCTGAATATCCCCAACAAAGTTTAAATCAACTTTCCCATTAATTTACACAAATGGGGGTTTCCGCCGAAGTTACACTGGAGGAGCGGAACCCGAGGAAATTACTGACGGAACAAATCTCATTGGCCAAATGTAGAATTTATTGACCAACAACAACAACAACTTGCATTTCTGTAGTGCCGTTAGCGTAGTAAAACGTCCCAGGGCGCTTCACAAGAGACACATAAGGAGATATTAGGACAGGTGACCAAAAGCTTGGTCAAAGAGGTCGGTTTTAAGGAGCGTCTTAAAGAAAGACTTGCATTTCTATAGCACCTTTTAGGACCACCAGACGTCTCAAAGCGCTTTACAGCCAATGAAGTACTTTTTGAAGTGGAGTCACTGTTGTAATGTGGGAAATGCGGCAGCCAATTTGCGCACAGCAAGCTCCCACAAACAGCAATGTGATAATGACCAGATCATCTGTTTTTGTTATGTTGGTTGAGGGATAAATTTTGGCCCCAGGACACCGGGGATAACTCCCCTGCTCTTCTTCGAAATAGTGCCATGGGATCTTTTACGTCCACCTGAGAGAGCAGACAGGGTCTCAGTTTAGCGTCTCATCTGAAAGACGGCACCTCTGACAGTGCAGCACTCCCTCAGTACTGCACTGGAGCGTCAGCCTGGATTTTTGTGCTCAAGTCTCTGGAGTAGGACATGAACCCACAACCTCTGACTCAGAGGCGAGAGTGCTACCCACTGAGCCACAGCTGACACTGGAGGCGAGAGAGGTAGCAAAGGCGGAGAGGTTTAGGGAGGGCATTCCAGTGCCTCGGGCCTCGAGTGCTGAGAACAGCCTTAAACCAACCTCCAGACCAACAACTGGACACAGCAGCGAGTCAGCGAGACAAACATAAAAGGAAGTGGGCTGCCAGGGCTTTGTGGATGAGAATGTGAAGAGTTTTTGGATCACATATGGTCGGCAGGCTGTTGCTGGCTGAGACTCCTGCTGTAGATTCTAACTGCAACGTTTCACATATCTCTTGACTTCTCTTTCTTTCTGCCTCTTTGTTCAGTTTCATACTTCAGCTCGGCCCAACTGCTCCATGCCGGTGTTTATTCTCCACACCAGCCTCCTCCCACCTTACTCCATCTCACCACATCAACATAACCCTTTATTCTTTTCTCTTCATGTGTTTATCTCACTTCCCCTTAAATGCATCTATACTATTCGCCTCAACCACTCCCTGTGGTAGCGAGTTCCACATTCTCACCACTCTCTGGGTAAAGAAGTTTCTCCTGAATTCCCGATTGGATTTATTGGTGACTCTCTTATACTCATGGCCCCTTAGTTTTAGATTCCCCCCACAAGCGGAAATATCTTCTGCATTTATTTGTACAGCACAACTTCATATTTTTCACTGTTTACATATTTTGCGCTGTCGATTTTCAATCGACAGTTCAGCGAAGTCTGGCTCCGTTTCGCTATCGGATGTTAAGAGGAATGAACAATTTTTCATTTTGACAGATTAAAAAAAAAACAAGATCAACATTTCTGCCAGTGATTTAGTAGATAAAGAAATCGGCCAGTGCTGCATACAGGCTGGAGCATTCCAGCTTCGACCTCTGACCTGTACGGATTTAACCAATCTTGTCTGGGACAGCCACTGGCCCCAAACACCTCTGAGCTAGTGAGGGGTGGGTGGGGGGGGGGGGGCGGGCGAAATAAGCCGGGGTTCCTTCTCCTCATTGCTGTCCATGCTGAAAATGCTTGTGTGGGCAGCAGGATCGAACTTGGCTACAATGGCCTCCACGGTCGAACAGCCAACCGTCGAGTCCCGCACTGCAAGGTGTCATCAGACCCCAGTTCTTGTCCCTTTAAAGAGCCGGCACAGGCACGATGGGCCGAGTAGCCTCCTTCTGCGCTGTATCATTCTCTGATTCTATGATTAGGGTAACAGCTCATTGATGAGTGGACTCATTGATGGGTGGGTGGTGGAGGGGGAAATGTCCCCGTTCTCTTTAATCTTTAGCGATGCCTATAAAATATCGAGCCACCCTGTGGTCGGAGGTAGGGTCGATGTGAAAACATCAGGGCTCAGAAAATCCACGGGGGTTTCCTGGGTGTCCCTGCCGTGGCTTAGGGGCTTGTCCCCGGGGATTCAGCCAATCTCTCGCCAAGGTCATGGCACTTCAGCAGAGAGCCGGAAAACAAGCTACACGGGCAACACGGTGGCATAGTGGTTAGCACTGCTGCCTCACAGCGCCAGAGACCCGGGTTCGAATCTGACCTCGGGTAACTGTCTGTGTGGAGTTTGCACATTCTCCCCGTGTCTGCGTGGGTTTCCTCCGGGTGCTCCGGTTTCCTCCCACAGTCCAAAAATGTCCGGGTTAGGTTGATTTGGCTATGATAAATTGACCCTTAGTGTTAGTGGGGGGGGATTAAATATGTGGGGTTATGGGGATAGGATGGGATATGTTAGGGGGAATTAAATATGTGGGGTTACGGGGCTAGGGTGGGATATGTGTACTGTGGGGATTAAAGCAGGGACAGGGTACTGGATTTGAATGATCAGCCATGATCGTATTGAATGGTGGAGCAGGCTCGACGGGCCGAATGGCCTACTCCTGCTCCTAGATTCTATGTTTCTATGTTACAAACGGTCTCCGCTTGTTAAAACAGGCCATCATTACAAGGGGCGGGGCGGTGGGGTCATTTCAACCTCCCTAACCGAGCGGGAAACTGGCGGAGTCGTGGGTCACGCTGGTTTTACACCCTGCCCAATATTACTCTATGTCACGTGGAATAGCGTAGAGTTTTACAGCTCAGAAACACGCCATTAGGCCCAACTGGTCCACACGAGCCTCCTCCCACCCTACTTCATCTCACCCCATCACCCCTATCCTTCTATTCCTTTCTCCCTCATGTGTTTATCCAGCTTCCCCTTAAATGCATCCATGCTATTCGCCTCAACCACTCCCTGTGGTAGCGAGTTCCACATTCTCACCACGCTCTGGGTAAAGAAGCTTCTCCTGAATTCCCTATTGGGTTGATCAGTGACCGTCTTAGATTTATGGCCCCTAGTTCTGGTCTCTCCCACAAGTGGAAACACCTTCTCTACGTCTACCCTATCGAACCCTTTCATTATCTTAAAGACCTCTATTAGGCCACTCCTCAAGTCCTCAGCCTTCTCTTTTCTATATATAAGAACATAAGAAATAGGAGCAGGAGTAGGCCACTTGGCCCCTCGAGCCTGCTCCGCCATTCAATAAGATCATGGCTGATCTTGGGCTCAAAGCCACTTCCCCGCCCGCTCCCCATAACCCTTCACTCCCTTATCTTGTAAAAATTTGTCTATCTCCACCTTAAATGTATTTCATGACCCAGCCTCCACGGCTCTCTGGGGCAGAGAATTCCACAGATTTACGACCCTCTGAGAGAAGAAATTCCTCCTCATCTCAGTTCTAAAAGGTCGACCCTTTATTCTGAAACTATGCCCCCCGAGTTCTAGATTTCCCCACGAGGGGAAACATCCTCTCTGCATCTACCTTGTCGAGCCCCCTCAGTATCTTATATGTTTCAATAAGATCACCTCTCATTCTTCTAAATTCCAATGAGTATAGGCCCAGCCTGCTCAACCTTTCTTCATAAGTCAACCCCCTCATCTCAGGAATATATGTAAGTAGTCGACAGCTTTTTTGCCATTGAGATGCCCTGCTCGGTGGAATTTGAATGATGACAGTGTTGCAACGATCACCTCGACTGATCTTACACTTGCCAGTTTTGGAATCCCCTTGAGCTTTCTGATGTATTAGCGCTAATCGCTGTTAGAGGCGTACAGTTTAATAAGTATTTACAGTGACAAGTTGCAGCTATGTCTATAATTTGTTCCTCATTCACTGTCTTGGTCCACAAAGCGAGGGGGATTACAATGCGTCCATCGATGTGTCATAAAAATATTTCAGCAAGCACTAATTGCTTTATCATAAATCTCTCTAATGGCTTGAGAAAGAATGGACCTGACACTTCAGTAACTCAAAACCACACACTTGATATCAAACTTAATTCCCTACAATTACCTAGGCATCAGCCAGTCCCCACTGCACATCCCAGAGAAGTCTTCAGTCGTTTTGCTGCACCACATTTTTTTTTGAGAAAAGGACAAGTTTCAACTGCACGCACGCAGCCAATATGAATATTGAGTTCTCCAGTGCAGTGCGGCAGCGGTATCTGCATTGAGAGGAGTGCAGTGCAAGAGGATAGCACTGAGTTATAGTGCCCGACTCACGTGGCCAGTGGCTCAGTTGAGCTCTCACCTCCGAGTCAAAAAGTTGTGGGTTCGAGTCCCACTCCAGGGACTTGAGCACCACAATCTAAACTGACGCTCCAGTGCAGTGCTGAGGGAGTGCTGCACTGTCGGAGGTGCTGCCTTTCGGATGAGACATTAAACCGAGGCCCCGTCTGCTCTCTCAGGTGGACGTAAACGATCCCGTGGCACTATTTCGAAGAAGAGCAGGGGAGTTATCCCCGGTGTCCTGGCCAATATTTATCCCTCAATCAGCATCACATAAAAAAAACAGATTATCTGCTCATTATCACATTGCTGTTTGCGGGAGCTTGCTGTGCGCAAATAGGCTGCCGCGTTTCCCACATTACAACAGTGACTGCACTTTAAAAAGTACTTCATTGGCTGTAAAGCGCTTTGGGACATCCGGTGGTCATGAAAGGCGCTATAGAAATGCAAGTCTTTCTTTCTATAATCGAATGTAAAAACTGAACACTGCAGGTCCTGTCACATTACCCAGTGTACTGAAGCCCTACGTCATCCAATCATTAACACCTCCTTTCCCTACGCCACACTACACTGGCTTTCTAATTCCAACGACCTGTGGAAACTTCCCCATGAAAGAAATGGACCATCGCAATAGGAAGAACATCTTAACAGAAAGTTTGTTCCCTTATGCCTCTTAGTAATTATTCCGTAGCTGAATATCCGACAGTAATCCAATCTCCGGGTTCAGGTGACGGGCATTAACTGCTGGGTTTTTTTGCTCTCACACTTTATGAGGCCACCTGAACCCCTCGATTGGATTACTCCCTCGTAATTGGCTTTGTGCTTTTATATCTTTCAAGTCGAGCTTGTGACGTTTTACTGGGAGCTAATAAAAATTGTGGTGTCTGTTATCCTTTTGGCAAACGCTGTGGTCTGGATCTAACTCTTTCCAAATACGGTAGCCGCGGATTCCTTTGTCTGAGATAGTCATTGAAGTCATGAGTGAATTTTGCTGAAAACATTTGTGATTGTTCCCATTGATCGTCTTTATAAATGCACTGTGTGGACTTTGGTGTACAAATACTTAACGCCTTTCCTATAACTTTGTATGAAACTCATTTAGCTGCCATTTAACAAGGACTAGCTTCATTAAAATGCAGTAAAGTGGGGTAATTTTCACTTTGTAAAAGGGGTATCGGTAAGCCCGTTTTACCAAAGTCAATCGTGTTGGCGTGGTGACTGGACTCACATATAGACCGGACCGGGTAAGGACGGCAGGTTTCCTTCCCGGAAGGACATCGGGAAACCGGTTGGGTTTTTACGACAATCCGACAGCTTCACGGTCACTTTGACTGACACCAGTTTTCTATTATTTTTTTTAAAAAACTGAATACAAATTCTCAAACTACCGTGGTGGGATCTGAACTCATGCACTCTAGATTATTACTGCCGGCTTCAGAATTAGCAGTCAGAACCTGCAGGAGGAGGAATAATAAAAAATGATAATGAACTGAAAAAGACATTTGCTGTTCTTGGTGAGACGGGTCTCCTGAGACAGAAAGACACCCTCGCAACACACCTGTTTCACAGACATGTCCCCACTGGATCGCTGAGCAGCGCTGAATAGATCCTTAATTAAAAAAATACAAAAACTGGAAAATCCAATATTTAATTTTCATAAAAGTCTGCCTGCTAACATGCTATTAAGCTAGTTATGTTAATAAACATAAGCTGGAATTGTAAACTTGGCTTTCTTTAATATACACAGTTGCCAACAGAAACAAAACCAGGCTAATGACCTGGAGGCAGTTCTGTTACAAGGAGCCACCTGGAAGCTCAGAGTAACAATCAAATCAGATGTCTTGTCAACTAAAAGGTATAATATTAAGGGGTTGGCTATATGGCTGGCTTTCACTCTATTCAGCCTGTGAGCTATGTCAGGGATGAGCCAGAAAGTATCACTTTAGTGGAGTCCTATCGAGTCTGTCTCAATCCAGCAATCAGATTGGCTGCACCTTGAGTGCGGTTGATGTGGTGGGTGGGTGGTGTAGAGGGTGGGTGGATGGGTGCTGTGGTGGTGGGTGGGGGTGGGTGGGTTGGTGGTGAGGGGCATGGGTGCTTGGGTGGGAGGGTGGTGTGGGGCATGGGTGCTTGGGTGGGTGGGTGGTGGTGTGGGGCATGGGTGCTTGGGTGGGTGGGTGGGGTGGGGCATGGGTGCTTGGGTGGGAGGGTGGTGTGGGGCATGGGTGCTTGGGTGGGTGGGAGGTGTGGGGCATGGGTGCTTGGGTGGGAGGGTGGTGTGGGGCATGGGTGCTTGGGTGGGTGGGTGGTGTGGGGCATGGGGCTTGGGTGGGTGGGTGGTGTGGGCTGGGTGGTGGTTGGTGGGCGTGGGTGCTTGGGTGGGAGGGTGGTGTGGGGCATGGGTGGGTGGGTGGGTTGGTGGTGTGGGGCATGGGTGCTTGGGTGGGTGGGTGGGTTGGTGGTGTGGGGTGTGGGTGCTTGGGTGGGAGGGTGGTATGGGGCATGGGTGCTTGGGTAGGAGGGTGGTTGGGTGGGTGATGTGGCATATACTCAACGACTGAACATCCACAGCCCTCTGGGGTAGAGAATTCCAAAGATTTTGAGTGAAGAAATTTCTCCTCATCTCAGTCCTAAATGGCTGACCTTTTATTCTGAGACCGTGACCCCGGTTCTAGACTCCCCAGCCAGGGGAAACATCCTCCCAACATCTACCCTGTCAAGCCCCTTAAGAATTTTATATGTTTCAATGAGATCACCGCTCATTCTTCTAAACTCTAGGAAATATAGGCCTAGTCTACTCAATCTCTCCTCATAGGACAATTCCCTCATCCCAGGAATCAGTCTGGTGAACCTTCTTTGCACCGCCTCTAAGGCAAGTATATCCTTCCTTAGCTAAGGAGACCAGAACTGTACACAGTACTCCAGGTGTGGTCTCACCAAGGCCCTATATAATTGTCGTAAGACTTTTTTACTTTTGTACTCCAAACCCCTTGCAATAAAAGCTAACATACCATTTGCTTTCCTAATTGCTTTCTGTACCTGCATGTTGACTTTCAGTGATTCGTGTACAAGGACACCCAGGTCCCTCTGAACACCAACATGTCCCAGTCTCTCACCATTTAAAAAATACTCTGCTTCTCTACTTTTCCTACCAAAATGGATAACTTTGCACTTCTCCACATTATAGTCCATCTGCCACGTTCTTGCCCACTCACTTAGTCTATCTATATCCCTTTGCATCCTCCTTACAGCTTACTTTCCCATCTAGCTTTGCATCATCAGCAAACTTGGACACATTACACTCAGTCCCCTCATCTAAGTCATTGGCATAGATGGTAAATAGCTGAGGCCCCAGCACTGATCCTTGCGGTACCCCACTAGTTACAGCCTGCCAACCTGAAAATGACCCGTTTATTCCTACTCTCTTTTTTCTGTCCATTAACCAATCCTCAATCCATGCTAATGTTATCTTATGCTTTATATTATCTGGCCTGCAGATTGTAATCCATTTCACTTCAGAGGCAATGGAAGAATTCAAACACAAATGGACTGATGTGCAAAAAAAAGGGAAGTGAAAGAAAAAGAAAGACTTGCATTTCTATAGCGCCTTTCACGACCACCAGACATCCCAAAGCGCTTTACAGCCAATGAGGTACTTTTTTGAAGTGTAGTCACTGTTGTAATGTAGGAAACGCGGCAGCCAATCTGCGCACAGCAAGCTCCCACAAACAGCAATGTGATAATGACCAGATTATATGTTTTAGTGATGTTGATTGAGGGATAAATATTGGGTCAAGACACCGGGGAATAAGAGGACGAAACCTCTTCCTCGTTGTGTTTTGGTAAGGATGCCGGGTGCACTGAAGGATAGCTCGATCTTGGAAAATTATTGCCTGCCGAGCCCCGTTACCCTGTCTGACCCCAACTCTGGCTTAATCACTTTTGTTAAACAAGATACAGGATGGGCGACAACTGATAGACGGAAAAGGATCGTGGGGAGGAGACTCTGTCGCTTTGAGGTTGTGATGAGATGATCATTTCTTAGGGAAGGCTTAATTTAGGTACTAGTTTGAAGGAGTGAATATTTTTTATTTAAACAGGGTTCTTTCAGGTAGAGCTTTACTTCCAACCCGCCGCCCCCCCCCCCCCACCCCCCCCACCTCCTTCCAAAAAAATAGCTCCAAAATTATTGAAATTCTTTATATATCTAGAGTGGGGAATGGTTAAAGGAAGTTGTGATGCTCAGGTCCTGGCTAGAAGAAATAATCGGTGAAGCGGGGCTTCGCGAGCAGGATGCGTTGAGGTAGTATTGTATGTGTGTGTGTGTGTGTGTGATTCAAACAATCGAGCTAATAGTCTTGAGCGGTGAGAATTATTCAGTAGGCTTGTCCGAGCATGTAAAGACTGGGATTTGACTGTCTGAAGCATGTCCGGGAACATTAACACAGCAAAAGCTTACGAGATTCATCCCAAGAGCCTGGCCCCTTGATTTGAAATGCCGTTGCAACCAGTTTGAAATGATCACAATAGGTTGCTATTGAAAACAATCGCGAGCCATAGAGTCATAGGGGGAAAAATTCAGCTGCTTGCGCCTCCCGTTAGCGCCTTAAGAGGGCGCTAATGGGGCGTAAAGCAGCTAACGCCCGGGCGCAGCGCCGCCCACGTCTCCCGAAAAATTTAGTGGGAGGTTAGCGGCGGCGGCAGCCGGTAGCGCCCTGTGGCGCTGCGCCGCCGGCGATGACGTCATCGCCGTGCGCAGCACCCCGCTCGCGCCCCGGCCGTGATCTTCAGTCGCGCCCCCTGATTTACCGCCAGACGCTATGTCCGACGGGTTCAGGGAGGCGTACGTGCGGCCGGGGCGGCGATATTTAAAGCGGAGGTGGCAGGCGGCCATTTTTGTTGCTGGCCGCCTGCCAGCACCTGCCCCCGGCCCCCGTGAAGCCCCCCCACCGTGAAGTGCCGGCTGCGCTCCATGAGCCCGGCACTTCTCTTGAGTGCCGGGCTCTTTTGCCGGCACTCCCGATCCCTGGGGGCCCAGCTGGGCCCCGGTTCGCGCTGCGCAGGGTCCCTCCCCTTTAAGAAGGGGAGGAAGGCCTGCAATACCACGGCGCGACGTGCCGCAGCGCGTGGCGCTGCGGCACGTAGCGCCAGGATATTCACTCGCAGCGCCCCAAGAGGGATGCGGGCTGCTTCCAGTTGCGCCCCGCTTCCCTCTTGGGGCGCAACCACTGAAGTTCCGGCGCGGGGCCGCTAATTTTTTCGGGGCGCAAAAAGTCGCGCCCCGGCGAGGTTAGCGCCCCAAATGGGGCGCGACTCCATTTTTACCCCATAGAGTCATAACGGCACAGAAGGAGGCCATTCGGCTCATCGAGTCCGTGCCGGCTCTCTGTGGAGCAATCCAGTCAGTCCCATTCCCCCGCTCTATCCCCGTAGCCCTGCAAGTTTATTTCCCTCAAGTGCCTGTCCAGTCTCCCCTTGAAAACATTGAGTGTCTCCGCTTCCACCACTTCCGTCGGCAGCGAGTTCCAGGTCCTCACCGCTCGCTGCTTAAAAAAGTTTTTCCTCACATCCCCCCCATATCTCTTGCCCAAAACCTTAAATCTGTGTCCCCTAGTCCTTGTACCATCAACTAGTGGGAACAGCCTTTCCCCGTCTAGCCTATCCAAACCCATCATAATCTTGTACACCTCTATCAAATCACCCCTCAAACTCCTTTGCTCTAATGAAAACAAATCCAGCTTCTCCAACTTGTCCTTGTAGCTAAGATCCCCCATCCCCGGAACCACTTGTCCAAGCTCCACTTTGCCGTGAACTTAATGGGCGGGGGAAACGCCGGTTCAACAAGACACCGATTGGACGCTGCAGTTCCTGATTATTTTTGGGAGGGATAAGATATCAATGTCATAGAGTCATAGAGTTATACAGCACAGGAAGAGGCCCTTCGGCCCATCGTGTCCGCGCCGGCCATCAAGCCCTGCCTATTCTAATCCCATTTTCCAGCACTTGGTCCGTAGCCTTGTATGCTATGGCGTTTCAAGTGCTCATCTAAATGCTTCTTGAATGTTGAGGGTTCCTGCCTCTACCACCCTTTCAGGCAGTGAGTTCCAGATTCCAACCACCCTCTGGATGAAAAAGTTTTTCCTCAAATCCCCTCTAAACCTCCTGCCCCTTACCTTGAAACTATGCCCCCTGGTTATTGACCCCTCTAATAAGGGGAAAAGTTCCTTTCTATCTCCCCTATCTATGCCCCTCATAATTTTGTACACCTCAATCAGGTCCCCCCTCAGCCTTCTCTGCTCTAAGGAAAACAACCCCAGCCTGTCCAGTCTCTCTTCATAGCTGAAGCGCTCCAGCCCAGGTAACATCCTGGTGAATCTCCTCTGCACCCTCTCCAATGCAATCACATCCTTCCTATAGTGTGGCGACCAGAACTGCACACAGTATTCCAGCTGTGGCCTAACTAGCGTTTTGTACAGCTCCATCATAACCTCCCTGCTCTTATATTCTATGCCTCGGCTAATGAATGTGTTCTTTACCCATTTATAGCATCCAAGACATCAGTGAACCTGATTGTTTTTTGCAATGATTCTACAGCTTCATGGTCACTTTTACTGATACTAGCTTTTTATTTTCAGATTTTTTTAACTGAATACATATCAAAATTTTTTGACAGATGAATTGTCATCGTTTGACAGCTTTGAGAAGCTGTCAAACACTGACAATCTCTGTTCTTTGGTGAGTCCTTGTACTCAAGACTCACCAAACCTCTTTCCTGAGCAGAAATCAGATGGCTGTTGCATCAGAGAATGCAGCGGCCATTCTGTCATCTCCGCCGTGGAGATGCCGAAGCCTCCGGATCCCCAACGGTTGAAGCCGGCAGGAAGAAGCAAAGGTAAGGAAACTTTTTCTAACACTTTTCACTCGCCTCACATACTTACCTCTCCACACTTGCACCTATCACTCACCTCCACAGCGCACATTTCGAACCCTCTGACCCCCGCAGACCCACTGCTCACCTCGCTGACCCTGGCGGGGTTTCCCGATGTCGGGAAGCCCGCACTTGTGTGGGTAAAATGGGGATAATCCTCTTAACTGCCTGTTAACTACCTGTTAACAGGCAGATAAGTGGCACTAATCCCCTTCCCGCCTCGAGGAGACGGGAACCGGCGTGTGTCGGGTACCCGCCTCCTGGGAAGATGGCACGGAGGCGGGTTGGGGGCGGGTTCGGTACCCACTCTCAGTTTCTGCCATTTTCCCGGCAGTCCCACCTCCAAACCCGCCTCCCCGGGGCTGGCAAAATTCCCCCCAAGAAATCCAATAGGGAATTCAGAAGAAACTTCTTTACCCAGAGAGTGGTGAGAATGTGGAACTCGCCACCACAGGGAGTGGTTGAAGTGAATAGTATAGATGCATTTAAGGGGTGGTTAGCTAAGCATATGAGGGAGAAGGGAATAGAGGGTTATCCTGATAGAGTGAGATGAGGAAAGACGGGAGGAGGCTCGAGTGGAGCATAAACGCCAGCATAGACTGGTTGGGCCAAATGGCCTGTTTCTGTGCTGTATATCTGATGTAATCCGATGTGAATTGAAATTCTCAAACTGCCATGGTGGGATTTGAACTCACATTCCCTGGATTATTAGTCCAGTCACAGTATTTAATAAATGTCTAAGAAAACTGTCAACATTTTTACACAACAAGGCCATCAGGCCCTGCAAGTCTTTTTTCATCCATCAACCTCACCTACCCATCGTCTCACCATCTCCCCTAAGTGTAGCTTGTGCCCTGAGACTCTATTCCAAGCATAGAATCATTCGGCACAGGAGGAGGCCATTCGGCCCATCGTGCCTGTGCCAGCTCTTTGAACAAGCTCTCCGATTAGTCCCACTCCCCCTCGCTCTTTCCCCATAGCCCTGCAAATTTTTTCTTTTCAAATATTTATGCAATTCTCTTTTGAAAGTTACTATTGAATCTGCTTCCACCGCCCTTTCAGGCAGCGCATTCCAGATCACAACAACTCTGCATAAAAAAAATTCTCCTCCTCTCCCCTCAGGTTCTTTTGCCGATTATCTTCAATAGTTTGGGTTTGACCTGTTTTATAATCATTTATAGTCTTGTGTTGCAGTTTTATTGTATAATATGGTTATGAAGGCTGCAACAAATTAAACTTGGTCAGATTGTTAATGTATAAAAACCAGTGAAATTCCCCATAATTTCCTGTTGAATTAAAAAGGAAAACTGGGAATATAACAGATACAAATGTCAAAGTTGAGTCAAATGTTCTGAGCCATTTCTTTATTCTGGGCCCATCTTTTGTTTCTTTACCTGTCCCATTACCATCTCCTGGTGCCTTGCACCATCATCCCTTTTGTCATTTAATCTCTCCTGCCTTCCACCCTATCACAGACCTTCCCTTTTGTCCTTTCCTCCCCGCCCCTCTTTCACTGCCTCTGTATGTGCTTAAAATCTGTTACATCTCCAACATTTTCCAGTTCTGATTAAAGGTCATCGACCCGAAACGTTAACCCTGTTTCTCTCTCCACAGATGCTGCCTGACCTGCTGAGTATTTCCGGCATTTTCTGCTTTTATTTCAGATTTCCAGCATCCGCAGTATGTTGCTTTTGTTTTCCCTTATTCTGAAGCATAATTTTAGAAAGGAATGACTAGCCTGAGTAAAATTCACAGATCTATAAAATTAGGCCTATGAAGTTAAACTTATTTTAAATACAAATAACCTCAGCTTTTTCACTTTAATTTTTTCTCCTTTTTAAAGAAAGGATTACATCTATAACAAAATGTGACACTTTGAAGTGTAATGTTGGAGTGTGGCAGACAGATGCTAGACACAAGACCTATATATATATATATGTGTGTGTGTGTGTGTGTGTGTCAACGTTCCCTTTAAGCTGCGCGGCCGCGGAGCGCTGCAGGGATCCCACGTAGCCGGCTTTCCGGCTTTTCAATGTAAAAACAGCTTTCACGACCTCACAATGTCCCAAAGCGCTTCACAGCCAATGAAGTGCTTTTGAAGTGTAGTCACTGTTGTAATGTGGGGAAATGTAGCGGCCAATATGCTCGCAGCCAGCTCCCACAAACAGCAATGTGATAAATGATCAGTTAATCAAAGTTTAAAAGGTCCATTTTAATTTTTTGGCCTTTTAAATGTTAGTAAAGACCTGATTGTCCTGCCGTCGCATCCCTGCTCACATTTAGATGCTGGTAATTGGAACTCTGTGCCTTTGCGTCCAATCACACTAACTCACTCGGCTTCCACCTCACTCGACGCAGTACCTGGTCTCAAACCAGCACCTGTAGTATAATAGCTACCCCAAGTCTGTAACCCCCAGCAGGTTGAACTTGACCCTTTTAATAACAGTAATTTATAGCATTTAAAAAATAAGGCCGACGCTTAATTAAGATTAAAATGGCTGTAAAATGGACTCGCTCCGAAATAGGCAGCAATTTTCAAACCACAAAATATTCAAAGAAAAGTGCTAGAACTTTTCAGTCAGTTCTCAAATTCTATTGTTCATGATGCGGAGATGCCGGTGTTGGACCGGGGTGGACAAAAGTGAGAAGTCGCACAACACCAGGTTATAGTCCAAAACAGTTTTATTTGAAATCACAAGCTTTCGGAGCGGCTGCTCCTTCACCTGACGAAGCAGCTCCGAAAGCTCGTGATTTCAAATAAAACTGTTGGACTATAACCTGGTGTTGTACGACGTCTCACTTCTATTGTTCATGGCACGCACGATTTAAAGATCTACACAAGAACAATGCTCCAAATTTCCGGAATTAAAGAAGCACTTGCATTTATATAGCGCCTTTCACAATCCAACGCGCTTTACAGCCAATGAAGTACTTTTTTTGAAGTGCAGTCATTGTTGTAATGTAGGAAATGCGGCAGCCAATTTGCGCACAGCAAGCTCCCACAAACAGCAATGTGATAATGACCAGATAATCTGTTTTAGTGATGTTGATTGAGGGACAAATATTGACCAGGACACCAGGGAGAACTCCCCCCTGCTCTTCTTCGAAATCGTGCCATGGGATCTTTTACATCCACCTGAGAGGGAAAACAGGGCCTCATCCGAAAGACAGCACCTCTGACAGTGCAGCACTCCCTCAGTGCAGCACTGGGAGTGTCAGCCTAGCTTTTATATATTCAAGTCTCTGGAGTGGGACTTTGAACCCACAACCTTCTGACTCAAAGGTGAGGCTGCTACCCACTGAGCCACGGCTGACGATGACTGGACTACAAATCTCA
Source organism: Squalus acanthias (assembly GCA_030390025.1). Classification (NCBI taxonomy): domain Eukaryota; kingdom Metazoa; phylum Chordata; class Chondrichthyes; order Squaliformes; family Squalidae; genus Squalus; species Squalus acanthias. The sequence goes on along the minus strand of CM059437.1, from coordinate 92,381,738 downwards.
GCTTTTATTGCATTATGCAGAGTTAGAAAGATCAAGACAAAGTAAGAAAAATAATATTATTACAAACCGTAAAACAATTCCTAATGAAAAAACTGCATTTAATCATTTCCACTCAAGGATTTTCCAGATGTTCGTCATGAACAAATCAAAGAAGAAATATATATTTAAACAGTCACTCTCCAGCGTGTCAATCTTGCAAATCATTCCATCTGGCCAGAGTTTGTGGCACTAGCTGCAGTGCAAATATTTGATTCAGGTTAAACAGGCTTTAATCGCCCGTGTATAATGCAAGGTAAACAATGACTTAAGTAGACAATTCAAAATGGATTGTTGTGAGGAATTTGTGGATCGACAGCAAAACGTCGCCTCTGGTGCTCAATGTGGTGCCACACTTTGAACCGGTGCAATCTTCTCAATAACGTGGTTTGGACCATGTACAGCAGGCACCTCAAAGCACTGGAGAGGCACCACCTCTGCAAGATCCTGCAAATCCATTGGCAGGATAGGCGCACCAACGTCAGTGTTCTCGCTCAGGCCAACATCCCCAGCATCGAAGTTTTGACCACGCTCGATCAGCTCCGATGGACGGGCCACATCGTCCGCATGCCCGATACGAGACTCCCAAAACAAACCTCCTTGAAAAAGTGCAACATCCCCACCGACACCTGGGAATCCCTGGCCCAAGACCGCACAAACTGGAGGAGAAAAATCCGGGAAGGCGCCGAACACCTCAAGTCTCTTCGTCGGGAGCAAGCGGAAGCCAAGCGCAAACAGCGCCAGGAGCGCACGTCAACCCAAGCACCCCACCCACCCGCCCCTTCAACCACCGTCTGCCCCACCTGTGACAGAGACTGTAGGTCCCGCATTGGACTCATCAGTCACCTGAGAACTCATTTATAGTGTGGAAGCAAGTCATCCTCGGTTCCGAGGGACTGCCTAAGAATAAGAAGAATGTGGTTTGGAGTGAGTTTGAAGGAGGTGGTCTTTAACTGTACTCACAAGACCAGTGTTATTGAAAAATCACAGGAGGTCCACAGCCCAGCACCATGGAGGAAAGCGCCACTGAGTGTCACGTTGACTGGGCAATCCACCATTCCCCGTGCTCTGGCATTGCCTCTGTAAGATAGTTAACTATTGTACCTTCCACGTCAAATACACCTTGGTGAAGGCTACTTTCATTCAGTTAGGCCAACACTGGAGGGTGCCTATCTTGCATCTTGCGTATATTGGCTCAGGGGTAGTGCTCTTGTCTTTGCCTCAGAAGGTGGTGGCTTCAAACCCCACTCCAGAATTTAAGCACATAATCCAGGCTAAAATTCAAGTGCTGCATCTGTCTATTGACTGGGACGTTAAACCGAGGCCCCGTCTGCCCTTTCAGGTGGACGTAAAAGGTCCAGTGGCACTATTTCGAAGAAGAGCAGGGGAGTTATCCCCAGTCTCCTGGCCAATATTTATCCTTCAACCACTAAAACACATTATCTGGTCATTTTCACATTGCTGTTTGTGGGAGCTTGCTGTGCGCAAAATGGCTGCCACATTTCCTACATTACAACAGTGACTGCACTTCAAAAAGTACTTCATTGGCTGTGAAGCGCATTGGGTTGTCGTGAAAGGTCGATACAGATCAGCCATGATCTCATTGAATGGCAGAACAGGCTCGAGGGGCTGATTGGCCTCCTCCTGTTCCTATGTTCCTATGTAAGGTGCTGTATAAAAGCAAGTTCTTTCTTTAGATGGGCAATATTGCGTGATGAATAGCTGTTTGTGGATGTGCGTGTTCAGATTGATGTGAGGGTACATGGGAGGTTTCAGACTCGTGTGTGTTGTGTGTGAGACAGGTGTGTGTTGTGTGAGACACGTGTGTATTGTGTGTGAGACACATGTGTGTTGTGTGAGACACGTGTGTGTTGTGTGTGGGACAGGTGCGTGTTGTGTGTGCGACACATGTGTGTTGTGTGAGACACGTGTGTGTTGTGTGTGGGACAGGTGCGTGTTGTGTGAGACACATGTGTTGTGTGTGGGACAGGTGTGTGTTGTGTGAGACACATGCATGTTGTGTGAGCCACGTGTGTGTTGTGTGTGGGACAGGTGCGTGTTGTGTGTGGGACAGGTGCATGTTGTGTGAGACACGTGTGTGTTGTGTGTGGGACACGTGTGTGTGTTGTGTGTGGGACACGTGTGTGTGTTGTGTGTGGGACAGGTGCGTGTTGTGTGTGGGACAGGTGCGTGTTGTGTGTGGGACAGGTGCGTGTTGTGTGTGGGACAGGTGCATGTTGTGTGAGACACGTGTGTGTTGTGTGTGGGACATGTATGTGTGTTGTGTGTGGGACACATGTGTGTGTTGTGTGTGGGACAGGTGCGTGTTGTGTGTGGGACAGGTGCGTGTTGTGTGTGGGACAGGTGCGTGTTGTGTGTGGGACAGGTGTGTGTTGTGTGTGGGACAGGTGTGTGTGTTGTGTGTGGGACACGTGTGTGTGTTGTGTGTGGGACAGGTGCGTGTTGTGTGTGGGACAGGTGCGTGTTGTGTGTGGGACAGGTATGTGTTGTGTGTGGGACAGGTGCGTGTTGTGTGTGGGACAGGTGCATGTTGTGTGAGACACGTGTGTGTTGTGTGTGAGACACGTGTGTGTTGTGTGTGAGACACGTGTGTGTGTTGTGTGTGACACACGTGTGTGTTGTGTGTGGGACAGGTGCGTGTTGTGTGTGAGACACGTGTGTGTTGGACAGGTGTGTGTTGTGTGTGGGACAGGTGTGTGTTGTGTGTGGGACAGGTGTGTGTGTTGTGTGTGGGACACGTGTGTGTGTTGTGTGTGGGACAGGTGCGTGTTGTGTGTGGGACAGGTGCGTGTTGTGTGTGGGACAGGTGTGTGTTGTGTGTGGGACAGGTGCGTGTTGTGTGTGGGACAGGTGCATGTTGTGTGAGACACGTGTGTGTTGTGTGTGAGACACGTGTGTGTTGTGTGTGAGACACGTGTGTGTGTTGTGTGTGACACACGTGTGTGTTGTGTGTGGGACAGGTGCGTGTTGTGTGTGAGACACGTGTGTGTTGGACAGGTGTGTGTTGTGTGTGGGACAGGTGCGTGTTGTGTGTGGGACAGGTGCGTGTTGTGTGTGGGACAGGTGCGTGTTGTGTGTGGGACAGGTGTGTGTTGTGTGTGGGACAGGTGCGTGTTGTGTGTGGGACAGGTGCGTGTTGTGTGTGGGACAGGTGCGTGTTGTGTGTGGGACAGGTGCATGTTGTGTGAGACACGTGCGTGTTGTGTGTGGGACAGGTGCGTGTTGTGTGTGGGACAGGTGCGTGTTGTGTGAGACACGTGTGTGTTGTGTGTGAGACACGTGTGTGTTGTGTGTGAGACACGTGTGTGTTGTTGTGTGAGACACGTGTGTGTTGTGTGTGGGACAGGTGCGTGTTGTGTGTGGGACAGGTGTGTGTTGTGTGTGGGACAGGTGCGTGTTGTGTGTGGGACAGGTGCGTGTTGTGTGTGGGACAGGTGCATGTTGTGTGTGGGACAGGTGCGTGTTGTGTGTGGGACAGGTGCATGTTGTGTGAGACACGTGTGTGTTGTGTGTGGGACAGGTGCGTGTTGTGTGTGGGACAGGTGCGTGTTGTGTGTGGGACAGGTGTGTGTTGTGTGTGGGACAGGTGCGTGTTGTGTGTGGGACAGGTGCGTGTTGTGTGTGAGACACGTGTGTGTTGTGTGTGAGACACGTGTGTGTTGTGTGTGGGACAGGTGTGTGTTGTGTGTGGGACAGGTGCGTGTTGTGTGTGAGACACGTGTGTGTTGTGTGTGGGACAGGTGCGTGTTGTGTGTGGGACAGGTGCGTGTTGTGTGTGGGACAGGTGCATGTTGTGTGAGACACGTGTGTGTTGTGTGTGAGACACGTGTGTGTTGTGTGTGAGACACATGTGTGTTGTGTGTGGGACAGGTGCGTGTTGTGTTGTTGAGGTTAAGCAAGTGAAGGCGTGGATTTGCGTGCTGCCGCCTCTGCCTGCTGCTATAAGTCTGTGGGTGACAGAAATACTTCGTAATATCCAGTGAGTGGATGATGTGAAAGTCCAAAGTACACTTTATGATACTTTTTTGTTCATGTTACTCGCACCCTAAAAAGATTTGTTCTCTTATTATTTCAAGCTCACAATCATTCTTTCCCCCCCATTAGCTCCCCTCTCCTCCTCTTGTTCTGCAGGTGCTTGGGTCCTACAGGCATCGGCAGCTCTGTGGCACCTTGCTCTAGTGGTCATTCTTCATCTGGGAGTCCACAGGGTGAGTATCAGTTGGCTATTCAACTATGGGTGGCATCATACCAAGGCCTTTTTCTTCTCAGCTGGTGACTAGGCCTGTTCACCTTCCAGCGGGGGCTGACCAATAGCAATCAGGAGCAGGAGGTTTGGCTGATTCCCCCTGCTCCCCTCCCCCCACCTCAATAGCCTCGTGGTGCTGAGGCCAGTTGGAGTGGACCAGCTTCTGCCTCCCCCGAGAGCGACCAACTCAGCGCACAGCAGGGAATGAAACCGGCTCCTTCTGGGCCGTACGGCTTGACAATCTTGCTACGGGTGTCAGCCGTGGCTCAGTGGGCAGCACCCTCACCTTTCAGTCACGAAGGTTGTGGGTTCAAGTCCCACTCCAGAGACTCGAACACAAAAATCCAGGCTGATGCTCCAGTGCTGTACTGAGGGAGTGCTGCACTGTCAGAGGTGCCGTCTTTCAGATGAGATATTAAGAACATAAGGAGCAGGAGTAGGCCATTCGACCCCTCGAGCCTGCTCCGCCATTCAATAAGATCATGGCTGATCTGATCTTGGCCTCAACTCCACTTTCCCGCGCTCTCCCCATACCCCTTGACTCCCCTGTTTTTCAAAAATCTGTCAATCTCCGCCTTGAATATATTCAATGACCCAGCCTCCACAGCTCTCCGGGGTAGAGAATTCCAAAGATTCACGACCCTCTGAGAGAAGAAATTCCTTCTCATCTCCGTCTTAAATGGGCGACCCCTTATTCTGAAACTATGCCCCCTAGTTCTAGATTCCCCCACGAGGGGAAACATCCTCTCAGCATCTACCCTGTCCAACCCCCTCAGAATCTTATATGTTTCAATAAGATCACCTCTCATTCTTCTAAACTCCAATGAGTATAGGCCCAACCTGCTCAACCTTTCTTCATAAGACAACCCCTTCATCTCCGGAATCAACCCAGTGAACCTTCTCTGAACTGCCTCCAATGCAAGTATATCCTCCTTAAATAAGGAGACCAAATCTGTACACAGTACTCCAGGTGTGGTCTCACCAACGCCCTGTACAGTTGTAGCAGGACTTCCCTACTTTTATGCTCCATCCCCCTTGCAACAAAGGCCAACATTCCATTTGCTTTCCTAATGACTTGCTGTACCTGCATGCTAACTTTTTGTGTTTCATGTACGAGGACACCCAGATCCCTCTGTACCGCAGCATTTTGTAATTTCTCTCCATTTAAATAATAATTTGCTTTAAACCGAGGCCCCGGCTGCTCTCTCAGGTGGATGTAAAAGATCCTACAGCACTATTTCAAAGAAGAGCAGGGGAGTTCTCCCCAGTGTCCTGGGGCCAATATTTATCCCTCAATCGACATCACTAAAACAGATTATCTGGTCATTATCACATCGCTGTTTGTGGGAGCTTGCTGTGCGCAAATTGGCGTTTCCCACATCACAAGAGTGACTGCAATTTTGGCGGTTATGCACTTTGGGACGTCCTGAGATCGTGAAAGACGCTATAGAAATGCAAGTTCTTTCTTTGCAGTTGGCCTGTTCCTTTAATGCAATGTGGATTCCCCTTGCAGACACACAAGTGTAATTTAGAGCCGCTTTTAACCACTTTGCAAGCTCTCGGGTTATATTGGAGTTTAAAGGACGGTGTTCATGCTTCAAGTAGCTGCTGCATTGGCGCATAAATGTTTCACTTGATCCGTCTTTCAGATTAATTTTCCTTTATTACGGAAAGGAATTTTAAACCATTTTCAATTGTCAAAATCCAGAAAGGGCGCCTTGAAAATTCATTTACAGGAGTTTTTTTTTTAAATCACTCGGTCGCTAGGCAACAAAAGCCGAAAGAAAACACTCGGGGTATCAAGTTTTCGAGAATCTTTATACCGGAGTGGGTACAAAGATATCATTATATCGCTGTTACAGTATTAGATACAGATGTCAGCTTGAAAGGGTTTGGAACAAGCCTTATTTATCAGTGATGCGGAGTTAGTACAAAGGGTTTGAAACAGAGGAGATGTATTTGAGAGGAATGTAGCAGGTGTGAGCAGTAATATTACAGTCTGTATGCTTTATAACTGCAAGTGTAAACTGTGATTTAGTGTAGTCTATAAATTTAATATCCCGCATTGTGTGGTCTGAATGCAGTAATACATTAAAGCATTTTTCTTGGCATTAATATCAATATTTACACAATACCGAGTTATTCGGGTTTTATTAAAAAAGAAAACGTTATTTCTGGTCAAGGTGCGGTGCGTCCGTTGCTGGAGAATGGAGCGCTTTTCCATTCGTCGGGCCGTGGTCCAGGTGTGGCAGAGACAAACGCAGAGCAAACCGCTCGCAATTGTGCCCCATCGATGTGACTCGGCCCCAACTTCAGAGGAGCGCTCCGAACAGTGTGAGCCGTTCCGACCTGTGGTTTCTCTGTGTCGGGTTTCCCAGTTAGACCTAATCAGTGCCGAATTAGAGGATTTTCCCCATTTGCTTTCTTGACCGGCCTCCCGCCTACCACCCTCTGTAAACATATGGATATACATATCAGGAAAGGATGAACGGGCTGGGTCTCTTTTCTCTTAAAAAAGAAGGCTGAGGGGTGAACTAATAGAGGTCTTTAAAATTATGAAAGGTTTTGATAGAGTGGATACAGAGAGAATGTTTCCACTTGTGGGCAAGTGCATAACTAGAGGCCATCAATATAAGATAGTCACCAAGAAATCCAATAGGGAATTCAGAAGAAACTTCTTTACCCAGAGAATGGTGAGAATGTGGAACTCGCTACCACAGGGAGTGGTTGAAGCGAATAGTATCGATGCATTTAAGGGGAGGCTGGACAAGCATATGAGGGAGAAGGGAATCGAGGGTTACGCTGATAGATTTAGATGAGGAAAGACGGGAGGAGGCTCGAGTGGAGCATAAACGCTGGCATGGACTGGTTGGGCCGAATGGCCTGTTTCTGTGCCGTATATCCGATGTAATCCGATGTAACTTGAGCTCACCCAAAACTCTGCTGCCCGTGTCCTAACTCGCACCAAGTGCCGTTCACCCGTCAGCCCCTGTGCGCGCTGATCGACATTGGCTCCCGGTTCAAATCCGTCCATGGCCTCGCCCCTCCCTATCTCTGTAACCTCCTCCAACCCTACAACCCTCCGAGATCTCTGCGCTCCTCCAACTCTGGCCTCTTGAGCATCCCCGATTTTCATCACTCCACCATTGGTGGCCGTGCCTTCAGCTGCCTCGGCCCTAAGCTCTGGAATTCCCTCCCTAAACCTCTCCGCCTCTCTCCCTCTCTTTCCTCCTTTTAGACGCTCCTTAAAACCTCCCTCTTTGACCAAGCTTTTGGTCACCTGCCCTAATAACTCCTTATGTGGCTCGGTGCCAAATCCTGAAAATGCTCCTGTGAAGTGCCTTGGGATATTTTTACTGCTACTACATTACTATTACTAAATGCAATTTGATGTTTATTCCCAAGTGGTCATAAATTCCCGATATGAATGAGTGATACCTGCTAATTGCAGCGACTGACTCTTTTTATACAATTCATTCTTGGGATGTGGGTGTCGCTGGAAAGCCTGGCATTTATTGTCCATCCCTTGTTGCCCTGGCAGGTTTGATACAACTGAGTGTCTTGCTCGGCCACTTCAGAGCGCAGTTGAGAGTCAACTATGTTGGTGTGTGGACTGGCGTCACATATAGGCCCGGACTGGGCAAGGACGGGAGGTTTCCTTCCCTTAAAGGGCATGAGTGAACCAGTTGGGTTTTTCAGACAATCACTTTAACCTGCGTGGCTTCCCACCGACAATAAGCATTCTGATAAATGACCCAACCTTTGGAGTCCCGACTTTACCCCAGCCCGTGGTGGGGCAGAGTAGAGAGAGGTTAATTCTGTACTGAGTCATTCTATCCTTAACCTGGCACTTGGCGCTGAAATGGGAAGCGTTCCATTCTTCAGTACGAATATCCGTCAGCTTGACAAGGGATAAAGCCTCAGGTCCTGTAATCTGCCTTTGGTCTGGGGCCTCCTGTGGTAGTCCACTAGATGTTAAAGAGAAAACAAAGAAAGAATTTTCCTTTATATAGCGCTTTTCACAACCTCAGGATGTCCCAAAGCACTTTACCGTCAATGAAGTACTTATGAAGTCACTGTTGTAATGTAGCAAACAAGGCAGCCAATTTGCGCACAGCAAGGTCCCACAAACAGCAATGTGATAATGACCAGATAATCTGTTTTTTAGTTATGCTGGCTGAGAGATAAATATTGGCCAGGACACCAGCGAGAGCTCCCCTGCTCTTCTTCGAAATCGTGCCGTGGGATCTTTTATGCCCACCTGAGAGGACAGTCGGGGCCTCGGTTTAACGTCGCATTTGCTAGATGCCATGTCCAACAGTGCAGCGCTCCCTCAGTACTGCACTATTTCGAAGAAGAGCAGGGGGGAGCTCTCCCCCGGTGTCCTGGGGCCAATATTTATCCCTCAATCAACATCGCTAAAAAGAGATGATCTGGTCATTACCGCATCGCTGTTTGTGGGAGCTTGCTGTGCGGAATTTGGCTGCCGCGTTTCCCACATTACAACAGTGACCGCACTTCGCTGGTTCTAAAGAGATTAGGGACGTCTTGAGGTTGTGAAAGGCGCTATATGAATGCAAGTCTTTCTATTTTTATTGATGTTCTACACCCTGAGGAACTGTAAAAAAAAAAATCCGTAGTCCTCAGCACTTACAGCCCACGCAGTGAGGAGCATTGCAATTCCCCACAATTTGGAAGCATATATCTGTCAATATTAATGATTAAAAGTTTTAAAATTATGTAATTATGGAACACTCTTTCACGATTGAGATAATTATAACGTTTAAGCACAAGGGCCCCATAAGACATATTGCAAGGTTACTCAACACTTACGCGAAAGGGGCAAGAACGCTGCAGAAACTCAGCAGACTAATGAGCGCAGGAGTGTGGGTGGGTGGGTGGGATTGTGCAATTATCAGCCAGAAAACTTGTCTCAGTTGACTGGAACCAAATGCCCCCCCCCCGTGAGTTTCACAACAGTTTGGCTTCAGAGATGGAAGAAGAAATAACAACACGTGGTCTCCTTGGAGCAGAGAAGGCTCAGAGCAGATTGGATCGAGGTGTTTAAAACCATGATGGGTCGAGACAGAGTAAGTAAAAGAGAAACTGTTTCCAGTGGCCGAAGGGTCGATAACCAGAGGGCGCAGGTTTAAGGTGATTGGCAAAAGAGCCAGAGGCGACATGAGGAAAAACTTTTTTACGCAACGAGTGGTTAGGATTTGGAATGCGCTGCCTGATAGGGGCGGTGGAAACAGATTCAATAGTAGCCTTCAAAAGGGAATTGGATAAATACTTGAAGGAGAAAAAATTGCAGGGATATGGGGAAAGAGCGGGGGGAGTGGGACTAACTGGATTGCTCTTCAAAAGAGCCGGCACAGCCACGATGGGCCAAATGGCCTCCTTCTGTGCTGTACTGTTCTATGATTGTATGATTCTATGATGACTTCTTAATGACTCAAATGTGTGTAGATAATCTGCCTGCCTATTGATACTGTGGAGTAGCAGCTATGGAGGTCACAGAGCATCCCAAAGGCTTCACTACAGAAGCTTGCTTGTCCAACTGTTTTATGCTTTCCTTTGATCTTATGTATGTCCAACTGTGTCACAATTTATATACAGATTATATATAAACCCTTGCTCCCCAATGGACTAATGGGTAAAAGTCCTCAGCCGTGGCTCAATGGGTAGCACCCTTGCCTCTGAGTCCAGATCGTGGGTTCAAGTCCCACTCCAGAGACTTGAGCACAAAAATCTAGGCTGACACTCCAGTGCCAGTACTGAGGGAGTGCTGCACTGTCGGAGGTGCCGTCTTTTGGATGAGGCATTAAACCCTGGCCCCGTCTGCCCTCTCAGGTGGATGTATTTATCCCTCAACCAAATTCATTAAAAAAAAATTACCTGGTCATTATCACATTGCTGTTTGTGGGAGCTTGCTGTGTGAAAATTGACTGCCGCGTTTCCTACATTACAACAGTGACTGCACTTCAAAATAACTTAATTGGCTGTACAGTGTTTTGGGAAGGTCCTGACAAGGCCGGCATTTATTGCCCATCCCTAGTTGCCCTCGAGAAGGTGGTGGTGAGCCGCCTTCTTGAACCGCTGCAGTCCGTGTGGTGAAGGTGCTCCCACAGTGCTGTTAGGGAGAGAGTTCCAGGATTTTGACCCAGCGACGATGAAGGATCGGCTGATATATTTCCAAGTCAGGATGTTGTGTGACTTGGAGGGGAACCTGGAGGCGGTGGTAAACATGGTGCAATCTATGGACACAAACAACCCACCTCCCAGTCACACAATCTCCGTTGGGTATTTTCTTTTAACTCGCAGACTTACTGATAGGTCCTGGGAAATTTTCGTCTGCCTAGACCCAGACAGCTCTGTTTGTTTTCAGCTTACTCACTATGATGGGGAAATAAACACTAATATTGCACCAATAAAACTCCTCGAACATCAACAACAACAACAACCTGTATTTATATAGCGCCATTAACGTAGAAAAACGTCCCATGGCCCTTCAAAGGAGCGATTATCAAACAAAATTTGGCACCAAGTCACATAAGAAGATATTGGGACAGGTGACCGAAAGCTTAGTCAAAGAGGTAGGCATTAAGGTCTTAAAGGAGGAGAGAGAGGTAGAGCAGCAGAGAGGTTTAGGGAGGGAATTGCAGAGCTTAGGACTTGGGTAGCTGAAAGCACGGCCGCCAATGGTGGGACGATGAAAATCGGGGATGAGCAAGAGACCAGAATTGGAGGAGCGCAGAGATCGCGGAGGGTTGTGGGACTGGAGGGGATAGGGAGGGGTGAGGTCACGGAGGGATTGGAAAAGAAGAATGAGAATTCTAAAATCGAGACGTTGCCGCTGGACTGGGAGCCAGTGTAGGTCAGCGAGCACAGAAGGTGATGGGTGAATGCGACATGGTGCGAGTTAGGATACAAGCAGCAGCGTTGTGGATGAGCTCAAGTTTATGGAGGGTGGAAGGTGGAGAGTGTTTGAATAGTTGAGGAACAGCTTAATTACTGAAACAGTGTTGTTAGGTAGGGAGTTCCAGGATTTTGACCCTGTTCTACCTAAACGAGAAAACTAGCTGCATTCATTGCACGGGTAAATCCATCGATCCTATTCTCCCAGGGGCGAGTCTAGAGCCATAGGGGGCTAAATTCGGTTGATTTGTGCCTCCTGCTAGCGTCCTAAGAGGGCGCTAACGGGGCGCAAATCAACTAGCGCCTGGGCGCAGCGCCGCTAACGCTTCCCGCGAAATTCAGCGGGAGGTTAGCGGTGGTGCTAACCGTTAGCACCGCACGGTGCTGCGCCGCCGGCGATGACGTCATCGCCGTGCGCAGCGCCCTGGCTGTAATATTGGGTGGCACCCCCCCCCGACTTACCGCCGGACGCTATGTCCGCCGGGGTCAGGGGGGCCTACCTGCGGCCATGGCGGCGCTAGTTAAAGGGGAGGTGGCGGGCGGCCATTTATGTTGCTGGCCGCCTGCCAGCACCTGCCCCCGTTGCTGTCCCCGGCCCCCGTGAAGCCCCCCCATGGGGTGCCGGCTGCTCTCCATGAGCCCCGCACTCCTCTTGAGTGCCGGGCTCGTTTGCCGGCACTCCCGATCCCTGGTGGCCCAGCTGGGCGCTGGGACGCGCTGCGCCAGGCCCCTCCCCTTTAATAAGGGAAGGAAGGCCTGCAGTACCGCGGCACGTAGCGCCGCAATATTGGCTCGCAGCGCCCAAGAGGGACATGGGGCGCTTCCAGTAGCGCCCCTCCTCCCTCTCAGGGCGGTACCTGGGAAAATCGGCCGCGGGGGCGCTAACTTTTCGGGGCGCTACCCAATTTTTACCCCATAGAGTCATACAGCACAGATGGAGGCCATTCGGCCCATCGAGTCCGCGCTGGCTCTCTGTAGAGCAATCCAGTCAGTCCCATTCCCCCGCTCTATCCCCGTAGCCCTGCAAGTTTATTTCCCTCAAGAGCCTATCCAGTCTCCCCTTTAAAACATCGAGTGTCTCCGCTTCCACCACTTCCGTCGGCAGCGAGTTCCAGGTCATCACCACTCGCTGCGTAAAAAAGTTTTTTCTCACACCCCCCCTGTATCTCTTGCCCAAAACCTTAAATCTGTGTCCCCTAGTACTTGTACCATCAACTAGTGGGAACAGCCTTTCCCCATCTAGCCTATCCAAACCAGTCATAATCTTGTACACCTCTATCAAATCACCCCGCAACCTCCTTTGCTCTAATGAAAACAAATCCAGCTTCTCCAACCTGTCCTTGTAGCTAAGATCCCCCCATCCCCGGAACCATTCTGGTAAATCTCCTCTGCACCCTCTCAAGAATGTTACTGAATGAAAAATGATAATTTCAGGGGGCTGTGGCACTAGATATTGGATTGAACCTTCTTTGAGTACTGCTGTTTCATATTTGCCCGATTTCTGTTGCGGAATATTTTTCCACAAGATGTGAAATGCCCTAATATTAAAAAATGACAAATTTACAATCAGTCGTATCAAGTGCGTTTCTTTTCAATCATTAAAAATAAAAGTAATTCTGAAAATCGCTGAGGGGCTGATGCAGTAAGTGTAATATGGCTGGAATGGACTTTTATTATAAGATGCTCCTCCTACATCTACGGGTAAAGGTTAAACATCCCCCCCTCCCCCCCCCCCTGCCCCGCCCCGTGTAATAGAGCTGTTGTATTCCCCAGAGCACGGAAACAGTCACTGAAGGGCTTTTCTTGCAGGCCGCTGTTGAAAGACAAGGTTGCGTTTAGCATCGGAGCCTGCCTTGGCTGTGGTATTGGTATCAGGTCGGAGCGGGTCCTTGTCTGCAGTCTGACTGCACGCTGGTGCTGTAATGTGCAGCGGCCTCTTGAGCCGTTTCAGTCGTTCCTTTTCACTGCCGCGGTTACTGAGTGACTTCCTTTGTGAGAGGGAGCAGGACATGGCTGACCCTGCCGGCTAATGAGGCCAACCAACAAAAAAAAATGGTTGACAGCCGCTGAAAAAAAATTGCAAGTTCCAACGGTGAAAATAAAAGGCCGCCTTCATTATACTTTCCCCTTCCTTATCGTAGAAACCTTTTCTTTTTCTTTCTCTTCAGTCCCAATCTTGATCTCTCTCACATTCCCTGCCTGCAGCATTACTCAGACATGGATCCATCTTCTTACTTTGTTTAAGAGCAGAAGGGAGTGGGGGCGGGGGATGGGGGAGGGGGGGAGGGGGGCGGCGCATGTGGGGAGGGGGAGGAATAAATGACTGAACATTTTCTTTTTTTGTCCATGTAAAATTCCTTCAGTTCACCTGGTGTTGTAAATGGAGATACCCTAGTAGAGTCTGAAAGAGATGATGATTGAAGGAGCCTCAGGCAGATCAGTCAGATAGACACAACACGGCGAGGCGTGGGGAGAGGGGGCGGGGGGTTGGGGGGGGGGGGGGTGGTTCAGCTGAGTCATTGCCCAGCTCCTTTGAGAAACAAAAGGTCCGGCACTAAATGCGCAGCAGATGAGAAACCAAAAGAAAAGGTCTACGTGGAACCCAGACACAATAAACAAAGTTCCTTTAACTCCGGGCATCGCTGAGGACCGAAGAGAACTTTCACAAATTCTATCTGCATCGATTCATTGTCATTGGGCATCATAGAATGACACAGCACAGGAGGAGGCCTTTCGGCCCATCGTGCCTGTGCTGGCTCTTTGAATGAGCTGTCCAATTAGTCCCCACTCCGCCCCACCGCTCTTTCCCCCGTAGCCCTGCAAATTTTCCCCCCTTCAAGTTTTTATCCAGTTCACTTTTGAAAGTTACGATTGAATCTGCTTCCAGCGCCCTTTCATTCCAGATCACATCATGGATCTTCTTGGCATTCGATTCACACGGGCATCACCCGCCCAGGGAGGTGACGGTGGCTGTGCAGCAAGGCTCTTACTTGGCACCCGAACACTGGAGGGCTCATTACCAGAGCTAGCTCTTTAGAATGGCACTGGCCTCCTGTGCACTTTCACAGCACCTGCTGCCGTTGCTTAGAGACAGCGGACGGGTCCCTTAACTCTCGTCAGGACTGGTGCATCCAAATTAACATTTTCCCCACCTCTTTCTCTTAACTCAGTCCTTCCTCTGATCGGGCAGCGACTGCAGGAGAGCAGAACTTCCTCAGCATGTGCCGAGGAATGTAGTTCAACCACTTACACAGAGGAGACCGAAAGTTAGAAGGCATTTATCTTTTTAAATCGAGCTACGACGCACGCATGAAGCAGTGTTTGGATCTCATTTGATTTTTTTTGAGATGGCAGCCCTGCTAATCCGCATGGGAACACCACCACCCCCATGTTCCCCTCCCAAGTCACACACCAACCTGACTTGAAAATATCTCGGCCGTTCCTTCATCGTCGCTGGGTCAAAATCCTGGAACTCCCTCCCTAACAGCCCTGTGGGAGCACCTTCACCGCACGGACTGCAGCGGTTCAAGAAGGTGGCTCACCACCACCATCTCAAGGGCAATTAGGAATGGGCAATAAATGCTGGCCTTGCCAGCGACGCCCACATCCCGGGAATGAATAAATAAAAAAATGAAAAATCACAGGCTTTGTTATTAAGAGAGACAATTATTCATAGAATGACATAGTATTTACAGCACAGAAACAGGCCGTTCGGCCCATCTGGTCCGTGCCGGTGTTTATGCTCCACACGAGCCTCCTCCCACCCTACTTCATCTCACCCCATCAGCCTATCCTTCTATTCCTTTCTCCCTCATGTGTTTACCTAGCTTTCCCTTAAAGGCATCTATCCGATTCGCCTCAGCTACGCCTGTGGTAGCGAGTTCCAATTTCTCACCACTCTATGGTGAAATAATGTAACCTGCTTCTCCTCGTACCACCTGTAAAACAAAAGAAACACAGCTCCCCGCGTATAAATGGTTCAGCGATCGGCATGGCCGCTGATGATTAATAACGTTAGAAGCCAGGAGGCCCGTCTCTTCACAGAGAGTCATCGAACTCTGGGACAAGTAGCCGGCTCGAGCGGTGGTTGCGCACTCGCTGCAAGCGTTCCAGAGCGAGCGGGTTCACTTCCTAACTCTGGACGACCTAACAACAGCGTGCGTTTGTGTAGCACCTTTAACATAGTCAAACGTCCCAAGGCGTTTCACAGGGGGTAATTGGATCTCGGGCCGGGGCGGGGCGGGGTGTGGGGAGAGAGGCCCATGCTGTTTAAACGATGGGTCGGGAGGAGCACTCCTGCTCCCATGTTTACTCCTACTGATCACATGCTCATACGACCGCTGGTAGGTTTATGGATTTACTGAGGGGCAATGACTTTATGACTATCAGCTCCCTGTGAGCAGCCTTTCCTGCACGTGAGAAATGAGGACACAAAGCCGCCTGTAGTGCCCCGTCCTTAACGGGCGGAAACTCGCAAGTGACGCGCCTGAATTCCCGAGCTATGCTCCCAGTGGGTGAAGCTTCCCTGCAGGTCGCACAGAGCCGTGAATTCAGCCGAGCGTTCCCTCATCGGAGCCCAACCACAGTCCCTGGAAATACTGGGCAGGAGCAGCACGGAACACTGAGCCAGCACAAGTCCACACAGACTGAGGAAGCAGTTGTGCGTCAGGACCTGAATTTAACTAGCACCTTTCACGACATCCCCTCGGCCTATTACACTGTTCCACGGAAGCGCAGCGTAAGCTCGAGGAACAGCACCTCATCTTTCGTTTAGGCACGCTACAGCCCTCTGGACTCAATATCGAGTTCAACAATTTTAGATCATAACCTCAGCTCCAATCACATTTATATTTTATTTTTTCCACCCTTTTATTTGCCCCCCCCCACCTTTTTTTTCCTCCTAGAAGCTGGCAGCTGTCCTTCATTCTGCCAGTGGATTTCACACTTCTTTCAGCCTTAATCTGTCACATTAACACCACCTCTAGCCTTGCATATCTCTTAATGTCTCTTAATGTCTCTTCATCTCCCCCTTTGTTCTTTTATCCCCTCCCCCTTTTCCCAGCTTTACTCTGGCCTTAAATCTATTTGATTTCCGGCTCTTCACAGTTCTGACGAAAGGTCATCGACCTGAAACGTTAACTCTCTTTCTCTCTCCACGGATGCTGCCTGGCCTGCTGAGTTTTTCCAGCGTTTTCTGTTGTTATCCCATAGCACTCCACTGCTAATGAGCTACTCTTCAACTGTTATATTGTCGGGAAACGCGGCCGCCAATTGGTATACTCCGAGCATGTCCCAAAAACAGCAGTGAGATAAATGACCAGGTCGTCTGGGAGGGCTCTTCTGCTGGATGTATGTTGACCAGGCCAACTCTCCTGCTTCGAAATACTGCCATAAAAAAAAAGAAGAAAAATTTGCATTTATATAGCGCCTTTCACGCTATATAAAATACACCGTTCAAAGTACTTTTTCAAGTGTAGTCACTGTTGTAATGTGGCAGCTGTGCACAGCAAGCTCCCACAAACAGCAATGTGATAATGACCACATAATCTGGGTTTTTTTTATTAGGCCAGCATTTATTGCCCATCCCTAATTGCCCTGGAGAAGGTGGTGGTGAGCCGCCTTCTTCAACCGCTGCAGTAACCGTTTGGTACAACTGAGTGACTCGCTGGGCCATTTCAGAGGGCAGTTAAGAGTCAACCACATTGCTGTGGGTCTGGAGTCACATATAGGCCAGACTAGGTAAGGACGGCAGATTTCCTTCCCTACAAGGGATTAGTGAACCACATTGGTTTTTACGACAATCCAGTAGTTTCATGGTCACCATTACTGACACTAGCTTTTCATTCCAGATTTATTTAATGAACTGAATTTAAATGCCCCAGCTGCTGTGGTGGGATTTGAAATCACGTCGCTGGATCATTAGTTCAGGCCTCTGGATTACTAGTCCAGTAACATAACCATTATACTACTGTACCCTAATTTTTAGTGATGTTGGTTGAGGGATAAACTTTGGCCAGGACACCGGGAGAACTCCCCTGTTCTTCTTCGAAATAATGTCATGGGATCTTTTACATCCACCTGAGAGAGGAGACGGGGCCTCGGTTTAACGTCTCATCTGAAAGACGGCACCTCCGACAGTGCAGCACTACCCTCAGCACTGCACTGGGAGAGTCAGCCTGGATTTTTGTGCTCAAGTCTCTGGAGCGGGACTTAAACCCACAACCTTCTGACTCAGACGCAAGGGTGCTACCAACTGAGCCACGGCTGACACTGGGATCTTTTGGCCTTTCGGTTTAACATCTAATCTGAGAGGCAGCACTTCCTCAGTACTGTGCCCACAACCTTCTGACGCAGAGACAGAGAGCCAAGGCTGAGACTCTAATAGTGCAGTGTATATTGGGAGGTGACATAGCCTAAGCTGCCTGCGATCAGCTGTTCTCTTCCACTACTATATATCATTTATCCAGCACATTTGCGATGGCCAACAGCATTTTACAATGTGTGTTTTATGGGTAGCCGCATATCATTGCTGCGGCTACCCGCCACAAACCATTCGTCTGATTGAGTAAGGGGCCCGTTATAGAAAATACAGCCTCGCGGCCTTGTGCACTCGACAGATGCCAGTGAGACTGATGACAGAGCTGGCCCAGCAGTTGGGAGTCATTATGTGGCAGAGATCGGCCACATTCGCAGGGGTGATGTGACCATGCCAACCTTGCCAGTTATGACGATCAGTTGGCTGGGGGAGAACTGGCCGATGGAACTAGTTTGCAGCCACTCACAGGCCAATTGTTCCGATTGCTGCCACCTCGAAAATGCACAGTAGGGTTTTTTTTTTAATTCATTCTCGGGATGTGGGCGTCGCTGGCCAGGCCAGCATTTATTGCCCATCCCTAGTTGCCCTCGAGAAGGTGGTGGTGAGCCGCCTTCTTGAACCGCTGCAGTCCGTGTGGTGAAGGTACTCCCACAGTGCTGTTAGGGAGGGAGTGCCAGGATTTTGACCCAGCGACGATGAAGGAACGGCGATATATTTCCACGTCAGGATTACATAGAATGTACTGCACAGAAACAGGCCATTCGGCCCAACTGGTCCATGGTTTATGCTCCACACCAGCCTCTTCCCACCACTTTTCGTCTCACCGTATCAGCATAACCTTCGATTCTTTTCTCCCTCATGCGTTCATCCAGCTTCCCCTTAAATGTATCTCTGCTATTCGCCTCATAGCGCAGGATGATGTGTGACTTGGAGGGCAACTTGGAGGTGGTGGTGTTCCCATGCACCTGCTGCCCTTGTCCTTCTAGGCGGTGGAGGCCGTGGGTTTGGGAGATTCCGTCAAAGAGAAGCACCATGGTGCGATTAAGATGCATCCGCGTAAGAGAAGGCGGCGCAGAGGAGTGGTACCGTCAGTTCAATAAAAATGTTGTTGCCGAACGATTATATACACGGGATCGGCCTGTTCCCGACAGAACTTCCAATGTTCACTGCACCTGCTGAGGTTCAACCTACTATTGACATGAGATGATTGAATTGGACTATTTGTGTAAAATAAAAGGCAATGAGATTTTGGAAGCAAAATTGATGCCTGAGAAATAGATGTGTCATTACTTGTGATGTGTCTAAACCATACTTTTTGAACTGAGAACACCAGTTGACTACTGTTAGTACAAGTTGAAGAATTTTGCCATTATTTGTGTTTTTTTGTTGTTTACACAGACCTTCCAACTCCAACAACTTGCATTTATATAGCGCCTTTAACATAGTAAAACGCCCCAAGGTGCTTCACAGCAGCGATTATCAAACAAAATTTGACACCGAGCCACATAAAAAGAGATATTAGGACAGGTGACCAAAAGCTTGGTCAAAGAGGTAGGTTTTAAGGAGCGTCTTAAAGGAGGAGAGAGAGGTTGAGAGGCGGAGAGGTTTAGGGAGGGAATTCCAGAGCTTAGGGTCCAGGCAGCTGAAGGCACGGCCGCCAATGGTGGGGCAAAGGAAATCGGGGATGCGCACTGACATGAATCTTGTCATTCATGTGGAAATGACTTATGAAATAATACTGGGCGGCCTGCTGGTGGCGCTTTCCAGGGAGAGTATAAATACTCGGGCATGGGCCCAGCTTGCTCAGGACATTCTTTAACAGGAACTAATGAAGGACACAACTAGATCTCCATGTTGAAAAACAGTTGATTAAAGCTTTGTTTAACGCTTAGACCAAGTGCCTAGTAGTTTTCTTACGTCACGCACGTGCCCAGATTTGGAGGAGCGCAGAGATCTCAGAGGGTTGTGGGGCTGGTGGAGGTTACAGAGATAGAGAGGGGCGAGGCCCTGGAGGGATTAATTCACCCCCAAATCCCGCAGAAAACGCAGATATTAAGCTTGTGCAATTTAATTTAAAAAGGTGGAGAAATTGAACTCCCATTTAACACATTTGAGGGATTTTGAAAAATTTCAGACCCAGTTGGTGTTAACAAAACACTTCACTTATCCAGGTTCGGTTTCACCCTGTCCCAGTTAGAATGTATCCCTGTCTGAACTGTAACAGTGACATTGCCCTTTGCGGTGATGGGAGAGGCTTTCTGTTAGGGTGGGATTCAGAATTCATACAAAGAACATAAGAACATAAGAATTAGGAGCAGGAGTCGGCCATTCGGCCCCTCGAGCCTGCTCCGCCATTCAATAAGATCATGGCTGATCTTCTACCTCATCTCCACTTTCCCGCACTATCCCCATATCCCGTGATTCCCTTAATATTCAAAAATCGATCGATCTCTGTCTTGAATATACTAAACGACTGAAAGAAAGGAAGACTTTTATTTATTTAACGCCTTTCATGACCTCAGGATGTCTCAAAGCGCTTTACAGCCAGTGAAGTATTTTTGAAGTGTAGTCACTGTTGTAATGTAGGAAACGAGGCAGCCCAATTTGCGCACAGCAAGCTCCCACAAACAACAATGTGATAATGAGCAGATAATCTGTTTTTGTGATGTTGATTGAGGGATAAATATTGTCCAGGGCACCGGGGAGAACTCCCCTGCTCTTCTTCGAAATAGTGCCATGGGATCTTTTACATCCACCTGAGAGAGCAGACGGGGCCTCGGTTTAACGTCTCATCCGAAAGGGTGCAGAAAAGATTTACAAGAATGATTCCAGGGATGAGGGACTTCAGTTACGTGGAAAGACTGTCGAAGCTGGGGTTGTTCTCCTTAGAGCAGAGAAGGTTGAGAGGAGATTTGATAGAGGTGTTCAAAATCATGAGGGGTCTAGACAGAGTAGACAGAGAGAAACTGTTCCCATTGGCAGAAGGGTCGAGAACCAGAGGACACAGATTTAAGGTGATTGGCAAAAGAACCAAAGGTGACATGAGGAAAAACTTTTTTTTACTCAGCGAGTGGTTAGGATCTGGAATGCACTGCCTGAAAGGGTGGTGGAGACAAACTCAATCACGGCTTTCAAAAAGGGAGTTGGAGAAGTACCTGAAGGAAAAAAATTTGCAGGGCTACGGGGAAAGGGCGGGGGAGTGGGACTAGCTGAAGTGCTCTTGCAGAGAGCCGGCACGGGCTCAACGGGCCGAATGGCCTCCTTCTGTGCTGGAACCATTCTATGAGTCTATGAAAGAAGGCACCTCTGACAGTGCAGCATTCACTCAGTACTGCACTGGAGTGTCAGCCTAGATTTTTGGGCTCAAGTCTCTGGAGTGAGACACAGTAAGGCTCTGTTCAACACTCCACCAAACCACAGCGTAAGTTCAAATTGGGTCGAATTTCCATAAAGTTAACAATCTCCCAGAAAAAGATATTAAGAGCCTGTTGTAAAACTATAGTTGGATCATCATCATGATGCTGAAAGCTTACAACTGCAGTGATTGTTTATGTGAGCTTGTATCCTTTAGAAGTGTGTCAGTTTTAAAAGAAAGCACACACAGCTCCCTACAGGTCCTATCTTGATTTGTCTCTGTAAAAAAATTAGTTTAGATTTCATTCAAAATGATAATGCAACATTAATCATATTGGGATATTAGTGTACATTCAGCTTTCTGTAGATGTGCAGGTAACAGTATAATTCATCACTTCTGTCTTATTCCATTTCCACCCTCTTCCCCTGGGCACCGGCAGCTTTCCTTATTCCTGAGTGAGCCCAGAGAGACAGAAGGCTATTCAACCACAAGGGTAATCACAGCTGGGCCTGATACATAGCTCACCCAACACCTGCACACTTGGGGTGATCAGCTGTGGCTCAGTGGGTAGCACACTTGCTCTATGAGTTGTGAAGGTTGTGGGTTCAAAGTCCCACTCCAGGGACTTTAAGCCCATAAAGCTAGGCTGACACTCCAGTGAGACTACTACTCCAGGGCAGTGCTGAGGGAGCGCTGCACTGTCGGAGGTGCCGTCTTTCTGATGAGACGTTAAACCGAGGCCCCGTCTGCCCTCTCAGGTGGATGTAAAAGATTCCACGGCACTATTTCGAAGAAGAGCAGGGGAGTTATCCCCGGTGTCCTGGGGTCAATATTTGTCCCTCAATCAACATCACTAAAAACAGATTATCTGGTCATTATCACATTGCTGTTGGTGGGACCTTGCTGTGCGCAAATTGGCTGCCGCAACAGTGACTCTATTTCAAATAGTACTTCACTGGCTGTAAAGCGCTTTGGGACGTCCAGTGGTCGTGGAAGGTGCTATATAAATGCAATCTTTCTTTCCCAGCAAATGTCACTGGGTAGCGATAGCGCGTGGGAACCTCAGTCTAAACCTCCTCCTTCTTCTCTCCCCTTTACTCGGGGAGGAGATTGAGGCCGGCTGTCTCGCTCCACCTTTGCCTGAGTCAGGCCCGTTAACCGGGACGGGTCGAGCGGCCTCCTTCTGTGCTGCGTCACCCTGCGATTCCGCGACCTCAGAAACAGACGAGGAATTGACCCGAGAGCGGATCGCGCTGTCCATTGTACTCACCGAGCCGGCACAGCCGAGCATTAAATAATCCATTGTTTGGAGAGAAAAAAAACACATTTCATTTAAAAACATATCATTTAACCAATATGATAATAGGTCGGGGGCGGGGTGGGGGCTAATACTGAGGCGAAGGAGACAGAACAGACTGTGTTTGATCAAGGTGAATGCTCCGGGCCTGAGTGGAGATCTTCAATTCTGTCTAATCTGTATTTAATTTCCTCTGATCTACGTAACATAACTCCTTTCCATTTTAAACCAAGAGCAACAATAATAATAATAATCCAGGTGCTATCGGTTAATGGTGCTCCCATCAGCGGCAAGTCCTCTTTAAGACTTGCTCAGGGACACACGGGCCTTGCTTGGTTTGCTCACTAGGAATGATTGGATTACGGCTGGAGGACCCGAGCTTTTTGTCTTCTTGGGCCACTTAGGTGTCTGCGATACCCTCCTCCTGGGGCCCAATCCAGAATCCAAATCCATGCTCCCATTAATCTGCACAGATGGCAAAACTGCTGATAGGGACGGGGTTTGGTGTTCTGATTTTTGTTTTTGGTCTACCAATTCTGACGGTCCTGCCAGTGTCAGCCGTGGCTCAGTGGGTAGCACACTTGCCTCTGATTCAGAAGGTTGAGGGTTCGAGTCCCACTCCAGGGATTTGAGCACATAAAGCTAGGCCGACACTCCCAGTGCAGTACCGAGCTAAACCGAGGCCCCGTCTGCTCTCTCAGGTGGACGTAAAAGATCCCGCGGCACTATTGCGATAGAAGAGCAGGGGAGTCCTGGGCCAATATTTATCCCTCAATCAACATCACTAAAAACAGATTATCTGGTCATTATCACGTTGCTGTTTGTGGGAGCTTGCTGTGCGCAAATTGGCTACCGTGTTTCTCACATTACAGGAGTGTGGTGGCATACTCTCCACTTGCCTGGATGAGTGCTCCTCCAACAACACTCGAAGCTCGACACCATCCAGGACAAAGCAGCCCGCTTGATTGGCACCCCATCCACCACCTTAAACATTCACTCCCTCCACCACCGGCGCACCGTGGCTGCAGTGTGTACCATCTACAAGATGCACTGCAGCAACTCGCCAAGGCTTCTTCGGCAGCACCTCCCAAACCCGCGACTTCTTCCACTTAGAAGGACAAGGGCAGCAGGCGCATGGGAACACCACCAAGTCACACACCAACCTGACTTAGAAGTATATCGCCGTTCCTTCATCGTCGCTGGGTCAAAATCCTGGAACTCCCTCCCTAACAGCCCTGTGGGAATACCTTCACCACACGGACTGCAGCGGTTCAAGAAGGCAGCTCAGCACCACCTTCTCAAGGGCAACTAGGGATGGGCATTAAATGCCGGCCTTGTCAGCGACGCCCACATCCCAGGAACTAATTAAAAAAAAACAACAGTGACTACACTCCAAAAGTACTTCATTGGCTGTAAAGCACTTTGAGACGTCCGGTGGTCGTGAAAGGCGCTATAGAAATGCAATTCTTTCTTTCTTGACAGGCGAAAACAGAATCGGGCTCAGCTGTGGTGCCTCCAGTCCAATAGTCCGCTGACTGCGTAAAGGTTCACGCACGAAGAACGGCGAGGTATGGGACGGCTACCGATAGAGATATATGGCAGCAAGCAACAACTCCAGCAGGATGTCGAACTGAGTAGCCAGTCAAATAGTCAAACTGCATAAACCTAAATTACGAGGACAAGTTGCATAGACTGGGCTTGTATTCCCTCGAGTACAGAAGATTAAAGGGTGATCTGATCGAGGAGTGATTAAAGGATTTGATCGGGTAGATAGAGAGAAACTATTTCCTCTGGTGGGGGGGGAGTCCAGAACAAGGGGGCATAGCCTGAAAATTAGAGCCAGGCCGTTCAGGGGTGATGTCAGGATTCACTTCTTCACACAAAGGGTGGTGGAAACCTGGAACTCTCTCCCCCCAAAAAGTCGTTGAGGCTGGGGATCAATTGAAAATGTCAAAAACTCAGATTGGTAGATTTTTGTTAGGCAAGGGTATTAAGGGTTACGGAACCAAGGCGGGTAGATGGAGCTAAGATACAGATCAGCCATGATCTCACTGAATGGCGGGACAGGCTCGAGGGGCTGAATGGCCTCCTCCTGTTCCTATGATGTTCTGGTCAGACCACATCTTGAGCGCTGTGCCTAGATCTGATTCCCGAGAGACAAGGGAGACTTTCAAATGTTGGAAGAAGTGCAGAGAAGAGCCACAAGACTGAATCTGTAGTGAGAATGTGGAAAGACCAGAAAAATTGAGCTTTTCAACCGGGAAAGGAGGCGTTCGAGGAGCGATCTTATATAAAACAGTAAGTGGTAAGGAAAAGGTAAACCTGGCAGGTTAAAATAAATTGGGAGAGTAGGATAAGGGGCCATCAAGTCCCACTCCAGGGACTTGAGCACATAAAGCTCGGCTGACACTCCAGTGCAGTGCTGAGGGAGTGCTGCACTGTCGGAGGTGCCGTCTTTTGGATGAGACGTTAAACCGAGGCCCCGTCTGCTCTCTCAGGTGGACGTAAAAGATCCCATGGCACTATTTCGAAGAAGAGCAGGTGAGTTTTCCCTCAATCAACATCACTAAAACATATAATCTGGCCATTATCACATTGCTGTTTGTGGGAGCTTGCTGTGCGCAAATTGGCTGCCGCGTTTCCCACATTACAATAGTGACTGCACTTCAAAAGTACTTCATTGGCTGTAAAGCGCTTTGGGACGTCCGGTGGTCGTGAAAGGCGCTATAGAAATGCAAGTCTTTCTTTCTCTAGTTAAAGGGCAATTTTAGGATCGATAGCAGGAAGTTCTTTACACAAAGAGTGATTAACTCGTGGAATGGAATCCCAGATAGAGCGGGGAGGTGGAATCGCAGATAGAGCAGGAGGTGGAATCCCAGATAGAGCAGGAGGTGGAATCCCAGATAGAGCGGGGAGGTGGAATCCCAGATAGAGCGGGGAGGTGAAATCCCAGATAGAGCGGGGAGGTGAAATCCCAGATAGAGCAGGAGGTGAAATCCCAGATAGAGCAGGAGGTGGAATCCCAGATAGAGCAGGGAGGTGGAATCCCAGATAGAGCAGGAGGTGGAATCCCAGATAGAGCAGGAGGTGGAATCCCAGATAGAGCAGGAGGTGGAATCCCAGATGGAGCGGGGAGGTGGAATCCCAGATAGAGCGGGGAGGTGGAATCCCAGATAGAGCAGGAGGTGGAATCCCAGATAGAGCAGGAGGTGGAATCCCAGATAGAGCGGGGAGGTGGAATCCCAGATAGAGCGGGGAGGTGGAATCCCAGATGGAGCGGGGAGGTGGAATCCCAGATAGAGTGGGGAGGTGGAATCCCTGACAACAACAACTTGTATTTATACAGCACCTATAACGTAGTGAAACGTCCCAAGGCGCTTAACAGGAGCGATTATCAAACAAAATTTGACACCGAGCCACAGAAGAAGATATTAGGGCAGGTGACCAAAAGCTTGGTCAAAGTGCTGGGTTTTAAGGAGCCTCTTAAAGGGGGAGGGAGAGGTAGAGAGGTTTAGGGAGGGAATTCCAGAGCTTAGGACCTCGGCAGCTGAAGGCACGGCCGCCAATGGTGGAGCGATTAAAATCAAGGGTGCAAATTGGATGCTGATATAGAGGGACTATAGGGTCATTCTGGATGGATGTACTTTGATGGGCCGAATGGTTTTCCTCATGGGTAATTATTTTGTGAATCGATGCGTTCAGAAGCGGAGAAAATTGGAGCGATAAACCTGGCGGTGAATTATTGCGATAAAACACCTCTGTTTTGTCAGCTTTTATTTTGTTGATCACTTCAGGTGATGTACAAGTTGTCATTAGCAGCCAATCTGTGGATGCCATGGCTAATTTACTTTGGTTCCTTTTTATTTTCTGCCTTTGAAAAGAACGAGAACAAAAAAGCTCAGTTAAAGGTGCCCTCGTGGTAACCGCGGGCAACCGTCCCACCGACAGCAGGCCTGCCTTTCCTATTTTCTTCACGGGAAAGAGTCAGAAATGATAGGTGTACGCGGGGCGCCAATAGCTTGACCTGAACCAAAGCTGCATTTGCACGCGAGCTTCTTGCTGAACAACAGGGCGAATTTTCCCCTCGTTCTTAGCGAATGGGGACATTTCCGCCCGTTGTGCCAAATCAGGTCGGGGAAAGGGCACCGCCAGCCATCACTGTCGCTTGAAGTAGCCGAGCCTCGTGGTTGAAGGGAGTTCTTCGCTACGTTGCCGCACAGTGGGGTCGCCAACTCTGGTTGGACTTATTCCTGGAGCTGGTTATCGCTTGACCTCCCTGCCCCCAACTGCCCCGTCTGGTCCAACAGCGCCCACCGCCCCCACCCAACCTCCAATAAATTTATAACTAGTAAACAAAAATGCTCATAGAAAATAAAATAAAAACCCATCATGATTTTTTTCTTCACTGGATTACCTCGTGGAGATTAATCTTCAATTCCTGGAGACTCCAGGGCAGTCCTGGAGGGTTGGCAACCCTAGCCAAAAAACTCTAATCGCAGGCCCCACACACAAAGCATCTTACGTTGCTCTTTTACAACGGGCCTGGAGCCAGATCTGTGACTGACTGAAAATCCGATTCGTCTTGAACCTGAACTTTCCGATGGGCATCAAATGGGCCACCAAAATGGGTTGCCACCAGCCCTGAAATAACGCCAATTGGAAAATACCAGGCTTTATGGTCAATACTGCGCCCCGGGCCCCGCTCCTCCCCCTTGATGCCTCAGTTGGTGAGTGCCCCACGTGATGTGGTACCGAGCCCTGCAGGCCAGGAGAGGTTCCCCAAAGGATGCAGAGTCAGCTGATGCCAGTCAGGGCGGCGATTGATTGATCTCAGTGACCCCCCCCTGGGGTGAGGGAGCAATTCCCGCTCTTGAATGTTGCCCAGTCACCGCTACCGAAAAGTGAACGTGTTGGTCGTTGAGCGGAGGTAACGGAAAGGCATTGCCATGAACGCGCGCCCCCTCCTCCCGCAGTCGAATAGCTCACTATCCAAGACTACACATGAAACATGCCCAGTCGGGCGTGGGGGAACTAGAGCGGTACCTCAGCAAGGAGTCAATGCCTTCTGCGGAGGAAGAGAGGAAAGGAATAGGCTTTATTGGCTTTACTGAAATCTTATGATGTTAAATTAACAACAACAACAACTTGTATTTATATAGCGCCTTTAACATAGTGAAACATCCCAAGGCGCTTCACAGGAGCGATTATCAGACAAAATTTGACACCGAGCCACATGAGGAGATATTAAGACAGGTGACCAAAAGCTTGGTCAAAGGGGTAGGTTTTAAGGAGCATCTTAAAGGAGGAGAGAGAGGTAGAGAGGCGGAGAGGTTTAGGGAGGGAATTCCAGAGTTTAGGGCCCAGTCAGTTGAAGGCACAGGCAGCCAATGGCGGAGCGATTAAAATCAGGGATGCGCAAGAGGCCAAAATTAGAGGAGCGGAGAGATCTCGGAGGGTTGTAGGAGATTACAGAGATAGGCAGGGGGCGTAAGTCCATGGAGGGTATTTGAACACTGGGACGAGAATTTAAATTCGTGGCATTGCCGGACTGGGAGTCAGTGTAGGTCAGCGAGCACAGGGGTGGGGGGGTGATGGGTGACCGGGACTTGGTGCGAGTTAGGACACGGGCAGCAGGGACATGAAGATTGCTCCATGTTGAAGTATTGCAGTCCAAGTACAGTGTGACTGCTTCAGGCATGCGGAATATTTCAGTTATGTTGGTGACATGGGAGGTAAAAAGAAATGCATTCGCTTAAAGGGACAGGCCATTACATCAGGTCGCACACTCCCGATCTTGGCCAGATTTGAAAGGACTCCCTGTGGTGCTTTAAGCTCAACAAATTAACGATATATAATATTTATAAATATATATAATATTGATAGACTAGTCAATGTCCCACACTGTTGGGCTGAAGACCAAGTGTGAAGCAGGGTTAGAGAGCGAGGGATCATTCGATAAGGTTCGATTCAGTCCCCGCCTTCTGTCCTTATGTTTAAATGATGCTCTGATAGATAGAATTTTACTGATGAAATCAGTTTAGCTTTAGTGCATGAAATTTCTATATATTTCATGATTTTAGTTATCGCGAGGGTCGCTGGGATTTGGTTTTCAGGGAAATACAGCTGCAATACAATGCCCAAAGCAATGGGGAAAAATCCCACGTAATTAAAAGGGAATTTGATTTACTCGGGCCCTGATTGTAGGAAGAGAAAACCCCACCGATGGGGAGCCGGGTCCCAGTGCATCCATGCTGCCATCTATTGGTGATCTGGGGTGCTACATCAACGGTTGAAGTTGGAAGAAAAGTGAGAAGTCGCACAACACCAGGTTATAGTCCAGCAGTTTTATTTGAAATCACAAGCTTTCGGAGCGGCTGCTCCTTCGTCAGGTGAAGTGAAGAAATACAAATCGGCAACGCTCCGAAAGCTTGTGATTTCAAATAAAGCTGTTGGACTATAACCTGGTGTTGTGCGACTTCTCACTTTTGTCCACCCCAGTCCAACTCCACATCGAAGTTGGAAGAGAACTTGGAGGTAGAGTTTACAACTTAGGCGGCATGGCGAAATCGCGCCCGCAATGCGCTTGGAATTTCACTGACTCGGGTTAGGCTTCAAGTTGCCGCTGAACTTCATCTGCATAATCACAAAGGTCAAATCTTCCGTGAACCAGCTCAATCGGGCAGCGTAATACAACGTAATTGTTTCTTTTTTCTCTATTAAAAAAGTATTCCTCGGAGTGGTGACCTGCTGCAGTTTTATTAATCCAGCTGAAAATGGGTTTATCACAAAAAAATAAGCATTTTTAATCAGGGTGTCCAGTCCTTCACCTGTGAGTAACCCGATTTAAAATCACTGAAAATGACTTAAAAAAGCTACACTGAACCATTTAATAGTTTCACTGGTGTACACGAGTCAGTTACTTAGTAAAATAAATACTTTTCGATATGAGACAACTTTAAAAAACGTGCCTGTGCGCCTCAGAAAATTAGTGGAATTTGAAGAGCCTTCTCGAAACAGCGCAATCGAAGCAATTTCAAATTTGGCTATGTGGAAAGAGCAGGGGGAGTGAGACTAATTCGACAGCTCCTTCAAAGAGCCAGCACGGGCACGATGGGCCGAATGGCCTCCTTCTGTGCTGTGGGATTCTACGATGAACAATAAAGAGTATAGACAAAGTTAATCTGAAGCACTGCTTCGTACGAAACTCCAGCACTGAGACAAGGGGGTTACAGGTTCAAACTAGTTAAAGGCAAATCTGGGACGAGTATCTGGAAATTCTTCTTCTTCACACGACGAGTGATCAACAAATGGAAGGGACTCCCGGGTAAGGTAAAGGTGAAAACCTTGGGATTATTGAAGAAGCAGGCGGAGGTTGCGATGGATGAGCTCAGATGGGCCTCACGTTCGGGAGGCCTCTTCATTGGTCTGTGGTGAATTTTAAGAGACGGCTCCCACAACTGATCCCCTAAAGTCGCGGTGTCTCTTTACACCAGTTCTAAGGTGGGACTCTTGAAAATTCGCTTGCGTTCAAAGTAATTGAAAGGCATTTGCTGTGAAATCAGTCAGACATCGATTCCTGTGCACACCAGGTGGTAAAAGAGAGACGATGAACAGCGGCAAAAATACCCTGCAATCGAGTGAATTCGGAGATCGTTTTGTGCAGCAGAGATTGCGATGGTCCATGTTAATTGTATTCAGGTCCTGTATATCAATTGGGTGTTAATTGTGTTCAGGCGGTGGGTATTAATTGGGAACTCTCTTGTGTTCCTATATATGGGAGCAGGCTCGGGAAGTGGGGAAGTTTATCTTGGGGGTGCACGCTGGGTACGTAATGTGTGTCTCTGTAAATAAAGGCTTGTTATCGACTGAAGACTAGGCTCTAGCATTCTATCCTTCACCACCTGGCTATCTGATTTTTACATTTGAGATGTTGGGTCTCTGGGAGCCAATGTAGGTCGGTGAGGACAGGGGTGGTGGGTGCGATAGGATAGGGATAGCCCAGTTTTGGATGAGCTGAAGTTTGCAGAGGGTGGAGGATGGGAGAACGACCAGGAGAGCATTGGAGTAATTAGGCCTACAGGTGATAAAGGCACGAGTGAGGGTTTCAGCAGCAGATGGGCTGAGGTGGACCATGTTACAGAGGTGGAAGTAGGCGGTCTTTGTGATGGAGAGGACAAGAGTTGGAAGCTCTACTCGGTCAAACAGGGAGGTGGAGGGGGGTCAATGACGAGATATGAAGCTTGTGGCAGGTTCAGAAGATGATGACTTCAGTCTTCCCAATGTTTAGCTATAGGAACTTACGGTTCAACCAAGATTGGATGTGAGACTAGCAGTCTGACAGCACAGAGGATCAGAGGGGTCGGCAGAGGTGGTGGAGGGGGGACTGCTGGGTTTCATCAGCAGGGAAGCTAACCCCTTATTTGAGAACGATGTCTCCAATGATGCCTGTAAATGAGGAAGAGTAGAAGTCAAGGACAGATCCCAGGGATACTGTGGGGGTGATGGGGCAAAGGTGGCAGGAGATTCCATTGCTAGAGATTACATAGGATTACATCGGATATACGGCACAGAAACAGGCCATTCGGCCCAACCAGTCCATGCCGGCGTTTATGCTCCACTCGAGCCTCCTCCCGTCTTTCCTCATCTAAACCTATCAGCGTAACCCTCTATTCCCTTCTCCATCATATGCTTATCTAGCTTCCAATTAAGTGCATCTATACTATTCACTTCAACCACTCCCTGTGGTAGCGAGTTCCACATTCTCACCACTCTCTGGGTAAAGATGTTTCTTCTGAATTCCCGATTGGATTTCTTGGTGACTATCTTATATTGATGGCCTTTAGTTTTGCTCTTCCCCACAAGTGGAAACATTCTCTCTGTATCTACTCTATCAAAACCTGCCCTGGCTACAATTGGATAGGTAAGAGTGGAACCAAACTTCAAACGTAATTGATTGTGCGCAGTTCCTCAAGATGTTTTGATGATGTGAGAAAGTTGCAATATAAATATAAGAGTTTCTTTCTTCCTACTTTTGTAAAAATTGGCTCTGAAAGGGACAGAAGGTTCTAGTTATATGGTTGTCTCCTAGAAATATGAAATATTCAGGGCGTTATAGTCCTAACTCTGACCAACGCTCCCGCCTGGCAAAGCTCGATGCCAGAATTGAAGCCTCGCAAAATTACCCCATACAGTAATCATAACCTATTATATCACTGTCTACACTGTGTTGAAAGAAAGACTTGCATTTCTATAGCGCCTTTCACAACCTCAGGATGCCCCAAAGCGCTTTACAGCCAATGAAGTACTTTTGAAGTGTAGTCGCTGTTGTAATGTGGGAAACGTGGCAGCCAATTTGCGCACAGCAAGCTCCCACAAACTGCAATGTGATAATGACCAGATAATCTGTTTTTGTTATGTTGGTTGAGGGATAAATATTGGCCCCAAGGACACCGGGGATAACTCCCCCCTGCTCTTCTTCGAAATAGTGCCGTGGGATCTTTTACCTACACCTGAGAGAGCAGACGGGGCCTTAGTTTCATCCGAAACTATTGTAATTTTCCAGATTGAGAACGATAGATTCTTGTCGGGTAAGGGTATCAAGTGATATGGAGCAAAGCGTGGGGGTATATGGAGTTAGGTCGCAGATCAGCCATGATCTGACTGAATGGTGGAAGAGGCTCGAGGGGCTGAATGGCCTCCTCCTGTTCCTATGTTCCTAGAACTATGGAGCCCCATTCCTCTCTCAGACTTCCCTTCCTCCTATCGTTGCTAGGTGTTTAAAACCCAAACTTGGTGATGGAATCATCGAATAGTGCAGCACAGAAGGAGGCCATTCGGCCCATCGAGCCTACGCTGGCTCTTTCGAAGAGCAATATCACTGACTTCTTGATTCAGCACCTCTTCTGTCCTGCTGTTTTTGAAACTTGGTGATATCCTACAATAGGGGCGTTGGGTCATCATCAAGATCTTTCGATAACAGAAAGGAAATCTTGTATCAATAAAAAGCTTCATAACTGCAGCTGTGAGTGTTTGAGCGTAATACTTGCTCACTCGTGTGTAGCAGTGAAATATTCCTCTTTCTCCGTTGTCCTGGAGCTTGCAAGATTTTTTTTTATTCTCTTCTTTGCGAGAAGAAATCGCCTATCTGTCTAGAAGGACACGGTGACAGCTCTCACCTGTCCACATCCGACACCTGTCCATCATGAGCTGATTGACAGTTGAACCTGACTCCTTTCTTCTCTAGCCTCTGCCAAATATTTAAAGGTCGCCGTACAGAGAATTTTTATTCACTCAGATGGGTAAACATTCAAACTCAATGTTTAAAGAAAATAAAAGAACGATTTACGCTACATGAGCCATTGGGAGCCTTTGCGATGCGATTATTCAGGAGCGTTGAGGAGCCCAGAGGGTAGCTTTGATGGTTAGGGTAGCGGACTAGCAACCCAGCGCATAATCCTGTGTATTACATTTTTGGATTTAATTTCTGCACCATCACCAGATACTTTATCATGAAAGCTGCTGGTTTGTTGCTAAGACCCAAATGGATCACCAACGTCCATCAGGGAAGGGAACCTGCCACCCCTACATGGTCCAGTCTACATCCAGCTCGAGTCCCACACTGTGTGGTGTTCTCTTAATACCCCTCAGGGCAGCTTGGGGTGGGCAATAAACGCTACCTTGCCAGTGTCACCCCCATCCCAAGAGGAGTCATTTTGTGAGGGTCCGCAGCCACGATGTATGGGAAGACAGTCAGCCATGGAATTAAAGGAGCCAGCCAGTGGCTCAGTGGGTAGCACACTCTTACCTCCGAGGATTACATAAGAACATAAGAAGTAGGAGCAGGAGTAGGCCATACGACCCTTCGGGCCTGCTCCGCCATTCAATAGGATCATGGCTGATCCGAACCTAGACTCACGTCCACTTCCCTGCCCGCTCCCCATAACCCTTCATTCCCTTATCAGCTAGGAAACTGTCTATCTCCGTTTTAAATTTATTTAATGTCGCAGCTTCCACAGCTCTCTGAGGTAGCAAATTCCATAGATTTACTACCCTCTGAGTGAAGAAGTTTCTCCTCATCTCAGTTTTGAAACGGCAGCCCCTTATTCTAAGATTATGCCCCCTAGTTCTAGTCTCACCCATCAGTGGAAACATCCTCCCCGCATCCACCCGATCAAGCCCTCTCACAATCTTATATGTTTCGATAAGATTGTGGGTTCAAGTCCCACTCCATGAGACTGGGGCACAAAAACTCTAAGCTGACAGACAACTCCCGCTGCTGTACTGCAGCAAGAGCCCACAAACGGCAATGTGGTAGCGACCAGATAATCTCTTTGAGTGATGTTGGTCGAGGGATAAATATTGGAGAACTCCCCCGGCTCTTCTTCGAAATAGTGGCCGCGGGATCTTTTGCGTCCACCTGAGAGGGCAGACAGGGCCTTGGTTTAGCGTCTCCTCCGAAAGACAAGAAGGATTGCGATGGAGAGAGAGAGTGCGAGGCTGGAGGATAGAGTTGAGAGAAAGACCTTCTATCAGATGATTAGGCAGTGGGTGCTGGAGCCTGATAAAGGTCACATGACACTGTCCAGCTTTAAAGTGCTTGGCCAGCCTGTGCCAGGCAGCACCGAGAGAGACAACGGGGTTAGAACTTCACATGCTCGGGTGTAATACTGGCGACGCAGATCGGCCGCCTGTTATAAATCGCACCATTTTCATTCCCATTGAAATCAACTGAATGAAAACCCAACGCTTTCTATAACGGCCGTCCAATCCACATCAGCAGTTTTACCCCCAATGCGGCAAGTAGCAAACCTACTCCAATGTTATAGTTATAGAGGATCGGCCATGATCTCATTGAATGGCGGAGCAGGCTCGAAGGGCCAAATGGCCGACTCCTGCTCCTATTTCTTATGTTCTTATATAAAGCTCTGGTCAGACCCCATCTGGAGTAACTGCGTTCGGTTCTGGGCCCCGCACCTCAGGAAGGATATATTGGCCTTGGAGAGGGTGCAGCGCCGATTCTCCAGAATGATGAAATGATGAGGACAGGTTGGGTAGGCTAGGCTGGTATTCCCTCGAGTATAGAAGATTAAGGGGTGAACTAATGGAGGTGTTTAAGATGATTGAAGGATTCGATAGGGTAGATAGAGAGAGAAACGATTTCCTCTGGTGGGAGAGTCCCGAACAAGGGGGACGTGACCTTAAACAGAGTGACTGCTGCCAACGAACCGGAAGCCAGCGGAAGCTGCCGGAAGCTGCGCTGAAGCATTCTGTGCATCAATGTCAACTTTCATAACTTTCATAAACCCGACAGAAACACCAGTTCAACAGAAGAAACACCAATTAACATTAAACCATCGTCAGCCATGCCTGTTATGACTTCAATTTAAAGCTCGGTGGATGTTGACTGTTGACAGACTCCGGGAGCTTTCGCTCCTCAAGCACACCAGCGACACGTGAGGAACCCGGAGCCGACCCCGACCCCGACCCCAGCGTCAAATCACCGCATCGCCGACCAGAAACACCTTAGAATTGACTGGAAACCGCCAGTATCTTCAGATCCAATAATTACAGAGATGATTTAGTTCACGAACAAACCACATTAATATATCAGAGTGACTGGTGCCAGCAAAGTCCGACGAGAAGAAACCAGGAAGCCATTGGAACTGCGCACGCGCCACTACTTGGATTCATTGGCAGCAGCCGCTCCCAACCTTAAAATCAGAGCCAGGCCATTCAGGGGTGAGGTCAGGAAGCGCTTCTGCACACAGAGGGGAGTGGAAACCTGGAACTGTCTCACCCCCAAAAAGCTGTTGAGGCTGGGGGTCAATTGAAAATTTCAAAAACTGAGATTGATAGATTTTGTTAGGCGAGGGTATTAAGGGTTAGGGAACCGAGGCGGGTAAATGGAATTAAGATACAGATCAGCCATGATCTGATTGAATGGCGGAACAGGCTCGAGGGGCTGAATGGCCTCCTCCTGTTCCTGAGCCCCTACGATTCCTAGACCCCTCTAATAAGTGAACGAAGCTAATCGTGCCGAGATACTCACTCGGGTTTCTGTCTCATTTCGGTGAATTATTGTGTTTCTGAAGGGGAGTCGGGGGGGTGGGGAGGGGGAATAATTCTATGTTTTGACTACGTGTCATCGCCTTTGAGAATACGACAGCAGAGTATCGCACGCTCCCCTCCGAAGCAGTGAATAGAGGCCCCGAGTCCAAACAACACGGGTCTGCTTGACTGTTTGCCTTGCAGTTGACGGTGATGGGCGTCAAGCTCCTCTATCCAGCGGCATATGGAAACTGTAATCATTTCTAACGGCGTATTTACTTTCTCTAACAGGCACTTGTGCCGCTCGAGCGGTTTTGATTATGTGGCCAGCTGCCTTGGGAGCAGGTTGACAAACAGTAAGAACGGAGAGCTGGCCTTGTCTGCGGGACAGCCCCGGTTAACATTTTACGTGAGTCAACCCTCTATAAATGGGCCGCGACAATGGATGAAAATGAGAAGAATGCTACTAATTGGATCAGCCCGATAGCTTGTTATTATTTGCCATCCTGTGTTTAAGGAAGCTGAATTTCCACCGGTTATTATTACACCTGGGATTGTCACTCAGTAACGCCATTCAGCTAGATTTCATCGCAGGCTCTTGTCGCTCAGAATTCAGTGTCAATCTGACAATGGCTGGTTACTATCCATTTCTCTGCGATTTGAAAGTGTACAGAATGAATCGGGTTTTTTTTTTCTCCCAAGATGGTCCAAGGCAAATAGATAGGAAACGCGATCTAAACCCCAGGCTGTTTGTCTCGAAGGTTAATTGTATCGAGCTTTCAGTGCAGTACAAATAGTTCTCCAATGCAAAATAATTAAACTAAAGATGCTAGTGCTTGCCTTGTATATTATACGATGACAGATCTTGTTATGGGCCTTTGTAGGAACATGAGTAATAAAGGGGGATGCAGTTTCCGCCAACAATAGGGGTTAACCAACTCTTTGTATGATGCCTTTCAGGCAGCTGTTGTAGCCTTTATATTGATGCGTTCTGATCTTTGTGTATTAAACAATGAAAGATCTCTTCCTCTCCACACACGTCATTGAAAAGGACGGGCTTCTCTTTTTTGTTTTATGTCGCACTTTAAATGTTGGCTCACCATTGTTTATTTAGACTCCTTTGCCTCCTGATTGTGGGGGGGGGGAGGTGGGGGGGGGGTGGGGTGGGGGGGGGAGCAGTATATAGTTCCGTCATTGTCATCCTGCCCCTAGTGAGCAGTCAGGCTCCGGCCTATGCCTCCCGACCGAGCGCACAATGGGCCTGATTCTGTGCTAACCTGATGCAGCAGGATGACAGACGCTGGGAGCAGATTGGCTGGGCCCTCCCCCGCCGGGAGTCGCTTTCAACAGGTGCTAATCAATCCAGTCGAGCTAGGCCGAGCGGCAGGAAGGCCAACAACCAGCTGCTTTGTTAGTGGCTGCCACTTCTTTTCTCTGGGAGTAAAATGGCTCGTCTTCATCTGATAGCTTGATGCTATTTTTTTTTTTACACGGAATTACATCGAACGCACAGCACAGAAACAGGCCATTCGGCCCAACTGGTCCGTGCCGGTGTTTCTGCTCCACACGAGCCTCCTCCCACCCCTCGTCATCTCACCCCATCAGCCTATCCTTCTATTCCTTTCTCCCTCATGTACTTATCTAGCTTCCGCTTAAATGTATCTATGCTGTTCGCCTCAACCACTCCCTGTGGTAGCGAGTCCCACATTCTCACCACTCTCTGGGTATCTCATTCTGGGCCCCTTTTAAAGGAATGTCTTATTACATCTACCGATTATAACACCGCAGACGCAGGAGAAGCTCTTACACAAAGGCTCCTGATTCTACAAACCCTGGGCATCTATTTTCTAATATTGCGCATTCTGGGAATTTTAAATTAACAGGATATACTTTGCTCCGAGATTTTAATTTTGTTTTTTTCCAAATTTCTCTCCTCATCTGAAGCCACTGGCTCATTCCCATGGTGACAGTGCTCTAATATCATTCTCAGGATGTCGGTGTCGCTGGCAGGGCCGGCATTTTATTACTCGAAGGTGGTGGTGGGCCATTCCAGTCGTGGTTTTGATACAATTTTCCGGTTGCTGATATCTTGCTTCCACCACCTCCCCCCCACCCACCACGATGATAGAAATGGAAAATCAGTGGCTGAGGGCTTTAAGCTGCTGTTGTAGCCTTCCTATTGACCGCATACAGAGTGACATTGACAGAGGAGACTCATAGAAATTTACGGCACAGAAGGAGGCCATTCGGCCCATCGTGTCTGCGACGGTCGCAAAAGAGCTCTCCAGCCTAATCCCACTTTCCAGCTCTTGGTCCGTAGCCCTGCAGGTTACGGCACTTCAAGTGCAGATCCAAGTACTATCCAATCTTTCCTCATAGCTAAAATTCTCCAGTCCTGGCAACAAAATCGTAAATCTCCTCTGTACCCTCTCTAGTGCGGGACAGGGGGGGGTGGGGGGAGGGGAGGGATGCGCGGGGAAAGCTACATAAAAGAACCTGACCTTCCATCGCTCCACCATTGGCGGCCGTGCCTTCACCTGCCTGGGCCCTAAGCTCTGGAATTCCCTCCCTAAACCGCCTCTCTCTCCCCCTTTAAGACGCTCCTTAAAACCTGCATCTTTGACCAAGCTTTTGGTCACCTGTCCTAATATCTCCTTATGTGGCTCAGTGTCAAATTTTGATTGATAATCGCTCCTGTGAAGCGCCTTGGGACATTTTATGACATTAAAGGCGCTATATAAATGCACGTTGTTGTTGTTGTTGTTCGCGAAATACAGGGTGAATTTCCAATCGCAATCCCCTTCTTTATGGATCAATTCGGAAATAACAGCTGCGCCGTTCCAATTTGAAACCATCGTGAGCAATGCTGGGTGATGAATGACCTGCAGAGGTTTTGATCCGAGCTTCATTGCGAGTGACCTTTGCTCCCAGGAAGTACTAGGGGGAGGAGCTGCACTCCATCAGAACAACACTTAGCCGATGAGGAAGAGATCCTGCTTATCTACTTCCCAGCAGGAAGCTCAGCTCAGTGGTGAAGAATGATGGGCTTTGAAATGTAGCAGTGCGTGCGGGAGGGAAGCTTTATAGTGAAGTAACAGGTCGTGCTCGTCTTGTATTTTAACTGCAAAGGCGGAAAAATAAGTAGTGCCGATTGAGGGTTGGCCATTAACAAGGTCTTCTGTGTTGAAACCTCCTCTAACGACGGAGGTTGGCTTGGCAGATAAGGCGCTGTGACCCAAAGCTTTCTTTTGAGGGGGGGGGGGGTGGGATTGCGTATTTTCAGAGTGTCTTTTTCTACATTTATCTTCAAGCGTTGATTGTCTTGACGGCTAATTTGACAACGTGGGGAGTTAAGCTTCAGAGGGAGTGGGGCTTCCAAACAGGCTCCAAAGAGAAGGTTCTGACAGGCCCATCTGTCATTGCCACAAGTGCGTCACTCTGTCACTATGGGCCCTTTACAAGGAATTGATAACAGGAATTCTTTGTCGACTTGACTCATCCTGCGCAGTGAATGTGGCAAGTCAATGCTGGCTGTGCACCCAATAATATTCACTGCAGTGCGCCGTTAATATGGTTCCCGGTGCAGTCCAGTGGGGGTGCGGCCCCTGGGGTTTCCCAGTCCTGAGGGGGGGATGGGGCTCATTAAAAAAAAGGAAGGAAGACTTGCATTTCTATAGCGCCTTTCACGACCACCGGACGTCCCAAAGCGCTTTACAGCCAATGAATTACTTTTGAAGTGTAGTCACTGTTGTAATGTAGGAAACGCAGCAGCCAATTTGCACACAGCAAGCTCCCACAAATAGTAATGTGATAATGACCAGATAATCTGTTTTTTAGTGATGTTGGGCGAGGGATAAATATTGGCCAGGACACCGGGGATAACTCCCCTGCTCTTCTTTGAAATAGTGCCATGGGATCTTTTACGTCCACCTGAGAGAGTAGACGGGGCCTTGGTTTAACGCCTCATCCAAAAGACGACACCTCCGACAGTGCAGCACTCCCTCAGTACTGCACTGGAGTGTCAGCCTAGAGTTTTGTGCTCAAGTCTCTGGAGTGGGCTTGAACCCACAACCTTCTGACTTAGAGGTGAGAGTGCTATCCACTTTTTTTAAATATTTATTATTTATTGAACATTAAAAACATTTACAACATGGTGATCATTCCATTGTATCATACAAATCCATTCTGCCGCTCTGCACAGCCATTCCTCCACCACATATTAACATCAATACCTGAAGTTTAATTTTTCTCCCGTAACATATATTAATCTGCTGTACTTTAAAAATATTTTTACAATCATCCCTCTGGAGTTATCATCCTTAAAGGTCATCCAGGCTGAAATGTCCATCTGAGATAAAATCCCCCACTATTCAAGGGTTTTCCGCC
The DNA here is from genome assembly GCA_030390025.1 of Squalus acanthias. Classification (NCBI taxonomy): domain Eukaryota; kingdom Metazoa; phylum Chordata; class Chondrichthyes; order Squaliformes; family Squalidae; genus Squalus; species Squalus acanthias. The sequence goes on along the minus strand of CM059437.1, from coordinate 92,342,116 downwards.
TCTGCCACTTCTGTGAACAACCACCAAAAAAACTTGCAACGCTTCCAATGGTCATTTGGTGCATAGATATTAAAGAGACCACCATCTGGCTGCTGTTTAAGGACCAAAAAGGCCCTAAAACCTGAAAAAAAAACCACCAACTTTTTACCAACTCCCTGCAGTAATCAAGCACCCAGCAGCACCTGCTCACTCCGAGCCCCTCCCACCTAGAGAGGGCGACCCACTGAGCCACAGCTCACACATGGGGTTTCCCAGTCCTGGGGGTGGGGCTCATGGGGTCTGTCAGTGCTGGGGGTGGGGCTCATTGTCCCTGAGGGTTTGGGGGATCCTGCAGTTTGCAAACAATGACATCAATGGAAATAAAAATGGGGAGCGATGTTAACCGAGCTGCCGGCTCGTTATCACCCGTTTTACACTGTCGCACAAAGTCAAGATCTACCCCTTTGTGTTTCAAAAGCCGTTACTTTGCTATTGAAAAAAAATGACTGTACATTTATCCCAAAGGCCGATTTGACTGAGTCGAGATTTGCGCTTAATTTTGCACCCACCAGTTTAAATACAAAAATGCTTCTCACCCAGGACATTGTTAATGTATTTTAATTCGGGGCAGCTACAGATTTGAGAATATTCGAAATCTGTAACCAATGTTCCCTTTAAGCTGCGCTGCCGCACAGCCGAGCAGCACTCTAGGGGTCCCGCGCAGTGAAGCAGCGTTCTAGGGGTCCCGCACAGTGGAGCAGCGCTCTAGGGGTCCCGCACAGTGGAGCAGTGCTCTAGGGGTCCCGCGCAGCGGAGCAGTGCTATAGGGGTCCCGCACAGTGGAGCAGCGCTCTAGGGGTCCCGCACAGCCGAGCAGCACTCTAGGGGTCCTGCGCAGTGAAGCAGTGCTCTAGGGGTCCCGCGCAGTGAAGCAGCGCTCTAGGGGTCCCGCACAGCGGAGCAGTGCTATAGGGGTCCCACACAGTGGAGCAGTGCTCTAGGGGTCCCGCGCAGTGAAGCAGCGCTCTAGGGGTCCCGCACAGCGGAGCAGTGCTATAGGGGTCCCGCACAGTGGAGCAGTGCTCTAGGGGTCCCGCGCAGTGAAGCAGCGTTCTAGGGGTCCCGCACAGTGGAGCAGCGCTCTAGGGGTCCCGCACAGCGGAGCAGTGTTCTAGGGGTCCCGCACAGTGGAGCAGCGCTCTAGGGGTCCCGCGCAGTGAAGCAGCGTTCTAGGGGTCCCGCACAGCGGAGCGGTGCTCTAGGGGTCCCGCACAGTGGAGCGGTGCTCTAGGGGTCCCGCACAGCGGAGCGGTGCTCTCGGGGTCCCGCACAGCGGAGCGGTGCTCTAGGGGTCCCGCACAGCGGAGCGGTGCTCTCGGGGTCCCGCACAGCGGAGCGGTGCTCTAGGGGTCCCGCACAGCGGAGCAGTGCTCTAGGGGTCCCGCACAGTAGAGCTGCTCTAGGGGTCCCGCACAGCGGAGCAGTGCTCTCGGGGTCCCGCACAGCGGAGCTGCTCTAGGGGTCCCGCACAGCGGAGCGGTGCTCTCGGGGTCCCGCACAGCGGAGCGGTGCTCTAGGGGTCCCGCACAGCGGAGCGGTGCTCTAGGGGTCCCGCACAGCGGAGCAGTGCTCTAGGGGTCCCGCACAGCGGAGCAGCGTTCTAGGGGTCCCGCGCAGTGAAGCAGCGCTCTAGGGGTCCCGCACAGCGGAGCGGTGCTCTAGGGGTCCCGCACAGCGGAGCGGTGCTCTAGGGGTCCCGCGCAGCGGAGCAGCGTTCTAGGGGTCCCGCGCAGTGAAGCAGCGCTCTAGGGGTCCCGCACAGCGGAGCAGTGCTCTAGGGGTCCCGCACAGCGGAGCGGTGCTCTAGGGGTCCCGCGCAGCGGAGCAGTGTTCTAGGGGTCCCGCACAGCGGAGCAGCGTTCTAGGGGTCCCGCGCAGTGAAGCAGCGCTCTAGGGGTCCCGCACAGCGGAGCGGTGCTCTAGGGGTCCCGCGCAGCGGAGCAGTGTTCTAGGGGTCCCGCGCAGCCAGTGAACCGGCTTTTAAATTGAAAAAAAATGCGCAGGTTTACAGGGAACATTGTCTATGACCATATAAATGGGTGCGAACAGTACATTTAACGGCCAATGGTCTATAATCGGGGAGTCACAGGCGCGCTGCTCACGCTATTCCGTCTGAAAGTATTGTTCGCCTGTGAACTCAGTCACAACAGTCCCCTAACACTGACGCAGCCAGCTATGAAATGTGCACGTTGAAATATTTTCGCCCCCCTTCCACAGTGATAACGGCCCTGAATTTGCGGTGGGAGGCTTCCCGCGGGGAAATGCCTCCGACCCGCAAATAAAATGTCTGTGTACCTCGGGAGCCACGGAGACTCGCGGTCCTGGGCCTCTCCGGGTACCCGCGGGCAGAGGCCCACGTACCCCAGGGGCACAGGCGGTTCACGAGCGCCCCTGGGATCATGTGGGCTGGACCAACGAATGACAGAAGGGGCTCCCCATTCATGCTCATAGGGATTCTGTATGTCTGGAAACCCCAGGAGCATGAATGGGAATACCCGCAAAATACACCTAGACATCAAATAAATAAAAATAAAACCATTACATATTTAAAATTAATTAAAATTGCATTTAATTAAATATTTAAAACAAAAATTTAATTTTTTGAAAAATAAATTTACATGTTTTAAAGGGGTTAAAAATAAACTTACCTTATTTTACAGGTTTTTTAATGTAAAAATTAATGATAAAAATGTATTTATATGTTTTTTAAAACTCTTACGCTGGTAAAAGTAGGCCTGACACCTGCTTTTACCAGGCGTAAGAATTTCACGGGCATTCGCTGGGCAGCAATTGGGCAAATAACGCAACTCCCCGCCCGCGGATGCCCTTTTCCCAGGGATGCGGATTCTTGACAGATCGCAAGTTCCGGGTTTTAGCGCATGCGCAGCGCACGCCTAAACCCGGAACTTGCGTGGCCCCTACAGGCGCGTGTGCACCTCGTACACACCCATAGGGGCCGCACGTTACGGACCAATGTATAACTGCTACAATCACAGTGATTAATGGAGCAAATGGTTTTCAAACTGTTGGAAGAAAAATGGATCACGTTCATATAACCTGTATTCCAGGGTCACAAATCTTCATAGAGCGCTTGTGATAATTAGTCAGTCCTATGATATATTTGTGTAACTTCCTCTAAAGTAAATAAGGGGGTGGCAAAGGACATGTGAAAAATGGTTATTGTGATTATGGATGATTTATATCGCTATAAATGTGTAACAAGTTAACAACAACAACGTGTGTTTATATAGCGCCTTTAACGTAGTAAAATGTCCCAAGGCTCTTCACAGGAGTGTTATAAAACAAAATTTGACACCGAGCCACATAAGGATATATTAGAGCAGAAGAAGTAGGTTTTAAGGAGCGTCTTAAAGAAGGAGAGAGAGGCAGAGAGGCGGAGAGGTTTAGGGAGGGAATTCCAGAGCTTAGGGTTTGGGGGATCCTGCAGTTTGAAAGCACTGACTTCAATGGAAATAATAATGGGGAAAGATGTAGAATGGGCTGCACATGGGGTTGAAATCACATTTTGTGGAATTAGCGGTTAAAGCGTTAGTGTGTTCGTATCAAACCGCTCAGTCTTTGCCTTACCAAAGCCATTAATTTTATACAGGTTAACTCCTTTATTCTAATAGGAATGTCATATCAATTTGTTAGATATTAATATCATACAATTTGATTTCAAGCCTCAAACAGGAGCAAATATTAACGTGAATATTGAGTGAAATTGGTTGAGGTGTCGTTGGAAAACTGCAAATGCTGGAGATGCAAGACGTTGGTGAGTAAGAGGCATCCAATATCTCAATGTTCTCCTGAAGCTGCTAGCTTCATACTGGGCTATGGTTCCACAGACACTGGAGCTTTGCCCAACAGCTATCCTCATGCTGGACATTGAAGGGGGGCTTTTGTGAGGCTCTGTTCTCATGGCGGTGCACTGGTGGGAGACAGAGCTATAAAACTATCAGGCCAATTTTGCACTCCCGTCTAGTGAGGCTTCTAGCCAAAGAAAGAACTTAGAGCATAAGAACATAAGAAATAGAAGCAGGAGTAGGCCATATGGCCCCTCGAGCCTGCTCCGCCATTCAATAAGATCATGGCTGATCTTCGACCTCAACTCCACTTTCCCGCCTGATCCCCATATCCCCTGATTCCCTTCGATAAACTTGCATTTATATAGCGCCTTTCACCACTTCAGGATGTCCCAAAGCGTTTTACAGCCAATGAAGTAATTTTCGAAGTGGAGTCACTGTTGTAATGTAGGAAACTCAGCAGCCAATTTGCGCACAGCAAGCTCCCACAAACAGCAATGTGATAATGACCAAATCATCTGTTTTAGTGATGTCGATTGAGACATAAGTATTGGCCAGGACACCGGGAAGAACTCCCCTGCTCTTCTTCGAAATATTGTTGTGGGATCTTTTACATTTGAGTCAGGGTGGTCATATGGGGACTACATTTTACCCTCATAGGAACATAGGAACAGGAGGAGGCCATTCAGCCCCTCGAGCCTGTTCCGCCATTCAATGAGATCATGGCTGATCTGTGATCTAACTCCATATACCCGCCTTTGGCCCATATCCCTTAATACCTCTGGTTAACAAAAATCTACCAATCTCAGATTTAAAATTAACAATTGATCTAGCACCAACTGCCATTTGCGGAAGAGAGTTCCAAACTTCTACCACCTTTTGTGTGTAGAAGTGTTTCCTAATTTCACTCCTGAAAGCCTGGCTCTAATTTTTAGACTATGTTCCCTAGTCCGAGACTCCCCAACCAGCGGAAATAGTTTCTCTCTATCGACCCTGTCTGTTCCCCTTAATAGCCTGAAAACTTGGATCAAATCAGCCCTAAACCTTCTAAATTCCAGGGAATACAACCCTAATTTGTGTAATCCCTTGTGTAATTGTGTAATACCGGCTTTTTTTTTTCACTGAAGCAGTTTTCCAAGACCTCACTAATTCTCTCACTCTCAGGAAAACCGTTTGGCGATGGGGACATTGGTTTTATCGGGGAGTTTGATTCCTCCCATTCTTCGCTCTGTTGCTTGATGCGAGAGAATTTTAGTAACAAGTGGGCATCCCGTGAAACACGAGAGGGGCTTTTTTTTTTTAACTTCGCTGTATGTATAAATATAAATAACAGTTGAGGTCCAAACAAAATAGAAGTGTCTACTTTGTATTGCCTAGAGGTTGCGGTTGTGATTGCAGGGAACAAAAAACTGTTCAGATGTCTGTCTCATGTCATTGTTTCAGACCAACACAGAGTCCATTGTTTACATTCCAACACATAGCTCTACGTACAGTGCACATTATTCCAATTCTTTTCATATGCTTCAACAGCCCCGCACTCATTAATCATGGAGTACTGAAGTGAAAAAATGCAGACTATCGTTTTTCATGAGGGTCCTCTCTCTCGCTCGCTCTCTCTCTCACGCCCAGAGATTGGCCGCTCCACATAATTCCAACAGAAAACAGTTGGAGCCTGTGCGATATCTACGGGAAACGAGTTTGGGCAGTCTCAAATCTGGACCCTAGTCATCAGGGGCCCACAGTACAAATCCACATTTCCACTGCCCTTGATGAAGAGCTTCCTGGTTTCGCTCCTAAATGGCCGAGCCATTCATTCCCCCAGCCAGAGGAAATCGTTTCTCTGTATCTACCCTATCAAATCTTTTTTTTAAATCATTTTAAACATCTCGATCAGATCTCCCCTCAACCTTCTGAACTCAAGGGTGTGCGTAACCTGTCCTCATAATTTAACCCTTTTAGCCCCGCTATCACTCTAGTAAATCAGCGCTGCACCACCGCTCAGGCCAATATATCCTTCCTGAGGTGCAGTGGGCCCAAATCTTCAGATGATGTCCGACCACAACTGAGGAACAACTTCCTTCCCTTTGTATTCCAGGTTGGTAGTGACTAGGGTGGCCAACCCTCCAGGATTGGCCTGGAGTCTCCAGGAATGAAAGACCAATCTCCAGGTCACCCGCTGTCAGCAACACCTGGGAGAAAAATCATAGCCGCACTTGTAAAATAAAACTGTGCTTTTTTTTTACAACAGCCGAGATTCACCCAATCAGGTGACAAAGAGTGCTTTCCGATTGGCCGTGAAAAGACGGGGGTGTCGCGAGGATGGACGTGTCGGGTGACCAATGGCGGGACGTGGGGGCGGGGCGATTGGAGGCCGGAGGTCATGTGATGAAATTGGGTAGCTTAGAGCCCTCCCTTTATTGGCCCGCCCGGGCGCTAATGGGGCACTAAGGGGTTAGTGCCCGGGCGGGCCGATAACAGCGCCGCGCTATAAATTCAGTTGGCGGTTAGAGGCTCGGAACCCTGCGCTCCAGAGATCGTGACGTCATCCGGGTGCCCAGCGCCCCGTTAGCGCCCCACCGGGAAATTGAGTAGCGCCCCCTCCACCTTCCCCGGGCGCTAACAGCGACTGCTGGAGCAGGCGCTGCGGCATTGCCCGGCGGGTTAGGGGGGGCGCTAATTAAAGGCATCGGCTGCCAGGTAGGCCGACCTTTAATTAGCGCCCCGGGTACGGCCGTTTGCCACTTTGGGTGCCACCGATGGGGCAGCCCTGCTCTCTTATTGGGTGCTTGGGTCTGCTCCTCAGGGCTTACGGGTGCCATTGCCCACCCATCCCCGGCCTTACCTGGGCCCTTCCCTTTAATCCAGGGAAGGAGCCTCCGAGGCCAGTGGCGCTGAGCGCTAACTTCATTCGCGGCCTGGCGCTACCGGCCCGTTAGTGCCCTAAGTGAAATGGTAGCACTTGATTTAGCGCTCCACTTCATTCTTAGAGCGCTAAAGCCAATATCGCAGTATAGGGCGCTAAACTTACCGCCCTGGCGATATTAGCGCCCCCGAATTTTTCCCCTGTGTTCCCTTTCAGAGCACATGTTTAAGCCTAAACATAGAATCATAGAATTGAAGTTAGGATTCTAACATCCTGAATATCTCATATTTCTAGGAGACCCCCTTATAACTAGAACCAGTATTTCCCTCTCAGAGCTAATTTATTTTTACAAAATTAGGAAGAAAGAAACCCTTATATTTATATTGCAACTTTCTCACATCATCAAAACATCTTGAGGAACCGCACACAATGAATTACGTTTGAAGTTTGGTTCCACTCTTACCTATCCAATTGTAGCCAGGACATCTCTAGCCATCCTTCCACCCTTGCCCCATCACCCCCACAGTATCCCTGGGATCTGTCTTTGACTTCTACTCTTCCTCATTTACAGGCATCATTGGAGACATCATTCTCAAATAAGGGGTTAGCTTCCCCGCTGATGAAACCCAGCACTCCCCCCTCCACCACCTCTGCCGATCCCTCTGATCCTCTGTGCTGTCAGACTGCTAGTCTCACATCCAATCTTGGTTGAACCGTAAGTTCCTATAGCTAAACATTGGGAAGACTGAAGTCATCATCTTCTGAACCTGCCACAAGCTTCATATCTCGTCATTGACTCCCCTCCACCTCCCTGTTTGACCGAATAGAGCTTCCAACTCTTGTCCTCTCCATCACAAAGACCGCCTACTTCCACCTCTGTAACATGGTCCACCTCAGCCCATCTGCTGCTGAAACCCTCACTCGTGCCTTTATCACCTGTAGGCCTAATTATTCCAATGCTCTCCTGGTCGTTCTCCCATCCTCCACCCTCTGCAAACTTCAGCTCATCCAAAACTGGGCTATCACTATCCTATCGCACCCACCACCCCTGTCCTCACCGACCTACATTGGCTCCCAGAGACCCAACATCTCAAATGTAAAAATCAGATAGCCAGGTGGTGAAGGATAGAATGCTAGAGCCTAGTCTAAAGTCGATAACAAGCCTTTATTTACAGAGACACACATTACGTACCCAGCGTGCGCCCCCCAAGATAAGCTTCCCCACTTCCCGAGCCTGCTCCCATATATAGGAACACAAGAGAGTTCCCAATTAATACCCACCGCCTGAACACAATTAACACCCAATTGATATACAGGACCTGAATACAATTAACATGGACCATCGCAATCTCTGCTGCACAAAATGATCTCCGAATTCACTCGATTGCAGGGTATTTTTGCCGCTGTTCATCGTCTCTCTTTTACCACCTGGAGTGCACAGGAATCGATGTCTGACTGATTTCACAGCAAATGCCTTTCAATTGCTTTGAACGCAAGCGAATTTTCAAGAGTCCCACCTTAGAACTGGTGTAAAGAGACACCGCGACTTTAGGGGATCAGTTGTGGGAGGCCGTCTCTTAAAATTCACCACAGACCAATGAAGAGGCCTCCCGAACGTGAGGCCCATCTGAGCTCATCCATCGCAACCTCCGCCTGCTTCTTCAATAATCCCAAGGTTTTCACCTTTACCTTACCCGGGAGTCCCTTCCAGTTGTTGATCACTCATCGTGTGAAGAAGAAGAATTTCCAGATACTCGTCCCAGATTTGCCTTTAACTAGTTTGAAACTGTAACCCCCTTGTCTCAGTGCTGGAGTTTCGTACGAAGCAGTGCTTCAGATTAACTTTGTCTATACTCTTTATTGTCTCATCGTAGAATCCCACAGCACAGAAGGAGGCCATTCGGCCTATCGTGCCCGTGCCGGCTCTTTGAAGGAGCTGTCGAATTAGTCCCACTCCCCCTGCTCTTTCCACATAATCAAAAATGTTCCTTTTCAAGTATTTATCCAATTCTCTTTTGAAAGTTACAATTGAATCTGCTTCCACCGCCCTTTCAGGCAGCGCGTTCCAGATCACAACAACTCGCTGTGTTAAAAAAAATTCTTCTCCTCTCCCCGCTGGTTCTTTTGCTGATTATCTTCAATCTGTGTCGTCTGGTTACCGACCCTCCTGCCACTGGAAACAGTTTCTCCCCGTTATATTTGTTAATGAAACAGTTACATCCGTCAAAAATACAAATGAAAAATAAAACAATTTTATAAAGTGGGGAGAAATAAGAAAGTAGTCACGTATTTCAAAAATCGCGAAGGGCCATTAGATTTGAGGAGGCTTAGCTCAAACCCGTTTTCCCTGGGTCTATGGGCTCAAGGGTTTGCAGGGGTTAATTTGTCTCACGTGTTGACACAACTGTTCACAGATACAGAACACACAATGTGAAATGGAAAGAAAACAGTCGAAGTGTATGAAAGATCGCTGGAAATAGATCGTCAATTGACATGTGATGGAGTGCAAAGACCCACTGGGCCAGGTGTGAAACATGTCTTCACAGTTAGAGCTCCACACCGTGAGGACAATCTGAACAAATCACATAGGAGGCAACAAGGGGAGGAAATGTTCTTCTTCTGACTCAAACTTCTAGAATCATCGGGGTTGGATGTCTGTGGGGAGATCTCCTGCTTATATTCCTAAGTATATTCAAGGCAGAGATCGATAAATTTTTGGATATTAAGGGAATCAAGGGATATGGAGATAGGACAGGAAAGTGGAGTTGAGGTCGAAGATCAGCCATGATCTTATTGAATGGCGGAGCAGGCTCGAGGGCCGAATGGCCTCCTCCTGCTCCTATTTCTTATGTTCTTATCGGCCAGAAGATCTGCGGAGGCCCGGAATTCAGAGTTTTTGCCATTTTTCGGGATCACATTCCGTGATTCCAACAGTTTTTCCACGAAAACCTCAAGGCAAAGGTCTCTCGAACAGCAGCCAGGAGTTGACCGAATTCTCCAGCCTGACACCGTAAGCAGTTCCCTACTCACCATGGAAGGCCTCTTAGACTCTGGGCCTTGGCTCGTTACCTGAGTTCCTCATTAACAATAACAACAATCTAACTTGTGTGTAAAATTCACTTGTAGTGGCAGGTGATTGTGAGTTCAGCTTGCCTGTCGAGGGGTCTGATTGGGCTGGTCACTGTTAATCTAAGTGGACATTTGTTTCATTCTTGGTACTAAAATGGACTTTGTGTTGCAAACACTGATTTAGTGCCAGGGTTTATTTATACATTCCTTTCTCACCCTGAGGCTCGATTTCTCTGGTGCTCTCCAATCCAGTATCCCTCGCTTCCACCCTCCACAAACAGCATCTCATTCAGAAACCTGCCACCTGTGTCCGTACCTGCTCAAAGCCTCGCATCTCCATCACCCCGGGCGTTGGCACGCTCCACTTTGAAACCAAGTCAAACGCCTTTGTCCTAACCTTCAAATGCTTCCATGGTCCTGCCGCATTGACCTCCTTCTGCCCCCATTACTGCTTCAACACTAGCCTACTCCTCATTCCCCTTTTGCTCCAATGGTGGTGTGTTCTTTCAGCCATCACTAAATCCCTCCCCCTTCCTTAAGTCTCTACCCCCTCCCTAAATCCCTCACCGCCCCCCCCTTTTCCTCACCTTCCCTAAATCCCTCTCTGCCTTTTTTTTCTCCCCCCTAAATCCCACTCCCCATTAAATCCCTCTACCCTTTTTCCTCTTCCTCCCTAATTCCCTCTCCCCTTTTCCTCTTCCTCCATAACTCTCTCTCGCCCCTTATCCTCTCCCTCCCTAAATCCCTCTCCCTCCCTAAATCCCTCTCCCTCCCTAAATCCCTCTGCCCTACCTCCTTCATTTCCTGCCCTCAACCCTGCGCCATGTCCATTTTACCCGTTCTTCACCCCCTTCCTCACGGTCTGGACTTTTCCTCTCTATATAAAGACGTGAGAGCACTATATAAATGCAAGATGATGTTCTTGTTGCATGAAGTTACCTCAAAAACAATAGCATTTTTTGATCTTTACTACAATCACTCATTGCCCTCTCAAGATCCAAGCACTTGGCACAAGCCCCATGAAGAAATTCACAGGGCGCTTTGTATTGCATCAAACACTGCTCTTTTTATGTTCGAGGCTTGTGCTCTGTCCTGTCTCTTCACAGCCGCTCGGCGCTGGGGCTGCAGTAACAGCTTCTTGTAAACTATGAGCAGATGTTGCAGTGTGAAGTGCGGTGAGAATATTTTTGCAGAGCTTTCTCCCCCACCAGCACCTTTCAGGAATTTGGACATACGCTGAATTCCCTATACAAAGAGAGAGAAAAAACTTGCATTTATATAGCGCCTTTCGCAACCTCAGGATGTCCTAAAATGCTTTGCAGCCAATGAAGTACTTTTGAAGTGTAGTCACTGATTGTCATGTAGGAAACGCGGCAGCCAAACAGATCTCACAAACAGCAATGTGATAATGACCAGCTAATGTTGGTTGAGGGACACACATTGAACTCTCCTGCTCTTCGTCAAAATAGTGCCGTGAGATCTTTTACGTCCACCTGAGAGGGCAGATGGGGCCTCGGTTTAACGCATTATCTGAAAGACGGCACCTCCGACAGTGCAGCACTCCCTCAGTACTGCCCTGGAGCGTCAGCCTGAATCACATGCTCAAGTCTCTGGGGTGGGATTTGGAACCCACAACCTTCTGACTCAGAACGCAAGAGTGCTGCCCACTGAGCCGCGGCTGACACCTACGCTCTATTGGCACACAAAGGCTCTGCATCGGCAGCGCTAAAGCCAGAAATTGAAGCACTGTGGGTGTAGGCCAAGACCTTTAACTCAGATTTTTTTTGGTTTGTGGAAATCTCAAAGAGCAACGTAAATAAAGAGGCAGCCCTGGGTTAAAAGGATCGAGATAATCCCTGTGAGGAACATGATGGACCTTCAGCTGGTGGGACCATGGAACTAACAGGGCAAGGAAGGCAATCAGCAAGGCAAGGGTATATCATAGAACCATAGAATGATAAAGCACAGAAGGAGGCCATTCGGCAGATCGTGCCTGTGCCGGCTCTTTGAAAGAGCTCTCCAATTAGTCCCACTCCCCTGCCCTTTCCCCACAGCCCTGTAACTTTTTTCCTTCAAGTATTTATCCAATTCCCTTTTGAAAGTTACTACTGAATCTTCTTCCACCGCCCTGTCAGGCAGCGCATTCCAGATCACAACAGCTCGCTGCGTAAAAAAAATGTTTCCTTATGTCTCCTCTGGTTCTATGACGTAGGGTTAGAGCTTTCTGGAGTTTTGCCTGACATATCAATGAGGAGTAGAGAGAAGCTTTGCAGGCCCATATCGACAGATAGGTTGGCGGCGAAGTTGACAACAGGATAGGTTGAACAATGGGCCGTATTTTGCAACCCCTAAGGGTGCGTACGAGGTGCGTACGCGCCCGTAGAGGCCACGCAAGTTCCGCAGGCGAAGCTTCTCTTGACAGATCCTCCACATCCCCAGGAAAAGGGCCTCTGCGGGCGGAGAGTTTTGCCCAACTTCCGCCCGCTGAAAAGCCGTGGAATTCTTACACCTGGTGAAAGCAGGGTAAGGCCTACTTTTACCAGCATGACTTTTAAAAAATAGAAAAATAACATTTTATCACTCACTTATACATTAAAAACGCTGTCCAATAAGGTAAGTTTATATTTAGCCCCGTTAAAATATTTTTTTTAAATTTCAACAAAAAAAATGTTTTGTTTAAAATATTTAATTAAATGCCATTTTAATTAATTTTATATATGTAATTAAAAAAAAATTCATTTCATGTGTTCGTGTATTTTCTAAGTCATCCGGATTCATAATTTTGACAATTCCGTATGGAACTCGCATAAGTAGGAATGGGGATTCCCTTCTTTCATTGGTTGGGCCAGCCCACGTGATCCCGGGAGCTCTTGCGAACCGCCTGCGCCCCTGGGATACGTGGGCCTCCACACATTTCTACCAGGAGAGGCCCAGGATCGCAAGCCTCCATATCTCCCGGACCACCAGGTAAATAAGAACATAAGAAATAGGAGCAGGAGTAGGCCAATCGGCCCCTCGAGCCTGCTCCGCCATTCAATAAGATCATGGCTGATCTGATCCTAACCTCAAATCTAAAGAACACAAGAAGTAGGAGCAGGACCCGGCCACTCAGCCCCTGGGCCCGCTCCGCCACCCACAGGGCCTCGACCGATCCGAACTCAGCCTCATGTCCAATTTCCTGCCCGCTCACCGTAACCCCTAATTCCCTTTACCGCTAGGAAACTATCTATTTCTGTTTTAAATTTATTTCATGATGTAGCTTCCACAGCTTCCTGGGGCAGCAAATTCCACAGACCTACTACCCTCTGAGTGAAGAAGTTTCTCCTCATCTCAGTTTTGAAAGAGCAGCCCCTTATTCTAAGATGCGTAGATTTTTTTTGATGATCGGAGGTATCTGCCCGCCGGAAGCCTCCGATCGCTAATTCAGGCCCACTAACTCTGAAACACACAGGCTCAATTGGCTGAAGTGGTCTCCGCCCCGCTCACCCCCCACCACCCACCAAAAAAAAAAGCTGTTGAGGCTGGGGGTCAATTGAACACTTCAAAAGCTGAGATTGATAGAGTTTTGCTAGGTAACGGGTATTAAGGGTTATGGAACCAAGATGGAGTTAAGGTACAGATCAGCCATGATCTAATTGAATGGCAGAATAGGCTCGAGGGGCTGAATGGCCTCCTCCTGTTCCTAATGTCTTTTCTCGTATCATGGTCTTAAAGTTGTGAGCTAGGTGCAATAGTACACCCTAAAGATCTGTTTCCAACAAGGTTTAGCTTTGAGCCAAAGCAGACTCTGGCAGCATGCGTTTCCTTGTCATTCCTCTCTTAATTTTAACAACAACATCATTTGTTCAACCTAATGAATTCATTAAGCCCTTAGAAAGAATTACTGATCGCAAATGTTTTAACGAACAATATTAAGCCAAGTTGCCTCCCAGGGGTATCAGTGCTCAAAGAATTATTGTTTTTTTGTGGTGGACTGCAATATTGTAATTAAGTACTGGGTGGCCCAAAAAGAGATCATAATTATAAACAATAAATCGCTCTGATTTACATATTATGCTTCTTTTGATGGCGTTACATTAAGTGAAGTTCATGAATTCTCTATTAGACAATTCAGACATGACAGTTTTAAAAGGGGTTTCAACAAGTCCCCGGAGGCCCTTTATTTTTGGAAATTTATGATGAAATTTGTTGAGACAAGAAGGCAGGAAAGGAAACCAGCTCAGAAACCAAAGTCAGCTGCCGTCCAGATGGGTGGGCCTTCACAAGAGAGCGAGAGAGAGAGCCCCCGGCCCCAGCCCCGCCCCCGGCCCTGGCGCACAATACAACAGTCATGGTCTTATTGCAGACGACCGTCATACTCAAGAGTCAGTTCTCTCGATCTCAGTACCTCATTGGTTGTAAAGCGCTTTGGGATGTCCTGAGGTCTTGAAAGGCGCCATATAAATGCAAGCTCTTTCTTTCTTACTTTCTTTATTTCTTTGTGAGGTGCTTTTGTTTTTTGCCTTTCCATTTCTCGCCCCTGCCCTCCTGAAGAAAGAAAACAAAAGGAAGAACTCGCATTTCTATAGCACCTTTCCCATCCTCAGGACGTCCCAAAGCGTTTTACAGCCAATGAAGTACTCTTGAAGTGGAGTCACTGTTGTAATGTAGGAAACGCGGCAGCCAATCTGCGCACAGCAAGCTCCCACAAACAGCAAGGAGATAATCACCAGGTAATCTGATTCTTTTTGGGATGTTGGTTGAGGGATAAATATTGGCCCCAGGACAGCAGGGAGAACTCCCCCTGCTCTTCTTCAAAATAGTGCCATGGGATCTCTTACGTCCACCTGAGAGCCGATGGAGCCTCGGTTTAAAGTCTCATCCAAAAGACGGCATCTCCGACAGTGCAGCACTCCCTCAGCACCGCACTGAGGTGTCAACCTGGATTATGTGCTCAAGTCTGCGGAGTGGGACATCAACCCACGATCTTCTGACTCAGAGGCCAGAGTGCCACGGAACAGCGATCAAAAGGGGAAATCCTGGTTGATTATCTCCCTCGTCACCCGGGAACGTTGACATTTAGCAACAACAACAACAAGAACATGTATTTGTACAGCGCATTTAATGTAGGAAAACGTCCCAGGGCGCTTCACAGGAGCGTTACCAAACAAAATTTGACGGCGAGCTACAGAAGGAGATATTAGGACGGGTGAACCAAAGCTTGGTCAAAGAGGGAGGTTTTAAGGAGCGTCTTAAAGGAGGAGAGAGAGGTGGAGAGGTTTAGGGAGGGAATTCCAGAGCTTAGGGCCCAGGCAGCTGAAGGCACGGCCACCAATGGTGGAGCGATTAAGATCAGGGAATGCGCGAGAGGCCAGAATTGGAGGAGCGCAGAGATTGTGGAGGGTTGTAGGGCTGGAGGAGGTTTAATTCAATTGTAAGTCTGAGCTAACCCAGCACCGACCGAGGATCAAATCCAGAATCTCCTGGTCTGTGTGGCTGAGTACTGTCCCCGACAACCCTTTCACCCACCAGACTTCCTGGGAAAGGAGCTTTCTTGGTGCCTTTTGCCGTGTATTTGGATGGTTTTGCTGCTTTTGGCACATTTTGCAGTATGAAAAATGCGGTAAGCACACAGTGGGTCAGTCAGCATATGAAATTAAACAATACAGCTTAATGTGTTGCACCCTTCATCCATAACCAGTTCTACTGAAGGGTCTACACATCGATAACTAGTGCTACTGAAGGGTCTACACATCCATAACTAGTGCTGCTGAAAGGTCTACACATCCATAACTAGTGCTACTGAAAGGTCTACACATCCATAACTAGTGCTACTGAAGGGTCTACACATCCATAACTAGTGCTACTGAAGGGTCTACACATCCATAACTAGTGCTACTGAAGGGTCTACACATCCATAACTAGTGCTACTGAAGGGTCTACACATTGATAACTAGTTCTACTGAAGGGTCTACACATCCATAACCAGTGCTACTGAAGGGTCTACACATCCATAACCAGTGCTACTGAAGGGTCTACACATTGATAACTAGTGCTACTGAAGGGTCTACACATTGATAACTAGTGCTACTGAAGGGTCTACACATCCATAACTAGTGCTACTGAAGGGTCTACACATCCATAACCAGTGCTACTGAAGGGTCTACACATTGATAACTAGTGCTACTGAAGGGTCTACACATCCATAACTAGTGCTACTGAAGGGTCTACACATCCATAACCAGTGCTACTGAAGGGTCTACACATCCATAACTAGTGCTACTGAAGGGTCTACACATCCATAACTAGTGCTACTGAAGGGTCTACACATTGATAACTAGTTCTACTGAAGGGTCTACACATCCATAACCAGTGCTACTGAAGGGTCTACACATCCATAACTAGTGCTACTGAAGGGTCTACACATCCATAACTAGTGCTACTGAAGGGTCTACACATCCATGACTAGTGCTACTGAAGGGTCTACACATCCATAACTAGTGCTACTGAAGGGTCTACACATCCATAACTAGTGCTACTGAAGGGTCTACACATCCATAACTAGTGCTACTGAAGGGTCTACACATCGATAACTAGTGCTACTGAAGGGTCTACACATCCATAACCAGTTCTACTGAAGGGTCTACACATCGATAACTAGTGCTACTGAAGCGTCTACACATCCATAACCAGTTCTACTGAAGGGTCTACACATCGATAACTAGTGCTACTGAAGGGTCTACACATCCATAACTAGTGCTACTGAAGGGTCTACACATCCATAACTAGTGCTACTGAAGGGTCTACACATTGATAACTAGTGCTACTGAAGGGTCTACACATCCATAACTAGTGCTACTGAAGGGTCTACACATCCATAACTAGTGCTACTGAAGGGTCTACACATCCATAACCAGTTCTACTGAAGGGTCTACACATCCATAACCAGTTCTACTGAAGGGTCTACACATCGATAACTAGTGCTACTGAAGGGTCTACACATCCATAACTAGTGCTACTGAAGGGTCTACACATCCATAACTAGTGCTACTGAAGGGTCTACACATTGATAACTAGTGCTACTGAAGGGTCTACACATCCATAACCAGTTCTACTGAAGGGTCTACACATCCATAACTAGTGCTACTGAAGGGTCTACACATCCATAACCAGTTCTACTGAAGGGTCTACACATTGATAACTAGTGCTACTGAAGGGTCTACACATCCATAACTAGTGCTACTGAAGAGTCTACACATCGATAACTAGTGCTACTGAAGAGTCTACACATCCATAACTAGTGCTACTGAAGAGTCTACACATCCATAACTAGTGCTACTGAAGGGTCTACACATCCATAACCAGTTCTACTGAAGGGTCTACACATCCATAACCAGTTCTACTGAAGGGTCTACACATCCATAACTAGTGCTACTGAAGGGTCTACACATACGAAACGTTAAATTATCCTTGTTGTTTTACGATGTTGACTGGCCTGCTTCGTATTTCCAGCATTTTCTGTTTTTAGTTCAGATTACCAGCAGTTGCCTGTCTTTTATCACGTGTGCGCAAAGTGCCTTTTAGCTGTGGAGGATCACGAGGCAGTTCAGTAACGCCGACCTTTTTTTTTAAGGCATATTTTATATTAATAATTCAGCAACCGCTGCATAATCCAATCCGGGGTGGGTATCAGTTAATTTGAGATGGTAACCCAATCCTCAGGGTTCAGCTGACAACCATAAACCCCTTGAGCTTTTGTTTTACGATGTCATCTGAAGCTGGCGGGATTAGTGCCTTGCCGTTCAGTTGCCACTCCCTGTTCATCCAACTCCAAAAGCCCAGTTGCATGGACGCGAGCAGAATTTCTCCTTGGCATGAAGACCTTTTTTCGGATCGTGCGCCAAGGACGTCGGGAGTGGATCTTTGACACATCTGCGCATCTTCCTTAGAAGAGTTGAGATTCTAGCCCGTAGATCAGGGTCTTCTTTCGAAGCAACCCCAGCCTTGTTGTGTCTAATCGCCAACATTTGCCACCCATCGTGCCTTAATAACCGCACGTAGGACAATTTTCCAGCCATAACTATTAATCCAGGGTGTTTGGAGATCGTGTAATTTCAGCTGTGTATGTTAATTCAGATCATGCCCTCGAGGCTCAGTAACCTCGTCCCCTCGATAACTCAGATGAAGTAATTGCCACTCATCCTTCACTCAAACAGTTGTTTCCTATTAAGCAACAGAAACAGATACCAAAGGATCTTGAGGTTCTTGGAACGCTTGATGTTTGAAAAGCAAAACTTGCAAAATAGTTCCCTCGCTTCAACAGATTCCAGCATCATAGGCAGTTGCGTAGGTGCCAGTCAATGATCCATCGCAGCGGAATTTGGGTTTTTATCGTCAGGATTTCTTGGGATTTTTTTTTCTTTTTGCTGCCCGGAGATAAATGCTGGAATTTCTTACATCGTTTGACAGCAACACTTAGAGCCGGTGAGGAGAATTTGGGTTTCTCTTGTTGAAGGCTATTTTACCCGACTCACGGCCAGGGTGGCAAAAGAACACATCTGTATGGCTCAAGTGGCTTATTGTAAAAAAATAAACACGGGACTTAACGTGGGATAGAATCATAGAATGATACAGCACAGAAGGAGGCCATTCAGCTCATCGTGCCTGTGCCGGCTCTTTGAAAGAGCTCTCCAATTAGTCCCACTCTCCCGCCAGTTCCTCATAGCCTGCAAATTTTTCTCCTTCAAGTATTTATCCAGTTCCCTTTTGAAAGTTATTATTGAATCTGCTTCCTCCACCCTTTCAGACAGTGCATTCCAGATCACAACAACTCGCTGTGTAATCTCCCCTTTGGTTCTTTTGCCAATTGTCTTAAATCTGTGTCCTCTGGTTAGCGATCTTACTAGTTTGTGCGACTCAGTACCACACTTGGCATTGCTTTTACCCAATCTAACCATCTGTACATCACTTAGTTAAGAGAGTTTTTAGTGTTATCATCATGGACATGGACATCATGGACAGTGGATAATGCTGGGAGTAGGTTTTTTCTTTCTCTCAAGAAAATCTCTAAATTCCACCGAAAGTGTCTATCGTCCACCACCTGGAGGTTGACCCCAATTTGCAATCGTGTCTGTAGGCTGATTGAGCAGATGAAAACCCTTGATCGGTGTCACCTTGGTTCAGTGGGCAGCACTCTCGTCTTTTGAGTCAGATAGAGCATGGGTTCAAATCCCTCTCCAGAGGCTTGAGCACATAATCTGGGCTGACACTCCAGTGCAGTGCTGAGGGAGTGCTGCACTGTCGGAGGTGCCGTCTTTTGGATGAGACGTTAAACCGAGGCCCCGTCTGCTCTCTCAGGTGGCGTAAATGATCCCACGGCACTATTTGAGGAAGAGCAGCGGGGAGTTATCCCCGGTGTCCCGGGGCCAATATTTATCTCTCAACCAACATCACAAAAACAGATGATCTGGTCATTATCACATTGCTGTTTGTGGGAGCTTGCTGTGTGCAAATTTGCTGCCGCATTTGTTACATTACAGCAGTGACTACACTTCAAAAGTACTTCATTGGCTGTAAAGCGCATTGGAAAAGGCGCTATATAAATGCAAGTCTTTCTTTCTTTCCATAGGCTGACACTTCGGTCCCGTACTGAAGGAATGCTGCATTGTAGGTGATGCTGCCTTTTCGATGAACAATTAAACTGAGGCCCCTGTTCAAGTGGATATGAAACATCCGTGTACTATCTGAAGAAGAAAAGGAAAGATTTTCTGTCAAGGTTTATCCCTGGGCCGAAAGAGATTGACTATTCATTTCCCTTATTTGCTGTTTGTTGGAACTTAATGTCCGCAAATTGTCTGCCGTGTTTGCCTACATAACATTGAGTGACTGCACGTCAATAAAGTAATTTGCTGGCTGTGAAGTGCTTTGAGACACCCTGAGGTCATGAGAGCCACTATAGATATCAAGTTCTTTGGTTGAATCTCTGCCTCACGCTGTGCCCAATGATGCAGGTTGTTAACAAACTAAGCCATACCCAATAGGAAGTCGCCAGGTTAGATTCCCAGCCTGGGCTCAGTGAGCTGACCTCATTTCGGGTGATGGTTGAGGTGGCTCCAAGCGACCTCGGTGCCCTGTGTGAGGGAGGGACATAATTAGCCAGGGCTCCTGCCCTCGACTGCTAAAAGGTGATGTCAGGTGAGAATAGGATCGTCCTGCGTTGTCACATCCACGCGGTCAAGAGCACCTGTGCGGGCATTGAATGAGAACAGGTCTCACTTGTGATTCTCCCTGGGCTTAAACCTGGAGAATAGTAACTTTGACAAGGTACCTGAAAGTGGCCAATGTTTGTGGGAACAAATTATAGCGTGAGTCAGCACTCTTAGGAAGGAGAGGCAAATCTCCTGTGTCATTGATCACAGAGAGTCAGAAATACACTGCACAGGAATCCCTCCCCAACCGCGGGGGAAACGTCCCTGGAAACCCCCGGGGTTAGTAAAACCGCGGTTGGCAAATACAGTATAAATGTTCAAATAACACAATAAAAAAGAATATAAAAGCAATAAAATCATGTTATTTACCTTAATCCTAAATTAAAAACCGCGTAGACGCAAAATTCACCGCCGCGGTTGGCGAAAGTTGTCGCAGAGAGGAAACCGTGTATAATTGAAATCCGCGTATGGCAAACCCGCGGTTGGGGCGGGATTCCTGTATTCTAATAATAAAGTGTGACGGGAAAGTGTGACCGGGGAAGTGTGACCGGGGAAGTGTGATGGGCAAAGTGTTACACGCAGGATGGGTTGATGTCCTGATGGGGAGTCGAGATCAAGTGTAGTCTTCAGGTGAAGCATAGAGACTTAGGGACAGGAGTAGGCCATTCAGCCCCTCGAGCCTGTTCCACCATTCAATGAGATCATGGCTGATCTGTGCCTCAACTCCATTTGCCCGCCTTGGTCCCCCATCCCCGGATAGCCTTAGTCAAGAAAAGTCTATCAATGGCAGTTTTGAAAATGTCAATTGACCCCCAGCACCCACAGCCTTTAGGGGGAGAAAGAGAGTTCCAGATTTCCACTGCCCTTTATGTGATAAAGTGCTTCCTGATTTCACTCTTTAATGGACTAGCTCTAATTTTAAGATTATATCCTCTTGTTCTGGATTTCCCCACCAGAGGAAGTCGTTTCGCCACATCTAACGAATGCAGAGGCAGGGAATAATTGGACCAGATGTTTTTTTGAATCGCAGATGTAATTTGCTCCCCATTTTAGAGTCACACAATCTGTCCTTATTGATATATTTCCGCTATAAGTTCTTACATCCATCTTTATAATGGAAACTGCCTAAAACAACCAGTGGGCACTGCACTGCCTCCAGTGGCAGGAGGATGCCATTACAGCCAGACAAGTTTACAGAGACACATTTTCAGCACTGGCCTCAGCTTCATCCCCTTACGCCCCGCCTCAATGAATTTCGAGCTCGGCACGACGCTGAGCTCTTTTTCCGTTAACCTGCATCTCGGCGCCCACTTCTTTGGCCAGGAGTCTTCCCCTCGCACAGCGGACCCTTCCTCCCCGTCTTCAGAATTCTCGTTCCACCTGGACCCCTCCCTCTGGCCTCTAACCCTCTCTAGACCTTTTCATTGGGAGCTGTCGTCGGCGTGACGTCGGCCGTCTCAATTTCTCTGCTCCCCTCGCTCCGGCTAACCTACCTCCCTCTGACCCTCTGAACCTGCAGCCCTCGCTTCTCTCAGATCCAACCCAACATTGTCATCAGCTCTGACGAAAGGTGATCGACCTGAAACATTGACTCTGTTTCTCTCGCCACAGATGCTGCCTGACCCGCTGAGTGTTTCCAACATTTTCTGTTTTTACTTTACAGAGACAGTACCCGTTATAAATGTGGGCGTTTGATGGAGAGAGTTGACTGGATGTGCACATAGAAGTAAAATCTTAATTATTGTAGGCAGATGCTCATGTTATGTGAAAGAAATGACACGCAGATCTTGAAAGCTGCGAAGATGTTTCAGAAGTGGAAGGGTTAAACCAGCTGCCTCGCAGTCTCTGTGTGGTCTCGATACAGCTGGATCCAACTGCTTCAGAGCCAGCCTGTGGCAGCTCCACAACACAGTGGAGATCATCACCCACCACAGCTAATTAGACCGAGATTCTTTCCATGGTTTCCCCATTGATTATTTTCTCTGCTCCTGTTCTGTCAGACCATGGGGCAGTGGGCGCTTCATCTGCTGCCAGACCCTGCTACTTTTCTACGGTCACGTGATCGCAGTCAGGGACGGGGGGACGGGCTGTTGGAAAACACGTTGGGCAGGCGGACTCTCCCGATTCCAGTGTGTCGTCGCGGATTGGCCGGGGAGTGATGGGGGGGGGTACGGTGAGGGGGAGAGGGAGGGGGTGATGGGGAGAGGGAGGGAGTGAGGGGGAGAGGGAGGGAGTGAGGGGGAGAGGGAGGGAGTGATGGGGAGAGGGAGGGAGTGAGGGGGAGAGGGAGGGAGTGAGGGGGAGAGGGAGGGGGTGAGGAGGAGAGGGAGGGAGTGAGGGGGAGAGGGAGGGAGTGATGGGGAGAGGGAGGGAGTGAGGGGAAGAGGGAGGGAGTGAGGGGAAGAGGGAGGGAGTGAGGGAGGGAATGAGGGGGCGAGGGAGGGAGCGAGGGCTAGAGGGAGGGAGTGAAAGAGAGGGAGTGAGGGAGAGAGGGAGGGAGTGATGGGGAGAGGGAGTGAGTGATGGGGAGAGGGAGTGAGTGAGGGGGAGAGGGATGGAGTGAGGGGAAGAGGGAGGGAGTGAGGGGGAGAGGGAGGGAGTGATGGGGAGAGGGAGTGAGTGAGGGGAAGAGGGAGGGAGTGAGGGGGAGAGGGAGGGAGTGAGGGAGGGAATGAGGGGGGTGAGGGAGGGAGCGAGGGCTAGAGGGAGGGAGTGAAAGAGAGGGAGTGAGGGAGAGAGGGAGGGAGTGATGGGGAGAGGGAGTGAGTGATGGGGAGAGGGAGTGAGTGATGGGGAGAGGGAGGGAGCGAGGGGTAGAGGGAGGGAGCGATGGGGAGAGGGAGGGAGTGATGGGTAGAGGGAGGGAGTGATGGGGAGAGGGAGGGAGTGATGGGGAGAGGGAGGGGGTGAGGAGGAGAGGGAGGGAGTGAGGGGGAGAGGGAGGGAGGGATTGTGAGAGGGAGGGAACGAGGGAGAGAGGGAGGGAGTGAGGGGGAGCGGGAGCGAGGGGGAGAGTGGGGGAGGGGGAGAGGGGGGGAGGGGGAGAGGGGGGAGGAGGGGGGGAGGCTGTGATGCGAGGCGACGAAGATGTCGACAGAAGTGGTGACAAACGGATTTGTGTGAAAAGATGAAAAGGCAAAAGAAAATATCTCTGCGCTGACGGAACGCTGGGACCAAAAACAAAACTAGAAGGTGGAAAAAGAAAAAAACTTCATCTTATTTCCTTGTGGAAACACGAGACACAGAAACGGTCATTTAGAAATTTGAAGCCGTGGTGAAAACAAGTTTCCTGCGACTTGCAAAAAATATCATTCAAGGGAATCCTGAATCGTGGAGACTGTGGGATGAAATGTGGAAAATACCCTGGGATCAGACCGTGACTTCCGGTCCAACCCCACAAGTAAAATGAGATACTCCCTCATCTAGTTTTCCCCTCTTCAGAGGTACTTTCCGTGCTGGAAATGCTGAGGGGGAGATACGATTTGGTCGAATACCCTTGATCCTGTATTTCTGGCTTGCAATCCAGAATAATGGTTTGTGTACATCGCAGTGGCGTGATTGGGCGCGCTGAGCATTGGCGTCCTCGTGTGTTCCTGCTCCAGTTAACGTCGTAAGGGGCCTGTGCCGTCAGTCCTTGAAGCAGACTTTCAAATAAGCCAGGTATCGGGGTGGGGAGCTTAAATATAAGCATCTATTTCAGAAGACACGTTAAACCTAAGCCCTGTCTGCCCTCTCAGGTGGACGTAAAAGATCCCATGGCACTAATTGGGAAGAAGAGCAGGGGAGTTCTCCCCGGTGTCCTGGCCAACATTTATCCCCCAACTAAAGTCATTAAAACAGACTACCTGGTCATTATCACATTGCTGTTTGTGGGATCTTGCTGTGCGCAATTGGTTGCCACATTCCCAACATTAGAACAGTGACTACACGTTGAAAGAACATCATTGGCTGTAAAGCGTCTTGATGTCATGAAAGGTGCTATATAAATGCAGGTTCTTTCTTATTGGAGACGCTAATCTCTGGAATTCCCTCCTTAAACCTCTCCGCCTCGTTACCGCTCTCTCCTCCTTCAAGATGCTGATTAAAACCTACCTCTTTGACCAAACCCTGTTCTACTATCGCCTTATGTGATATTTTCATATTTTCACACAAATCTGTTTGTCACCTCTTCTGTCAACCTCTTCGTCGTCTCCCATCACAGCCTCGCCCCCCTCCCTCCCTACTCTCTCCCCCTCTTTCCCTCCCCTTTCCTCTTCATTCCCTCCCCTTTCCCCTCACTCTTTCCCCCTCACTCCCCTCCCCTTTCCCCCTCACTCTTTCCCCCTCACTCCCCTCCCCTTTCCCCCTCACTCTTTCCCCCTCACTCCCCTCCCCTTTCCCCCTCACTCTTTCCCCCTCACTCCCCTCCCCTTTCCCCCTCACTCTTTCCCCCTCACTCCCCTCCCCTTTCCCCCTCACTTTTTCCCCCTCACTTTTTCCCTCTCACTCCCCTCCCCTTTCCCCCTCACTCTTTCCCCCTCACTCCCCTCCCTTGCCCCCTCACTCCCCTCCCCTTTCCCCCTCACTCTTTCCCCCTCACTCCCCTCCCCTTTCCCCCTCACTCTTTCCCCCTCACTCCCCTCCCCTTTCCCCTCACTCTTTCCCCCTCACTCCCCTCCCCTTGCCCCCTCACTCCCCTCCCCTTTCCCCCTCACTCTTTCCCCCTCACTCCCCTCCCTTGCCCCCTCACTCCCCTCCCCTTTCCCCCTCACTCTTTCCCCCTCACTCCCCTCCCCTTTCCCCCTCACTCTTTCCCCCTCACTCCCCTCCCCTTTCCCCTCACTCTTTCCCCCTCACTTTTCCCCCTCACTCCCCTCCCCTTTCCCCTCACTCTTTCCCCCTCACTTTTCCCCCTCACTCCCCTCCCCTTTCCCCCTCACTCTTTCCCCCTCACTCCCCTCCCCTTTCCACCTCACTCCCCTCCCCTTTCCACCTCACTCCCCTCCCCTTTCCCCCTCACTCCCCTCCCCTTTCCCCCTCACTCTTTCCCCCCTCACTCCCCTCCCCTTTCCCCCTCACTCTTTCCCCCTCACTCCCCTCCCCTTGCCCCCTCACTCCCCTCCCCTTTCCCCCTCACTCTTTCCCCCTCACTCCCCTCCCCTTGCCCCCTCACTCCCCTCCCCTTTCCCCCTCACTCTTTCCCCCTCACTCCCCTCCCCTTTCTCCCCTCACCCCTGCCCTCTTCTCCTCCAATGGAGCTAACGTTGATCTAAGAGGGAACACGAGGAAGAGAGAAGAGGAGTCACTCTTGAGCCCAAGGCCACGTTTAGACCAGGCAGAATGATCTGCAGTTAATGTTTGAACCCTCGACTGCGGGTGGGGGGAGCGAGGATGTCCCTTTGGGGTTCCCAGCTCGGTGGAGAGCGAGATTAGAAACTGTTTCACTTCGACACTGGAGTCGGTGTGTAAACAAATAACAACAACTTGCAGTTATATAGCACCATTAATGTAGTAAAACGTCCCAAGTCGCTTCACAGGAGCGATTATCAAACAAACATTGACCCCGAGCCACATGAGATATTAGAACCAGGCTTGGTCAAAGAGGTCAGTTTTAAGGAGCATCTTAAAGGAGGAGAGAGAGGCGGAGAGGTTTAGGGAGGGAATTCCAGAGCTTAGGGCCCAAGCAGCTGAAGGCACGGCCGCCAATGGTGGAGCGATGGAAATCAGGGACGCGCAAGAGGCCAGAATTGGAGGAGCGCAGAGATCTTGGGGGTGGGGGGGAGTTTGTAGGGCTGGAGGAGGTTACAGAGAGAGGGAGGGGCAAGGGCCGTGGAGGGGATTTGAAGAAAAGGATGAGAATTTTCAATTCGAGGCATTGCCGGACTGGGAGCCAATGTAGGTCAGCGAGCACAGGGAGTGATGGGTGAACGGGACTTGGTGCGAGTTAGGATACTGGCAGCAGAGTCTTAGATAAATCATTTAGATTAGACGGAACATAAAGCTGTAAAAGATGAATGCACTGTTTACATAGAGAGGTGATGAAATAGCTGTCTAGCTAATAAATACGGTATATAGTAGTAATCATGACAATCAGTGTACACAACAGCATAAAATAAATGCAGGGCGTTCGCAACTACTGGGCCAGCGAAAGAAAGGGCCCAATTCAGATCAGTCAATGTTATGTGAGAGCCTAAAACAACCACAGAAAATGCTGGAAAAACTCAGCAGGCCAGGCAACATCCGTGGAGAGAGAAACAGAGTTAACGGGCTGGATTTTGAATGACCCATGGAGTCGGGTTTGGAGGCGTGTGGGGGGTTAAATTTGCGGGGTCGGGGTTTCCGACCCCATCCCGACTCCATCCCGCCTCCACGCAATTTTGACATAATCAGTCGCGGGGTTCCCGACTCCGTCCCGCCTTCAAGAGGCGGGAGAGGCCATTAAAGCCCTTAACAAGCTCTAAATTGGCTCTGTAATGCCATTTTGAAATGCTGTAGCTAGTTTAACCCTCTTCTGACGTGAAGCATGCCTGATGTGAAACACTCCAGTGAAACCTGACGGGAGCACAAGTGGATAGCTGACTATCGGCTGCAGGTCCACTATTACAACGGAGATGTGATGAAGGTAGTGGTAGTAGTATTAGGTCTGAACGCCGCCTCTGATGCTGTTGCATTGAATGTCTTCAGAGACTGCCTGGGAGGACTTGCTTGGCAAAAAAATTCTCTCTCTCTCTCTCTCTCTCTCTCTCTCTTCTCCTCTACACCACCTCCCCCCCTTTTTGCATCCAGGTCCACCCACATCAAAAGCCAGGCAGGTCCTCTCTCACCAACAGTCTCTGAGACTAGCCAGTCAGCAATGATGACATCATCAGAGGCGGCTTTCAGACTGAAAACACTAATTAGTTCATGGGTTCCCACATGCTCCAACTCAATTGCCCAATTAAGTGAAAATTGCATCAGGCATCCACATTAATCTGGAGTCGGGGGGGGATCACGAAATGCGGATTACACGACCCCAACCCGACCCCAAGACAAAATCCAGCCCAACGTTTCAGGTCGAAACCCTTCGTCAGAACTGACGTCAGTTCTGACGAAAGGTCTTCGACCTGAAACGTTAACTCTGTTTCTCTCTCCACGGATGTTGCCTGGCCTGCTGAGCTTTTCCAGCGTTTTCTGTTGTTGTTTCAATTTTCCAGCATCCGCAGTATTTTGCTATCGTTATGTGAGAGCTTGTTCGAGCGATGGTCGGCCACAGCTCCAGAGGTTGGGCAGATACAGAATCAGTTCAGAAGGCAACTGACAGCTAAAGCAATGTTAGTCTGAAGACGCATCTATGCCCGACATGACAGAAGGCCGATGTTATATAAACTATCAGAGGGTTCATTATTGTTAAAGAAACTGTGTTTAGCGACACAAACATTTTCCACCTTCCGTCACAACATGTTGACGTATAAATTTTGGTTCCCGTTACTGGACCTGTTGCTTCATTTTTCTTTGACAGAAGGACTTGCATTTATAGAATCATAGAATGGTTACAGCACAGAAGGAGGCCATTCGGCCCATCGAGCCCGTGCTGGCTCTCTGCAAGAGCACTTCAGCTAGTCCCACTCCCCCGAACAACCCCAGCTTCTCCAGTCTATCCATGTAACTGAAGTCCCTCATCCCTGGATGCACCTTTCACGATCATCGGACGTTCCAAAGAGCTTTACAGCCAATGAAGTACTTTTTGTTGTAATGTATGAAACGCGGCAACCAATTTGGGCACAGCAAGCTCCCACAAACAGCAATGTGATAATGACCAAGTAACCTGGGTTTTTTTTGGTGATGTTGGTTGAGGGATAAATATTGGCCAGAACACCGGGCAATAACTCCCCTGATCTTCTTCAAAATAGTGCCATGGGATCTTTTCCATCCACCTGAGAGGACAGATGGGGCCTTGGTTTAACTGAAAGACGGCACCTCCGACAGTGCAGCGCTCCCTCAGTACTGCACTGGAGTGTCAGCCTAGCGTTATGTGCTCAAGTCTCTGGAGTGGGACTCGAACCCACAACCTTCTGACTCAGGCGAGAGTGCTGCCCACTGAGCTATGGCTGACACCGCGAAAAGTTGCAAACCGCATTCCCCCAAGCAGTCGCACTCAATGACGTCATTGCGTGTACAACATAGTGAGCGTTGCAAAGTGCCCTGGCTGCTAGTTCACTGAGAAGGCAACGATTTAAAAACTTTGCTTTTCCCTCCAATTTTCTCCTATCCTTTCCCAACGGCATTGATTCACGTCCGGGTACAAATCCACCGGTGCTGGCCACCCTCCGTACCTCGCCCATTGGCCATGCTTCAGACTAGACGGCGAATGCTGACAGACTATTTTGTCGTGAAGGGTATCACAGCTGAGCTCAACGCCCGTTACACCCAATACCCCACACCCACAACTTTCCAGCTGTACAGTGACCAGCAATGGGAGGCCTGGCTCTCGGAGGGCCCTTGCTTGTTGCTTGCACTGGAGAACAATGGCTGCCCCTGGTCAGGTGGCCAACCATGACGCGCTAACTTAAAAATAGCAGAGATCATTTTTAAAATCAATGCGATGAAAAGCAGGTTCCACAACGGACGGGTGAAGGTGAAAATTTACCCTTACTTTTCCAAAATAAAAATGGTGAAGGGAGTATTTTTGCATGGAGACTGAGGAATTTGGGTGTCTTATTGGGAAGTTTTATTTAAGGTTGTGTTTTTATTGGACACTCACTCGCTGGAACCGTGCCAGAATCCACTGAAGGCCACAAGACCTTTCACTCGACTCCAAAATCAGAGCCGTCGTGCCCTTTCCCTTCGGAGCATTTCATTTTGCTGCCATGACCCTTGAGAAGATCTCCCGCCAGAATTTATTTGACATTGACTCTCCTGGCCGGCCTCCTACGTTCCACCCAACGTAAACCTGAGCTCATCCAAAACTCGGCTGCCCGTGTCCTAACTCACACCAAGTCCCTTTCACCCATCACCCCTGTGCTCGCTGACCTACATTGGCTCCCGGTTAAGCAATGCCTCGATTTCGAAATTCTTATCCTTGTTTTCAAATCCCTCCATGGCCTCGCCCCTCCCTATCTCTGTAATCTCCACCAGCCCCACAACCCCCCGAGATATCTGCGCTCCTCTAATTCTGCCCTCTTGCGCATCCCTGATTTTAATCGCTCCACCATCGGTGGCCATGCCTTCAGTTGCCTGGGTCCTAAGCTCCGGAATTCCCTCCCTAAACCTCTCCACCTCTCTCCCTCTCTTTCCTCCTTTAAGACTCTCCTTAAAACCTACCTCTATGAGCAAGCTTTTGGTCACCTGTCCTAATATCTCCTTATGTGGCTCGGTGTCAAATTTTGTTTGATAATCGCTCCTGTGAAGCGCCTTGGGACGTTTACTATGTTAAAGGCGCTATATAAATATAAGTTGTTGTTTGTTGTTGTTGCAGCCACTATTTGAAGCTTCAATAAGAACTGGGCGACTCTGAGTTTATCTTCTTGGTGTCTGTGAAAGGCCGGGGCGTTCTCAGTCATTCTGAGAGGGACTGCGGGAGGCCCCTTTAACCCGCTGGGTTCGTATCCTCTGCCCACCTCAACGGACAGTAAACTCGAGCCGGGTGTAAAACAGGCAGTGGATCCCAACCCTGCCCAGTGAGTGAAGTTCAAATGACCCCACAAGGGAGTCAAGGGCAACCGTTGAGCAAACGTTCACTGCACTGACTCTTGAACGCTCTGGAAGTATTTGAGAGGGTTGGAGCGTCTTAATGGAGAGGTTGCGATCCGATAGTTTTAAAGACAGCCTATTTTGGGCCGTGAGGAAGACACTTACAAGTCACTCTTTCAACAAGTCCTTTGTGCTGAAATTATTTTTTGCTCAGCTCGTCATGTTGAAATCTATTTCTTGTTAAAAAGCTGCCAACAGACATTGGCAACCTGTGACAAATGGTATGCGAGCTGGGATTGGTCCTCCCCAAACAGAGTCTGCAGACACCTGATTGGCTGACCGGGGGACAGGTGAGTAACACCTGAGTCCCAGTGTGGCAGGCTGGATTGCTGGTGTGTCTTCAGAATACTTGACATGGAATGTCTCGCTGGTTCAGTCCTCCAGCCATCAGCCCTGGTTACAATAACTATCTATCTATATATTTTTTTTCCTCTGTTGCAAATCCAGGTAAAGTTGCCCCCGACATGTAATCTGACTCTATCATATCATGTTTTTAAAAAATACTTTAATGCAGCCTTCCTTTGTCTAACAAAAGTGTCAGACATTAAACACTCTGACACAGGAATGTCTGAAAGTGCACTCCGAGGTATTTCTTGAATAGAAGTCGAACAGACTTAAACTTTGCCACATAATGGCAAAATGACGCATCCAGTGTATTTATACATTGTGTATGTAATGGGTATCGTACCTACGATGCAGCTCTTTCACCGCGCCACAAAGCCAGCTGTCAGTCTCCCCCTGACTATCTCAGGAAGATTAACAAACTTACAGCCTTTTTTGACTTTTTGCGAGAATCTGTCGGCTTCTAACGGGTAAATTTTT
This sequence comes from Squalus acanthias, assembly GCA_030390025.1. NCBI lineage: Eukaryota > Metazoa > Chordata > Chondrichthyes > Squaliformes > Squalidae > Squalus > Squalus acanthias. Next base: position 92,311,622 of record CM059437.1, on the reverse strand, counting down.
ATTAGCTGTCAAATGAATGCGGTGGGTCCAAAGCGTGGAGTTCGAGACAAAACCCAACGCTTTATGCTTCGACCAACGCGGAAAACGTAAGATCTAAAATAAAGCCACGTGTTTTCGGAGCTGGTGTTGGAACTAGTAAGAACTGTGCAAACAGCAGTCCAAGTCTTCTGGCTGGATACAAAGACTAGCACCATTTACCCTCTGGGCTTTCCATTTGCAATCCAATACACTAATTAGTAATGGAGGCACTTTTTTTTTATCATTGCTACTAAGTGTCAAAATTGATCCAAGATGGACTACACCAGTGGTCTCGCAATTACCACGGCAACATGATCCCTGTTTAGGTGAAATTCCTGCCCACTCACCGTCACAAGTGATGAATTTAGTCATTTTTCAACCTCATTGTGACATTCTCCCTGGCTTGTATGTCTTCTCATAACTACTTCACTGAGCAGCACTGACATCTGAAGGGTCTCGCGGCCTTCTCGCTGCGCGGTGGAAAGAAAGCAAAGAGATGAATGGTTGCAAGACCTTTGAGGGCTCGTATTTCACTGATTGATTGCAAGCTGGCGGGCGCTCTGCTTCATGGGATTTGGGATTTAGCTGGGTTAGTCAGTACATCGTGAGGCAGAGAATAAAGGTGATTGAGTACATGCTAATGAGAAGGCCAGCAATTGACACCTAGGAGAGAGTCGTGTGCAGAATGAACGCCCACGACAAGCACCTCCAATGGCTTGTTGGGTCACTTCCTTTATTGGTTCCTGGAACCTGGACCACGCTGGCAAGGCCGGCATTTATTGCCCGCCCCTAGTTGCCCTGAGAAGGTGGTGGTGGGCCTTTTCCTTGAACCCCACTGCAGTCCCTCTCATGAGGGCGCTCCCACCAATGATGTTAGGGAGGGAGTTCCGGGATTTTGACCCAGTGGCAATGAAGGAACGGACGATATATTTCCAAGCCGGGATGGTGCGTGACTTGGAGGGGAGTAAACCGCATTGCTGCCCTCGTCCTTCTCAGTGGTAGAGGTCGCAGGGGAGGGAAGTGCCATCAAGGTAATCTTGGTGCGTTGCTGCAGTGCATCCTGTAGATCCGACATACTGCAGCCACAGTGCACGGTGGTGGAGGGGGCGAATATTAAGTCCAATGGCAGGTGTGCCGATCAGGTGGGCTGCTTTGTCCTGGATGGTGTCGAGCTTCTTGAGTGCTGTTGGAGCTGCACTCATCCAGGCAAGTGGAGCGCATTCCATCACACTCCTGACTTGAGCCTTGTAAGTGGTGGAGAGACTTTTGAGGAGTCAGGTCAGGAGGTGAACTATTTGTTACAGTGTGCTCTGCCTCTGCCAAGCTCTTTTAGCCACTGCAGCAACTCGCCAAGGCATCTTTGGCAGCACCTCCCAAACCCGCGACATCCACCACCTAGAAGGACGAGGGCAGCAGGTGCATGGGAACACCACCACTTCCAAGTTCCCCTCCAAATCACACACCATCCTGACTGTGGAAATATGTCGCCGTTCCTTCATTGTCACTGGGTCAAAATCCTGAAACTTCTGATCTAACATCATTGTGGGAGCACCTTCACCACACAGAGTGCAGTGGTCAAGAACATTAGAACATAAAAATAGGAGCAGGAGTAGGCCATACGGCCCCTCGAGCCTGCTCCGCCATTCAATAAGATCGTGGCTGATCATCTACCTCAACTCCATTTTCCTGCACTATCCCCATATCCCTTGATTCCCTTACAATCCAAAAATCTATCGATCTCTGTCTTGGGTACGAGTGATCATCGTATCCTAAATTTAGATTAGCAATGGAGAGGAGCAAGGAACAATCTAGAGTGGAACTTCTAAACTGGAATAGGGCTAACTTCAATGGGATGTGAAAGGATCTAGCCAGGGTAAAATGGAACCAAAGACGGACAGGAAAAACTGTAACGGAACAATGGGTGATCTTTAAGGAGGAGATGTTCCAAGTACAGGCTAGGCACATTCCAACAAGAGGGAAGGGTAAGGGAATCAAAGCAAGGGCTCCTTGGATGACGAGGGAGATAGAGAAGATGATGAAACAAAAAAGAGGGTCTACGATGAATGTCAGGTGAATTCTTCAAGGGAGAACCAGACCAAATACAATAAGTTGAGAGGGGAAGTGAAGGTGAAAATAAGATTGACAAAGAGAGAATATGAGAGTAGAATGGCGGTTAACATAAAAGGGAACCCAAAAATCTTCTACCGGCATGTAAACTGTAAGCGGGTAGTAAGAGGCGGGGTGGGGCCTATTAGGGACAAAGAAGATGATATATGCTTAGAGGCGCAGGCAAGGCTAGAATACTCAATGAGTACTTTGTATCGGTGTTTACTAAGGAGGTGGATGCTGACAAAATATCAGTAGAAATGGAAAAGGTAGAAGCAATGGAAGGGGTGAAAATTGATAGACAGGATGTACTAGAAAGGCTGGGTATGCTTAGAGTGGACAAGTCGCCTGGTCCAGATGGCTTGCATCCCAGGTTGCTAAGGGAATTGGGGGAGGAGATAGCGGAAGGGCTTGCCATAATTTTCCAATCTTCCCTAGATGCGGGGGAGGTGCCTGAGGATTGGCACCATTGTTCAAGAAAGGGTGTAAGGACAATCCTAGTAACTACAGTTTAACATCAGTGGTGGGTAAAGTTTTAGAAACAATAATCAAGGAAAAAATTAACAGGCACTTGGAGAGGTTTAAGCTAATTAAGGAGAGTCAACACGGATTTGTAAAAGGCAGATCGTGTTTGACTAATCTAGTTGAATTTTTTGATGAAGCAACAGGGAGGATTGATAAAGGGAATGCAATGGATGTTGTCTACATGGATTTTAGGAAGGCGTTTGACAAAGTACCACATGGAAGGCTGGTTAACAAAATTGAGGCTCATGGAATAGGTGGGTCAGTGGCAGCTTGGATAAGGAATTGGCTTAAGGACAGAAAACAGCGAGTTGTGGTAAACGGCTGTTTTTCAGACTGGAGGATGGTAGACAGTGGTATTCCTCAAGGGTCAGTGCTGGGGCCACTGCTTTTTATGATATATATAAATGACCTGGATATTGGAATATAGAGTAGAATTTCTAAATTTGCCGATGACACCAAACTTGGGGGTGCGGCAAACAGTGAGGATGATACTAATCGACTGCAACAGGACATAGAAAGGCTAGCAGAATGGGCAGACAAGTGGCAGAATGGGCAGACAAGTGGCAGATGGAATTTAATACAGAGAAGTGTGAGGTGATGCATTTTGTCAGAAGGAACAGGGAGAGGCAATATACACTTAATGGCACAGTTTTAAAGAGTGTGCAGGAAAGAGGGACCTGGGAGTTAATGTGCATAGGTCCCTGAAGGTGGCGGGACATATTGAGAGAGTGGTTAGCAAAGCATATGGGGGGAGAAATTCAGTATCGCCCCATTTGGGGCGCAATTATCGGCCAGGGCGCAAAGATTAGCGCCTGGCGCTAATTATCGCCACCGACTGCAAACTTGACTTTTATCGCCCCTGTAGGTGATTGCAGCGCTATATCAGGCGCTTCACACCTGTCTTAAGGCGCAAAGGCCGAGGAGCGAGGTGCTACCTCAGAGCGCTGGCGAAGCTCATGTAATGTCAGTCAGCAATGGAACAAACACACAATGGCACAGGCCAGTTCTTAAAGGGGATGGTTAATCTTGCTTTCCATCCACATCCTGCTCATTGCAGCCTTGAATCTCGGCCTGGAGAGACCTGCACATCAAATGTGCTGGAAAGAAAAATGGAGAGTACCAGGCAAAGAGCTCAGAGTGCAGCCCTCACAGTCTCTGCTAAATCGATACAAGGAATGGCAAATCAAAATGAACCTGCAAAGTGCTGCTCAGTACCCAAAACTCCTTCACACAACGTTGAATCTCTCCAGAAGTCTCTCCCTCTCTCTCTCAGAATGTGTAGTTCAAAAATGGCACCAACAATAAAAGGCAGGAAGCGGTCACCTTTAAATAGCGCTCCCCCTTTCCCTATATGACTGCAGAACGCTCCCCTCAACCTGTCGTTGCTAGCGTCAGGCGGTAAGGCAGGAGGCGCCACTCAATATCCGCTCCGGGGCGATACCGGGGCGTTGCGCACTCGAGTGACGTCATGATCTGCCGGCGCAGGAGATCGTGGCGGTAGTGTTTAGCGCCGCCGCAAGATGTCTAGTTAATTTCGCGAGCGGCGCTAACTTCGCCGCGCCTGGGCGCTAGATGCTTTACGCCCCATTAGCGCCCTCTTAAGGCACTAATGGGAGGCGCAACCAACTGAATTTTTCCCCCATGGGATCTTGGGCTTCATAAATAGAGGTATTGAGTACAAAAGTAGAGAAGTTATGCTGAACCTTTATAAAGCGCTGGTTAGGCCACAACTGGAGTATTGCGTCCAGTTCTGGTCACCACACTTTAGGAAGGATGTGAAGGCATGAAGGGATAATTACTAGTCCTAGCCCCTTTAGGGCTACCCCGGATCAGGCGTATTCCCCAGACGTTCACTTTCAACTAAAGTTTGAGGTAGCCGAATCCTAAAGACGCTTAATTGGGTCTAAAGGTCCAGACTATCTCTCCCTAAAGGAAAGGAACAACCTGAAGATGTTACCATCCTCCAGATAGCACTTTTAATAAGTTTAGCTAGACTGTAACGTTCCGGATATTATGAGGGTCTGGAAAACTCCCCCAGAATTCTGCAACTCCTCACCAAAGAGCGTACAGAGATTGAGTTTGCGAGTTTGATACAGAAGTATTATGTGAGACAATTCTAAAAATATATAGATTTATTAAAGAACCGACATGTAATTACAACTGGTGTTTCAATCGCAACATTAACAGTTCCAAAAAGAGAAAGCTTTTACAATCTTATTATCAGAGATCCTTATTCTCAAATCTTAACTTCTCTACAGTTTTACAGTTCTTAAAGTTTATTCAGAATATCCACCAAAATCAAATACAGTACCGTTGATCCCCGAGACACAAAGAGTTGTAAACTTACAGAGCCTGCCTCTGAAGCCTGAGAATCGCTTTGCCCCTTTACAGTGAATCTATCATCCCATTTGAAAGTTCAATATTTATATCCTTTCTCAGTGGTATTTCCTTTGAAGTTTTCTGCTGATGTAAGCTAATTATCTCTAGTCATTTTTCTGCTGACCCCTGCTATTCTTACAGTCACCTCAGCTGGTAGCAATGCAGACTCGTGTCTCTCCTTTAGGTGTTCGAAGCTTATCATAAAAAACGGTGTAACAGCAGGTGCATTTATTTGATGTCATTCTTACCAAGGTCTTCTGTTTGTGTCTTTTTACGACATGTAAATTAAAACACCTCAACCAGGGTGATCTATGCAATTCTTAGTTACCTCAGCTGGTTGCAACACAGAATCGTGTCTCCTGTGTTTCATTTGATGTCATTTTTACGAAGGCATATGTTTCTTAATTTTATGTGTTTCTTTCTGAAGTGTAATTTAGAACACCTTAACAGGGTGTACCATTGTGTTCTTTCCAAAGCTTCAAACTTCAGGAGCCTCCAACCTCCTGTTTCAATAAGGTTATTGATTCAGTGTCAACAACTTATCTTATCTCAATAGCCTGAATGCTGCTACAGCTTCTCCATTGTTAGGTTTGTAGATTTTCAAGCCCAGTTTGTCATGTTTTAATAAAGCCAGAATTCTTTCATAGAATGGTGTATTTTCTGAATATGGCTTATTCCTTCACAGGCACTTGAGAGGGTGCAGAGGAGATTTGCCCGAATGGTTCCGGGGATGGGGTATCTTAGCTACAAGGACAGGTTGGAGAAGCTGGATTGTTTTCATTAGAGCAAAGGAGGTTAGATACATAGATACATAGAAGATAGGAGCAGGAGTAGGCCATCCGGCCCTTCGAGACTGCTCCGCCATTTAATGAGATCATGGCTGATCCTCCAATTCAGTATCCCGTCCCTGCCTTCTCTCCGTAACCCTTAACCCCTTTTGCCTGTAGAAATATATCTAATTCCCTCTTAAATATATTTAATGAGCTGGCGTACACTGCCCTCTGTGGCAATGAGTTCCACAGGTTCACCACCCTCTGAGTGAAGAAATTCCCCCTCATTTCTGTCCTAAATGGTTTAGCCCTTATCCTTAAATTATGTCCTCTAGTTCTGTTCTCACCCGCCAAGGGAAACATTCCTTCTGCATCTAGTCTGTCTAGACCTGTCAGAATTTTATACACTTCTATGAGGTCCCCTCTCAATCTTCTAAACTCCAGTGTGTACATCCCTAAACTACATAGTCTCTCCTCATAGGTCAATCCCGCCATTCCTGGTATCAGCCTGGTGAATCGCCGCTGCACCCCCTCCATGGCAAGAACATCTTTCCTCAGATGAGGCGACCAAAACTGTACACAGTACTCGAGGTGTGGTCTCACCAGTGCCCTGTACAGCTGCAGCAAGGTATCCCTGTTCCTGTATTCCAACCCTTTTGCTATGAAGGCCAGCATACTGTTTGCCTTCTTGACCGCCTGTTGCACCTGCATGCTCGCCTTCAGTGACTGGTGTACAAGAACACCCAGGTCTCTCTGTACTTCCCCCTCTCCCAATTTATTGCCATTTAAATAATAATTTGCCCTCCCGTTCCTGCACCCAAGGTGGATAACTTCGCACTTGTCCACATTATAGTGCATCTGCCATTTATCCGCCCAATCACCCAGTCTGTCCAAATCGCTCTGGAGCTTCCTGGTCTCCTCCTCTGAGCCCACCCCCCCTCCTAGTTTAGTGTCGTCTGCAAATTTGGAAATGCTGCATCCGACTCCCTGATCCAGGTCATTAATGTAAATTGTGAACAGCTGGGGACCCAGGACAGATCCCTGCGGTACCCCACTTGTTACTGCCTGCCATTCAGAAAATGAGCCGTTTATTCCAACTCTCTGTTTTCTATCTGACAGCCAGTTCTCTATCCACGTCAATACTTTCCCCTTTATCCCATGAGCTTCAATTTTCCATGCTAATCTTTTATGTGGGACCTTGTCGAAGGCCTTTTGGAAGTCCAGGTACACCACATCTACTGGCTCTCCCCCATCTATTTTACCAGTTACTCCCTCAAAAAATTCCAATAGATTAGTCAAGCACGATTTACCCTTTGTAAATCCATGTTGACTCTGTCCTATCCTGTCCCCATTTGCTAAGTGCTCCGCTATTTCATCCTTAATGATGGACTCCAGCATTTTGCCCACAACTGATGTAAGGCTTACAGGTCTGTAATTACCTGCTTTTTCCCTACCCCCCTTTTTGAATAGTGGGGTAACGTTAGCTACCCTCCAATCCATGGGCACTGTTCCCGAGTCTAATGAATTCTGAAAAATCATACTTAGTGCATCCGCTATCTCTAGGGCCACCTCCTTCAGTACCCTAGGATGCATGTTATCAGGCCCTGGGGATTTGTCCGCCTTCAATCCCTTTAGCTTCCTTAACACCATATCCTTAGAGATATTGATTTGCGTCAGTTCCTCCTTTGCCAATGTCCCTATTTTTCCCGATATCCCAGGGAGGTTTTTTGTGTCTTCCCTCGTAAAGACTGACCCAAAGTATGCATTTAGTTGGTCTGCCATTTCCTTATTTCCCGTTATATATTCCCCCGTATCTGACTGCAATGGACCAACTTTGGTTTTCACCAGTCTTTTCCTCTTGATATACTTATAAAAGCTTTTGGAGTTAGTTTTTATATTTTCCGCCAGCTTGCTTTCGTAAGCTATTTTGCCCCTCTTGATTAAGCCCTTTGTCCTCCTTTGCTCTATCTTAAACTGTTCCCAATCTTCCGCTCTGGCGCTTTTTTTGGCTATTTTATACGCCCTATCTTTGGATTTTATGCTGTCTCTAATTTCCCCTGTTATCCACGGTTGAGTCACCTTTTTAGATTTCCTTTTATGCCAGATTGGTATAAACAATTTTTGCAATTTTGTCATTCTATCTTTAAATGCTTGCCATTGTTTATCTACCTCCAGTCCTCCCAGGAACGTTGTCCAATCAGACCTACTCAGTTCCCGTCTAATGGCATCATAATTCCCCTTGTTTAAATTCAGGACCTTAGTCTCTGAGTCAATTTCTTCGCTCTCCATTTCGAGTGAGAAATCGATCATGTTATGATCGCTCTGACCCAAGGGTCCCCGTACAACAAGATTACTAATTAGTCCCTTCTCATTGCACAGTACCCAGTCCAATATAGCCTGTTCCCGAGTTGGTTCCTCGACATATTGATCCAGATAATCATCCCTTAAACACTCAAGGAATTCCTCCTCCTCATTATTTTTACTGATTAGGCTAGTCCAATCTATATGTAAGTTAAAGTCACCTATGATGACAGCTGTGCTCTTATTGCACGCTTCTCTAATTTCCCTCGTGATGCCCTCCCCAACCTCTATTTTACTATTTGGAGGCCTATATACCACTCCTATTAATGTTTTTCGCCCCTCGCTATTTCTTAGCTCCACCCATATAGATTCTGTATTAACTGAGTTAATATCCTTCCTTTCAATTGCATTTATCCCCTCTTTTACCAGCAATGCTACCCCTCCTCCCTTTCTTTTTTGTCGATCCTTCCTAAATACTGAATACCCCTGTATGTTAAGCTCCCAGGTTGCGGGGTGATTTGATAGAGGTGTACAAGATTATGACGGGTTTGGATGGGCTAGACGGGGAAAGGCTGTTCCCACTAATTGATGGTATAAGGACTAGGGGACACAGATTTAAGGTTTTGGGCAAGAGATACAGGGGGGATGTGAGGAAAAACTTTTTTACGCAGCGAGTGGTGAGGACCTGGAACTCGCTGCCGACGGAAGTGGTGGAAGCGGAGACACTCAATGTTTTCAAGGGGAGACTGGATAGGCACTTGAGGGAAATAAACTTGCAGGGCTACAGGGATAGAGCAGGGGAATAGGACTGACTGGATTGCTCTACAGAGAACCAGCACGGACTCGATAGGCCGAATGGCCTCCTTCTGTGCCATTATGACTCTATGAATATACTCAAAGATTCACACCCCTCTGAGTGAAGAAATTTCTTCTCATCTCAGTCCTAAATGACTGACCCCTTATCTTGAGACTGTGACCCCTGGTTCTAGACTCTCGAGCCAGGCCGAACAGACTCGTTTAAGAAGGAGGTTCAAGAAAGTTCAAACAGGTTCAAGAAGGCGGCCCACCACCACTTTCTCAAGGGCCACTAGGGATGGGCAATAAATGTCGGCTTTTCCAGCGACATCCACATCCTGAGAATGAATATAAAGAGATAGCTGGATCCAAAATGGTGCCAATTTGAAGTTAAAAAAGAAACTTACCCAAGCAGGCCCAGAAGCTTTATTTTGGCTTATCAATAGTAAAAGTGTTTGCTTTTCTTTCTCATTATAGAGACATCAAACAGAAGTTCACGAAGTAAATGATTAAATCTGTCCACATGGCGTTTTTGCCGGATTTTATTCATCTGAATTTTCTTTTTCCCGCCAATGAAATCACAGAGTCGAAGTTGTTAAATGACATCCTTCACATGGCTTGAAGAGTGGGAAGGGTAAGAGCCAAAGTAAATTGACCACATCTGTTCTTCAGTGCCTTTCGCCATCATTGTGCCAGCGCGTCGTCGGAGCAACAATCCTCTGCTTGTTCACATGGAAACAGCACTGGGCTCGGTCATGGAACACCCAGAGCTGATGCCAGCCCAAATAATGAAGCTAATCACTTAACCCAGTGAATGCCGAGTGTGATGTCGGCTGAAGTGGTGGAGGCCTCACCTTCATAATCTCCCGGGGGTGGAGGGCAACTGGCCAATTCTGGGCACCACGCTTTCGGAAGGTTGACAAGGGCTTAGAGAGGGTGCAGAAGAGATTTACTAGAACGATACATGGGATGAAAGCCTAGAGAAACTAGGGTTGTTCTCCTTAGAGCAGAGAAGGTTAAGGGAAGATTTGATAGAGACTGTCAAAATCTGGAATGGTTTTGATAGAGTGAATAAGGAGAAATTGTTTCTAGTGGCAGAAGGGTCGGTGAGCAGAGCACACAGAATTAAAGCAATTGGCAAAAGACCCAGAGGCGAGATGAGGAGACATTTTTTAACGCAGAGAGTTGTTGTGATCCGGAATGCGCTGCCTGAAAGGGCGGTGGAAGCAGATTTAATAGTAACTTTCAAAAGGGAATTGGATAAATACTTGAAAAGGAGAAATTTGCTGGGCTATGGGGAAAGAGCGGAGGAGTGGGACCAATTGGAGAGCTCTTTCAAAGAGCCGGCACAGACACGATGGGCCGAATAGCCTCCTTTCACCCAGCATGCAGTGATGACTGGGGAAAATGGCTGCCGCGCTACCTAATGTCAGAGTTTCAGCTGGTGAGGCAAAGGTAAAGAATGGGACCAGCAGATCCCCTACCCAACGTATCCAGTGGAAAACCCTACTTATGCCGTTCAGTGGCAGACACAGTAGGAGCACAGGTGAGATGGTAAGGGATTGCCAGTATTTGACTTACCAGAACCCCTCTAACCAGTCACACTGTGCCAAACCATCCTTGGCACAAGTCCACCCCACCCCCCCTGAATAAAAAAGATCAGACCCTCTTCGCCCTTCCCGGGGTCCTGACCTTCTATACTTTACATACCTGAACAGAACCTGGCCCGCTGAACCTCCGAGCGAGCCAAGCATAATAGTTCACAGATTTATCAAGTAAATAGTTCATCAGAGTCCAAGCCAGTTTAAGAAGGCCTACAGTACATCGTATTGATTGAATAAGACCTTGTTCCGACAGCATGAAAAATAACCAATGGTATTTAGTTTATAAAACGGGCCTTCAGACGCACAGAGCCTCACTGTCATTCTGAGACGTCTTTCGGATGAGACGTTAAACCGAGGACCCCGTCTGCTCTTTCAGGTGGAAGTAAAAGATCCCACCGCACTTTTTCGAAGAAGAGCCGGGGCATCCTATTTGGTGTCCTGGGCCGATATTTATCCCTCAACCAACATCACTAAAAAAACAGATTATTTGGTCCATTATCACGTTGCAGTGTGTGGGAGCTTGCTGTGCGCAGATTGGCTGCCGCATTTCCGAAATTACAACAGTGACTCCACTTCAAAAAAGTATTTCATTGGCTGTAAAGCGCTTTGGGACATCCAGAGGTCGTGAAAGGTGCGTCCAGGGATGAGGGACTTCAGTTACGTGGATAGACTGGAGAAGCTGGGGGTTGTTCTCCTTAGAATAGAGAAGGTTAAGAGGAGATTTGATAGAGGTGTTCAAAATCATGAGGGGTCTGGACAGAGTAGATAGACAGAAACTGTTCCCATTGGCGGAAGGGTTGAGAGGACACAGATTTAAGGCAGAAGAACCAAAGGCGACAAACTTTTTTACGCAGCGAGTGGTTATGATCTGGAATTCACTGCCTGAAAGGGTGGTGGAGGCAGACTCAATCACGGCTTTCAAAAGGGAATTGGATAAGTACCTGAAGGAAAAAAAAATGCAGGGCTACGGGGAAAGGGCGGGGGAGTGGGACTAGCTGAAGTGCTCTTGCAGAGAGCCGGCACAGGCTCGAGGGGCCGAATGGCACAAGTGGAAACACTCTCTCTGTATCCACTCCATCAAAACCTTTCATAATTTTAAAGACCTCCAATAGGTCACCCCTCAGCCTTCTGTTTTCAAGAGGAAAGAGACCCAGCCTGTTCATCCTTTCCTGATATGTATACCACTTCAAAAGCCCTTCCTTAGCTGTAAAGCGCTTTGGGAAGTCCTGTAGTTGTGAAAGGCGCTATATAAATGCATGTTATTTTTTTCTATGGTGTGACAGCATGTTCAATAAGTGCCACCAAAGTGACAAGGGGAGCAAGTAAACCAGCGTCCCAGTGATCTGATTCCACTGTTTACTCAATGGAAACAGGACATAACACTCATCTGATAACATTAGGTGGCTCTCTACATTGTTCAACGTATTTCAGACATTGAGGGGCAAGTCACTGAATCCACTGTTGTGCCCGAAAGGATTTCAGCTCCAAGAGAAACATCCATCAATTGGTTAAAAAGCCTCAAGATGTCGGAAGAATTGTGCCTTTTATAGACCTGTCGGTTAGGGATTAGCGGCTGTGTTGACGCGGGTGCTTTCTGAAGGGATTGACGTGTGGGTGATGATGGAGCTGGCAGCCGCAGTGTTCCTCAGCTTCATTCACTTTCCATCCCGAGGCTCTCTCTCTCTCTCTCTCTCTCTCTCTCTTTCTCTCTCTCTTGGTTTTCTGAGGGGGTGAACACACGTGTTCTTCAGATAATCATCAATAGCTGCTGCAGATATTCTCCCCGCAAGCCCAGGTAGGTTCTTTGTGAGGCTGGGGGTGGGTGGGGTCCCTGCATGTTTCCTCTTTCTTGTTGAATTGGGAACTTCAGCAGATAAGCTCATTGGTGGCAAGGACGTCAATGAGATATTGGCAGTGCCCGAGGCTAATGGCTCCAGTTGTTTTGGAAAAGTCTCATCCTTGTTTTCAAATCCCTCCATGGCCTCGCCCCTCACCTATCTCTGTAATCTCCTCCAGCCCTACCGAGATCTCTGAGCTCCTCCATTTCTGGCCTCTTGAGCATCCCCAATTTTAATCGCTCCACCATTGGTGGCCGTGCCTTCTGTTGCCTTGGCCCTAAGCTCTGGAATTCCCTCCCTAAAGCTCTCTGTCTCTCTACCTCTCTTTCCTCCTTTTAAGGCGCTCCTTAAAACCTACCTCTTTGGTCATTTGTCCAAATATCTCCTTCTGTGGCTCAGTGTCAAATTTTGTTTGATAACGCTCTTGTGAAACGCCTTGGGACATTTTACTATGTTAAAGGCGCTATATAAATACAAGTTGTTGTTGTTGAAAATTGCAAGACTAATTAAGATCTATTATAAACTTCCAAACACTGTGATCTGTAGCACTGGCGCGATTTAATGGCACATAGACCCCATGTTGACTTCGATTTTAACTGTCCCATCCTAGCAGAAACCAGGCCGGAGGGCGTGGTAGTTAAACATGGAGCGGGGAACTCTTTTCCCATCCCGATATAAGAACATAAGATTGGATAAGTAACTGGCTATCTCATAGAAGGCAGAGGGTGGTGGTGGATGGAACATTTTCGGACTGGAGACCAGTTACCAGCGGTGTGCCACAGGGGTCGGTGCTGGGTCCTCTGCTGTTTGTGATTTTTATCAATGACTTGGAGGAGGGGAGTGAAGGGTGGATCAGTAAATTTGCTGATGACACCAAGATTGGTGGAGTAGTGGATGAGGTGGAGGGCAGTTGTAGGCTGCAAAGAGACATTGATAGGATGCAGAGCTGGGCCGAAAAATGGCAGATGGAATTTAACCCTGATAAGTGCGAGGTGATTCATTTTGGTAGGGCAAATTTGAATAAGGATTACAGGGTCAACGGCAGGGTTCTGAGGAACGTGGAGGAGCAGAGGGATCTGGGGGTTCATATCCACAGATCTCTGAAGGTTGCCACTCAAGTGGATAGAGCAGTAAAGAAGGCCTATGGTGTGTTGGCGTTTATTAACAGAGGGTTTGAGTTTAAGAACCGTGAGGTTATGCTGCAACTGTACAGGACCTTGGTGAGACCACATTTGGAATATTGTGTGCAGTTCTGGTCACCTCACTATAGGAAGGACGTGGAAGCATTGGAAAGAGTGCAAAGGAGATTTACCAGGATGCTGCCTGGTTTGGGGGGGAGGTCTTATGAGGAAAGATTGAGGGAGTTGGAGCTTTTCTCTTTAGAGAGGAGGAGGATGAGAGGCGACTTAATAGAGGTTTATAAGATGATGAGGGGGATAGATAGAGTGGATGTTCAGAGACTATTTCCTCGGGTAGAGGCAGCTGTTACAAGGGGGCATAACTATAAGGTGCATGGGGGGAGATATAGAAGGGATGTCCGAGGTAGATTCTTTACTCAGAGAGTGGTTGGGGTGTGGAATGGACTGCCTGCTGTGATAGTGGAGTCGGACACTTTAGGAACTTTCAAGCGGTTATTGGATAAGCACATGGAGCACACCAGAGTGATAGGGAGTGTGATAGCTTGATCTTGGTCTCGGACAATGCTCGGCACAACATCGAGGGCCGAAGGGCCTGTACTGTGCTGTACTGTTCTATGTATCTATGTATAAGTAAAAGGAGCAGGAGTAGGCCAGACGGCCCCTCGAGCCTGCTCCGCCATTCAATAAGATCATGGCTGATCTTCTATCTTCATCTCTACTTTCCCGCCCGATCCCCATATCTCTCGATTCCCCGAGAGTCCAAAAATCTGTTGATCTCAGTCTTGAATATACTCAACGACTGAGCATCCACAGCCCTCTGGGGTAGAGAATTCCAAAGATTCACCCATCCTCTGAGTGAAGAAATTCCTCCTCCTCATCTCAGTCCTAATTGGCCGACCCCTTGTCCTGATGCTATGCCCCCTGGTTCTAGTCTCTCCAGTCAGGAGAAACAGCCACTCAGCATCTACCCTGTCAAGCCCAGTAAGATATTTATACATTCCAATGAGATATAGCCGTCTTCAGATTTAATTCGCAGACGGCAAGGACACCCATCCCAAACCGGTGGGGTCCTCTTTTAAATATGCAGGTCGGGCCTTGATGATGTCATTGGGGCCTGGCCCACCATTTTAACCTGAGGCCTGAGCGGGGAGAATCAGCGGTGGCTCCCACACCCAGGCCAAACCAAACCCATCGGGAACAGCAGCAGCCAGGGCCAGAAGAGGTAGGTTTTTTTAAAAACATTTATTTTAGTTTCCTTGTGGGCCAGAAGGAGCAGGAGTGGCACTAACGCTGCCTCTAGAAAAATGCTCCATTCCTGAACCAGGGATCTATCAGGGAATCTGTCGGCCTGGGAAACTGGGTGGTACGGTGGGTTAGAACCTGGGCGGTTCTTCGTGGGCATCACCTACAGCACAAAACTGTCCCTAATTCGGCTTTAATGCACGATGTCACTTACAGACAATCATACACCACCACCGCCAAGTCACACATCATCCTGACTTGGAAGTATATCGGCCGATCCTTCATTGTCGCTGGGTCAAAATCCTGGAACTCCCTCCCTAACAGCACTGTGGGAGCACCTTCACCACATGGACTGCAGCGGTTCAGGAAGGCGGCTCACCACCACCTTCTCGAGGGCAAATTGGGATGGGCAATAAATGCTGGCCTTACCAGCAAAGCCCACATCCCATGAATGAATAAATAATTTGTTCAAATACAGCACAGAAGGAGGCCATACAGCCCATCGTGCCTGTGCTGGCTCTTTGGTAGAGCTCTCCAATTAGTCCCACTCCCTTGCCCTTTCCCCATAGCCCTGCCAATCTTTCCTTTTCAAGTAGAGATCCAGTTACTCTTTGAAAGTTATAATGAATCTGCTTCCACCTTTCAGGCAGCGCATTCCAGAGGTCATTGGCTGGCTGGTGTGGGAAATGGAAGAAATTCCACGTTGGTGCAGTAGGGTGTTGCCCTTCTGAGGTTGGGGTTTGAGTGTTTGAAGCTTTACTCTGCATCTAGATGTGTTGAAACCTGCCTGGTGCTGATACTGACACCCTTCACTGCGGCAGCACAATTGGAAAAAAAAGGAATCCGTGACCCAGCGCTGGAGATCCACTCAGCATCCCCAAAATCACAGCAACACCCCCTCCCCAACAGGCGTGACAAAAGAAAGGGCGCTGCTCTGGCCGCTCACCCAGCAATGTGCCGCGGTCAGCTCCCAGTGCCTGTTGCACCACGCGCCCACCCCCCCCCAACCCCGCCCCCCAGCCTTGCCAGTACCCTCAGTGCTCAGGTGTGAGGTATCAGGGTGTGAAACACTGTGAGCAGAGCACAAACTCTCTTAACATGATTTGTAATGACAGGTTTGTAAAAAGGACGACTTGCATTTCTACAGCAAGACCTCAGGACAGCCAATGAAGTGCAGTCACTGTTGTAATGTAGGAAACCCGGCAGCCAATTTGCGCACAGCAAGCTCCCACAAACAGCAATGTGATAACAACCAGATAACCTGTTTTAGTGATGTTGGTTGAGGGATAAATATTGGCCAGGACAATGGGGAGAACTCCCCCTGCTCTTCCTCAAATAGTGCCGTGGGATCATTTACGCCACCTGAGAGAGCAGACGGGGCCTCGGTTTAACGTCTCATCCAAAAGACAGCACCTCCGACAGTGCAGCGCTCCCTCAGTACTGCGCTGGAGTTTTTTTTCCAAGTGATGTTGGTTGAGGGATAAATATTGGCCACTGGAGACTGGGGAGCTCTCCCCTGCTCTTCTTCAAAATAGTGTCATGGGATCTTTTATATTCACCAGTTTAACGTCTCATCCGAGAGACAGTGCCGCATACCCTCAGCACTGCACTGGGGAGTGTTAGCCTGTATTTTTGTGCTCAAGTCTCTGGAGTGGGTACTTGAACCCACAACCTTCCTGACTTCTTCTTCTTCTTCTTCTTAGGCAGTCCCTCGGAACCGAGGATGACTTGCTTCCACATTAAAAATGAGTTCTCAGGTGACTGATGAGTCCAATGCGGGACTTGCAGTCTCTGTCACAGGTGGGGCAGACGGTGGTTGAAGGGGCGGGTGGGTGGGGTGCTTGGGTTGACGTGCGCTGCCTGCGCTTGGCTTCCGCTTGCTCCCGGCGAAGAGACTCGGTGTTCAGCGCCTTCCCGGATGCTTCTCCTCCACTTTGTGCGGTCTTGGGCCAGGGATTCCCAGGTGTCGGTGGGGATGTTACACTTTTTCAAGGAGGCTTTGAGGGTGTCCTTGAAGCGTTTCCTCTGCCCACCTGGGGCTCTCTTGCCGTGCCAGGGCTCCGAGTAGAGCGCTTGTTTTGGGAGTCTCGTATCGGGCATGCGGACGATGTGACCCGTCCATCGGAGCTGATCGAGCGTGGTCAAAGCTTCGATGCTGGGGATGTTGGCCTGAGCAAGAACACTGATGTTGGTGCGCCTATCCTGCCAATGGATTTGCAGGATCTTGCGGAGGCAGTGTTGGTGGTACCTCTCCAGTGCTTTGAGGTGCCTGCTCTACATGACTTAGAGACAAGGGTACTACCCACTGAGCCACAGCTGACACTATCAGGGGACGAAGTACTGTGCAAACTCACTTAATGTGACATGTTTGTATTTTGTGCTTCAGATTATGTTTTTAAAAGCAAGCGACATGTTCTCCAGTCTCTCCTTGAGAAGGGTAGTCCTGTGCCAGCTTGGCTCAGTCGGTAGCACTCCCCTCTCCGCGTCAGAAGGTTGTGTGTTTGAGCCCAGCACCGGGGCTTGGGCGCGGAGGCTAGGTTGCTGCACTCCAAAGGGAGCACTGAAATGTGGGGCACGCGGCCCTTCAGATGCCACATTAAAACCGTGGCCCCGTCTGCCTGGTTCAGGCGAAATCCGAGCCTGCCATTCACAGAGGAGCAAGGCAGTCTGCTGCAGGTCCGAGCTCCATTCCATCCTCCCTACAGACAGGCTGTGAAATTCAACAGTGGGCTACTGGCGGGCTCAGCTGAAATTTCTCTCCCTGCTATTTTAGTGGAGCTTTTAACCCATTTAAAATCAGGGGCTGAGAATTGCAGGACGCACTAAGTGTTGACGCCAGGATCCTGCTGCATGACTTCAGGCCCATTAGAAAGAAAGACCTGCATTTATATAGCGCCTTTCACGACCACCGGACGTCCCAAAGCGCTTTACAGCCAATGAAGTACTTTTTTTGAAGTGTAGCCGCTGTTGTAATGTGGGAAACGCAGCTAACCAATTTGCGCACAGCAAGCTCCCACAAACAGCAATGTGATAATGACCCAGATAATCTGTTTTTTAGTGATGTTAATTGAGGGATAAATATTGGCCGGGACACCGGGGAGAACTCCCCTGCTCTTCTTCGAAATAGTGGCCGTGGGATCCATTAAGTCCACCTGAGAGAGCAGACGGGGCCTCGGTTTAACGTCTCACCCAAAAGACGGCACCTCCGACAGTGCGGCACTCCCTCAGCACTGCACTGGGAGTGTCAGCCTAGTTTTTGTGCTCAGGTCCTTGGAGTGGGACTTGAACCCACAACCTTAAGTGACCATTTATTCATGTGCATTTGCAGAATATAACTGGCTTAATAACAGCCCCCCGGAGCCTCAATATTAGTTTTAACCCGAATGAGCACGGAAATAAACGGAAGAGTAATGCTTCCGATTCGCGGGAAGAGTTTCCGCTTTGGGCGCCATCGGGAAATTGCCGCGGCTCATCTGGTAGCACTCTCATCTCTGAGTCAGAAGGTCGTAGGTTCAAGTCCCACTCCAGAGACTTGAGCGCAAAAATTCTAGACTGACACTCCCAGTGCGGTGCTGAGGGAGTGCTGCACTGTCGGAGGTGCCGTCTTTTGGATGAGACATTAAATCGAGGCCCCCTCAGCTGGACATAAAATATCCCACGGCGCTATTTCGAAGAAGAGCAGGTGAGTTCTCCCCAGTGTCCAGGGGCCAATATTTATCCCTCAATCAACATAACAAAAAAGCAGATTATCTGGTCATTATCACATTGCTGTTTGTGGGAGCTTGCTGTGCACAAACTGGCTGCTGTGTTTCCCACATTACAACAGTGACTCCACTTCAAATATAAAAGTACTTCATTGGCTGTAAAGTGCTTTTGCATGTCCTGGGGTCGTGAAAGGAGCTAGAAAAATGCAAGTCTTTTTTTTTAATTTTCCAAACTGCACTTGGAATTTCGCTGGTTAGGTTCGGCTTCAAGTTTCCACTAAACTTAATTATCATAATCACAAACGTAAAATCTTCCCGGAACCAGTGCAATCGGGCAGCCTAACCGAACGTAATCATTTCTTGTTTCTGTCTTTCCATTAAAAAGTATTCCTTGCTGTGTTTCAGGGCGGTAACTTGGTGCAGTTTTATTAATACAGCTGAACATGGGTTTATCAGCAGAAAGAAGCAATTTAAATGAGGTCCTCCACCTATCAGTAACCTGATTTAAAATCACTGAAAATGACTTAACAAAAAAAACTACACTGAACCATTTGATAGATTCATTGGTGTCATCCAGTCAGTTTTTTCGTAAAATAATTATTTTTTGATATGGAAAAAAAAACGTTTAAAACAAGCCTGTGCGCCTCAGAAAACGAGCACAATTTGAAGAGCCTTCCCCAACCAGCCCAATCGGCGGAATCTCGTAATTTCGACCGGGGGCGCGGCCAGTTTCGTGGGCGGGGCCCGATCCGGGCGAATCCAATCTTGAACCGGCATAAAAAGATGGCAGAACGCACGGTTTTGTGCGTGACTCACTTGCGTTTATAATTTCCCCGATCTTTTGCGCTGGTTTGGCCGATTCCGCCCGGATTGTGCCGATATAACCAGCGGAAAGTCCACCCCCCCCCCCTGGCTCTTTGATTTGTTTCCTTGTCGAATATCAATTGACCAGCAGTGACCAGAACAGGTCTCCGTTTCACGCTGAAGCTGGCTTTAGTTCTCAGAGTTAATGAAGAAAAACAGGGAAGTGACAGAGTGGTAAACAAAGGAAATGAGCGGTGAGGCAAAGGGCTTCGCTCCTTGAGATGGATTTTCCTTCTGTCTGCTGACTCCCCATTAGAAACCTCCAGTGGCTTTTCTGCCGCCTCAGATGTGTTCGGAGGGCGCTCAGGGCTGTCTCTCTGAGGCTTTGATATGTAATTGCTCCTCACTTCTTGTTTGTTTGGAACAGTGGTGGGGGGGCGGTGGCTGGGTTGGAGAGGGGGATGTAGAGTTAAGCTTCTGCCTTCCCTCCTGTCCCCGGCTAATTTCTGCTGCATTAGTTCTCTGGCCACGTCTTGTAATTTCAATTAATTACCGTAAAATATGGTACGTAAGCCTCGTCTCCAAGCAGGCTTTTGGGACCTTCGACCTGTGCGCTGGAGGCAACTGGTTTAGCGATGCTTGCTGTGTCAGCTGTGGCTCAGTTAGTAGCCCCCTCGGCTCTGAGTCAGAACATAAGACCATAAGAAATAGGAGCAGGAGTCGGCCATTCGGCCCCTCAAGCCTGCTCTGCCATTCAATGAGATCATGGCTGATCTGATCTTGGCCTCAACTCCACTTTCCTGCCTGTTCCCCATAACCCTCGACTCCCCTGTAGCTCAAATATCTGTCTATCTCCACCTTGAATATATTCAATGACTCAGCCTCCACAGCTCTCTGGAGTAGAAAATTCCAAAGATTCACAACCCTCTGAGAGAAGAAATTCCTCCTCATCTCCGTTTTCAATTTGGCGACCCCTTATTCTGAAACTATGCCCCCTAGTTCTAGATTCCCCCACGAGGGGAAACATCCTCTCTGCATCTACCCTGCCAAGCCCCCTCAGCATCTTATATATTTCAATAAGATCACCTCTCATTCTTCTAAACTCCAATGAGTATAGGCCCAACCTGCTCAACCTTTCTTCATAAGACAACCCCTTCATCTCAGGAATTAACCTAGTGAACCTTCTCTGAACTGCCTCCAATGCAAGTATATCCCTCCTTAAATAAGGAGACCAAAACTGCACGCAGTACTCCAGGTGTGGTCTCACCAGTGCCCAGTACAGTTGTAGCAAGACTTCCCTACTTTTATACTCCATCCCCCTTGCAATAAAGGCCAACATTCCATTTGCCTTCCTAATTACTTGCTGTTCCTGCATGCTAAGGTACAGAAGGTTGTGGGTTCAAGTCCCACTCCAGAGACTTGAGCACATAATCTAGGCTGACACTCCCAGTGCAGTGCTGAGGGAGTGCTGCACTGTCGGAGGTGCCGTCTTTCAGATGAGACGTTAAACCGAGGCCCCGTCTGCTCTCTCAGGTGGAAGTAAAAGATCCCATGGCACTATTTTGAAGAAGAGTAGGGGAGTTATCCCCAGTGTCCAGGGGCCAACATTTATCCCTCAATCAACATAACAAAAAAGCAGATTATCTGGTCATTATCGCATTGCTGTTTGTGGGAGCTTGCTGTGCGCAAATTGGCTGCTGTGTTTCCCACATTACAACAGTGACTCCACTTCAAATATAAAAGTACTTCATTGGCTGTAAAGTGCTTTTGCATGTCTTGGGGTCATTTTTTTTCTAACACCGACAACAACCATTTGCATTTGCAAAGCGATTTTAGCTCTGAAAATGTTCCAAAAATGCTTTTCAGATGAGACGTTAAACCGAGGCCCCGTCTGCTCTCTCAGGTGGATGTAAAAGATCCCATGACACTATTTTGAAGAAGAGCAGGGGAGTTCTCCCCGGTGTCCTGGTCAATATTTATCCCGCAATCAACATCACTAAAACAGATTATCTGGTCATTATCACATTGCTGTTTGTGGGAGCTTACTGTGCGCAAATTGACTGCCATGTTTCTGACATTACAACAGTGACTACACTTCAAAAAGTACTTAATTGGCTGTAAAGCGCTTTGGGACGTCCGGTGGTCGTGAAAGGCGCTGGAGAAATGCAAGTCTTTCTTTTTTCTTTCATTCTCCCGATATGTCTCTTTATTCCTACATGCTTCCTCGATGTGATCTATAAATTGGGATTATGAAGATTTTTGGATTCTGTCTCAAGCTAGAGTGGTGTGCTAGACCTAAATACAGGCACGGTTGTGTGGTGGTTGTCTAGTAATCCAGTGAATGTGAGTTCAACTCCAACCAGTCTTGGGTCCTCCGTCTTATTATACCCTCAGTCTGGTGCCTTGTCCAAAACATCTATTCTGCTCTGCCTGGGGCTACCAAGTATTAATGCACAATTCATACTCTCCCAGGGCTCTTGTGGTTCTATAACACACTCTCGTCGGAAAGAAAGAAAGATTTACATTAATGTAGTGCCTTTCACGACCTCAGGACATCCCAAAGCATTTTATGACCATTGAAGTACTTTTGAAGTGTAGTCACTGTTATAATGTAGGAAACGCGGGAGCCAATTTGCGCACAGCAAGCTCCCACAAACAGCAATGTGATAATGACCAGATAATCTGTTTTTTTGTGATGTTGGTTGAGGGATAAATATTGGCCAGGACACCGGGGATAACTCCCCTGCTCTTCTTCGAAGTAGTGGGATCTTTTACGTCCACCTGAGAGAGCAGACGGGACCGCGGTTTAACATCTCATCCGAAAGACGGCACCTCCCTCAGTATCACGCTGGAGTCTTCTATTTCACACACGCATTGGAGTCTTGCTATTGTACATAGCATACCCGACCTGGGGAGGGAGGGGCGGGGGGTGTTTATTATGCATATCCCATTAGCCTGGGGTTTCACAACCCTATGACATACACCTGGGCTCACGCTGGTGTGGCAAGGGTTAATACACTTGTACCAGTCAATGAGATTCAGTCACCACAGAGCTCAGGGGCCTGCAAGAGGTGTGTTTTTCCTGCAAGCCCATCATCTGGTCCCTAAAGAGCTGTGAGTTTGTTTAATTCCCCACTGATGCCAGATCCTGTTGGTGCCAGGATGAGTGATGGGCTGTCAGGGTGATTGACACAATGTTCTTTCAATTAGTTGTGCTAGCTCTCTTCAAGAACGCTCTCTGTCACTTATGGCTCCTTGATGTTCTATAGAACAGTCAACTCCTTTCTCGCGGCAACTAAATACTACTGTACGGTTTCTCATAATACTTCCTTTTGTGCTTAAAGGTAGCAAATGGCTCCATGTTTAGACAAAATGCTCTCAAACCATAAAATTTACAGTAGATTTCTCCTTTTTTTTTCGGTTACATTTCAACCAAAAAACAGGGAGAGAATCACTTTAGAACAGATGGCTGGAAGGGAATTCTGCCCTGTAGAAAGTATAAATATCACAGTGGAGATGCTCATAGCCCCACAACCCTCTGAGATCTCGGCGCCCCGCCAATTCTGGCCTCTTGTGCATCCCTGATTTTAATCGCTCCACCATTGGCGGCCGTGCCTTCAGCTGCCTGGGCCCTGAGCTCTGAAATTCCCTCCCTAAACCTCTCCGCCTCTCTAGCTCTCCTCCTTTAAGACGCTCCTTAAAACCTTCCCCTTTGACCAAGCTTTTGGTCATCTGCCCTAATAGCTCTTTATGTAGCTCGGTGTCAAATATTTTTCTGATAACACTCCTGTAAAGCATTACAACAATGACTGAACATCAAAAGTGCTTCAGTGGCTGTGAAGCAATTTGGGACGTCCTGAGGTCATGAAAGGTGCTATAGAAATGCAGGTCTTCCTTTCGTCCTTTCTTCTCCTTTCATCCTTTCTCTTTCTTTCTTTTCTTTCTCTTTCTTTCTTTCTCTTTCTTTCTTTTCTCTCTTTCTTTCTTTCTCTTTCTTTCTTTCTTTCTCTTTCTTTCTTTTCTGTCTTTCTTTCTTTCTTTTCTGTCTTTCTCCCTCCTCCATTCCACCTCATGCTTTCCCAGGACCTCGACTCTGCGTCGAGCTCCTTATTTCCCACAGCCTACCATCTTCAGTCTTTAGAAAACCCAAGCGTGCCATCGCCTGACCACGAATGCCCTGTCGATCTCGCCGCCCCTCCGACACGTTTCCGTCTCGGTGACGTCCTGCACTGCGGGCATTGTCCCCTCGCCAGGGTTTCTCAATCAAAAATAACTTAAGATAAGACTGACTGACTGTGCAGTGGGACGCTTAACGGTTTTGAACTGTTTCCCCCTGGTTCTCCTGTGATTGTTTTAATGTAAGAAAATACAAGTGTAATTGCCCGAGTAATTATTCTGCTGTGTCACAAAAGCACAAAAAGATCATTGGATTAAAAAAGAATTTTAATGGCCTCGAGGGTATTTGATTCCCTTGTGTTCGGGGAGTTAACAGTATAAACCATTCAAACTGTAATTAGATTGAATGATAACCTTCGGCCTTTAAACTGAAGGAGGTTAAAGTTAGTTGCCATTTAACCTGCGCCGTGACCTCGACTGAGCCTTCTTTCCTCTTCCTGAAGTAAGGGGAGTCTGGTGCGGAGCTGAGGAGATCGAGTTGCACGGTTCTGTTGATACGTGAGTCTCGCGCATTAAAGGCCAGGCACCTGAGAGCAGACAGAGAGCCAGGCTTGTGGGTTTAACCCATTAAAGGCGGGGACCTCAGCAAATTCAAAAAAATAGGCTCTATTTCTAGAAGAATAGAATTGAAAAGTAGAGAAGTTATGTTAAACTTGTATCGAACCTTGGTTAGACCACACTTGGAGTAATGCCTACAATTCTGGTCGCCATATTATAAAAAGGATATAGAGGCACTGGAGGGGGTGCAGAGAAGATTTACAAGGATGATTCCAGAAATGCGAGGGTATACATATCAGGAAAGGGTGAACAGGCTGGGTCTCTTTTCTCTTGAAAAGAGAAGGTTGAGGGGTGACCTAATAGAGGTCTTTAAAATTATGAAAGGTTTTGTTAGAGTGGATACAGAGAGAGTGTTTCTTGTGGGGAAGAGCAAAACCAGAGGCCATCAATATAAGATAGTCACCAAGAAATCCATTGGGGAATTCAGAAGAAACTTCTTTACCCAAAGAGTGGTGAGAATGTGGAACTCGCTACCACAGGGAGTGGTTGAAGCGAATAGTATGGATACATTTAAGGGGAGGCTGGACAAACATATGAGGGGAAAGGGAATCGAGGGTTACGCTGATAGATTTAGAGGAGGAAAGACGGGAGGAGGCTCGAGTGGAGCATAAACGCCGGCATGGACTGGCTGGGCCGAATGGCCTGTTTCTGTGCCATATATCCTGTGTAATCCTATGTAAAATAATCTAAGGGGGTGATTCTGCGATCGAGCATTCCCAGCAAGGAGTGACGCTTGTAGAGAGCAGGGGTGGAGGAATGGCAGCTCTGCGATTCACCCGACCTGCGTTTCCAGACCAAAAATACCCATCAGCTTCCGCATCGCTTGGGTCTCGTTTTTCTCTTGGTTTTTGTTTAAAGGTGGGGTGGACGTCCCGCCCGGCTCCTCTCAACCCGCCCGAGCCAGGGCAGGCTCGGTGGACCAACTGGTCCTTTCCCGCCCGTCAATCTCCCGCGTTAGGCAAATTGTACCGAAAGAACAGCTGCCTTCCCCTTTAAGAGCCGTCGTTCTAATAATGTGTGGGGGGAAAAAAAATAATGTAAATATATTGGATTAAAAAAAAACAGTTGACTAAACAGGGCACTTCCAAAGATAATAGTTGCATTCAGTGCAAAACCCTGTAGGTTGTATGTGGGCTGGAATATTCAAAGTCTGTGAAGGTCTTCATTATTTCAATGTTTACTTTCTATCAGCAGTGGGTATCTACTGCTTATTTGCCTTGCAGCAGTTTACACTACTTTTTCCCGATAGATTTCTTTTTTTTTACATTTCTGACTATACAAACAGCACAACACAGTACCTCCTCCTTACACAGTTTCTTTCTTAAAAGGGTCCCAGGTTCGATGCCTGTACGGTGCGGTGTTGGCTGATTTGAGCCAGGGTGGTGATCTGGGGACTACATTTTACCCTCATAGGAACAGGAGGAGGCCATTCAGCCCCTCGAGCCTGTTCCGCCATTCAATGAGATCATGGCTGATCTGCGACCTAACTCCACATACCCGCCTTTGGCCCTAATGGCCCTCGAGAAGGTGGTGGTGAGCCGCCTTCTTGACAACTGAGTGTCTCGCTGGGCCATTTCAGAGGGCTGTTAAGAATCAACCACATTGCTGTGGGTCTAGGAGTGACATATAGGCCCAGACTGGGTAAGGACGGCAGATTTCCTTCCCTAAAGGACATTAGTGAACCAAATGGGTTTTTGCAAAAATCCGGTAGTTACATGGTCGCCATTACTAGCTTTTTTTTTAATTCCTGATTTATTTAATTAACTGAATTTTTAAATTCCCCAGCTACCGTGGGATTTGAACTCATGTCTCTAGATCATTAGTCCGGACCTACTAGATTACTAGTCCCATTACATAACCACTATGCTACCGTTCTCGAAGGCAGGAATTGATCTAGCATCAATTGCCATTTGCGGAAACATAGAAACATAGAAAATAGGTGCAGGAGTAGACCATTCGGTCCTTCGAGCCTGCACCGCCATTTAATGCGTTCATGGCTGAACATGCTACCTCAGTACCCCATTCCTGCTTTCTCGCCATACCCCTTGATCCCCCTAGTTGTGAGTATTATATCTAACTCCCTTTTGAATATATTTAGCGAACTGGCCTCAACAACCTTCTGTGGTAGAGAATTCCACAGATTCACCACTCTCTGGGTGAAGAAGTTCCTCCTCATCTCAGTCTTAAATGGCTTCCCCTTTATCCTTAGACTGTGACCCCTGGTTTTAGTTTTCCCTAACATTGGAAACATTCTGCCCGCAAGTAATTTGTCTAAACCAGTCAGGATTTTAAACGTCTCTATAAGATCCCCCCTCATTCTTCTGAACTCCAGAGGATACAAGTTCAGTTGATCCAGTCTTTCTTGATATGTCAGTCTGGCCATCTCAGGAATCAATCTAGTGAACCTTCGTTGCACTCCCTCAATAGCAAGAATGTCCTTTCTCAAGTTAGGAGACCAAAACTGCACACAATACTCCAGGTGTGGCCTCACCAAGGCCCTGTACAACTGTAGCATCACCTCCCTACTCCTGTACTCAAATCCCCTTGCTATGAAGGCCATCATGCCATTTGCTTTCTTGACTGCCTGCTGCACTTGCCTTCCCACCTTCAGTGACTGATGTACCATGACGCCCAGGTCTCGTTGCACCTCCCCTTTCCCTAATCTGCCACCATTCAGGTAATAGTCTGCCTCCCTATTTTTACCACCAAAGTGGATAACCTCACATTTATCCACATTGTACTTCATCTGCCATACATTTGCCCATTCACCCAACCTGTCCAAGTCACTCTGTAGCCTCCTAGCATCCTCCTCATTGTTCACACTGCCTCCCAATTTAGTGTCATCCGCAAATTTGGAGATATTACAATTAATCCCTTTGTCCAAATCATTAATATATAATGTAAACAGCTGGGGCCCCAGCACCGAACCCTGCGGTACCCTGAAGAGAGTTCCAAACTTCTCCCACCCTTTGTGTGTAGAAGTGTTTCCTAACTTCACTCCTGAAAGGTCTGGCTCTAATTTTTAGACTATGCCCCCTAGTCCTAGACTCCCCAACCAGTGGAAATAGTTTCTCTCTATTACCCCGCTCTCTCATCACCCCTGAGTTAGGAACTGGGGGGGGGGGAAAATCACTGTCAACAACAACTTGCATTTTTATAGTAGCTTAAGCATAGAAAAATATCCCAAGGCACTTCACAAAGGTGTAATTAGGATGACGAGCCAAGATAGGAGATATTAGGAGGGGTGATCAAAAGCTTGGCCAAAGAGGGGAGTTTTAAGAGCTTAAAGGAAGAGGGGGGAGGGGTTCAAGTAGGGAATTTCAGTGCGTGGGGTCTGGGCGGTGAAGGTACGGCCGCCAACGGTGGGGCAACGTGGGGGGGGGGCTCTTCACATGTGGCCAGATGTGAGGCGACAGAGAGTGTGGGTGAGGGAGGAGGGTGGTAGAGCTGGATGAGGTTACAGAGATTGGGGGGGGCGACACCATGAGGGGATTTAAGCAAAAGGGTGAACATTTTAAATTTGATGCGTTGGGGAACGGGGAGCCAATGTAAGACTTACGCGGTGCTGGGTGAACGGGATCAGCTAGGATTCCTGCTACTGATCATTATCCTGTGGCTTCTGTTGGCAACTGCATTGACATTGGGTGAGGCCGGGATCTGGTTTAACAATGATCTCCCCACATCTGAATAGTCTGCCAACATTCACCTATGTCAACAACATCAGCTGACAGTTTTTGGAACCATGACAACCTATGGATCCAAAGCAATCTGTGGAACCATACCCCATCATGAATCATTACCTTCAGGAGAAGAGGGGCAGAAAATAGAGCAAGAGGGAAAAAATCCTCAGCAAGTTACATAGAATTAAATAGAATGTACAGCACAGAAACAGGCCATTCGGCCCAACTGGTCCATGCCAGGAGTTTACGCTCCACACAAGCCTCCTCTTCATCTAACCCTATCAGCATAACCCTCTATTCCCTTCTCCCTCATATGCTTATCTAGCCTCCCCTTAAATGCATCTATACTATTTGCCTCAACCACTCCCTGTGGTAGCGAGTTCCACATTCTCACCACTCTCTGGGTAAAGAAGTTTCTCCTGAATTCCCGATTGGATTTATTGGTGACCATCTTATATTGATGACCCCTAATTTTGATCTTCCCAACAAGTGGAAACATCTTCTCTACGTCTACCCTATCGAACCCCTTCATAGTTTTATTAACAGCCTAGATCATTTGGGAGGATTTTATCTGGTTGCTTGTGGAATGACGTCTTTAACAGAAGAAAGGAGACTTCCTCAGGCAAAATTGAAAACAAATCCAAAGATCACGTTCAATATTGCCCCGGAGAAACCAACCAAAGGAAAACCTTCCCTGGTCCTTAACGTCTGTTCCTTTGGACTCTTTTGCTTTAAAGGCAATCATCCAAATGGAAAGCATCCCCTATTGGGATAAACTGCTGCCTCACAGTACTTACCGTTTCAATGTTTTATCATTTCGCCCACTGCTGAAGGCACTGCCTCAGGCTGGAGGATAGCTCCATGGCCAGCAGCCTCTTGCAGAACCTCATCCAAGTTCCTAGTAAAAGTCACTGAGCCATAACCAGGAACCAGCCAGGGAACCTGATTGATTATTTTTGTCCTCTTCCCAATTGTATCACCCCCCTAACCCAACCCAGCGCAGTGCTGAGGGAGCCCTGCACAGTCGCAGGTGCCGTCTTTCGGATGAGCCGTTATTCCGAGGTCCCGTCTGCCCTCTCAGGTGGACATAAAAGATCCCACGGCACAATTTCGAAGAAGAGCAGGGGGGGGGAGTTCTCCCCGGTGTCCTGGGGCCAATATTTATCCCTCAACCAACATCACTAAACAAACAGATTATCTGGATCATTATCACATTGTTGTTTTTGGGAGCTTGCTGTGCGCAAATTGGCCTGCCGCGTTTCCTACATTACAACTTGCATTTATGTATCCCCTTTCACATTCTCAGGATGTCCCAAAGCGCGTCACAGCCAATGATTCACGGTTGTAGTCACTGTTGTTATGGAGGCAAATATGACAGCCAACTTGCGCACAGCAAGCTCCCACAAACAGCAAGTAAGATAAATGACCAGTTGATCTGTTTTTGCTGGCATTGGTCAAGAGATGATTGTTGGCGAGGACACCAGGAGAACCCCCCTATTCTTCTTCACTGGATCTTTACATCCTCCTAAACTGGCAAAAGGAGGCTCGGATTAACACCTCATCCAAACAATGGCACCTCTGACAATGCAGCACTCCCTCAGTAAGGAGATGAATCAGGGCACTTAGCTACAAAATTCACAAAATGAATTTGAGTGAGATCATTGAACAGAGTAGGACAAACCAGAGGCTAGATCCAAACCCTCCCCCTCCCCCACTCTTGCCCTCGGTGTGCGAGTATATAGTGGGAAATGTTTGGTACGGGGATTTCTGTTCACATTCATTGCTGAAGGTTTAGTTTGCAGTGAAATTAGTTTATAAAATACCAATAAAACAAGGCTCCACATCCAAGCCCGATAATAGTGGAGGACTGATCAGTGAGATGTGTCAGGGTTCACACCCAGAGAGAGATGTACAAGCACTATTAAATGGTATTTTACCACACAAGTCTGGTGCGTGCCGGTCGTCAGATGGAATCAAGGGTAACTTCAGTGGGACACATGCTCTGCTTCCTTCCAGAGCACTCGTTAAAAGATTTATGGCCAAACCTCGCCCTTGGCAACAATCGCTACCATGAACGTTGTGGAATCCGTGCCTTTGTTCCTGCAGCTAGGTTTTACATTAAAAGGAGAGAGAGTTCAAACAATCTTTTGAAAATTATCAATGTAATAAGACAGCACTGTCCGATTTTGATTGATGTTGGGGAATGAAGAGGCTCCTTGATCTCTGAACTCCTCCTTAGTTGGGATGTGCTTGCTTACCCTTAACAAGGCCCAAAATTAAACACGAGCTGCTACCAAGTTTCACTGACGGGCCGCTTGGTCCCACCAGATATTGAATTTATTTTTTTACCTTTTTCACCACTGTCAGTCGGAAATCAAAATATCTCCAAATATTGACATCTTCCAAGCACCATGGCAGCTAGAGGTGTTAGGGTCATAACTCCAACCGTATCTCTCTCACCACCCCCTGCTCCGCGCACGTGTACACACACAAACGCACAAACACACACACACACACACACACACACACAGGCACATACACACACGCATACACGCATACACATACACGCATACACACACACGCATACACACACACAGGCACATACACACATGCATACACGCATACACACATGCACACACACGCGCATACACACACGCATACACACATACACACATGCATACACACACGCGCATACATACACGCATACACATACACACACGCATACACACACACGCATACACACATATATTTGCAAGAACCTGGAGAACCCGACAGAATATTTGGAAGTATGGTTACTTGTTTGCCTCCTGTTAGTTGAAGGTGAGGAAATGAAAGAACTTGCATTTATGTAGCACCTTTCATCCTCAGGACACCCCAAAGTGCTTTGCAGCCAATAAATTAACGTTTGATGTGTTGATATCTTGGTAAACGCGGCAGCCACTTTGTGCACAGCAAGGTCCAACAAGCAGCAGTGAGATAAATGACCAGTTATTCTGTTGGTTGAGGGATAAATGTTGGCCAGGACCACCAGCCGATCTCCCCTGCTCCTCTTCGAATAGAACCACGGGATCTTTTACGTCCACCTAAGCAGGCAGACGGGGCCTGGGTTTAACGTCTCATCCGAAGGACGGCACCCCCCGGCAGTCCTTCAGCACTGGACTGTCAGCCAAAATCATCGGCTGACGTACGGCAGTGGGATTTGAACCCACAAGCCTTCCGACTATCAGAGACAGGCGTGCTACCCACTGAGCCACAGCTGGTAGTAAGGGCACTATGGACAGGTCTGAAGCCTGGTGATCAACTCGCCCTTCTAAAGGTAAGCAAGCTCGGGGAAAGTGAGATGTGGTTCAAACCAAACTTCCAGCTGTGCCTAGACTCAAGATATATCAGACTTGGCGATGTGCTGCACTATGTTGGCCTTCTTCAATCTTCCCCTAGGTTTCCCAATAAAATAATTTGGAATAAAAGATTTATTAAATTCAAGTCATTTCTTTCCCGAGGTGTCATCATTGGCTCAGTGCTACCACTCTTGCCTCGAGGTCAGAAGCTCATGGGTTTAAATCCCACTCCAGAGACGTGAGCACGTAATCTAAGTTGACACTTCAACACCACCAACAACAACAACTTGCATTTATATAGCTCCTTTTAATGTAATAAAACGTCCCAAGGCGCTTCACAGGAGTGTTATGAAACAAAATTTGATACCAAGCCACATAAGGAGATATCAGGACAAGTGACCAAAAGCTGGTTCAAAGAGGGAGGTTTTAACGAGCGTCTTAACGGAGGAGAGAGGGAGGCGGAGAGGTTCAGGGAGGGAATTCCAGAGCTTAGGGCCCAGGCAGCTGACGGCACGGCCGCCAATGGTGGAGCGATGAAAATTGGGGGATGCGCAAGAGGTCAGAATTGGAGGAGTGCAGAGACTGTTGGTGGAGTGTAGGGCTGGAAGAGGGAGTACTGAGTGAGGGAGTGCTGCACTGTTGGATGTACTGTCTTTCCACTGAGATGTTAAATTGAGGCCCTGTCTGCTCTCTCAGGTGGAAGTAAAAGACCCCATGGCACTATTTCGAAGAAGAGCGGGGGAGTTCTCCCCGGTGTCCTGGCCAATATTTATCCCTCAATCAACATCACTAAAACAGATTGGGGTGGAATCTCGCTGGTTCAAAACGGGTGTAAAATCACGCCCAGAATTATAGGCGCAACAGGAAGCAAAGTCATTTTCTGGTGTTTTATATTGTTTTGTTTTGAGCGTTTTTTATACGAATGGGCTACGAATGGGCACAATTTCGAGTGTAAGTCCCTGGTCCACCCCATTATCTAAAAGAAAAAAAGAAAGACTTGCATTTCTATAGCGCCTTTCACGGCCACTGGATGTCCCAAAGCGCTTTACAGCCAATTAAGTACTTTTGAAGTGGAGTCACTGTTGTAATGTAGGAAATGCGGCAGACAATTTGTGCACAGCAAGCTCCCACAAAAAGCAATGTGATAATGACCGGATAATCTGTTTTAGTGATGTAGGCTGAGGGATAAATATTGGCCAGGACACGGGGGAGAACTCCCCTGCTCTTCTTCGAAATAGTGCCATGGGATCTTTTACGTCCACCTGAGAGAGTAGACGTCTCATCTGAAAGACGGCACCTCCGACAGTGCAGCACTCCCTCAGCACTGCACTGGGAGTGTCAGCCTTGATTTTTGTGCTCAAGTCTCTGGAGTGGGACTTGAACCCACAACCGTCTGAAAATGTTCTCATTGCTGTTTGTGGGACCTTGCTGTGCCCAAATTGGCTCCCGCGTTTCCCTATAATAGTGAGAAGTCGCACAACACCAGGTTATAGTCCAACAGTTTTATTTAAAATTACGAGCTTTCAGAGCTGCTGCCCATTCGTCAGGTAAAGGTACCCTGACGAAGGAGCAGCAGCTCCGAAAGCTCGTGATTTTAAATAAAACTGTTGGGGGGAAAAATTCAGTCGCGCCCCATTTGGGGCGCAAATATCGTCCGGGCGCAAAAATTAGCGCCTGGCGCTAATTATCGCCACTGACTGGAAACTTCACTTTTATCGACCCCTGAGGTGATTGGAGCGCTAAATCAGGCGCTTCACACCTGTCTTAAGGCGCAAAGGCCGAGGAGCGAGGCGCTAACTCAGAGCGCTGGCGAAGCTCATGTGATGTCAGTCAGCAATGGAACACACACTCAATGGCACTGGCCAGTTCTTAAAGGGGATGGTTGATCTTGCTTTCCATCCACATCCTGCTCATTGCAGCCTTGAATCCCGGCCTGGAGAGACCTGCACATCAAATCTGCTGGAAAGAACAATGGAGAGTACCAGGGAAAGAGCTTAGAGTGCAGCCCCAACAGTCTCTTCTAAATCGATACAAGGAATGGCAAATCAAAATGAACCTGCAAAGTGCTGCTCAGTACCCAAAACTCCTTCACACAACGTTGAATCTCTCCAGATGTCTCTCTCTCTCTCTCTCTCAGAATGCGTAGTTCAAAAATGGCACCAACAATAAAAGGCAGGAAGCGGTCACCTTTAAATAGCGCTCCCCCAGTCCCTTCATGACTGCAGAACGCGCCCCTCAACCTGTCGTTGCTAGCGTCAGGCGGTAAGGCAGGGGGCGCCACTCAATATCCGCTCCGGGGCGATACCAGGGCGTTGCACACTCGAGTGACGTCATGATCTGCCGGCGCAGGAGATCGCGGCGATAAAGTTTAGCGCCGCCACAAAATGTCTAGTTAAGTTTGCGAGCGGCGCAAACATCGCTGCGCCCGGGCGCTAGCTGCTTTGCGCCCCATTAGCGCCCTCTTAAGGCGCTAACGGGAGGCGCAACCAACTGAATTTTTCCCCCTTGGACTATAACCTGGTGTTGTGCGACTTCTCATTTTTGTCCACCCTAGTCCAACACCGGCATCTCCGCATCATGATCCCTATAATAGAGCCGTGACTACACTTGGGGAAAAAGTACGTCAATAGCTGTATAGTTATTTGGGACGTCCTGAAATCGTGAAAGGCGCCTATTGTATCAATGCAAGTATTTTCTTTAAGGCTGAAGTCAAAAAAAGGAGCTTCAAACAGACTAACTAACTCGACGTCATTTTCAATTAGTGCGCGAGAGAGAGAGAGAGAACAGTCATGACAGAACGGAACAAAAAATTGCAATCTTCAAACACTTCCTGAATTGAAGATAGCAAAAGTTACAGAGGCGAGAGAGAGAGCGAGCGAGAGAGAGAGAGCGAGCGAGAGAGAGAGGGCAAATCCTCCGGCACATTTCCAACGTTTGGTGTCTGCATATTTGTTTTCAATTAACAGCTATTCAGCACCAGTTAAAGAGTATCAGCATCTATTTGTATTGATCTAGGTCGGTTACAGAGTGCCCGAGGCGGGAAGCAGCCCTTTTATTTGTGCTGGACTATGAAGTGGAATGGAGGGATTAGGTGAAGCGTTGCCCTTGCAAGAGTTCAAGCAGTGTTCAAGCAGAGGTGAAAACAAGTAACAGTATTTGAGTTGCGATTTGCTGAGATAAGGAGGCTTGCTTGATTAAAGACAATCTAATTCTACACGAGGAGGTGGGAAGAGCGGTGTGATAAGAGGAGGCTTCCTGTGAGCAGTCATGTCACAATGAACTGAAGGGGTCACCGGCTGCGAGTTGAAATCTGAATGTTGCTGCCATATTATCGCGTGGATATTATACTTGTTGCTTTCCATGTTTTGAGTTTCTAAAAGGTTAACCAAACGCTCAACTTTATTTTTTTCTAACGCCGACAACAACCATTTGCATTTGTAAAGCGATTTTAGCTCTGAAAATGTTCCAAAAATGCTTTTCGGATGAGACGTTAAACCGAGGCCCCGTCTGCTCTCTCAGGTGGACGTAAAAGATCCCATGGCCACTATTTCGAAGAAGAGCAGGGGAGTTCCCCCCGGTGTCCTGGGCCAATATTTACCCCTCAACCAACATCACTTAAAAAAATACATATTACCCGGTCATTATCATATTGTTGTTTTCGGGAGCTTGCTGTGCGCAAATTGGCTGCTGCGTTTCCTACATTACAGCAGTGACTCCACTTCAAAAAGTACCTCATTGGCTGTAAAGCGCTTTGGGATGCCCTGAGGTGGTGAAAGGCGCTATAGAAACGCAAGTCTTTCTTTCTTTTGCAAAGGAGAAACTGGTGGCAAGCAGTAGTGGCATAGTTAGGAGATCAGAGGTGGCCAAATACATCGTTCAATAGAAAGCCCTATACAGCGCCTTTCACAACCACCGGACATCTGCTGACAACCTGCTGACTCAGAGGCGAGGGTGCTACCCACTGAGCCACGGCTGACACTAGCTTTTTAAGTAGGAGAGAGAAGGGAGTGGAACTTGACTTTGTCCAATGGTGTAAAATGGGTGGGAGCGAGTTGGCAGCCCATGACGACGTCAATGGAGCTAAAAATGGGGAGAGTTGTAAAACGGGGCTGCCGGCTTGCTTTCGCCCGTTTTACACCATTGGACAAAGTCAAGATCTACCTCCAAGTAGCCAGGAGGGATTTAGGGAGTTCCAAAGAGTGGTGCCTAGATGCTGAAGACTCTACCACCAGGGGCAGGGCGGAGGGAGGGAGGGAGAGAGAGGTATGCACGGGAGGTCAGAGTTGGAGGGCTGAAGGGCGTGAGATGCGACAAGAGATGGAGGAGTTTGCAAAGGAGCAGTGAGATGAGGGACGTGTAGATGAAGAATTCAATGCACTGGGAGGACAAAAAACCAATGGAGGTCGATCAGGACCAGGGGACAGGATGCAGGCAGTGGGGTACAATACAAATGAGGATTTTTTTTCCACCGTCTGCATCATGCTTTGGAGGCATTAAGTATTGAAGTTATTAAGGGGGTAAAATTCGGTTGCTTTGCACCTCCCGTTAGGGGGCGCTAATGGGAGGTGCAAAAAGCCCCTAGCGCCCGGGCGCGGTGCCACTAACGCCTCCTGCGAAATTCAGTGGGAGGTTAGCGCCGGCGGTAGCCAGTAGCGCCCCACGGCACTGCGCCTCCGGTAATGACATCATCGCCGTGCGCACCGGCCCGGCCGCAAACTTGACTCACGCCCCCTGACCTACCAGCACCTGCCCCCTTCCGCTTCTTCCTGCAGGGTGCCGGCCGCGATCGGTCAGCCCGGCACTCCTCTTGAGTGCCAGGCTCTTTTGCCGGCACCCCACTTCCCGGTGGTCCAGCAGGGCCCCGGTGCGTGCTGTGCTAGGCCCCTCCCCTTTAATCAGGGGAGGGAGGCCTGCAGTACCGTGGCGCTACGTGCCGGCGGCGTGGCGCTGCTGTACGTAGCGCCGTGATATTTAAAGGTAGTGCCCCAAGAGGGAGAGGAGCGTTTCCAGTAGCGCCCCGCCTCCTACTTCGGGCGCTACCATTCAATTTCTGGTGCAGGGGCAATAACTTTTTTGGGGCGCTAAAAGTAGGGCCCCAAAGGGGGCACGAGCCAATTTTTGCCCCTAAATATTTATGTTATTAAGGCTTTCAATAAGATTTCTTCAGCAGAAAAACAAGCATCATATCTCAAGCCACAATACCAACCCCTGCCTCATATGTCTCTTCGTTCCACCGTAGAATCCTACAGCACAGAAGGAGGCCATTCAGCCCATTGTATCTGTGCCGGCTCTTTGAAAGAGCTCTCTAATTAGACCCACTGCCCCACTCTTTCCACATAGCCCAGCAAATGTTTCCTTTTCAAGTATTTATCCAATTCCCCTTTGAAAGTTACCATTAAATCTGCTTCCACCGCCCTTTCAGGCAGCGCGTTCCAGATCACAACAACTCGCTGCGTCAAAGAAATTCTTCTCATCTCCTCCTCTGGTTCTTAACTCTGTGTCCTCTGCTTACCGACCCCTCCTGACAGTGGAAACAGTTTCTCCTTATTTACTCGATCAAAACCCCTCATTCTAGACACCTCAGTCATTGGAAACCAATCTGCTTCTATCTACCCGCTCCCATTGTGCTTGGTAACCACAGGCTGAGAGGTCCATGCAAGCACTATGGGTCTGACCCAGCTGCCGATTCGCTCCCACACTCCCTGTGAAGAAATGGATGGTTTCCATTTCCTGGTGGCCTGTCTTGGATCAGGGGCCTTGGTAGGGGACAAGCCTCAGTCCTGCCACAGTGTTTCTCGTGTCTATTAATTCTGCCCTCCTGCCTCCACCGTCAGTCAGCAAGGAGATGTGGCCTGTAGGGTAGGGTTGGCTACCCTGAATGAATCTTGTCTCCATCTTGACGTGCAGCGCCGCCATTGGGGGGGGTGGCATTTATTGATCGATTGAGAAGAGGCTTTTTGCCCCGTTGCTAGGGTAAGTGATTCGTTGTGGCAATGATCTGCCGTCGCGAAGATCTGCCCAGATACCGGCATTTTGACCCAGAATCATGGTCAGCAATTCGCCCTAAATGAAACGTAGAAATTCTCGAGATCTCACGCCGTGCAAAATCAGTTGCCTCATCCAATATTTTGGATAACAACAACAACTTGCATTTATACAGCGCCTCTAATGCAGTAAAACGTCCCAAGGCGCTTCCACAGGAGCTGTTATCAGACAGAATTTGGCACTGAGCCCCATAAGGAGATATTAGGGCAGGTGACCAACAGCTTGGTCAAAGAGGTAGGTTTTAAGAAAAGAAATAAAGGACTTGTATTTCTCATCAAAGTCACAAATGACATCCTTTGTGACTGCGACAAAGGGAAACTATCCCTCCTCGTCCTTCTTGACTTGTCTGCAGCCTTTGACACAGTTGACCACTCCATCCTTCTCCAACACCTCTCCACCGTCATCGAGCTGGGTGAGACTGCACTCACCTGGTTCCATTCTTATCTATCTAATCGCAACCAGAGAATCACCTGCAATGGCTTCTCTTCCTGCTCCCGCATCGTTACCTCTGATGTCTCCCAAGGATCTATCCTTGGCCCCCCTCCTATTTCTCATCTACACGCTGCCCCTTGGCGACATCATCCGAAAACACAGCGTCAGTTTCCACATATACGCTGATGACACCCAGCTCTACCTCACTACCTCTTCTCTCAACCTCCCCCACGGTCTCTAAATTGTCAGACTGCTTGTCCGACATCCAGTTCTGGATGAGCAGAAATTTTCTTCAATTAAATGTTGGGAAGACCGAAGCCATTGTTTTCGGTCCCCGCCACAAACTCCGTTCCCTAGCCAGTGACTCCATCCCTCTCCCTAACATCTGTCTGAGGCTGAACCACACTGTTCACAACCTTGGTGTCATATTTGACCCTGAAATGAGCTTCAGACCACATATCCACAGCATAACTAAGACCGCCTATTTCCACCTCCGTAACATCACCCGTCTCCGCCCTTGCCTCAGCTCATCTGCTGCTGAAACACTCATCCATGCCTTTGTTACCTCTAGACTTGACTATTCCAACGCACTCCTGGCTGGCCTCCCACATTCTACCCGAGGTAAACTTGAGGTCATCCAAAACTCGGCTGCTCGTGTCCTGACTCGCACCAAGTCCCGTTCACCCATCACCCCTGTGCTCGCTGACCTACATTCGCTCCCGGCTAAGCAACGGCTCGATTTCAAAATTCTCATCCTTGTTTTCAAATCCCTCCATGGCCTCGCCCCTCCCTATCTCTGTAATCTCCTCCATCCCCACAATCCCCCCCGAGATATCTGCGCTCCTCCAATTCTGGCCTCTTGAGCATCCCTGATTATAATCGCTCAACCATTGGTGGCTGTGCCTTCTGTTGCCGAGGCCCTAAGGTCTGGAATTCTCTCCCTAAACCTCTCCGCCTCTCTACCTCTCTTTCCTCCTTTAAGACGCTCCTTAAAACCTACCTCTCTGACCAAGCTTTTGATCACCTGCCCTAATTTCTCCTCATGTGGCTCGGCGTCAAATTTTTTTGTCTGGTAAACACTCCTGTGAAGCGCCCTGGGACGTTTTACTACGTTAAAGGCGCTGGATAAATACAAGTTGTTGTTGTTGTTGTTGCATTTCTATAGCACCTTTCACAATCTTAGTACGTCCCAAAGCGTTTTACAGCCATTGAAGTAGTTTTGAAGTGTGGTCACTGTTGTAATGTAGAAACGTGGCAACCAATTTGTGCACAGCAAGCTCCCACAAACAGCAATGTGATAATGACCAGATCATCTGTTTTAGTGATGTTGATTGAGGGATAAATATTGGCCAGGCCACTGGAGAGAACGCCCTGCTCTTCTTTGAAATAGTGCCGTGGAATCTTTTACATCCACCTGAGAGAGGAAATATCTAATCTGAAAGACGGCCCCTCCGACAGTGCAGCGCTCCCTCAGT
Organism: Squalus acanthias; assembly: GCA_030390025.1. NCBI lineage: Eukaryota > Metazoa > Chordata > Chondrichthyes > Squaliformes > Squalidae > Squalus > Squalus acanthias. The sequence continues at coordinate 92,272,693 of CM059437.1, read as the reverse complement.
ACAGCACTGGAGTGTCAGCCCGGATTATGTGCTCAAGTCTCTGGAGTGGGAGCATCTTAAAGGAGGAGAGAGAGGTCGAGAGGCGGAGCAGCTTGGGATGGGGAATTCCGGAGCCTAGCCAGCGTCATGAATGGAAACGCCACAAGGAAATCCCAATCGCGAGACAGTTGGAGTAGCGTCCATGTAAAAATCAATAGCAGACTCCGTTTGTCCGACAGCGTGTTTGAGATGATTGACTCGAAGATCTGTCAGTCCCATGTTCATCAAGTCTCAGACTTTTCAACACAGGAATTTGAAGCTTGTAGACCTAAAATCTCGAATGACTTGAGGTCTTTAATATTAACAACGCTGCTGAGAAATGCTTATTAGGGTGTAAATTACGAGCGTCCTGGACTCCAAGTAGCGCACAGGTGTATTGTTGTGAACCTCAGCCTGATACTGGTGTTGAAAGGTGAGGTGTTTCAGTGTTATGGGAGCTGCTTTAGTCAGCCTACATTAGAAAGGGTGATGACAGTGTGGGCAATGTGCGACTGCCATAGGTGACTAGGTTTCACCTGAAAAGAAGCCTTAATGTACTGGACACTCAAGCAAAGCGACGAGCCTTTATTAACCTTTGGCCTCGAGTTGTTCCCACACACGGTGAACCGCAAGCTCTCTTGCAGGCTTGGGCAGAAACGTGGCCAATAGGTTCCAGTCAAGACGGCCAAGTAGGCCCAGGCTTTTGCAGCTTTACCCAAAACAAGACCTACAAAGTTGCCTTTGTCCAGGAATGCGAGTCATCTCTGAAACTTGAATCTGAGTGTTCTTTATCTTTAGCTGGGAGCTGCTGCTCCAAACAGGTGCCTGCTTCTTGAACAGACACCAATTAACCTATCGCTCAAGGCAGTAGATGAAGTCAATAAAAAGAGTCTGCAAAATAAACACAAACTTTGCCTCCCTCCCCTTTTCACGTTCACTGATGTGGTGAAGTGAATCCAGGCTCTTCAATAGACATCTTGGGGGTCTGGTGTTGGCAGTAGTCTTCTGAGGTGTGACTGGGTGTAATTTCATACTCAAATTGACCAGGTCACTGAATAAAAGCTGGACAAATGGCCCATGGGAGTTTCATTGGCAGTTAAAGGGGCACCGACACTCATTTTTGTGCAATTTTCAAACAGTCTTCTGTGACAACCAGAAACAACCTGACCGGAAAATGATGTTTTACAGCAACATATTGGGCCAAAAATTCGGCACTTGCCGGGTGAGTACGCGCTGTGTACTCACCCGTAAGGCCTCCTGAAGTGTCGGTTTCCTGCATGCTTTGCGCATGCGCGGGAAACCGGAACTTCCGGTCTGGTGAAGGGAGCGGTTCATAGGTGAACCGCGTGCGCGGGAGAGGCTGCGCGCACGCAGCGAACTTAGGTTTTTTTTCAGGTTTCTCCGGGAGGGTAAGTACTGAAGAAGCTGCGCTTTTAAAAAGGAGGCGCAAGACCCGTTTTTAACAAGGTAAGTGGTTAATTAATTACAATTAAAAAAATATTTCAACAGGTTTATCTTTTTTAGATACTTTAAAGAAAGGTAAGTTTATTTTTAGCGCTGTTAAAAAGTATTTTAATTTTGTCAAAAATTTAAATTTTTGTTTAAAGTAGTTAATTTATTTAACTTATAGTTATTTTAAAAATGTGATGTTTTTTTAAAATGTATTTGAAGTTTAGGTGTTGTTTTGGGGCCGATTTCAATTCATAGATTTGACAGGTCTTCCTGTCAAATCTTTGAATGAAAGATGGTCTGCTGCCATTGGCTCTCCATGGCCCACGTGATCCCAGGGGACGCATCGCACTAACTACGCCCCTGGGACACGCAAGCACTGCGCGCCGGCAGTTGGAGCAGGCCCAGGATCCGAAGTCCCCGTGGGCCCAGAGGTCAACGGCAGGCACGGTAGGTAGGTGCGCGCGGGATCATTGCACCCGCGGGAAGCCAGGGAACCGAATTTCTGGGCCATTGGCTACTGGAAGAGATTGTGTTATGAAAAGATAAAGAACTTGCATTTAAAAACAGCACTTTTCACCTGCTCAGGATGTCCCAAAGCTCTTTACAGCCAATGAAGTACTTTCTGAAGTGTAGTCACTGTTGTAATGTAGGCAAATGCGGACAACAATTTGCGCACAGCAAGCTCCCACACACAGCAATTACATTGGCTCCCGGTCCGGCAACACCTCAATTTTAAAATTCTCATCCATGTTTTCAAATCCCTCCATGGCCTCGCCCCCTCCCTATCTCTGTAATCTCCTTCAGCCCCACAACCCCCCTGAGATCTCTGCGCTCCTCCAATTCCGGCCTCTTGAGCATCCCCCGATTTTAATCGCTCCACCATTGGCGGCCGTGCCTTCAGCTGCCTGGGCCCTGAGCTCTGGAATTCCCTCCATAAACCTCTCCGTCTCTCTCTCTTCCTTTAAGCCGCGTTGCCCACATTACAGCAGTGACTCCACTTCAAAAGTACTTCATTGGCTGTAAAGCGCTTTGAGACGTCCGGTGGTCGTGAAAGGCGCTATAGAAATGCAAGTCTTTCTTTTAAAACCTGCCTCTTTGACCAAGCTTTTGGTCACCTGTCCTAATATCTCCTTATGTGGCTCGGTGTCAAATTCTGTGTGTTGACGCTCCTGTGAAGGGCCTTGGGACATTTTACTACGTTAAAGGGGCTGTATAAATACAAGTTGTGTTAATCCATTTTGATGGAGGGATAAGTATTGGCCAGGTCACCAGGGAGAACTCCCCTGCTCTTCCTCAAATAATGCTGTGGGATCTTTTATGTCCAGCGAACAGGGCAGACTTGATTCAACATCTCATCCAAAGGACAGGATCTCCCACAGTACAGCGCTGAAGTGCCCGCCTACATTGTGCGCTTAAGTCCCTGGAGTGGGGCATGAACCATTTGCCTTCTGACTCTGAGGTCCGAGTACTATCCCTTGAGCCAAGGCTGATACTATAAGCAGCCGTGAGGAGGTCTGAGGGTCGATGCCGTCGCGTGGCTCCTCTCTGATCTTCTCCTCTCCACTGCCGGGTGATGCCCTACACCCTCTGCTTGGCATGGTCCCCCACTTGCCGGGGCTCAGCTTGGGAACTGAACGGAACCTGTATTTGTGTGGCACTGAGCACTGGTTACTGGTGCCACTGCCCCCCACCCCTCCCCCCACCCCTCCAATTCAACCCAAATCTTATGCTGCATTTCCCATGGAATCAGACTCGATCATGGACTGAGATCAAAGAAAGTCACAGCACAGGTTGGGATGAAAAATTCCCTTTGGCCCAGTTGATCTCCTTTTTTTCCAGAATTCCCAACCTTCCATCTTCCCATTGCAGCACCAGCTGTTTCCTAAATGAGCCCAGCGTTTTGGCCTCAAACACCCTTCCCGGGACTTAAATTCTGAGGACAGATTCCCTTGAGTACAGGAGATTGAGGGTGATCTAATAGAGGGGTTTGCAATGTTAAAAGGGTTGGATAGGGTGGACACGGAGAGCCTATTCCCTCCGTTGGGGGGGAATCAAGAACGAGGGGGAGATAATCTTAAAATTAGAGCTCGGCCATTCAGAGAATCAGGAAGCACTTTTTCCACACAGAGTCATACAAAATCTGGAATAAAACCAGAAAATGCTGGAAATACTCAGCAGGTCAGGCAGCATCTGTGGAGCGAGAAACAGAGTTAACATTTCAGGATCTGAAACGTTAACTCTGTTTCTCTCTCTCCACAGATGCTGCCTGACCTGCTGAGTATTTCCAGCACTTTCTGTTTTTATTCCAGATTTCCAGCATCTGCAGTATTTTGCTTTTGTATTAGAATATAAAATCTGGAACTCTTTCCCCCCCCCCCCCACCCACCCCCCCACCTCCCCAATCAAAAAGCTGTGGATGCTGTTGGGGAGGGGGGAAGGACAATTGGAGCTTTCAAGACTGAAATAGTTCGATTTTTGTTAGTTAAGGGTGATGTAAGAAAACTACTAGGCCCTTGGTCTAAGCGTTAAACAAGGCTTTAATCAACTGTTTTTCAACATGGAGATCTAGTTGTGTCCTTCACTAGTTCCTGTTGAGGAATGTCCTAAGCAAGCTGGGCCCATGCCCGAGTATTTATACTCTCCCTGGACAGCGCCACCAGCAGGCCGCCCAGTATTACTTCATACATGAATGACAAGATTCATGTCAAAGGGTATCGAGGGATACGGAGCAAAGGTGGATAAATGGAGTTGAGGTGCAGATGAGCCATGACCTAATAGAATGGTGGAGCTGGCCCGAGGGGCTGAGTGGCCTCCTCCTGTTCCTAATGTCCCTGGGCAGCTGTATGTCGCCCTCTGTACCAGATCAATGCTGATATTTAAGGCAACTCAGTTGAAGCAAATGACCCGGAAGGTTCGCTGAACAGAACTGCGAGCTACTGCAAATGAAAATATTCCTTAGCATTTGGAACTCAGCGCTGGTATTAAGGCACCTTTTCAGCATCTTTTACACTCTTTGCTGCTTCTCGAGTTGATTCCAGCTTCCTGACCCAATCTCTGTGCCAGTTTTGGAGATTGTTTTTTTTTTTGAAAGCGCCCTCATTGCCTCTACCTGCCTGCCAGCGAAACACTCCAGTGACTGATAGACTGGCTCTGCTTCACCTCCTGCTGTGTAAACCTGTAGGATCTTGTAAAAAGAATATTTACAGCAGTCCTGGGACTTGGTGTTGATCTGAGCCGCAGACCTTGTTAACTCACGCCCATAAATCTGCGGCTAATGTTTGCCTCGCGCAGAAGTCACCTTCGGGGATTGGCTTGGGCCCAGATTAGTCAGGCGCTGGGGCTTTTTTTTTCTCTCTTTTCCAAAAGGCTTGCAGACTTGTTTGTTTAATGGATAACATTGCAGTGATCCCGTAAGATGTTTAATGCTGCGCTACTCGTTGTTAGTGTGTTAAGGCAGGAGACATTTAGCATGCGTATAAAGACAGAACATTAACAAACTGCAGGGAAGGCTGCTGCAACGCAAAGCTTCTTAAAGAATCCCGATATTTGCTTATATTGTCGAAACACAGTTTCAATTAACTCTTTGTGCGGTACTTAACTTAAGTACCACACAATGATGTAAGAGGGTCATGGGAATAGGAGCAGGCCATTCAGCTCCGCCATTCGATCGGATCATGGCTGATCTGCACCTCGACTCCATTTACCCGCCTTGGCTCCACATCACTTGGGAAGACCGAAGCCATTGCTTTCGGTCCCCCGCCACTGACTCCATCCCTCTCCCTAACATCTGAGGCTGAACCACACTCTTCGCAACCTTGGTGTCATATTTGAGCCTGAAGTGAGCTTCCGACCACATATCTGCAACATAACTAAGACCACCTATTTCCACCTCCGTAACATCGCCCGTCTCCGCCCTTGCCTCAGCTCATCCGCTGCTGAAACCCTCATCCATGCCTTTGTTACCTCTAGACTTGACTATTCCAACGCACTCCTGGCTGGCATCCCACATTCTACCCTGCGTAAACTTGAGGTCACCCAAAACTCGTCTGCCCGTGTCCTAACTCGCACCCAGTCCCGTTCGCCCATCTCCCCTGTACTCGCTGACCTACATTGGCTCCCGGTTAAGCAGCGCCTCGATTTCAAAATTCTCATCCTTGTTTTCAAATCCCTCCATGGCCTCGCCCCTCCCTATCTCTGTAATTTCCTCCAGCCTCACAACCCCCCGAGATATCCGCGCTCCTCTAATTCTGCCCTGTTGAGCATCCCTGATTATAATCGCTCCACCATTGGCGGCCGTGCCTTCTGATGCCTCGGCCCTAAGCTCTGGAATTCCCTCCCTAAACTTCTCCGCCTCGCTACCTCTCTCCTCCTTTAAGACGCTCCTTAAAACCTACCTCTTTGACCAAGCTTTTGGTCACCTGCCCTAATTTATCCTTATGTGACTCGGTGTCAAATCTTTTGTCTTCTAATACTGCTGTGAAGCGCCTTGGGACGTTTTACTACGTTAAAGGCGGTATATAAATACAAGTTGTTGTTGTTGTTGTTGATGCCCTCACCCAACAAAAGCTCATGGTCCTTGTTTTTCTTGCGGGGGAGGGGGGGTTATTTTGAGTGCTGACGTAAATTATAAGACTCCTGATACTTCTGGCTCCCCCAGTGGCTGAGTTTGGTAATTGATTGGTCATTCAGTCTGTGCTGAGTTAGTTGGTCTTAGCCAGGACTGCACTTTGGGGTGTTTCGCTTGGCCTCAGCACCTCTGGACGAGTTAAGGGTACGGTCGATCCCGCTGTCCACCGACCCATGATGACAAAGAATCTGAGGGTGATATTGAGCGTAGCTGTGGGGCCCCCTCTCCATTCTGCTGACACTCGCTATCTGGGGTTCACCCGCGAGGAAAGGCCGCATCGGCGGCTTAGGCGGAGCCTAGCCCGCGGCTTGAGGAAAGAATGAAAGGTCCGAGCTGTGCTCCAAACCCACGACCAGCCCATCGCCAAGGCAGCCTACGCCCACCTCCCGATCATCACTCACACCCATCCTACCTCAACGCTAATCGACGGCTGCTGATGAAAGCCTCATTCACCTTTCTGTCATCTCCAGACCGGACTTTTCCAATAGCCTTCTTGTCAGATTCCTGGGCTTCATCCTACGGAGGGACCTGGGTGTCCTCGTACACGAAACACAAAAAGTTAACATGCAGGTGCAGCAAGTAATTAGGAAGGCAAATGGAATGTTGGCATTTATTTCAAGGGGGAGAGAGTATAAAAGTAGGGAAGTCTTGCTACAACTGTATAGGGCGCTAGTGAGACCACATCTAGAGTACTGCGTACAGTTTTGGTCCCCTTATTTAAGGAGGGATATACTTGCATTGGAGGCAGTTCAGAGAAGGTTCACTAGGTTGATTCCTGGGATGGAAAGGTTATCTAATGAAGAAAGGTTGAGCAGGTTGGGCCTATACTCATTGGAGTTTAGAAGAATGAGAAGTGATCTTATTGAAACATATAAGATTCTGAGGGAGTTGGACAGGGTGGATGCAGAGAGGATGTTTCCCCTCATCAGGGAATCTAGAACGAGGGGGCATAGTCTCAGAATAAGAGGTCGCCCATTTAAGATGGAGATGAGGAGGAATTTCTTCTCTCAGAGGGTCGTGAATCTTTGGAATTCTTTACCCCAGAGAGCTGTGGAAGCTGAGTCATTGAATATATTCAAGGCGGAGATCGACAGATTTTTGAGCAACAGGGGAGTCGAGGGTTATGGGGAGCGGGCGGGAAAGTGGAGTTGAGGCCAAAATCGGATCAGCCATGATCTCATTAAATGGTGGAGCAGGCTCGAGGGGCCGAATGGCCTACTCCTGCTCCTATTTCTTATGTTCTTATGCTTTTATGTACGTAAACTCTGACTCCTCCAGATCGCCGTCGTCTGTAGCCCATCCCGCAAGAAGTCCCACCAACCCCTCGTCCTAGTCCTTGCTGATCTCCACTGGCTCACCATCCCACCCCCACCTCCGGCCCCCCCACCACCCACTGCATTGACTTTGTCTACAAACCCCTCCAAGGTCTCGCTCCTCCCTTCCTCTGCAGCCTCCTCCAACCCAAGGTCCTCACTCACATCCTCCACTCTAGTCTCCCATGTGTTCCTCCCTCTACCAACGGCCTTCAGCCATCTTGCTCCCACATTCTGGAACTGTCTCCCTAAACAGCTCCACCTTGCCAAATTTGCCCCCCTCCCCACTTTCAAAAGCCTCCTTCAAACCCACCTCTTTACCTGTGCCATTGGCCAAACCCCTTACTCCTTCCTTCCTCTTGCTCAGGTCCCACTCTCACCAGTGAAGAGCATTTCACTAGGCCCAGTGGTGCTATATAAATGCAAGTAGTTGTTTCAGTAAATATAATAAACTCGTCACAGAATATCCTGTTGAAAGGAGTTGGTGTGCATCACCAGCTACATCCTGAGTGTCTTCTCCCCCTGTGAAACTTCATGCAGCTGTCTCTATAAGATGTAGACAACTGGAGGTTACCTCACTCTAGGAGTATAGCACGTCGTTCTTGGTGTATCTGGGTTCTATCCGTGCCAGTCGTGGCTCAGTGGGTAGCACTATCGCAGAAGGTTGTGGGTTCAAATCCACTCCATAAGACTATGCTGACACCCAAGGGCGGTAGTGAGAGAGTTGGATGTGATGTCTTTCGGGTGTGATGCTAAACCAAGGCTCTCTCAGGTGGATGTAAAAGATCCCACGGCACTACTCGAAGAGGAGCAGGGGAGTTCTCCCCGGTGTTCTGGCCAATATTTATCCCTCAACCAACATCACTAAAAAAGAGATGATCTGGTCATTTATCACAATGCTGTTTGTGGGAGCTTGCTGTGCGCAAGTTGTCTGCCACGTTTCCCACATTACAACAGTGACTACACTTCAAAAATACTTCATTGACTGTGAAGCGCTTTGGCACATCCTGAGGTGGTGAAAGGCGCTATAGAAATGCAAGGGGGAAAAATTCAGTTGGTTGCGCCTCCCGTTAGCGCCTTAAGAGGGCGCTAATGGGGCGCAAAGCAACTAGCGCCCGGGCGCGGCGATGTTTGCGCCGCTTGTGAAATTAACTAGACATTTTGCAGCGGCGCTAAACACTACCGCCACGATCTCCTACGCCAGCAGATCGTGACGTCAGTCGAGTGCGCAACGCCCCGGTAGCGCCCCAGAGCGGATATTGAGTGGCGCCCCCTTTCTTACCGCCTGCCGCTAGCAACGACAGGTTGAGGGGAGCGTTTTGCAGTCAGGAAGGGACTGGGGGAGCGCTATTTAAAGGCGACCGCTTCCTGCCTTTTCTTGTTGGTGACATTTTTGAACCACGCTTTCTGAGAGAGAGAGAGAGAGAGAGACTTCTGGAGAGATTCACCGCTGTGTGAAGGAGTTTTGGGTACTGAGCAGCACTTTGCAGGTTCATTTTGATTTGCCCTTCCTTGTATCAATTTAGAAGAGACTGTGGGGGCTGCACTCTGAGCTCTTTCCCTGGTCCTCTCCATTGTTCTTTCCAGCAGATTTGATGTACAGGTCTCTCCAGGCCGAGATTCAAGGCTGCAATGAGCAGGATGTGGATGGAAAGCAAGATCGACCCTTCCCTTACAGAACTGGTCGGTGCCATTGTGTGTGTGTTCCATTGCTGACTGACATCACATGAGCTTCGCCAGCGCTCTGAGTTAGCGCCTCGCTCCTCAGCCTTTGCACCTTAAGACAGGTGTGAAGCGCCTGATTTAGCGCTCCAATCACCTCCAGGGGCGATAAAGGTCAAGTTTGCAGTCGGTGGCGATAATTAGCGCCAGGCGCTAATCTTTGCGCCCGGCCGATAATTGCGCCCCAAATGGGGCGATACTGAATTTCTCCCCCCAAGTCTTTCTTTACTCTAAGTTTGGATTTCAGCTTTGGGGGAGGCCTAAAGTCAGAAGGAATTCTGAGGCAATAATGTCTCGAATTTAACCGAGTGGTCAACACATTTTAAGAGACTTGTACTGACTAATAATGAGACAAAAAGAAAAGATATTCATTCTCCAGGAATGATAACAGGAAATAGCTCTCCCGAACAGCTCTTAGCAGCTGAGTCCCGCCACGGAATCTGCTCAGGATCGGAATCCAAAGCCGAGGTAACATCTGGACTCGTGAACAGATACACCTTCCTGTATCGAAAGGAGCTGCATTTAGACAGCAGCTCATCGCAGCTCTCACCGCGTCCCATAGCATTTCACACAAAACTGCCTTTGGATATGCAGTCACTGCCACTGTGCTGGCACATGTTAAATAAATGGGAAAGGAAAGGGGAGCAGGGGGAAATGAGTGAGGGAGGGGAACAAGTTGTCAGGGTCCCGCCACTACAGACCTGATGCGTGTGTGCGTGTGCGACTGCATGTGTGTGTCTCTGCGTCTTGTGTGTGTGCGCATGGGTCTGCGTGTGTCTGCGTGCGTGTGTGTGTCTGCGTGTGTCTGTGTGTGCGTCTGTATATGTGCATGTGTCTGGGTGTCTGCATCTGTGTGTGCCTGTCTGTGTGTGTGTCTGTGTGTGTATCTGTGTGTGTATCTGTGTGCCTGTCTGTGTGTGTCTGTGTGTCTGTGTGCCTGTCTGTCTGTGTGTGTATTTGTGTGTGTGTCTGTGTGTGTGTCTGTGTGTCTGTGTCCGTCTGTGTGTGTCTGTCTGTGTCTGTGTGTCTGTCTGTGTCTGTGTGTCTGTGTGTGTCTGTGTGTTTGTCTGTGTCCGTCTGTCTGTCTGTGTCTGTGTGTGTGTCTGTCTGTGTGTGTGTGTGTCTGTGTCTGTTAATGTGTGTGTCTGTGTGTGTGTGTCTGTGTGTCTGTGTGTGTGTGTGTCTGTGTGTGTGTGTGTCTGTGTGTGTCTGTGTGTGTGTGTGTGTCTGTGTGTGTGTGTGTGTCTGTGTGTGAGTGTGTGTGTGTGTCTGTGTGTGTCGTGTGTGTGTGTGTGTGTGTGTGTGGGTGTGTGTGTGTG